>CM048854.1:32192729-33422729 GCA_026545225.1 Cornus controversa
TTAAAAGCAGCTTCTCTCACTTTATTTTTATTTTTTATTTTGAGATTGCAAGATGAGATTGACCTTTGTCTATTCTTTTGCCTACCCACCCTGAATATCTTTTCAATATTGTGAGAAAGAAATTTTTTCAATTTTTTGGCAAACGGAGAGAAGAAAGAAAGATGGTGGAAATAAAAGAAAATAAATGATTGTTTTATTTTGTTACGATAAAGGGTAAAATAAATTTCCTATATTATAAAAAGAAAGCAAAGTAATCACTAACCGTATTATCATTTTCATCTAAATCCTTCCGCTCTACTTAGGACAACAAAATTACTATTCAACATTTTTGTTCTCTCTATGTAATGGGTTGAATGTTTGTCTTCTAATTCAAAAATTTAAGTTGTTAGGTTGTATTGTATATTATATGCCAAAGTCTTTTCTCATCCGGATCCAATGTGAAAAAAAACTAGCCCCTCTAACACTCTACCACAATAGTGTACCTTTCAAAAAGTGGCGTGTTTTTGCGTGCTCTCTCTCTGCGCTCACATCTATAAAAGTAATTAAAAAAAATCAATTAAGTCTTTTTTAATAAATAAATTTAAAAAGTAATAAAGTGGATAGGGCGAGAATGAGCTCTACACATGACACCTTACTTTTTAAAAGTAGAGAGTCAAAATGACTAATACCATGCCACACCTCATGCTCTCTAAGTCTAAAGAACAATCGGAAAAATTACTGTTTGTCTCTCCTACAATCTTCTCGATTCAAATGAGCCTATGAAAGCTAAAAAAGGGTCGAAAAAATGCCAATGTTTTCAAAATCTTTGTGCTGCCAAAATTGAGGATGACTTCTAAAAAAAATTGACATGTCAAATGGGCCAATATTAGAATTTGACGCTTGTTTGTTCCCTATAGCATTTCACATTGCTAATTGAATCAATTGTAGAATATTATTTTATTTGGTGGACTTATCAAAGTTAGAAATGTCTAGGAATGACTCAAAATGCAGAAACATCAATATCGAATTAATTTTTTTAGTTAAGAAGTAATGGAAGAAGATGGAAGGAAATAGATCAACAGACAAAAGATACTTTTGACTTGTATGAAATTATGCTATTTAATTTCTCACTTCACACTATAAAGAAGTGTTTGACAAGATAGAATTGATCTACCATCCTATTCCTATCTAGTCTAATGCTGTGACCATGGAGGAACCTTCGTTTGACCTCAATGGCTGCTAAGATGGTAATGGCTGTAGCTTTCTAAGATGTGAACCTTGTTGAATTTGAAATGGTTGACAATTACTCCAATTAGAGAGAGCAAAATGGTGCCATGATTGCGCTCTTAGTCATCCAAAGCACTACCACATCACATGTATGTTTTATTCAATGGTGTCATAGTGGGTTATAGACTATATAACATGTATTGGGTATTTCAGGAATGTCGAAAATATGAGTCCGGGGTTGGTATAAGTTTGTGTTTTGCGTTTTTATTTTTGTCTAAAATAGAATAATTGTTTTTGTTTTGAGTGTTTTGAATAATAATCGAAAACATGTTTGGTAACGAAATTGAATATTAAGTTTTTTTTTTTTGGTTTTTCACTGCTACAGTAACCGAAACACAATAAAAAATACCAAAAGGATAATGATTTGTAGAATAAAAAGTTATTACTGAATGTGTAGTGAACTGGGTGTTGATCTATTAGATTGTGAAAGTGTGAATTACACTTACACTATCTAAAAATGAGAGTGATTCATTCTCACTATGCCTATCATTACTCATATCAAAATGGTATTTTCAATTTTGGCTCAAAATTTGAAACGTTTTAACAATATTCAAAATACAACGGAAATACCAAACATGTTTTGTTTCTACCGTGCTGAAACAAAACATAAAAAATAAAAGAAAAAATTAAATTTTGGTGACCAATCCTAAACAGGAAGCAGCTCAATAAAATTTGAGGCCTTAGGAGAAAAATAAAAAAACGGTCTTATGTTTAAAATATTAATATCAAATAATAGTTAATAATTTTTATTTAAAAATTATTTTTGTTACTTTTTGAGATGCAAAGTTACCGGTTAGATGACTTGATTGTTTTTGTTACATTTTGATTATTAGTTATAACAAATTTATCAAGAGCTCTTTTTTTTAATTGAATTATTTTTTCTATTTTACTCTTTTTTTTTAAAGATTTTCATATCATAATTCATATTTTCCATTAGACATAATTAATAATATAAATAAAACGGCCACAAACTAAATATACAATTTATATGATAAAAAATAATAATAAAAGTACAAAATAAATTAAGTTAAAGAACAATAAAACATAAAAATCTTGTCCAATGCTCCAACAAAAATTTCACTTTTACTACTATTTTGTAGCTCTTCATCAAATTATTGAACCCAAATAGAAAATCAGTACTTTCTTGTTAGTAAATAAACAAATATAAAAGAGTCTAAAAAAAACAAAATACGTGAGAGAATAAAATATATAATATATATAGAAGATGAAGTGAGATAGTGAGACAGATAGGTTCATGGAGAAACTGTACTAATATTAATACACTCTTATTGGCTGAAATGAGGAGAGGAGAAATACAATAAATGAATCATATTGGTTGAGGCCTAAATACAAGGAAATGAAATTTTTTAGGAGCCTAATAAATGAATCTTATTGGTTTGGGCCTTAGGCGATTGCCTAAGGCTCTAGCTGCCCCTAATCCTAAACAAAATTACTTTACAGTGACCATAAAGTTTGAAAAAAAATGAATAATCACCAAAATTGAAGCTTAATGGTTGATGAGTGACCATTTGATTACTTATTACGTAGATATCCTTTCTCAGATAGATTATTTTATAATTGGACAAATTTACCCTTTACATTAATCTCAATTAAATATTTTGCTTCAAGTTGCCTAATAAGCAAATCCATCACTCGTGACTATCAATTAGAAAGAAACATGAATTGCTAAATTAGATTTAAGAACAACATGAAAAACATATATAATTTTAAAACTATGAGAGTGTTGAAAAGGACATGAAACGTAAAGGGTTGTGAAGATCCAAGCCAGATTTATAAAAAAATCAATAATAATCCACAAAGCCCAAAAAAGGTGAAATATAAAAAATTCATGCCCTAATTAGAAAGAAACATGATCTGCTAAATTAGATTTAAGAATAATACGAATAACATATATAATTTTAAGGCTATGAGAATTTTGAAAATGACATGAAATGGAGATGTGCAAATCCAAACCAAATATATAAACATTTCAATAATAATCATAATGCCCAAAAAAGGTGAAATATAAAAAATTCAATAAACATGAATTCTCATTTTTTGTTCTCTCAAACAATTCGTAAGAAAATTTAAGCAACTCTTGATGTGTCACAAATTTATTATGTAACTCTTCTCCTCTCAGTTATGTAAGTATGTTTTGAGGCCATATTAGAGAAAATGAGAAAATGAGAAAAAGAGATTAAGGATGATAAATGAACCCTATCTTCTTAATTGGTAGACAGCAAACTAAAAAGGAAAAAAAGAGTAATGAATGAGGAAGAGAGAGAAGGATGAATTCAATGAGTTATTTTTATATTGAATGACAATTTCGTCATCTAAAAATTATTTTTAGAATTTTAATAAGCATGAATTATTTTTTTACCAAATTAGCTTCAAATGATCACTCATCAGCAATTAAGTTACAATTTTAGTGACTATTCAACTTTTTCAAATTTTATGATCACTTTAGAGTAATTTTGTTTAGGATTGGTCACTAAAATCTAATTTTTCTAAAATAAAAAACAAATCGCATGCCACACAGACGTATAGTATACCGACCAATGATGAATTCTCATTTCTTATTATAAAAAAAAAATATATAGAGTTTTTATTTGTCAAAATACTACATAGTAAGTACTCTCAAGAGTCAAGGTATTAAAAAGATTTCT
The DNA here is from genome assembly GCA_026545225.1 of Cornus controversa. Classification (NCBI taxonomy): domain Eukaryota; kingdom Viridiplantae; phylum Streptophyta; class Magnoliopsida; order Cornales; family Cornaceae; genus Cornus; species Cornus controversa. The sequence continues at coordinate 32,196,662 of CM048854.1, forward strand.
CCACTTGAAATTTGCTACATCCCATTAATCACTCATAAACCTTATTTGACTTTGTTTTGAGTTCAGAGGAAGGTGAAAGGAACTTTGCTACTAGTATATATATATATATATATATATATATAACTTAAATTAGTTAGGTTAAGGCTGTCCCTAACCATTGGTTCATTCTCTCGGTGGTAATTCATGACACTGAAGACATCAAATTTCACTTTCTCTCTTCTTGTGTTGGTTCTTAGAAGGTCACTGGAAAGATGACAAATACATGCCAATTGCAAATAAAATATGAACAAAGTCGATCATTATTATCATAAAATAAATATGTCCAACGAACGGGTTATACACCCCAAATCAGCAGGGCATAGGAAGATAGATGGATATGATTCAACCATCATTGAGATTCATGAAGGCTTGGAACAGGGAATCACTCATCGAGAGTCTTGGTGTTGATCATTCAAAGAGAATCTTAAATAGGCATTGACAGTCTTGGTGTTGATCATCATTGAAGTTGGTGGTAGACAGAAGGGATGTTTGCCATGGCTACATGATGCTTCTGTCCTTGATGCAATGAATGCCATTAACCAATCTTTTGATTTGACTTGAATAGGTTTGGTTTCGCTACCAAACAACCACACTTAAGAGATGATACGAAACTGATTCATGTAATTACGTGTGAGTTTGTAATTAATCAGAATCATATAATTTCAGATCAATTAATAAATTTTTCAACATGAAGGCATGGTATTTATGATGTTTTGCACGAAGAAATCTTCGGCCAAGATCAATAGGGCTATGTGGATGGGATTCCTCTTCGATCCTCAATTTTTAGAGTTCATTCTCAACTCCGATCCTTATATATATAAATGTTCAATTTGAATGCAAACCAATATTTTTGATACTAGAAACACTTAAAATAGCTTGTTAGATAATATTGAGTATTAGTGTAATATAATATACCTATAGATTAAATACATATTAATGTAATATTACAAATTTGTAATATAGATTAAGAGATTAAAATAACAGTTCCTTTATAAACTTGTACATAAATTTTTGGAAGAACACTTTTGGAAGCTCTAAAAGGACTTCCAAACTTCCTTTTGAATTTTTCATGGGGTCCAAAAAGTTCATTTTGTGGCAGTTATTAAAAGTAGCTTATATTATTGGGAAACCATTCAGATGATATGCATTGATAGAACTTTGAACCTTTTTGCCAATCAGTCTATTTTGATAAAAATGGACGTGTTTGAGGAATAGTAATAGTATTTATTTATTTTTCCTTGTAAGGAATTTACTTTGTTTACTAAGGTAAAGGATAATTTATCAATTGAAGTTAATGCATGGATTTATAAGTATGTTGTCATTTATTGTAATTATGTGATTACAATGACTTCTCATTTAAAAGAACTTTAAAATATATTTATTATCATTGTGTATGTGTGTTTTTTTTATCGACTTCACTCTTACAAGATTAAGACAAAAATAATAATATAATGATTTAACTTTTGAAACGAAATCAACTAAATCATTAGATAAATTGATTCACGGTGTGATCGATTTGAAAAGTTTATACATTGGGTGCACACGATTCGATTTCATATGATTCTAGACTAAATCAGAACTGGAATTGATTTTAATGGTTTCTTAATTTTGAAACTAGAACTGTTATCGTTGGGACATGAAACAGAACCAAATTGAACCATGAAAGATCGGTTCAATTTTGGTCCTGATTCTCAGACTTGGATTTTTCTTTTGTTGAATGAGATTTTTTCTTTATTTTAATAATAAAAACCAATAATACAATGATAAAAGGAGGCATACCTTCTTAATTACAAATTGAATGCATATAATTTTTTACAGTGAGTACAAAAAAAATCTTCCCAAACCACAGTGTCAATTTCAAATTATAAAACGGTTATTTAATTTTGAAATTGAAACTAAAACCTAATGGTACAGTTTATTCCAATTCTACTACGGCTCCATTTGTATTTACTGGTTACACTCATTTTTTGTGCACCCTGCGTACCCTGTATTATTAGTTTTTTTTTTCTTTCTGTTTCTTAATGCCAATATTAGTGATTTAAGATCATATATTTATCAAATTTTGAAACATTGTGCTAACCGCAATTTTAAAGTGAGAACACCAGTTGGCCTGTTATGTTGTCAGTTCCCAAATTATGAATTTGTTGAGAGACTTCTAGAGAGAGAGAGAGAAATCGAAATTGGCGCCCCTTTTTCTCTCTGTTTGTTTCTCTCTCTAAGTTCTCCACAGACTCCTAAATCCTTCTCTACTTTTTTTTTTCTCGCCATGTCAGCGCGTAGACGAACTTTGCTCAAGGTCATCGTTCTCGGCGACAGTGGGTACGATCAATATTTCAAATTCTAAATTTCAATTAGGAGAAATTTTGTTCTTCTTGATTTGTTTATTTCTCATTTAATCTGAATTTCCTTTTGAATTTTTTTGTCGTAATTGGCAGGGTTGGTAAGACGTCATTGATGAATCAGTATCCTCCGAGTAATAAATTGATCCGTGAGATCTGTAAATCTTTGTATATATATTTATAATCCCGAATCATTGGAGATCGCAGTTTTTATTTTATTTAGTTCACACATTGTTGTTTTTTTGGATTAAGCGGAATGAATGAAACATAGGATTCACGTAGCCGACCCCCCCAAAAAAGGCTTGATTGTTGTTGTTTTGGATTCTGTTGTTAAGTGTCCATGTTGACATGGTTTTAGAAGACTGGCCACTAAGAATTGAATATAACCTTGTTTCCCATCCAATACAAGGCAATGTGTGGTTGCAGAAGCAATTCATTTTTTATTCATTCAATTTTTGCTTTTGAGAGTGCGAAATTGTATGCTTTCATGTCTTTTATCTTTATTTTCTTTTTAATCTGAGCAGGGAATTAATTGCTTTCGAAATCCCTACTAACAGTATCTGAGCTTATTGTGGTTATAATTATTGGTGGATTATGTTTTTTATTTCGTATATGTGGGTCGTTAACAGCATTTATAGATATGTACACAAGAAGTTCAGTCAGCAATATAAGGCTACAATTGGAGCTGATTTTCTCACCAAGGAGCTACAAATTGATGACAGGCTTGTCACTCTACAAGTGGGTTCTTAGCGTTACATTTTAATTTTCTGGTTCATTGTATGGTTTAACTAGAGCAGGGACCATTGCTTGGTGCAGTGGTTATAGCTCAGGTTGAGTGTGAGAACATGGTTTTGAGTATGAGGGCAGCCCCTTGTACAAATAATGCCAAAGGTTAGGTATGTACCCAATTCACCTATCCTCACTCCCTCGACAAATGGACCCAATATTGGGCAATGACCTCTTCTTTTGATGTGGTTTATTTATAGCATTATAGACAGTTGATATTTTGCAGAGTGTTTTATAATATTGTATGATTTGCATTGGTAGATATGGGATACAGCTGGGCAGGAGAGATTTCAGAGTCTTGGCGTTGCATTTTATAGAGGGGCAGATTGCTGCGTTTTAGTGTATGATGTTAATGTCATGAGGTCTTTTGATACTCTTGACAATTGGCATGAAGAATTTCTCAAGCAGGTAGGTGATATATTTTGCTCCATCACCTTTTATTATTATTATTATTATTATTAATTTTTGGGGTAACTAAGATGTAATAATTGATATAAGAAATTCTTATACTACTAATGTGGGACATGCCTCTCTGAATTGGTTCTGCTACAGTCATAGAACCAGTTCACTTAGACAGAACTATTAGAGCAGAACACCATTACAATGAGATGTAGGGAATATAACCAGATTCTTTTGCCTCAAGCCTGATCACCCTATAATCCCATACTGATTCGCTTACGACACCACCATGCCCATCTGGGGGATTCCTAAATTGCTGCAAAAGCTATTTTAAGCAAAAGAAGCAATGTTAATTATACATAATTTCTTGAATTAAACTACAAATATCATTGATTACAAAGAGGATATAGATGCAGCTAAGCCCAACCAAACAAGGATACACAACAAGCACTTCCTCTTAAAAGAAAAAAACAATCTAATTCATTGTATTCTTCCAGTCTTTTGAGACCAACTGACCAGGAAGAGCATGTGTATTTTTATATATATATATGGTCCACATGTTTCTTTTCCCTGAATACCTTGTTCAATTGTTGTATTAGTCGCTTTCTCTCCCCTCCTCTCCTCTGACCTCTCCTCTCTGTCTCTCCCTCTCAAGTTATCATCTCAACAAAGGCTGAGGTGTGGATGAACTTGCACGCTGCGTCTAAGTTACAATATATCCATATATTTTGGTATCACAATGCATATGGAGTTGTTTTTGGTTGGCATATAATTTCAGTTGTAAAAAAAGGAGTCAGAGTTTATTTTGGTTTGAAGCACTCGGTTCACTTATTTCTATGGTGTGCAAAAGAACTTTTCTGTTGCAATTGCTTTTGAACAATGTAAGATAGAGTAAAAAGTTCTTAGTATATAGGAAAGGAACCATATAATTTTTGTCTAGTCATGTCTCTGGTGGAGATCATAACTTAACCCTTTTTGCTTTATGTTGCTGAGAGTGACTTCCAAGAGGTTCTGCTTTCTCATTTCAATGGTTAGGAGAGCAACTTAATTGGCTCTCTTAATTCTATTCTTGTTTCACCTTATTATTGTATTGGCTTTATGTATTTTTTTACGTACTTAAATTATTTGTACAATACCTCTTACCCATGAAAAGGGAGTCAAAGATGCTTAGTGAAAGTGATATCATTAAGGTAGTAGTTCTCTGTGTCTCTAAGATAGTCACAACATTGTTGGTGTCTATAAAAAGCAATCGTTGGATATACTAGATAAACTTTGATTTATTGGAAGTAAAATGTTCCTTCTTTTAGACATAATGTTTCAAATGCCCAATTAAACAAAATATTTATTGAAGAAAGGTCATTATGATGTTTTTTGCCTATTTGTTTTGATGAAAGATCCTTGATTTTTCTTCATAATTTTAGGTCTTTATCTGGTTTAACTTTTGAATATTCTTATTTTAAAATTGAATGAATCACATGCAGAGCATTCGAACAAGAGAAGGGGTATATTGATAATTTCATATGTAGAGCTGTTTGCATCGTGTCTAATTTATTTGGGTTGGATTCAAGTCTTTATTCTTATTTGTTGTTGACTGGATCTGTTTATATTTTCTTATGTTTTGAGAGTCCATGATAATTTATAATTCCTGAATTTGTTGGAAGTGATGGTTTGTGGATTTTACTTTGGCCTATATATATTTGATTTTTATATGTAGTTTCTACTAGGCCTATAATGGTCTTAGTTGTCAAAGTTTTCATTTTTAGAGTCAGAGTCCTGACATGAGGGTTTAAAAAAATGGCTGTTAAACAATGTAACAGCCAATAGTAACAGTATTGCTCTAAGTCAATCCCATTATTGACCCCTTTTAAATTTCATAGCTGTTATGTGAATACAAAAAAGAAGAAGATAAGATCAGAAAAGCCAATTCTTAGTGTTAACATGATTTCATTATGTTGCAGGCAAACCCAACTGACCCCAAGATTTTTCCATTTATATTAGTTGGAAACAAGATTGATATTGATGGTGGAAATAGCCGAGTGGTAAGGAGTTACAGTTACAATGCTGTCTAAATTCTGGCGTTTATGACTCTACATTTGGCTCTAATTATTATGTACAGGTTTCTGAGAAGAAAGCAAAGGACTGGTGTGCTTCAAAAGGGAACATACCTTACTTCGAGACATCTGCAAAAGAGGATATCAATGTTGATGCTGCATTCCTTTGTATCGCCAAGACTGCTCTAGCCAATGAGCATGAGCAGGATATGTAAGTTCACATTGAAGACTTGTCATATATATATCAAAATCACTGTGTGCAAAATTATTAGTTTTGTCGGTTGGCATATGTGGCTCACATGCAATGAAAATATACCAATCTTGTTTATTGGCAATCGTTTTGCTTGTATTGGAGAATAGGTTGATTCGTTGTTTGTCTAATAGATATATGCTGCTACCTGAATATTCCATTAATCAAATAAAGCAGTTGGCTTATGAAAAAAAAAAGTTGAAAAAGTTATGAATTGTTTGCAACAGAATGCATATACCTTTTGGAATTACTTTCTAATTCTTACATACAGATGAGTTTTTTCCCTAATTTGGTTAAGATGGTTTTCTTTTTTGCCCTTGCTAATTAATTGCAATTTCCAGCATATAATTGTCATGGGAAAAGCACATATTTTCAATGAAGTATGTCATTTTTGGTAATAATATGTTCTTAAAATGTGAAGGGTCCTTTAAGCACAAAATTGTATAATATCTTTTTTTTCTTCTACGGTAAGTCATTGTCTAAGAAGCACCGATATGGTCATGTGACACGGATACGACATGACATAGACAGGGTGACACGACAAATCCTAAAAACTTAAGACACGTACATGGCGGGGACATGCTAATAATAAATATATATTTAATGTATGTGATAATATATTATAAGAAATATTAGTTTTGATCTAGGAAGCATAGACACGTGTCCGATACTCCTGGGAAGTATCTCATTTTTTTAAATTATTTTTTGAATGTCAGATATGCCTGGGATACACGAGGACACGTTTAAGGTACGTTTGTTTAGGATACGTCTGAGATACGTTTAGGATGCTTTTTAGGGTAATTTTGTAAATTTTTGTTCTATGAAGTAGGGTTCAAATTGTAATACTAAAAACTTTATAGGTTAAAAAATGAGGGTCAGATTGTAATAAAACAAAAATATTTTTAAAACCCCTCAAACAAGTGTGTCATTGTAAAGAATATCAGAAAAGAAAGGAGATTTCTAGATTTTAATTTCTTCTATTTTGCATAATTGCTTTAAGTATATTTATTGTATGGTTGAAGAATAAAAGTTAATTTTTTATGTATAATATTATATTTTTACTTATTTATTTATTTGACGTATTCTTTCCGTGTCCATATCCTATTTTTCTAAAATTTTTCGTATTGCCGTATCTGTATCGTGTCGTGCCAGTATTTCGTGTCCGTGCTTCCTAGGTTTTGATCAAATGAAGAATAAAAAATCTCATATCACAATAACTAATGAACTACTACAACGATTATCCCATTTAATAAGAGATTATGGGTTGAAGTATAATTTTAACTCCTAAAAAAATGTTACAGTTGTATAAAGAATGAAAGAAAAGAAAAACGAAATAGAAAGAATTGGCTGAAGTAGAATTTCAAAACCGTTTTAATTTTTTTTCCTAGTTGGTCACACACACCCACCCACAAAGAATTTGCACCCAAGAAGACTTGATCCTTAGACCTAATGCTTGGGACCAAGTTCTTTATCCACTTGAGCCAACCCCTTGGGATAAAAACCCTTTTTAAAATTAGGGCTTTGTTGAAAAAAAGGAAAGAGAAATCTGCTAGGAGAGAGAAAACTTGTAGAGGAAGAAGGGGGTTTGTGATAGGAAGAAGAGAACAAACAGAAAAAAAAAAAAAGATAAGAGAGAGAAAATTTATTGAAGGAGAAGAAGGTTCGCCAGCAGTCAAGCTTTGATGATCCATTGTAGTAAGTTCAAAGCTTGGCTGCGAAAGATAGCAAGATTCTTTCCATTTTCTCTTTGTAGTATTTTACAATTTCAAACAATTAATAACTAGAAATGGATAAGTAAATAAAACTGTTTTACCAATTACATTTAAAAAACTTTTTATTTTTTATATTTTGACCTCTATATTATTGAAACCTTCCAAAGAATTCCACATACATTATATTTAAACGCATTTTTTCTTGCAACTTTAAAAATCCTCTTTTAATTAGACACGCTTATCCGTCGCATGTTCATGGTGTGTCGAAAAAGAAAAGTCTTCATACTCATTTTTGGCATGTCTGACATGTGTCTGGCCATGTCCAACACATGTTTGACATAGACACTTTGACCTTTTGGGTGTGTCCGGTTGAAGTGTACATGCTTTTGATAATCTGTTACAGTGTTACTTTTACTCCTTGAAATTTGACACGTAAATGGTCCATGATGCCTTGGTCTGCCTAAGTTTTTATGCCACAGTGGTACTTGGATCTTCACAAGGCAGAGTTGACCCTTAATGTTCAATAAATTAATAGTTCTAATATTAATATCAGATAATATATTGTGGAACTAACTTGGTATTATGGTAGACAATTAATAATTCTAGTACTTAGTAATTCATATTTTTTTGAAGAAAATCCTAATATAATTTATTAATTATTAGAGTAGAAATAGCACATATATGTTTAAAATTGAATAATATTCTCACATAAGTCGTGTCTTAGCCAATGGAACTCATCAAATTCACATACTTATTTAATAGAGTAGAAATAGCACATATATGTTTAAAATTGAATAATATACTCACATAAGTCGTGTCTTAGCCAATGGAACTCATCAAATTCACATACTTATTTTATTGCCTGTCTCAACAACATTTAAGTCGAGGTGCAGAAGTAACTAATCAAAAGAATACGAGAGAGTTTTTTATGGCTTATGGTAGAGATAATAATTATTTTATGAATTTATGTGGAAAAAGTAATCTATTCCAAAAAGATGGAACCTTCTTTTTTGCACAGGATGTTATATACATATAAAAAATTCTTTGTTACTAAAAGTGAAGAACAATTTAATTAATAATTTTTTCCTTGTTGGCAGTATTCTAAAATTGCTTGAAATTTAGTGACTTTGCAAGTGTGAATTTCATGTTTCTTCTGCCTCATTATTTATTTTTTTAATAATGGAATGGTTCCAGCTTATAAGGATCATGATTACATTTATTGATGCAAAGCATGGTCTAATGTTCATCTTCTGAAGTTCCTGATTTCGCAATGTGATCTTATGAACATGTTATTGTTGTTTTTGTGTGTGTGTGTGTGTGTGTTTTTTTTGGTAATGTAAATTACTTCATCACAATTTTTTTAAGAAGCTATGTTGGTGGGGTTTGAACACCCCACCTTTTAGAAAGGAATTCACTTGGGTTACTGCTAGGCTTCAAAGCCCATGGTGTTGTTTTTTCATTTTATTACATATGAATTTATAATAATAATAATAACGGGGAAGCAGAATTCATGTAGCCGACTGCCCGACCCCCAATATTTGGCACAAAGTTTTATGAAGTTGAGTCATGAATTTATAGTAAGACATGTATCTGAACCAGCATATTTACTTTTTTTCAAAGTCTACTATCTTTTTTATTTTGATTTTGGAAACCTTTTCTCTTTCTTATAATTTGATTGAAATAATTGTTTAGTCCGTAAGTATAAATGACATTGTTGTGTGCACTATGATGGTTCAGGTTCTTTGAAACAGTAAGTAGTAGAAGGATTATGTTGTTTAAGAGGCTAGTTATAGGTACAGTAGCTTTGAATAGAAAGTGCATTTTTAGGATCACGTAAAACAAGAAGATTTGGAGCTTTAACTACTATTAAAAATGGCAATACAACGATTACATGTATTACTATAGCAGACATCATTTTTATTATTTTTTTGAATAATGGTGAAAAAAATAATAAAAATCTTCTTGTTGTATTGCCATTTCGTTTTTATTATACTATGCAGTTCTTTCCTCTAAGTTCCTTCTTTGATTTTCTTTGAAATATTTTTGGTTGCCTCTGATTTAGTCTTCCTCCTTTTGGATTGTTATCATGACAAATAAATCACAAATAGCAAATTTGTTGCTATGCTACTAAGACCCTTCAGTTTTGTGAATTGGAATGCCAAAGGCCTAGAAGGGTGCAAAAGATGTAACTAAATTGAATTGAGCAAGCATGGGCTGACTGACGATTTATTTTAAGGAAAGGTTGGTTAAAGTGGCAAGGGTGTATGTACAAAGCTTGTAAAAGTAGTAAATGGGCATGATGATACATGTTAGGTTTTTTTGGTAATTAAACCATACACACATGCTAATTTGTCCCATTAGGGACTTGAACCCTCAATCTTCTAAATGACTTGAACCCTGAGCTTTTCATTTGGAAGGAGATACCATTTGGGGTAATCCCTTGGTGGTACATGTTAGGTTCTCATCATGGCGGTGGTATTCATGTTTATGATAGTCATTTGGGTAGAGGGCCTTTCGGTAGCCATTCATTTAGTTGTGATGATACATTGATAATGAGAAATGATATATTTATTTAACATTGATGACTATACTGGCCACAATATTTGTCGAAAATAGTTTGATATTGATCTTAGTTATGTGATTGTTTTGGTGATACTTATTCAATTCCTTCGGGAGTTGAAAGAAATCCATATGCCCTTTTTTTTCAAACATAATAAATCAACATGACAACATTTTTTTCTGGAATTATTATTCATTTCACTTGGTTCTTGTTATAGTTATTAGAAAAAAAAAAATGGTTCCTATTGAGTTATCTTTCCTATCCCACACACAAAGTTTTACAGCCTGTAAGATGCTCAAATCTTGGCTCTCCTAACCTTTTTTTTTTTTTCTTTTTCTTTTCAGATATTTTCAGGGCCTCCCTGAGGCTGTTTCAGAAACAGAGCAACGGGGCGGCTGTGCATGTTGAGTTCGAAATAGGAAATGATTTGACAGATTCATCTTCTACTCTTTGGTTACCTAACTTTCAGCTTTTCTGTTTGTTGTCGTGATTCCTAGCATTTTTTTTGTATTGATTGTACATTAAACCATCTCAAATTGTTTTTTGACATTTGAAAAGATCGCAGGCTTGCTTTGTCAAATTAAGATTCCATAGTTATAGAAACTTTAATTAGGAATGACAATATGACATGCCGTGTACTGTTGTTCCTAGTTGTGAGATGGGTTGGAATGTGAAGCTTTGAATGTGTTTTTGCATTGTTTTCTATGATTGTAAGATGTATGGATACTAAGAATTTAAGTACTTTGTTGGTAGAAATATTACAACCTTGGCTTGGTGTATATCTTGTTTGGTACAATCCACTGAAAGTGGGAAAATAATCGCACTTCCTTGGTTTTTCGTGACAACAGACTTGATCATGAATTTTTAAGAAGTTTTGATGGTCCCAAAGTCCACTACAAGTTCTTGATCATGAAAGTTTCACTTTCGCTACGACTTCTACATATAAGAAAAGGGCATTGTGGGGTTATTTGCGTGGGTATCCATTTCACCTATGAATAAATAAACACAGAGCAATGGCATTTCAGAAATCTTTTAAAAGATGACAAAAATGTTGAAAAATGTTGTTCTCTCTTGGTATATGTTCAAGTAATCAAAGTATAGCATGTTATCTCAGATATATCAGTTAAATCGTGTCTTTTGCATACATTTAGAAATAGTCTAAATTGTATTTTTTGATAATTGCCCGGTCAATGTGGCACAGGAGGATTGCATATGTCAAATGGTGAATTATGAGAGGTCTTTTAGACCAAACACCAACAAAAAATAAACTAATGGGTGTGGGTGACTTGAAAAAAACATGTTATTTGGAGAATTAAAATAATGTAAATAAAAATGATAAATTTGAAAAAGTATATTTATTTTTTGAGGAGTACTAGCGGCTCAAGCGAATATGTTATTTGAAGAATTAAAATAATGTAAATAAAAATGATAAATTTGAAAAAGTATATTTACTTTTTGAGGAGTACTAGCGGCAGTCGCTTAAGCGAGTGTTCTTGCATAGTCGCTCTACTGATTGGTAGAAATTAATCTCAAAAATTAAATGCTTCCCTGCAATAAATGTCCTACTTTTTCATCAATCAATATACCCTTCCAGTTCTAAATTATTTACACTGATACCATCAACAAACAAATAAAATTATAAACATAAAATATTTTTATTAATATTTTTTTTATATTGTCCTACTTTTAAATATTTTTAATAATTTATATACTTATTATAATCATTTCCTATATAATTTTTAAAATTTTGTAATTATGTTTAATTGAATTAAAGAACATATTTTTAAAGTATTAAAATATTTTTATTAATATTTTTTTTATATTTTCCTACTTTTAAATATTTTTAATAATCTATATACTTATTCAATTAACCATAATAATCTATGTACTTATTCAATTCATCTATATACTTTATCTTTATAATTTTATTTTTATTAATATTTTTAATAATCTATATATTTATTCAATTAATCTATATACTTTATGTTTATAATTTTATTTTTATTAATATTTATAATAATCTATATACTTATTCAATTAACCATAATTACAAAATTTTAAAAATTATATAGGAAATGATTATAATATAAATATATAAATTATTAAAAATATTTAAAAGTAGGATAATATAAAAAAATATTTTAATACTTTATATTTATAGTTTTATTTGTTTATTGATAATATCGGCGTAAATTCATTTAAAATTGAAATGATATATTGATCGACGAAAAAATAAAATATTTATCGGAGAAAGCAACGTCTTACGAATGGGGCAACGCTTTGTCTTCTATAACCATAAATGCTACAGCACGACGTCGTACTGTGTCGTCCCTGTTTTATTGAATAGTCAAGACTCAAGACGTGGACATGGCGACTCCCGCACTCTTCTTTTCTTTCTTCTCTCTCTGTCGTTCACACACACACACACACAAAACACAGCAATGGCTATATCGCTAGCAGTGGCCTTGAGAACTCTATTCTGTTCATTGGGATGTTTGATGTTGGCCACTCTTATTTACACTATCTCCGTTGATGGCCTTCCTTTTCGTAAAAGCGTCCTTACCCCGTATGCTCTCTCTCTCTCTCTACACACGCGCGCGCGCGCGCACACACAACCACATATTATATATCTATGAGTTTGATTTTCTGGAATTGTAGTTAGTAAACTAATGTTTGAGCCAGTACTGATTAATAAACTGTTTAACCCCATTATGTAATCAATTTATTTCATATGAATAGGTATTGACTTAAGTTTCTTTATCCATAAAGATAACTATCTAACTTGCTATGGTTAATTCCAAGTTTTATTAGCTTGTGTATTAATTGTTTCCTAGAGAAATGGGAGTCCTTGATGGTGGCATGCCCGCATACTCCTTACACGAATTGCTCCACACAATTAAAGAATTTTGGCATGTTTGGTAGGACCAATGGGACCTTCACATACTAGAGAATAGTTAATCATGTCTAGAAGAGGTATGAGTAAATAGAGTTTCTTGTCCTGATCATGAAATGGGAGATTCACCCAAATAGCCTTGGAAAATGATAGAAAAATATCTTTATTTTGTAAATCATAGCTGTCTTTGAAGTTCAAATGAAATATTGAAAACCATTTAACTTTAGAAACTATAGTATAGTATGGTAGTGAAAGTTTGGAGGAGTGGCAAACAAGCAAGATGTTCATCCATTGAAGTTGAAGTAGTTTTTCTACTTAATTGGTTTCTGTTTAAGTAAACAATTGATCTCTATCATATCAAGTAAGGGGATGGTGAGTTTTGGATCTAGAAATGAGAATGAACTATAGGACAATCACACTGTTCTGTTTGAGGATATAATAAATTGCTTTGAGGCAAGTTATATAATTCGGGTTACAACAATTAGAAAGGGACATAGGATTGGATTTAGAGTAAAATAAGCATGCATGGTGCATTAAACTCAGCTTGAGTCAGCCTAAAAGAATTTTAAGTCACTAGAGAAGCCTTAAACAGGCTCACGATGTGATGAGGCATTGCTTAATTAGACGCCACCAATACTGCCGGTAATCCGCCATCACTTGTGCTGTGGCCATTACCTGCTACACCAGTTTGCAGCTTGCAGAACTGTTTAGCAATCAGGGTTGGAACTGTGGGGCAATGTGGGGGATAAAAATGAGCCGACCCAATCATGGGATGAGCAACACTCGCAAACGTGGTGCCACCTCAACCTCATATAATGGTAAGCAAGAACCAGTTGACAGAAATGATCCAAGAGCAATATAGTGTGGTCTTAAAGACGATAGGTCAGCTTCCTATATCCCGAACGAGTAGATTGAATTGAATTTCCAAGATGCTACATGGTTGTAGACTTTGTAACCTACTTGGGAGATAAAACCAAAAGTTAAGTTTACATCTAGTCTTCCCTTCCCAGGCTCCAGCACCCTATGTAGGCAGCACATACACTGGGTAATGCACTTTTTTTTTTTTTTTGTGAGAGTCTAACATCATACTTGTCTTGTCAGTAATACTGTTGTTAACTTACATCACTATAAATTGGTTAAAAGAATGAAACACTATTTGCTAAACTGATGTTTTTGGAATTTGTTGCAGGTGGATGGCAGCAACACTGGTTGATTTCTATATCAATATTGTAGTGTTGGGGGTATGAGAGCATATTTCAAATAATTGCTAAGATGACTAGTTGACTACACACTCAAAAAGTGCCTTTTACTTTACTGCAAAAAAAGTTATATTAAATTAATTTACAACTAAATCTTCAAATTGCAAATTTTTACTGTGTTGGAAAAGCATTCAAAATAAACTTTTGTTGTGAATTCTATAATTTGGAATGTTTCTTCCTCTTTGCATATGGGTATCTTAATTGAAAATTTTGGGATTCATGAAAGTTTATATCGTTATTACTGCATCTTGTCAACAATTAAAACTAAATTGAATTTGGCTTCTAATGTATGTAATATACATACTCTTGCAGATATGTGTTTGAATGTGCAAAATTTTTCACATATGTGGGAGAATGACCAGTGAGAACATGATGGGGGCAAACTTTTTTTCCTTCCATTATACAATTATCTTTGTTTCCTGTGAAGATATGTGCAATGATCATATTTCCTCCTAGTTCATTCGTTAGTTCTGTCCTATCTTGTAATGTTGTATTTTCTGTTTTTCTTTTTTTCCCTTTTCCTCTTATTTTTTCTCCTCAGGGAAAGTAGAGATATGCACACATCGATTCATTTTTCTCTAAGTTCAGTATACCTAGAAATATGCATGCCTTATAATCGGAAGCTTATATTTTTTTTATATTTATTTGAAGTTGATATCTTTCCCTTTTTCTTTTAAAGACTATAGTTTTCACCTATATACATATGATTATCATATCAGGCTTGGGTTTCCTACAAAGAATCTAGCTGGATTAGTGCAATACTTTGGGTGGTGCTGCTAGTATGTTTCGGAAGGTGTGCTTCTTAATGTTCCTTTTCTTGTGATTCCTGTGATCTTCATCATTAAGGTCTGTCATACTGAGAGATTTCATGAATGTAATGTTGAAATGGAGTCTGCCTTTACTTGTTTTTCTCTAGAAATAAACTCTAAGCATCTAATTATTCTCAGTCACCAACTGAATTCTGAGCCTCTAATAAATCATTCTTTTTATAAGTAATATAAATGTATTTTATTGTCGTTGAAACAAGACCATTCTTTGTATAGCCCAGTTATTTTATCTTCCATAGAGTTTGCATGCTATTAACATTATGACATTATGTTATATGATTGATCTCCCCCCCTTTTTTTTACAGCATTACTACATGTGGCTACATTGTTTTGCAATTCCTTAAGCTGTCATCTCAAGAATCTTTGCAGGATCCAATGTTCTATGTTCTATTACGACATCGAAGCAAGTAAGTGTGAAAAACTTGATGTAATTATGCTAAAATATATTGTTAGTGGTATATTGTGGATTCAAAGGGGTCATTGCTTGGTGTGATGGTAAAGCCTTGAGATCACAAGCATAAGTTCAAGTCTCAGAGCAACCACATTTTACAAAATAATGCCAAATGTTAGGTCTTTCTTCAATCTTCCCCTCGTAGTACACCTCATAGGCGGGTCATACACTAGCTTGTATATGGTACAATGATTAAAGCTCAGGCTATCAAGTATAAGGACACAGATTTGAGTCCAAGGTACCACTTTGTACAAATAATGCCACAGGTTGATACCTAGTCCACTCTTCCTAGCACACTCAATTAATTCACTGGAAAACGATGATAGTATACCTTGTTGTCAATATAAGATATGCAAGTGAACTAATTTGTTGATTTTCCCATTTGATTTTTCTCCTCGTTACAGTTTTTAAAATTAAGCTTTTAGTAGGCCAAGTTTGAGATTATGCTTATAGTTACAAAAAGAATTATTAAAATTAAGATTTGTTGATTTATCTACCTGGAGTAGGTAAAAGAGGATATAATATCTTGAGTAGGTGTATAATATTTACCTGTTTGGTAAGGTATGACCAGCTGGTACATTCTCGTTCTTCTGTTCTTGTAGGAAAGAAGAGTGTTCTCTTAGTTTTTAACCTATAATATCCCTAATTTTGCAAAGGTTAAAACTCTAGCTTTAGGAGAGGGATTTCATAGCGCTTACACTTTTCAAGGGGCCAATAGCATTACCATGTCTTGGTTTTATATGTATACGAGACATGTCCATATCTTTACTTAATAATACATTTTTTGCATCTTTTAAAGCAAAAATCCTGAATCTTGGGTACTGAAGGAAAGAATGGGTGGTAAAATAGTTTATTAAAGGGTTGTACCTATGTGGTCCCCGTTAATCAAGGGTGCTGGTAAAATAGTTGATAGTGCAGTGTACTGTGATCTTTTCTTTTTGTTGCTTTGTGATGCAGATTCTTGTGTTTTTATGGTTCCTTTATCCTTTTTGGTACTTTCCTCATATAACCTGATCTGCTTATACATTGAAATATTTTTGCCATTTAGGGATGCTGTAGAAGGAAAGAAGTTTTCTGTTGTAATTGCAAGAGTCCTTTTCAGTGCTTTGGGTGTTTTAATGTTGGGAACTTTAATTTACACTTTGTTGACGGATGGTTCTCCTTTTCGCAGTGAGCTCTTTACACCGTAAGTCTTTTTCCTTTCGCTTTTGCCGCTTGTAAATATATGTACTATACATTATAATCTCTCTATGTGGTGGTTAAAGAGTATGGACTTGATATGAGGTGGCAGCAATAATGATTGGGTGGTGGTGGTATGACAGTTGGAGAGACAGTGATGGAGGTGTGGAGCAATGATCGCAATAGCAGGTGGTGGGATGGTTCTAGGGGTTTGGGTGGCTGGGCTGGGGTGTTGAGAAGAGAAGGCGGAATGAAGTTGCAGTTAACCAGGTGATATATGGAAACATTGTCCTCACCTCTCCATAGAAGGTCCTTATAGATATTTATTCCAACCTGTTAGGTTGGCTCAAATTCCTCTTGTGATTGGGTTTCTATTATAGAGTTATATCTAATTTCTTAGTAGGCAAGTCTTGGTTTCAAGGAAGGAAAGTACTTGTTAGGCAAGTCTTGGGCTCTAAGGAATTGTAATCCTAGTCCACCAAGGAATTGGATTTTGGGCTCTATAAATAGTTACCTATGTTATAGGTTGAGATGAGTGAGAAGAAAAGAGGCAATACTCTCATTGTATTCGAAAGGTTACTCTCATTGTTACTAAGAGGACACTTAGAGAGATAATTCTTGTTTAGAATTTGTGATTTCCTGTTGAGTGAGATTGGGTATACAAGGGTTAAGGGTTGAGAATTGAATGTACTCTTGATACAATTCTTCAACTTGTATTGTTACAATCTATATAGTGAAATCGGGCTCTCCGTGGACGTAGGCTTGTTTAGCCGAACCACGTATAATTCTTGGTGTGTTCTTCCAAATTCTTCGTGCTTGTTTACTTATCATCACATCGTAATATTTGGTGGTTCGTGATTGGGGGCTTATTTCACAACACAACCTCTTAGCAACTGATGCACGATAGGGAAGGAGAGAGAGGGGGGGGGGGGGTGGGCGGTGAGGAGAGGTGGGATTGGTATCCAGAAAGTTTTACTTGGTTAACATCATTCTACCTCCTCTAGATGGAGATCCACTATTTAGAATTTTATCTGTCTTTTCCCCTTTAAGAGCCTGGGACAAATCTGGAAATACTAGCTCTTCACACTCTATTTGAAACCTCCATATGGAGAAAGAAGAGTTCTTATGATGCGAATCTATAAGTATCAGATAAGCTATCCAGATGCCTGCTACATATGAGTTATGACCATTCATGGCCTCAAATTAATTTTCAACCCCGAAATTCACTTCGTGTATCAAAAGATACATCTGACTTCAACTGTTTGTAGAGCTGTCAACAAAAACTAAAAGTATCATCTGTGGACTAGAAACAAGGAATTTGTGCCCCTCTTTAAACATCCAAAACATGAAATAAAAATTTAGCATGAAGGTATATTGCGTCACTCCGTGGTGAGGAAATGCACATTTATAAAATTTTGGAATCAAAAGCTTAAATTATTGAAGGACTTGGGTATCTCTATTATTGTAGTATGCAGGTAATAATGATACTCATTGCCCAGTCATAATAACAAATGTTCTCTAGGATTATTTAATTGGGCATTTATTCATGGGTGGGAATCTCTAGCTCTGTGATGTTTAAAGCATCTGCTTTTATATATTTTGTGTAAGTAAATGCATATTATTCATCTAAATAGGTTTGAAAATCTCTCGCTTGCCCACACACACAAAAGGATGGCTTTCTGGAAACGGGTCAGACCACACATCCAGGCATGTAGAAGTAGTGACCCTTTCATCCCGCTCCAAAATTTAGCTGAGAGCATCCCCCTCAACCTACTCCTTTTTGTGTACCTAAAAACCCACTTACCCAGCTTTTGAGCTTCTTTGCCATGGCTTCTTCCATTCTCATAAGAAGCAAGCTTTGTAGGATCACCTCAGCATCTGCGCATGTTTTTGTGTCTGTGTGTGTGCATGGTGAAGGAGCCTTCCTTGCAACTGCCTTCAAAATCTATATTTGCAGGTACACATTTATTTACAATGTGAATTTAAGTAACTAAGATGTTTGCAGGTGGATGACAGCAACGCTAATTGATTTCTACATAAATGTTGTGGCTCTATCGGTATGTGTCAATTCTCAAATACTTCATCTTGCATTTTCTTTGCTACTTGAAGATCAACCTATATTAACTCCTTTAATCTCTAAGAATAAGATTATCAACAAAATTAAATCCTTAGCAGCAATTCTCTTCAAAAGCTTCCATATAGTTTTAGTTATCTAAGAATAGAATCATCTTCTGTGTAAATTCTTAATAAACTTGTGACCTCTAGTCCCTATTGGGACTATAATGTGTGTGTGTGAGACTTACATCCCAAAGATAAAAAAAGAATAAAAAAATTACGACCTCTGCTTCAACTTTTTGGGGAGGTACTTAACAGAAGTAAGAATGCAATTTTTTAGCTTAGTGATATATTTGTTTTTTGAGGTTTTCTTTTTCTTTTTCCTTTTCTGCAAAGCAAAGGTATAATCGGTAGACTCTTACTCAAAATAAGAAAGGTATTTAATGAGAAGGTGTATTTAATGTGAAGTTGTTTATGCCTTATGGGACACCAAGTGTGGTAGTGCCAGAGGCTAAGCAGACTCTTTAAGTATATTTGCTTCTTTAACAAGCATAAGTATGATTTGTAGAGTCTATGTGTGTGTGTGTGTGTATACAGACAAACAATACATATATCTATCTTTTATAGCTAACGAAAAGATAGTAAAACCACAATATGCTCATTTTCAGGCAAATATCAGATATCGTTTTTCTTTTTCTTCTTTTTCTTCGGTAAATTGAAGCAAAGAGATACCAAATTTAGTTAGCAAACTTCCTAAACATTTGTAGTTGTTTTGATATTTAATAATTTGTATGAGTAAAAATCCTCTCCATTTAGTATTTCTCACAATCTCTCCAGTGGGCAACGTTTGTAACTATGAGTGGTAACTCAGGTTACTAAAATGGGTGATATAATGTTATCCAATGTCACCCATTTTAGTAACCTGAGTTACTAGTGATTGGTGTCACCCAGTGTAGTGTCATCACTGATTGTAACAAATATCGCAACTGAAGAGACTGGAGGGGGACTCTCGCTAGAGAGGATAATGGTCCTTATATGTTTGGCTATATTATGAAAAGTAAGTCTTTGTTCAATTCTCTGTATCTTTTTCTTTTTCGTATGTGATATCAGGTTTGGATAGCGTACAAAGAATCAAGTTGGATGAGTGCACTCGGATGGATAGCTTTATTGATATGTGTTGGCGGGTAGATTTCCCTTCTTGATTTAGTATATCCGCCATTATATAATTTGACTGATTTGTTATTATTTAGTTTTTGATAGTTATAATTTCAGAAAGCAAGAATTATTGCAGAGTTTCAGTCTTTTCTTGTTTTCTTTTATAGGATCCACATAGCCATGGAACCTTATTGTCTGGCTGGCCTTATATGGGGCAATATGTATCTGTTTTTGAATACAAAATGCTGCATTTGCATCATTTATTCTCAGTTCATCTTTTTCTTTTTCTAACTTTTTTTTAATCTAGTTCCATAGATTATAGAAATATAATTTTAACCAAAATATTATCTCAAGTGCTGTTTGGAAGGACAAAAGTTAGTTTTCCTTAACAATTCAGGCGATTGCTTGCTGGGGTTTTCACTTCCTAAATTAGGAAGACTCTTTGGAGCAATAAGAAGACACAACAGATGAAGGAAAAATTGAAACTGAAAGAACTATTGAATGCAATTCACTAATTTCTCAAAGAATACAATGCAATCATCCACAAGGCAGTTCTGACAGAAATTTGTTATGTCTGGATGATGCTTCCTCTTTCTGACCTTCAAATCCTTCTACATATGCAACTCCAAGTAGGTGTCAATACTTTCTCAAACAATTCACCTGGCCACGTGTTAGATACGGTACTTCCAATGCAGCTTCCTGAGCATTCTGTAAAGTAACTATACCTTGCTGCCAAAAATTGCCTTCAACTTCATCTCTTTTCTGATTGGTCTATCCTTTTACCTTTCCGTTGGCAAATTCTGCAGCTTGTCATCCTTCAGTAAAATCCATATGCCATTTCTTAACTTAAACTGATAATGAAACATGGCACCGTCTGATTGGTTATCAAAGAAAAGTTAATATGGATGTAAATATTGCCCCCTAATCCAATCGAATTGAGTCAAGATCCAAATGGATGTTAAACATAACTGCCACAAATCCCTCAAAACTAGCACGTGACTACTCTTCAGGAGCTCGTAACTTAACTGTTCATCTTTGATCCTCTCTGTTCTTACATTTAAATCCTAGTTATTATTTCCAGAGCTTGTTTTCATCATCTATCCGTCCTCCTTTTGCATATAGTCCCTCTTTCACAATTCAGGCAATTGCTTGCTGGGTTTTTCACTGCCTCAATTAATAGGACATCTTGAATATAAAGGAACGACTGAAGGTGATAGATTTCGTGAACAAAATGCAGTACTTTCTAATAGAAGAGTACAGTGAAACTGTGAAATCAACTGCAAGGCATTTCAGCTGCAAATGGGTTACAAGATATATTACTATTAACCTACGGTCGTGTACTTCTCTTGTAATGCTTAAGGCAATATTTTGTTGCGAGATTGTGATTTCTGGATGATTCTTCCTCTTCTCTGATTCTCAAACGCTTTTATATGTAACAGCAAGCAGTTTCTGCGTTAATGGCATTCTTTTGGAAACAATTTAAATGACCTCGGGTTAGATACAACGTCATGATGTAGCTTCCTGAATCCTGATCATTATGTGAAGTAACAGTTTCTAATTGCCTTAGGTGTTTTAATCTCTTCTCTAATTGGTCCATGCATTCACCTTTTGATAAAATTCGCAACATGTCATTGTTAATAAAATCCATGTGTTATCTCTCAATTTTACCTGATAAATTT
The DNA here is from genome assembly GCA_026545225.1 of Cornus controversa. NCBI lineage: Eukaryota > Viridiplantae > Streptophyta > Magnoliopsida > Cornales > Cornaceae > Cornus > Cornus controversa. Next base: position 32,218,296 of record CM048854.1, read on the forward strand.
CAGGTGTCACTTTCTTAATGGTTGCCACGAAAAAGTTAAAATGTGGCTGTAAACAATAACCAAATAGTCAAATAGTTCTTGGTTATATATTTGAATTGTTTTGATATGTCGTAATGGTTTGGATCATTAGCTTCCGAATGATTTCTTTGCATTAAAAGGAAACACCGGTTTTGTGATTACAATATTATGTTGATGTTTTGATTTTGCTCATTTCTTGACCTGATAATTTCATTTTCATGCATCATTTCTTATTGGTTGCCACAGAATAGTTAGTGTATATAATTACCAAAGTTTGCTCCGTTATATGCTAGGATAGTTTTAATATGTCACAGTTTGGATTACTAGCTTCCAAGTTGACTTCTTTAATTGTTTGTATTAAGAAAACATCAGTTTTTGTGGTTAGATATTATGTTGATGTTCTATGATCTTTAATGACTCCAGTAAATTCTGTTTATTTTTCTCAAGTTATCAAGGATTTTTTTAGTTATATTATATTGCACACTTACAATACTACTTGGCCTTATTTTGATATTTGGTGTTTCTATAAAAAATTATGTTCATGTCTTCTTGAATACAATAAACATACAATTCTTTTCCATGTATTACCCATGAACTACAAATTAGGATGCCAAATTGATGCTGTATGCCTCATTAATTTTCAATATGAAGAACTCATGCGCAGCTACATGCTACTCATTACACATACATTTTATGCATCTTATCCTATTCTTCTCCAAGCTTCTATTCATATTTAATTATGTATGGATTAGAAAGACAAGTCTCACAACAGCAGTCCTTCCCCATCCATCAAAAGATGTACATATAAAGATGATGCATGTCCAAAAGGATATGCAAGTTACCTGTCCATCATGGCCATAGAAACTTAGCAATTGTGCTTAAAGAAATCAAAATTTTCTCCAGTTATTTGGCAATTCAAGTAATGGATTTTTAGGCTTTACCCCTCTTTTTGTCTTCCGCTGATAATGCATTTTCATCTTTTCAGCATCACTATTTGCGCCTACATTGTGCTGCAGCTTTTCCAGCTCTCATTGCTAGATCCTGTTTACCTTGTTCTGTTGAATAGCAGCACGAGGCAAGTGAAACACTACTTTTCATTTTTGAATACTGCAACAGTTGTTAATGATTCATAGTCAATTTTTTTGTGAATGAAAATTGAGTTTTCACTTGTTCGTCATGTGAACATTGACATTGATTGAATGGACTTGGTTAGCATATCTGGAGAACAGTGAAAGTCCTTAGTTTAATGAAATATAGATGACTGCATTGCTATTTAGTTTGATTTGCCTCAAGATTGCTTTGGAATTCAATTTGATGCCCTGGAAATGAAATCTGAATGTTGGTTGTTATCTATTCTTCACTTCAAAATGATAGTTTAGTTAGTAATTGAGTTTAAAATACATTTTGGAATTTGCAAGAGTAATACAGAAGTCATTGTTTGCTTGTAAGTGTTGACACATCCCATGCTTCCGATTGTGTTTTTCTTCTTCTTCTATATAAAGTAATACACTATACGTACTTATAAAATATATATATAAAGCAATATACTATATACCTATTATTTAATGGAGAGGTTTTCGGATCCTGAACCAACAGAAGAACTTTTACCATTGCATCGTACACTAATTCTAGGGAAAGAAAAGGTGCTGCTTGCATGTAGAAAGAGATCATTGTGTTGGGAATTTCAAAAAGAAAAAAACTGGGGATAAAGCAGGTTGAACTTTTAAAATGAATTGCATTGTTATGAGATTGAGTACCAGAAAGTGGAAACTCAGTTGAAATCTAAACTTTGGTTGGAACTTGATGATTTAGCAGATACCGTGAGTAGTGATGTGGGGAGCTCATCTAAATTGAGAGAATTTAGAAGTGGTATAATCATTTAACAAACGAGTGGGTATAAAGAAGGTCAGTTTGGGTTGAAGTGGCCAAAAATCCTGAGAATAGGAAGGCAGTAGTTGTTCTAACACCCGCTTCGCTGAGATATTGAAAAGCAGCTAGTATGGACCTGGAACTGCAATTTGACGACTTTATTCATATCTATTAATGAACTCTTGTTTGCAACTTCAAGCCCCTGCATAGATTCTCACTAAAATAATTATGCTCATGCCTCATGCTTGGCTACTGGATTTCTTGACTTCCCAAATCGCTTTGAGTAATTTCCTTTGGAGGCTGAAATTCAGGTCTTATGTAATGCTGTAATTGATGTGTGATGAGACAAGTATCGGAAACAGACCATACTGACAAGAGTAAATAAGAATTACCTTTAATGGTCCACCTAAGTGTAGTATTAATCATAATAGTAGCAGCAGCAGCAGTACCAGTAGTTGTAGTACTGTTATAATCACAGTGGTGATATATAGGCCTTTACAAAGTCTTAGTTAAACCAATGTTCAAAGGCTCAGAACTTGATTCGACTTGAAATGTCATTGGGTTGAATTAGTGCAAGGACTCAACCGTGTCAAGAAAGTCAAGGTTTGGATATAAATGAGTGTATGTGCGTGTAAATGTTCAAAACATTTCAACATACACCTTAATTCTATATAGTCTAAAAATTATGAGATGATCTACTGAATATACATATTTTTAAAATAAGGTTTAAACTTAAATATGAAGCATCAAATATCCGATTTTTTTTTTTAAAAACATGCAATCTTGGGTCAACTTGATGCGTACTATACTCGCTTTGATTTTTTTCTTTCTTCTTTCTACCAGCCTTGAAACATTGACCTGGGGCTTGGAAGCTTAGACCCAAAGCCACCAAGACAGAGGTAGAATGGTCACTTTGATTTGACTAATACCCAAGTATGAACTGCAAATTGGATTCATTTGGATTTTAAATCGAGTTATTCATTATTTGATTGATCTGGGTTGACCTTGTCAAGCTGAGTTTTTAAGCAGTTACTTGAACATTCATAATGGCCAAGGACTTGCAAGCTGTAGAAAACTTAAAAGAAAGAGTCATTATTGGTCAAGGTAAATTTAGTAAAGCCAGAAAATAATACTTTCAGTTACTTTTAAACCTAAAATGAGAAACCCACATGTAACACCTAGACAACTCAGGGGAAAAAAGGAAGGAAAACAGAGAATGGATAAATATTTGTTAGTCCTTCAAATTTCTTGATTGGAAATCTCCTTTCTAAATACATGCTTAAGCAGTTTCTTAGTGCAGTAAATGATACGGCCCTACAAAGGGCTGAAGAGCTAATAATTCATGTGGCAAGTCCTAAATAGTTGAAATTTAGGCTTTGTTGAATTGAACTGGGTTGGGTTGACAAACTGCACCTGTCAAATCTGACAAGACCAACAATTTTTAAGTTCATAAATTCTTGTTTTCATTTACCAACTGGAAAGGGGAAAAAAGAATTATTTTTCTTGGAGGTTGCTTTGCTTTGTGTATGTTTGATTTCAATGGCTTGAGCAAGAATGATCTTGTTAACTGTTTTACTAAGGTATTCAACATGCAGTATGGACTGTATCAAGTTCACAAGTTGTGTACTAGTTCAATTTTTAATATTCTAATTTGTCACTTCATTTGGGCAGAATAGAAGACGCATTGTAGGCTACAAGTGTAACTAGTAGGAATCATTGAGTAATATATTTTTCGTTTCTATATTTCTTGGGACCATCAGATTCACGACATTATCTAAACTTGGGCAAAAACTTTGGCTTTGCTAATACTTGAGTCATGCCATTTCCTATTCACATATTGACTCAACAAGACTATCCCATATTACAGTTCTTTATCTGTATATGGAGTGAGTCATTAAGATCTAGAGATCTGTAGCTCTAGCCGTCATTTGAACCTTTAGTGGTAATATGTATTTTGGCATCTGAACGTTTCAGGAGTGGTTTTAAGATGTTGACTACATCACCGGTGACTCCCTGATCATATTCTCCTTGCAGTTTAGCAGTTTTTGACAGAGGAAAGGTAAACAATCCAAGAAGGTTCAAAACACATTATTACCAAATGGAACTTAAATTATTTTTATTTTATTGTTGAAACATGAATCAAACATAATAGGCATCTCTATTTTGCAGTCCCTGTATTAGAGATAACTATATCTCAGTTACCTGTACAGCACATGCATAATTTTTTATGAAATTTGATACTGGATGCAACATGGTATACTTGTTACTAGTTGTAGTATTTTGGATGTTCTTTTATCATATAGTCTTTTCGCTCCACAAAAATTATATATTTGGATATCATGCATTGAAGGTTTTGAAGATCTAGATATACAATGTTTTCTTTTCTTATTCTATATTTTATTTCTCCATTTTTTTCCCTTACAAGATTTTAAAATTTTTTTGTTGTTACTGTGGTAGGCAGAAAACAGGTGTGACTTGTGAGAGAATCAGAAAACTTAATGGTGAAACAGGATTACAGTAGGGTTGATGAGCAACAAAGGTTTACACCAATCTGGTATATTAGACGATAGACAGTGTAATTTCATATAACTTTCTATTGTAAAAATCTATTTAACCTATCTCAGCTTCACGTGATTGTTTTGATTTCTAATCAATTACAATGAATAAATCTGTTGTCATGCTTAGAAATTTGTCTGGTCCCTGACCATAGGCTATGTAAATAGGCTACCTATGTTTTTTAATGGTTTGAGTATCTTCCTATTCCATGTTCTTGTTTCTTTTTAGTAAATATATTATTACATTGATACCTGATAACTGATAACGGTACAAATTGAAAATTTATGAAAGATAAAAATTCAATGTTGAAATTGATTATCAACTGTAAACTCTTGGCGATTGCTTATGTTAGGTTTCGTCCCTGCTTTAGGCCATCAGCAAGCAAACTCCACTGTAGCCTTGCAATGGCATGGCCTGATTTGTAAGGCCCACGTAAGCTTGACTAATTGCTTCGCCAGATTGAACCAAGCACATAGCTAAGCAATTGCTTATTTTATATATATATATTTTTTTTTCCTTACACTTATGGAAGCTTGTGCCATGTATATATATATATATATATATCTATATATGTATCATTCACTTAAATTTTAATAACTTTCACTACAAATTAATTTTTTTTTGATGAAATTATTTATGTTAGAAAGATAATTTTGAGAGCTTTAATTTGAGTACCACTTGGCCTTTTTTTTTGACTTAAAATGAAAAAATTATGAAATTTTTAAGTTAAAAAAGTAAAAAAAATAAAAAATTAACATATATATGTATATACATAAAATTTTAGATTAATTTAATTGTGAAAAATTATTTAATTGTGTGGATAATGAAAATTTGAAAAAATTGTTATGAAGTTAAAATTTAGAGATTGTGATACGATGATGTGATTGGCTAAAATGTTAACATGCACGCGTTTCCTTTTTTATTCATAGCAAGATTTTTTATTCCTTCACTTTTTTACAACTATATAGTCTATACCTATAATAATCTAGAATAAGTCATCAGTGTATTGTAAGATTGCTTCGGCTGGGTTGCCCGTGGTCTATGTTAGAGAGAGGGGGGGGGGGAGAGTGGGAACTTTTGGATTATTTGGTCTTAAATTTGGTTGCCATTGTATTAGTGTATATATATATATATATATATATATATATATATATCAAGTAAATATATATATACTTGTACAGATTTATGAAAAATATTACTCACTTTTATATCAAAAAAACCCATTTGAGAAAAATAAGAACGAAGAGGAAAATTAAAGATCTCATATACAAAAATCCAACTGTAAAAATAGAGACAGAAATTTCACTGTCATGACTGGTGGTCGTCTATGGCGGCATTGGATGGGTCAATGGATTTGTTTGGTAAAATAGTTACGCATAAGGGCATTTTTGTCAAAATAATAAGTACATGTGTTGCATGTGACCAAACTCTTTAGACTATGTTTGGATAAACAGGAGAGAAAATAAAATAAAGAATAACATTAGTTATAAGAGAAGAGAGAAGAAAAGAAATGATAACAAAAACTTGTATTTATAATTGGATAAATTATAAAAGAAAAGAAAAGAAATAATAACATTCTTGTTTGAAAAAGTTAAAAAAGATAAAAGAAAAAAAATATATTTTAACCAATTTACTATCATACCCCTTTTTATTTACTATCATGTTCCTTTATCTTTTATAATGTTATGTTTAATTTTGGTATTAAGAGAGTTTTATTTGAAGCTTATCATTTATCTTCAAATCTTCTCACCTTTGGGAGGATAGCATTATAAGAGATTTGGAGGGAGAGCTTATCCCTCCAAATCACTTCTTTTTTTTTTTTACAAACCAAATATAATAAACAATATTCTTTCCTTTCTTTTCTTTTTTTTTTCCTTCCAATTCCATCAATCCAAACTAGTCCTAAATTTCACGTTCGTCCGCCAAAGAGAAACTTTGCAACTTTTGAAAACACAAGTCAAATTGCACTAAACCCTCTATGTTTTCAAAAAAGTGGCAAAATGCCCTCTTGTGATAATTTTGTCACCAAAATAACCTCTATGATTTCAAAAGTTGCAAAGTCTCCTAACAGACAATGTGAAATTTCAATTAAGGGACAATGTATAATACATAAATACCCTTATTTTGTTATCCAAGAAATTTCTGATAAGCCATTATGGTCTTATGAATAAAGCATGTGAGAAATATTAATAAAACATTATGAATTTTATTCTATAGACCTCCCCTTAGGTATGCCTTCATTACACAGACCTCCCATATAATTTTTAAAATTACACTGATATCCCCTAAAAATGAAACATTTTTACACGGATCTCCCTTTTTAACAATCAAACTTGATCAATGACATAAAGTACTGATGTCATGTACTTAACATTATTGGAATTCCAGACTTACCTTTTATTGGAATGAAAAGACTATTTGAACCCTCTTGATATAACCGCAATTAAAGGCATAGCGTGATCAAGATGCATATTACCTACCAAGTATTGCCACATGAACGAATTGGTTGGAGGTTGGGTGGCTTTTTTCTTCTTCTTTTTTCACAATTCAAGTTTAACTCATAGATTATTTTGGTAAGATTATGACAAATAATGATGATGTTATGTTTTTGTGCTAGTTTTGCAACAATCTTTAGAGTAATGATATTCGGGACGGAAATATTTGAACAAAATGGGAAGGCAAAGATTCCCATTACAATTTGGAAAAAAGTCCAGTAGTATTAGTGCAAACAAATTGACAATGAGCGTGGTATTTGGCTTCCGTTCGAAAAGTACACCTTGATACAATAGTTATGATTTTCAAAGTGACGCCCATAACACAAATGTTGATTTGACAGTTCAATCAGTTTAAAGTGCTATTACCGGTTGAAGAAAGATCATTGTATCCTGGAAGACACTTTGATTGGAAGAAAAACCTCCAAGAGCTTTTCTAGTTTGAGGCATAGTGAAAAGATGATAATTGATGTTCAATGACAAAAATGCCCTTATCCCTAATCTCTTTAAGTGAACTCCACCTCGATTTCAATGGAATTTTTTAGCTCAACTTTAATTTAGGGCAAGCTAACAGCTAAAGGAAGAATAAAAGTAAGAACTATATTTGTATGCCCAGAAAACTAAGGCTTCGTTTGGATAAACAGGAGAAAATATAAAAGAAGAGATTTGATAGGAATTTTGTTTGGAAAAAATAGAGGAGAAAAGAAAAAAAAAATTCATTTAAACCAATTTACTATCATACCCTTGTAGAAAAAATCAATTGTCGGTCCCTTTACATGTCCAAAATTGATGTGCCAATTGAAGCATTCACAACTCACTTCAGGAATTATCTGTGGCTGTGAAAAAAACATTCAATCTACATTCCATAGAAATTGTGTCATTTTGTATTTACATTAATTGCTGAAGAGGCCTACCATTTAATTTTTATGTTTTATAAATATCCAGAGCCTCTGATGAGGAAGAGACAGATTGTTGATTTTTCTTGCAAGATTGAGGAGTTTCACAACAACATCCTTTGTTGCAGTGGAATTTATGAAGAATATGCTTGGAGGGCTTCAACATCATTGCAAACATTTCAAGAAGTCATTTGAATCATCCAATTATAAACTTAAAAGAGTTCATGGTAAAAATGACCATCCCTCCCTTTCTTTTCTTTTCTTTTCTTTTCCTTCCAATTCCATCACTCCAAACGAAACCTAAGAAATAATCAGATGTCATGATTTCTATTGTTTATTTTCTATATTAACGTAAATAGTAAAATTTCGTCTAAATTCCATCAATCCAAACGAAACCTAAGAAATAATAGATGTCACAATTTCCGCTGTTTATTTTCTATATTAACGTAAATAGTAAAATTTCGTCCAACACTGGTAAGCATAAAAGTCAATACAGATAAATATATAAGCAGAGATATGTTAAAAATAATAATAATAATAACACAAGAAAAAATACAAATTAACGCAAGAGATTGAAGGATTAGTGGGTGGAACTTGAATGCAAATGGTTTTGAACTAGACCCAGTATTGCAAATAGATAAAGAAGATGATTAAATTGTCAAACTAGTTCGATTTGGGGGTGAAACAATCATCAGTGAAAAGAAACAGTTCTGTTAGTCCATTTGACGGTCCATCACTAATAGGGGAGATTTGTGTAACAAAGTTTTATTTTAGGGATGTCAATGTAATTTTAGACATTATAAGAAAGATTCATGTAATTAAAGCATACCTTAGAGGTGGTCGGTGTAATTTATCCTTTAACTTTTTATTTATTATAGTCTTATTTTTTTTGGGCAAATTACTCTGACCTCCCTGAGGTTTGCCTTTATTATCCACAAATTAAACTTTTTAAAAAAATTTAGTCAACCTTGCTTGAGGTTTTATTGACTTAACTCTGACCACTCATACCATTAAATCATAAATTGAAATTCTAAAATCTCTCTTCCTATAATAAACATTACTTATTTTGCACAGTTTATTAATATTTAATTAAAACTAATCTCATATTTAAACATATACATATAACTTCCATATATATACAATTATTATTACATATATACATGTACATCCCCTAACTCTTCCCATCGCCATCGACACCACCATTTCTTCCACCGCTATAGCACCTCTTCCTCCCACCGTTGTCACTTAAACCCTTCATCCCACCACTGACACCAAAACCCCTCATCCCACCGCTGGCCAAAAATATTATTTTGTTTTTTTTTAAAGTAGAAATGATGATTATTAACACTTGAGAGCATGTAATATAAGCGAATTGCTTTTCTTTCTTTGTCGTCTTAATTTTTTTTAATTTTATTTTTAATTCATTTATTGATATAAAAAGAATTTAGTATATGTAATTCAATGATTTCGCAAATCTTAAGATATTAAAATATTATCTTAAAATACATCACTCAATTAATAAACTGTGCAAAATGAGTAATGTTTATTATAGGAAGAGTAATTTTGGAATTTTAATTTATGAATTAATGGTATGGGTAGTCAGAGTTAAGTCAATGAAACCTCAAGTGAGGTTGACTGAATATTTTTAGAAAGTTTAATTTGTAGGTAATAAAAACAAACTTTAGAGGAGGTCAGAGTAATTTGCCCTCTTTTTTTTTTTTTTACGCTATATTGTTTGCGTCATTGTGCTGTAAGCATGATGGATTATAACTTCTTAACATACATGTTTTAAACTTAATGAATAATACTCGTATTTTTTGGTTTAATTGTATAAAACACGTATTAAATATTTTATGTATTGTACAAAATGAAAAATACATAGACTTAAATATATATATATATATATATATATATGTGTGTGTGTGTGTGTGTGTATTAAAAGTTTACATTGCTTTTAATTTTTTTTAGAAAAAAAAATGAATTTTTAAATAGTCTGCAGTAACACAACGATAATTAATCTAACCATTTTATTTTCCATAACTAGTATCATATAATACTGTATATCTAAGACTTTGTTAAATGTTATGATAAATAATTTAACTATATAATTATACTTACTTTTTCAAAACATGAGAAATAAAAGATTATTTTTTTTAAGTAAAAATAAGATATCTAAACAAACAAATTTACAACTATATAAATGTTTTATAATACTTTGACAACCATAAATTCATTTCATTACTCTTTTAATTTGATTTTGTATGGAATTTGATTGAAAAAAATTAACAAAATAGTATAAAAATAATAATTATTGTAATCTCTATATAAAAATAATATATAAATACTACCATATTTTTTTATTAGCATTCGTATTTACTCGTAAATGTATATATACATATTTTTACGGTTTAATTTTTTTTAAGCCAAATTTTAATCATATATATTTTTAAAAAAAATTGTACTATACCCATATAGTTTACATGCCGTCTTTTTTCTATTCCGTATTTTACAATGAATATGGGCAATGGATACGACGTGACAAGGATATTGTGATGTGATAAATTTTTAAAAATTAGAATACGAATATGACAATACATATAATATATATGTGTGTAATTTAAATAATGATTGTTTGCCATCTTATATATATTGTACTCAGATTTCTTTGTAAAAAATTATGAGACATTAGTGAGAGAGTTATATCACACTGATAAAATTTAGACTAAATTATATATATATATATATACTTCTTTTTTAAAGAAATTTTAAACTATTTCTAACAATTATACCATGATATTATAATTAATCTTCAAGACTTGTTAAATATATGTTCTTACGTATCTGAGAACCATTGGATACGTGTAAAAAAAAAAAAAAAAATTACCCAAATATGTTCTTCTTATGTAAGTATCCACCATCCATGTCTCATAGTTTGTGAACCAAACCAGATTTACATGTGTATAATTGAAAAAATATTTTGTCGACATTAAAATTTTGGGTGAATTTCAAAAAACCCCCCTTGATTTATAACGATTTGTATTAAATTCTCTTTTTAAATTTGTTTTGGCACAAACCCTCCTAATTAACCGAGGAAATCACTTTAAAGGGTTTGCAATTACTAAAATACCACCAAGTCAAGGGGGTTATATATTTTATTTTTTGCATTTTTGTTTACTCATATTATATATTATATATACCATTATTATATAATTTTTATTATATTTTTTATTTCATACAATGCGTATATATATATCAGTATATGAGATGGACATTTGATCAAACAATCAGATCGACAAAAATGAATCTTAATTATAAAAAGTAATAGAATGAAATAAAATAGCTATTAATCTTACACTAGTTTAACTTTATTGTACCATATATATGTAAATATGTATACATGTGTGTGCATTTGTTCTTATGATTGAAAAAAAAGAAAGAATATAAACATTATAATAGATCATTCTTCATTGATGTAAATTTTTAAGTTGATTCAATAAGACATACCACTTGATCTTTTATAATTTACCTTTTCTTAACATAGTAGGCTTCTCTCTCATGTAAACAAAAGAAAATGTAGGAAGCTTTTCTCTCATCTTGTTTGGTTAAATAGAAGAAAAAAAAGAGAGAAAATGATATTGTAGGATTTAACTTGCTAGATATATGCTAAAGAAATATTATGTAGTTGCACTCATAATTATGAGTTTTAATTTTTATATGCTTTTATTTAATTAAAAGTGTGGTGATGTCACTTATGCATGTAACTAAAAATACAAGTTCAAATCTTATTATTCAAGAAAGAAAAAAAGAAGAATTTTTTTAGCTAAATTCGAATGAATTGCATAAAACTCTCGTTGACTTGTGTGTTTTTTAATATTTGTCCCTTTAAAGTAACCATTTTCATTATTTAAGAGTTGTGCCAACAAAATTAAAAAGAGAATTTAGTGCAAATTGTTACAATTTTTATGCCATTGGCCTTAAGAAAATTTCACTTTTCACTTATACTTTTATATATATTTTTCACCACCGTAATTTTCACACAAAAAAATGCAATTAACTACTCACTGTGTTATTGCTACATACACAATTAAATTCAAACAAAAGTGATGACTGAAATGTCCATAACCATTGGATGATGCTTTGGAGATACTTAGATATAAAATATAACCTAATAAGTCAACCATGAGGACAAATATGTCTACAATGCATCCGATACACCAGGTGATTCTGGACCGTGCGTGTATAACACAAAAAGGTAAGCTAATATTACAAGTCTACCATGAAGGCAAGTACAGTACGTCTACAATGCACTTGTGCATTGAGTGAATCCGAACTATGCGTGCATAACACAGATTTACTCAATATATTTATATCGGAAGTATTGTAGATCTTCACCACGAGGACATTCTTATTAATTAAGATATTATAGTTTTCTCCTAAAAGAATATATAAATATATCAAAATATAGCAAATTTGGAAAAAGAGTAATACTAAATTACTAGTATCATAAATGATACTATTGTTGATGAGGTTTTTTTAAGGGTTAATTTAATTTATGACAACTTTTGGGAGCCTAATTACAAATATACCAACTTTCAAATATTATATGGTAAAAAAATAACTTTTCAAAAGTAATTAAAAATACGTCAATTTATACTATTTAGGTCCAAATTGCCCTTAAGACTCTTTACATATCAGTTTACTAAATTTTTTAGTGCACAATGTAATAGTTTTACTGCATTTATGTAGTATTTTAAATGCATGATGTTTTAATTTTACTGCACAAAACATTAAACAACGTAGTTTACTAAAACTTTTAGTGCACAATGTAATAGTTTTACTGCATTTGTGTAATACTTTAACTGCATGATGTTATAACTTTACTGTACAAGATATTACTGCAGAGGAGTAATTTGGTTTTGTGTATTGAGGAGTAGTGAAAAGTATCAAATACGTAAATACTTTTGTATAAGTTATTTTTTGAGCAAATACTATTTAAAACTTAGCATATTTGTAATTTGGCCACCAAAAATGGTCAAAAATTAAATTAACCCTTTTTTTTAATTAATCCGATCACGTGTTTTGAAACAATTTTAACTTCAAAAGATCACTGCATGAATATAGATGGATATATATATATATATATATATATATATATATACACACACACACACTAGTAAAAAGGCATGTGCCATGCACGTGGTTAAATGTCAACTTGAAACTTTAATTAAATTTTTTTTACATATTTATAACAATTTTAGAGTATTATATCAAGGACTAAAACAAAATTTTCATGAAGAAAATTATTCTCACATGAAAAAATGAAAAATCTAATGAATCAAACATTCTCAACACGGTTAAAAGAATATTTACCCATTTGAATTGAAAAGGAAAAACAATAATAAAGTGGTTTTTCTTAAACTAAAGTGTGGAAAAGTCTCTTCATTGTTAATTTATTTTTATTAATTAAAGGCCAAATTTTCTACACATTTTTTCAATATTGAAAATCAAAAATAAAAAAAATTTTAAATTAAAACAAAAGGCAAACATGAGATGTAATTGATTAAAAATGATCAAGATATGAATAAAACACTAAAAAGAAATACATATAGCATTACAATGTTAAGGGTTATCAAATCAATAAAATAAATAAATTTTAAATATAAAGCTTAAATTTACATTTGCACCAATAAATAAAATATAGCTTAAATTGATATATTTACTACCTAAATATATCAATTTAACATCAACCAACACTTACTTTAGTCTCTGTTTATGGTAACATAAATCTCGTATTACGTCTTGGGATATGATATAGACTTGGAAATCATTGATACGTATAGTTACAAATTTTAACTTTGAAATAATAACACAAATTAAAAAAAAAAATGAGAAGACAAAATATACTCCTAATATTGAATCATTTCTTTGTAAGCAACGAAAATAAATTACAATATATTGAATCATTTCTTTGTAAGTAATGAAAATAAATTACAATTTTCATTACTCACAGGTCAGACTTCCAACAAACATATTGCATTCCATATGCACACCCCAAAAAATATTATGAAAAACAAAAAACAAAACAAATAAATTATATAAGCAAATTAGAACAATAAAAAAAAATTGCTAAAGAAAAAATCAAACTACCAAATCCATTCAAAAATGTTGTTGAAAATATATATTTTTCTTTTATTTAATTCATGGAAGTGATGTTAGGTTTAGCATGTTGCTCCTCTTATAGTACAAATTCATTTATTTTTTGTAATACTGCCAAAATACTGCATTTAATTGATTTATGATTTTTCGAATTGCATTCCTATTCATTTGTTTTCTGTAATGCTACCAAAATAGATTAGGTAGAAAAGAGGTGAAGTTCGGGTTTAATATCATTTCTATTTAAATAATATCATGAAAAATATAAAAATGTATGAAAACTCCGTGTACATTTAATCAATAATATTATAAAAATTAAAAGAGCATTATGAAAATTTTAAAAATATATATAGAAATTCTATGTACTTTCAATATAAAAGATATTGATGTATCTAGATATCTTACCCTATCTTGTGTTGTATGAAGGGTTATTGGACTACCCTCATGTATAGTGGTTAGCAAAGCTATTGAGGATTCTTCTTATATGATGACATAAGTTTTTATGCAGTTCAGAAGGATCTATACTATCAACCCATGTTATGCTATAACATGGAGTTCGTGGTGCGGACTTCAAAGGCCCTTCATTCAGTTTTTGGCTACTTGTCTTCAAGATATGATGCTTGTAAAGACGGTAGGATCAATGATTGTGAAGATGATATGATTAATGATAGATATAATTACGAGTAAAGAATTTTTAATTTGCATATGCTTCCTCTTGCATTATATATTTTTATATTATGATGTCATCCATTATTCTTTTATGATTTTATGGCTCTTAATCTATTGGAATAAAAAACATATAAGTATTGAATATCATTTTCACCATATTACAAGAAGTCAAAAAAATAGAAAAATGACTAATGATTGACCATATTTCCAGTACTTATATTACAAGCCATTAATAACCAAAATAATAGTATTAATAACTCACAAAAATGAGTTGAATGGTCATAGCTAGTATTGTGCCAGATTGTTTGCTAAATTAGTTACTATGCAATCTTCAGCAATCATAATGAATAAATAGGTAAATTGTATATAAGACAACAACTACCACTTTTTCAAAATTCCAAGAAAAAAAAACATTACCACTTTTCTATTTTTCTAGTAGTAGTAGTATCCATTATTCAAAGTTCCAAGCTTTCACTATTTTGACTACACACACACACACACACACACACACACACATATATATATATATATATATATATATATATATTGTAGTAATTGAAATAATATTATACTGAAACTTAAGTGTTTCATTAGTTCCAAATAGTCTATTCTCACTATTTTGTTATGGTCATTATTTTGACTATACACATATATACATACATATATTATAGTAATTGAAATAATATTATATTGACATGAAACTCAAGTATAGTGATGTGGGATAGTCCTAAATAGTCTATTCTTATGTTGGGATATATGGCCAAAAAATGTCCAGTTTAGGGTAAACACGAACGCTTTGAGAATGAAACAAAAATCTTCAAAAATAATCAATCACCAAAGATCTCTAGCCTGAGTCTATGCCATTCTCATCGATTAATCTACCAAAAAAAAATCACAAAATGAAAATTAAGATCTTATACTAATTAAAAGAGCAACAAAAATAATTGTTGGCTTGAAGCATCAAATTTCACTATTCTTTTTTTTTTTTGTTATAGTGACAAATACCATCGTCAGCACATATTCTTCAAAGAATTAAAAAGAAATTACTAAAAATATTATCTAATATCAAGAGCAATTGATATCATTCAACTTAAAAATAAAGCATAATAAAATTTTACCTTATGGTAGACCTCTTCAATTCCTTTGTATTCCTCTTGGTATAAATTCATGTTGTCTATAAGGCTCCGTTTGAATAGATACGAGAGAAAAGAAAAGAGAGGATAACATTAATTATGAGATAAAAATAAATGAGAGGAGATGATAGTAGTAAACTCTATTCATGTTTGAATAAATATGAGATAAAAAAAAAAGAGATGATAATATTCTTGTTTGGATAAGAGAATGAAGAGAAAGGATAACGACCAAAATACTATTATATCCTTTTATATTTATGGGACACGAGTGGAATAACAATTTTATCTTTCTAATTATTGAATGCAGTTTTGAAATTATGAAAGTACTACTTAAACAATATCATTTCTCCCCTAATCTTCCCATTTTTGGGAAGATAAAATATGAGGGATAAGGAGAGGGATAGTTATCCTTTCTTATCATTTTTTTTAATGATGTCTATCCAAACACAACATGATATATCCTCTTTTTTTTTTTTTTCCTTATCCTTCCAAAACCCTTAATACAAAAGGAGCCTAAATGATTTATCTATTTGATCATTATTTTGGATAATTGATAGAGTTTAGGAGTATATTAACAATTGATCATTTTTAGGAGCCTGTTAGAAATATAAGAAGAATATATATATTGAATTAATATGTGAACAATACATAAATGCCTATTTATATGCACATAATCTTAGATGTTAAAGTAAAGTTAGGAGACAAAAAATCATAATTCTAGATGATTTAGGAGAAGGTGTAAGAAACCAATTAGAAAAAAATATTTAATCTAACAACTTCCGTAAACTCATGGTGAGTCATATGAAACCAACTTGAGTTTGGAGACAAAATCTTGAATGCGGCTCGCGAAAGTAATCGGATGATATTACCAACTGTGGCTGCGAACATATACAAAGAAGCTGCAAAAGAGCGGCTCAATAGACACATGCAGCTCATTGGAGATACGAAAACATCGAAAGTCTGTTGGAGCAAAAATTGATTTGAAAATCAGTAAAGGAGCTCATTGAAATAAACGACTTTGACATAGAGATGCTACGGGTTGTGTAAGCAATTTGATGATGTTACCAACAGTGGCTGTGAAACACATACAAGAAGTTGTAAAAGTGCGAATTCATTGAAGCAACGGTAAGACCAAAAACTGCTCGTTAGAGTGAAAACTGATATGAAAATCAGAAAAGAAGCTCATTGAAATCAACAATTTTGACACACAGATGCTAGTGGGAGCCGATAAATTGAATGTCATATTTTTCTTTTATTATCTGCATAAAATATATATATATAAGACGAAAGCAATTTTGACAATTGCTCACTGGGGATGAAGCCGATGTGTTATTCTCGACGGTAGGGGTGATAAATTGTAAAAACTATCAGAAATTGATAGACTCTGATACTGTGTTAGAAATAAAGAAAGAGATTGTATTAATTGAATTGATATATTATTCATTGATATTAATGAACATTATAGGCAAGCCTGTTTATAGGCACATAATCTTGGAGGCTAAATAAACTTACGAGATAAGAAATTCTAATCCTAGATGATTTAGGAGAAGGTGTAGGAAAAGATATATAATCTATAATAGAAAATATATAATCTAATAGCCTCCCGCAAACTCAAGATGAGTCATGTGAAGGCAACTTGAGTTTTGAGACAAAATCTTGAATGTGGCTCGCGAAAGCAATCAAGTGATGTTACGAGATGTGGCTGCGAATAACAAGAAATTCTAATCCTAGATGGTTTAGGAGAAGGTGTAAGAAACATATTAAGAAAAAATATATAATAGAAAATATATAATCTAACAGATGTTGTTAGCAAAAGAATTTTAATATAATTAAATGATTTATTAGTAGTTTATTTAATAAAAGGCAATAGAATTAGTAGTTATTTTTGTTTGGTAATTTTTTTATATATATTTTGAACTCTTTTTATTTTATCTTTCTTTTACCAATCTGATTTTATTTTAATATATTTCTCATACTTCCAATAAAATGTGTTGTTAAGAGTGAGAAATCCAATAAAAAAAAGAATTATAATATGGTAACTTTCTTTACATATATTATTCTCATACATCCAATAAAATGTGTTGTTATGAGTGAGAAATCCAATAAAAAAAAGAATTCTAATATAATTAGTAACTTTCTATATATATATATATATATATATATATATATATATTAAACTCTTTTTTTTTTTTTTTACCAATCTGATTTTATTTTAATATATTTCTCATACTTCCAATAAAATGTGTTGTTAAGAGTGAGAAGTCCAATAAATAAAAAAATAATTTTAATACAATTGGTAACTTTCTTTATATATATTAAAGAGGTAAACAAAAAAAAGAAAAACGTGTGCTTATATAATTATGTGTTTATTTTTTTAATAAAAGAAAGTGTACTGAAACTTAAAAACTCTTTGTACTTTTAATAGTAGTATAGAATAAATAGATATAGAATTTGTATGGTAATTTTTTTTTACGTTTTTTTATATATCTATTAATTTTTTTTTCTTTTACCAATCTGATTTTATTTTAATATATTTATCATACTTCCAATAAAATGTGTTATTAAGAGTGAGAAATTCAATAAAAAAAGAATTTTAATACAATTGGTAACTTTCTTTATATATATTAAAGACGTAAAAAAGAGAAGAGAAAAAATGTGTGCTTATATAATTTATGTGTCTATTTTTTTAATAATAAAAAAAGTGTACTGAAACTTGAAAAACCTTTTGTACTTTTAATAATAGTATAGATATCCATTTATTCATCAATTTCAATACCCAAATTTCAAATCATATATGTATAACCAAACAACCCTAATTTCAAATTGAAAACCCTAAAAACCCCTAAATTATATGGATGAAAATTATATTTTAATTTGCTTATGACTTAAGTTTATTTATTTAAGTTTTAGTGAAAGTAGAATTTACTTTATTTGAGTAGAGGCCTTAGATGGGTTAGATTTTCATATCCTAAAAGTCAAGACCAATAAACATTTGATTTGAAACTTATTGATTTTTTTTTCCCACTTTTCTTGACAACTAAAAGAAAAATTAGCTATAAAAGATCATATCTAATTTTTCTTTTAGTTGTCAAGAAAAGTGGAAAAAAATAATATATATTTAATTTCAATACTCAAACTTAAGATCATATATATATAGCCAAACAATCCTAATTGAAAAACCCTGATTCTAGTTTTAAAACCCTCTTTGAAAAATTCTCTTGAAAACCCTAAAAATCCCTAAATTACATGCATAAAAATTATATTTTAAATTTCAGATCATATATATATATTTATAAACAAACAACTCTAATTGATAAAACTCTAATTCCAAAATGAAAGTAAATCTTCAACCCAATTACTGATTGAGTGAGAAAAAATGAATACATAGTTACTTATATATTTATACAATCAACTTGAATTTTTGAAAAAATATATTAAATTTTGATCATTTAGTTTTATAATAATTCTAATAATATTAGAATATTAAATTTTAGTTACTTTTTACCTACATAGTTTATGCAATTTCATCTAGCATCCTATCAAAGTGGAATCAGGTAATCGACCTATTTTGAGAAATTATTAAGATTTGCATCTCTCTTAGTTTTTTTTTCTTTCAAATTATTATTTTTCTCTTTGTTTATACATCTAATCACATGAATAAATATACAATAAAAACAATACTTGGGGAAAAATTAAAGAAAACAAATATTAAAAAAAAAGAGAAAAAGAAATGATTTGCAATAATTAAATAGTAAGAAAAAACAAAATTTCATGGATAATAAATAGCATAGAGTATCTAATCACATGAACAAACATACAAGAAAAAATCCTGTTTGGGAAAAGAATTAAAAAAAACAAATAATAAAAAAAAGAAAATAAACTCACATGAGAATTGATGTGAGTCGAGAGGAAATCAAATTGGAATGCTTATTAATGAGAGTTGATGAGAGTCGAGAGGAAGAATCACCTGTTGACAAGAGTCGTGTTTATGACTTTAGGAGTTTTAGAGTTTGGTTTATGTTATAACTCTATTTTCTATTTAAAAATAAATAAATAATACAGTGACATTAAAAAATATTTTGTATAAGTTATAACTCTATTTTTTTTAATTTAAAATAAAAAATAGTGTATTGAAACTAAAAAAAATCCCTTTGTACTCTTAATAGTAGTATAGACTATCAAAATGGAATAAGATAATTGACCGACTTTGAAGAATTATTGGGATTGCATCTCTCAATCATTTTTTTCTTTCAAATTATTGTTTTTCTTTGTTTATACATCTAATCACATCAACAAATATACAATAAAAAGCCTACTTGGGGGAACAATTAAAGAAAACAAATAATAGAAAAAAGAGAGAAAGAAATGATTTGCAATAATTAAATAGCAAGAAAAAACAGAAATTCATGGATAATAAATAGCATAGAGCATCTAATAACATGAACAAACATACAAGAAAAAATCGTGCTTAGGAAAAAAATTAAAGAAAACATATAATAGAAAAAGAAAAAAAAACTCACATGAGATTTGATGTGAGTCGAGAGGAAATCAACTTGGAAAAAAAATTAAAGAAAACAAATAAAAAAAAGAAAAATATATATATTCACATGAGAGTTGATGTGAATTGAGAGAAAATCGAATTAGGATGCGGTTAATGAGAGTTTGAGAGAAAAAATCAGTTGATACTCGTGTTCAGGATTTTAAAAATTTTAGAGTTTGGTTTATATTATAACTCTATTTTTTATTTAAAAATAAATAAATAATACAGTGAGATTAAAAAAAGAGTTTTGTATCCCTTGGTAATCTAGAATCCTTATATCCTTACAAAACTATGAGTTTTATTGTATATAGAATCCTTTATTTACAAATTTTACATTTATAATGTAGAATCCATCTATACTTGCAAATCTAGAATCCTAATTGTCGAATGCCACGTCATCATACCAGACGTGCCCCGGTCCTAATCGTTGCCTACGCACTATAGAACCGGTTCGGACTCGTCTCCCACAGTCCCACTCCACCCCTCTCTCTCTCTTTTTCTCTCTTTCTCTCTCTACATTTTTCTCTGAATCTCTGCATATGTATGGACACTTCTTCTTTTTCCCTCCCATGCTCTGATTTCAAAAACAAAAATCAACACTAACTATACAAACCCTAATCTCAGCATTTGCATCTCTTGTTGTTTCGGTACATTGATTTGTTCTCAACTTTCAATCGTCAAATACAGTAATGTCGACGGCGGTTTCACCACCATCGGCGCAAACAGTCCAGCCACATACGGCTTCGCCGCCGCAAACGCCGCATACGGCGGCACAGGCGCAGGCGCCTGCAGGGTTCGCCAATGCGTCGCTGTACGTGGGCGATCTCGATGCCACCGTCACCGAAGGGCAACTCTACGATTTGTTCAACCAGGTGGCACAAGTCGTGTCGGTTAGGGTTTGTAGGGATCACGCTAGAAGAGTCTCGCTGGGTTACGCTTACGTCAATTACAGCAATGCTCAAGATGGTAAGACATTGCGTTCTGTTTTGGTACGATTGTTTAATTAGTTGATGATTTGTTTGTTTGATGCTTTGATCGGTTTAATGTTACGTGATAGTGATTTTAGGGTTTTAGTATCTCTTATGTATGTGTGTATATGTTGGTTGCAAAATGTAATGGGTGATTTTATAGGAATTTTTATTTATTTTTCACGTTACTGTGTTTTATCAATATGATATTTGCTTGCAATGGTTGTGCTTTCCTGTCCATTGTGTGAGTTCCGAGAGTGTTTTTCTCTCATGAGTTAAAGACGTTTAAGTGAAGGTTTTTTGTTGGTGAGGGTGAGTAGTTTATATATAATATTTTTTCTTTTTGGAAAGTATACGATTTGACTATTGAGTTTTTGGTGTGTTATAGAGTTTTTTTTTTTTAAATTTTTTTATATAGGGTTTTCAGAAATTATATCGCCAATATATAATATTTTAATATTGAAGCTTATTTTTGTTTTTTGTTTGATTGGTTTTTGTTTTGTTTTGTTTGGTTTTGTTTTTTGTTTTGTTTTTTGCATTAAGGTGTCTCATGTCTTTTGAAGTGTATTTTTATTACACATTATTGTCAAAGTGTGTATTTACATTGCACATTATTAGTCAAACTTGATGCTTTTGGTTTGTGGCATTCGTACACTCCTGGAAGAGCCATTACATAAGGTCTACTTGGTGACTAATTATTTTGAGAAAATACTTGTGAGGTATTTGTGTAATCTCCAGAATACAGGTTATCAATGCTTTTGTAAAATTATTGAAAGAATTTTATATATGCATAATGTTTCAGTTTGTTATTTTGTAGCTAATTTTTGGGCCTGACCTTAAAGTGATCTGTAAATTGCAGCTGCTAATGCCAGGGAGCTTTTGAATTTTACACCCGTCAATGGCAAACCTATCAGAATTATGTTTTCTCATCGAGATCCTAGTATCCGGAAGAGCGGACATGCTAATGTCTTCATTAAGAACTTGGACGAATCGATAGATAACAAGGCATTGCATGACACTTTTGCTTCCTTTGGCACTGTTCTTTCTTGCAAGGTAGCCGTCGATAGCAATGGAAAATCAAAAGGTTATGGATTTGTGCAGTTTGATCAGGAGGAAGCTGCACAAAATGCAATTAAACAGTTAAATGGCATGTTGTTAAATGATAAACAAGTTTATCTTGCTATTTTTGTTCGTCGTCAAGAAAGGAACCAAGCAAATGGATCGCCAAAGTTTACAAATGTTTATGTGAAAAACTTTTCTGAAACAACTACTGATGAGGACCTTAGGAATTTTTTTGCGAAGTATGGTACCATTACTAGTGCAGTTGTTATGAGAGATGCAAATGGGAAGTCCAGATGTTTTGGTTTTGTAAATTTCCAAAACCCAGATGCTGCTGCTACTGCTGTTGAGAACTTGAACGGGACCTCTTTCAATGATGACAAGGTTTTGTATGTGGGGAAGGCTCAAAGAAAAGCAGAACGAGAGGCAGATTTTAAAACCAAGTTTGAACAGGAAAGAAATAATAGAGTAGAAAACTTACAAGGTGCTAATTTATATCTTAAGAATCTTGATGGCAGAATAAATGATGAGAAACTGAAAGAGCTATTCTCTGAGTTTGGAACTATAACATCATGCAAGGTATATGTGGTTAAACTGAAATTAATGAATGATCCTTGTAAAAAAATGTCCTTTCTTTTTGTTTTAATTTAATTTATGTAGTTAGCTAACCTCCTATTTATATTTATGAAACAATTTGTTCAGGTCATGCTTGATCCACAAGGGGTGAGCAAGGGCTCCGGTTTTGTGGCCTTTTCTACCCCAAAGGAAGCTGCAAGAGCTGTAAGTTGATTTTTCTTTTCTTTTGCTTTTCTTTTCCTTGGGAGATCTCTCTTTTCCACCTCCATGTATGAAATGGTTATTGCTCTTTAATCTTGTTCAGTTGTCTGAAATGAACGGAAAGATGATTGGATGGAAACCTCTGTATGTTGCCATTGCGCAACGCAAAGAAGAAAGGAGGGCTCAACTGCAGGTGATTTCTTCATTGCATCATTTGCTAGTGATGTATACACTCAATGCTTATGTCCTGGAAATAACTGTGAAAATTATTATAAGTACTAAATTTTTATTTTACGAGTTTTCTTTTTTAGATGCGTGTCATATGGAACAAGGTAACAAGCTGTCCGGTTGATGCTGGGCACAGATTATGTTGTGTTGGATAAGCTTTTCAAGCACTTATTTGATGTAGTTTATAAAAAGATTTTTACCTGCATTTCTTTTTATTCTGAACTAGAAATGGATATTGTGCGATTCAGTAGCTTTCTGCAATTTTTAACTGTAGTCAGTGGACATAAGAACATGAATTCTTGTAATTCAGATGGATCTGATGCTCTAACTAAATAAGAGGCATCTTTCTCCTTGCCTTCAAGTGTAATAAATGCTTGAACTCTGAACCTAGATACATATCGATCTGAAGGTTCAGTATTTGGTTGTGGCACTGTTGATTGAATTGATTAAACAGAATGTTTTTTAGTCTATAGCCTATTCTGCTACTTTCAGCTCCATACCTGTATAATATGTCCTCGAGTAATCAATATTTCTATTATCTACTAGTCTAAAGTGTTAATTAATGTTCTTTTGTGGCATCAACTTGGTTCTAAGGTTGATTTAAAAAATTTCTTACACTTGCCGGCAGACACAATATTTAGTACTATTTTTACATGTTATCAATTATCAATATGAAATATCAGACTTTGTTTTTAGATAAATTAATATCAATATCAAATACAAGAGATATTTATTTGGCATAAATATTCATGAAATAATTATTGTATTTGTTAAATGTCAACCCTCTACTAAAATTGGTAGTCTTACTTTGGAATACTTAATTTGTTTTGGAGATATTGAAGAAATGATATATTTGATGTGTATAAATAACTAACAGCAGTTCGGAGTTTGTATTAGGATTCAATTCTGTTGGGTTTTTCCTGCATGTCTACCCACTAAATGATGTACGTGAGGGAATCATAAATTTAATGTTACAAGAAGGAAAAATGAAAATTTTCTTTGACAACCAAAAATGATAGTTTCTTCCAAAGACATAATCATATCTTATGATTAGTAAATCATTTATTAACCACGATAATCACTTGTTATGGGGTCTCGTTTATAAATTGAATTTGGAAATGAGTTCAAGTTCCTGTTCAATAATTTGTATGGTCATAATTATAAGATTTGGTTATCATGTATATTTAAATTCCTTCATTTTTAGTTCGCATTCCGTTTGCTATATGTACTTGTTTTTCTTTTCTTTTGAATTCTAAAAATTTCCCATGATATAGTATTTCGGCTGCTCTTAATGGATTATTTACTTTAACACTATTTTGTGCCTTATTTAGTTTTCTGGTGTGTGTGTTCTCATTCTCTTGGTGTCAAGCTTTATTCACAGCATAATGTCTTTGTTCATTAGGCACATTTTTCTCAGATACGAGCACCTGGTGGAATGGCATCTTTGCCTACAGGAATGGCTGGATTCTACCCTGGGCCAGCTAGGCTTGCTCCTCAGCAGCTTTACTTTGGTCAAGACACTCCTGGTCTGGTATCCCCTCATCCTTCTGGCTATGGCTTTCAGCAGCAACTCTTTCCTGGATTTTACCCAGGCGTTTCCCCAAATTTCGTTATGCCATACCAACTTCAAAGGCATGGACAACCTGGTCAGCAGTCGGGCATAAGGAGAGGTGGAAATCCTCAACAGATGCGGCAGCAACAGGTGCATTATGTTTCCTGGTGTCACTAAGCATTTTCTTTTTTTTCTTCCTTCCTGCCTTCTTCTAGGGTGAAGATACATTGTTGGTGTCACTGCAATCAAGGTTCAGTAGATGATTACTGGTTTATTTGTAAATGAGAGCAGTAAAGAGAGCATGCCTCAGCTACCTGATTGCTTTGGTTTCACTATTATTTAAATTTAATGATGAATATTTATTTAACACTGCTCCACTCTAGTATGTAGCTAGTGTCTTTTCATGTCAGTGAAGTGTTTTCTGTATTCCTTAATGGAATTTAGAAGCACTAGGTTGTCCATCTTTAGATGATTAGATTTATTGTTGATCTCTCTAATGGTGATAATTTTGTTGTTGATTTAAATATAGTTGATGAATCACAACTCCAACCAAGGCTTCAAATACATGGCCAATCGAAATGGGATGCACCCGTCCATGGTTCATCGAGGTCTTGTGGGTCCAATGATGCCATTGCCTCGTGATGTTTCTGGGATGGCAACTTCACTGGATGCCCAGCGATCTGGGCCAGAGGCCATGTCAACACTTGCTTCTGCTTTGGCTTCTGCTACTCCAGAGAATCAGCGTAAGGTATGTTGTTTCCATTTCTCCTCTTCTTCAGTGTGATAGTTACTGCACAAGAAATGAACACTACAATGAACGTAACGCTGTTCAAGATATTCCCTAGTGAATGCCTTTAAAAGTTAAGTTCACAATTATTTTGAACTGTGGGTGTCTGATTCTTCATTGTTGTATATCTTGTGTCGAAATGGCAGATGCTGGGTGAACATCTATATCCTCTTGTAGAGCGTCTTGGGCATGATAATGCAGGAAAACTCACTGGCATGTTGCTGGAGATGGACCAAACAGAGGTACTCCATCTCATTGAGTCTCCAGATGCTCTGAAGGAAAAAGTTGCTGAGGCCACGGATGTCCTTTGTTTAGCAGCATCAGGATCTACTTGAGGCGGTCAGATTGACTCGTGATCCTTGAATGAATGATTCAAGCCTAAAAGCCTAATTTCAGTTGATAAATACATTTTTTGATGTTTATGTGGGCCCACTTTTTTTTCTTTTTACAGGGCCAATGAGTTTGATTTGGGGGTTTTGTTCTATACTAATTTTATAGTTTTTATAGGGGATCTATTTCATTTCCTGGGGTTCTACCTGGAAAGTTGATTGCTGAAATTCTTCTTTAGGTTTCTGACTTGGGGTGGACTTATTCTGAAGACTTGGGAAAAGTAGGGTTATTACTTATTATCATTCTCTTTTTCATTTTGTTTAGACTACATCTCATTTTGACTTAATTCAGGTTTCATGATTTGATTGAGACTTTTTCACTACATTTTTATTTTATTTCTTTGTAGGCTTGATAAAAAGTATATGTTTGGAGAGAATATTGTGTGAATCTTAAATACGATATGTAACTTTAGTAAATCTAGAAATACATAATGTGGATAGCACGAGTACTTCCTCATCTTCCAAAGGTGAGGTTGAGAGTTCAAGTCTTGCTAGGGATAATATTGTGTGGATGTGTACGTTTTTACACACAAGTAATTTACTTCACTCACCCTACTAGTACTAGTGCGGCATTTGCTGACTGACTGAGTCATGAGTTAGTATTGTCAATGGTAATGGTAGAGTTCTGGGAATTAGTGACAATACTATGTATCAGGACTTTTGAAAAGATCTGAATGCATAAAGAATATGGTAGATGGGACTTGGTACCATATATACTTGAAAGCTCGCCACAACTTAAAACTCTTGTTTTTAAGGTGAGTTGAGAATTATTAGTTGAACTGAGTAAACCGGTTTGTTTTAGTGGAAGATTATGATTTAATAAGTTATTAAATGACTGTTGAGAATACTTGTATTTCTTTATCGTTTAGGAATTTCATATCGAATGGGGAGAAGACCACCTATGTCATTGGCTTTCGCCTCGGATTGTGCCATCTTGTTTCAACTCAAGGGAATCAAAATTAAGCGGTTCACATGGAAAGAAAATGAATTTAAAAGGGCTAATTGAACATACCTTCTCTTTAAATTGGCTTCATTACAATTACCTTAGTTTGGTATATTACACTTACCCTCCTCTCAGTAATAGATTTTAATAAAAAAATGTAAAATTACACTTACCTCCCCTCCAGATTAATTTATTACACTCATCACTTTTGTGTTTTACAATATTACACTTACCTCCCTCTAATTTGGATGTTTGTAGCAAATACCCTCTTATCGTCATCAATGCTGACGACGTGACCAAATTTGAAGATTTATATGACAAAAATGTGAAATTATGATTGTGCTCTTATTATTATATAAATAATTTTAATTAAAAGTTACTTTATCACAATTACATTATACGTACTCTCGCACATATTTTCATAAATCTTAAAAACTGAAACGTTTCAAAAGAACAAAACTCATTCTATTTTGTTCAAAATGTCTGTCAAATACTTAGAACAAAGATATACTTTAAAATCTATTAATTTTCGTCATTCATCATTATGATGTAATTCTCTGAATCAATAATCAATATAATTGAAAGCATACTTAGAACTAAAGGATATATTGACAAATATATAGATATAAAATTGACAATAGATTTAGAAAGAAAAAGAGAAGATGAAAGGATTCGTGCAGAAAAAAATGATTTATGTATTTTCTTTAGTTAGGGTTAGATTTGTCTTTTTGCACAAGTAACATAGGACAAAAGTTTTTCTACAAATATTTGAAAAGTATTTTTGTCATATAAATCTTCAAATTTGGCCATGCTAACATTGACCATGCTGACAATTAGTACTACTGACAATAAAGAGGTATTTGTTACTAGCATCCAAATTAGAAGAGAGTAGGTGTAATATTCCAAAACACATGAATGATGAGTGTAATTATAATTTGGATAATTTTACATTTTTCGTTAACAACCGTTGACGTATGTTACTGAGAGGTAAGTGTAATATGCTAAACTAGAAGGAATATAATTGTAATAAAGCCAATCTAGAAGGAAAGCAAGTGTAATTTGTCCAATTTAAAATAGAGTATTAAAGTGTTGGAGAAATTGGTGATACATACAGGTCGCTGGATGTTGAAATATTGCAGGGAAGTACTAGTGAAGTTGCCCAGGGTCTCGAAGACTTGCCGTGTTGCAGTTTATTGACTTCTCTCCCTCTGTTATAGTTTTGGTTGCTTTGCTTGTGAACATATTTTTGCTATTGTGAGGGGAGATGTTGATGACTAAGAAAACATGCATCTTTTTAATGTGAAAACAATGTTTTTTCTTAAAGAAAAATGTAATGAACATTTATCAGTTGCAGCCTATTCTGGTTCAGGATATCCAGAAAATCAAATGCAGAATGACGAACATTACGGAGATCACCTGAAATCAGGGTGGATGTCTTCTTCAACCCTTTGATCATCCAATACTGTCTCCAACACACCATGGTCCCATTCACCCGCATCACCTGAACAGTCTCTCTCGCTTTTGCATTGCAAGTCATCATCGTCTTCTGCAATGTAGTCTTTCCATTTTGAAATCCCTTTGACCATTTTTGGCAGACATGTCCATGACACCTTACCTGCAAGGTCATTATTATTGTCTTGGGTCATGCTTTCACTCCATTTAGAAGCCCCTCTGGCTGTTGTTGGTTGACATTTCCTTGGCTCCTTGTCTGCACAATTGTCTTTGTTATCTTGTGTTGTGTAAGCACTCCATTTAAAAGCCCATTTGGTCATCATTGGTTGACATCTGCTCGGATCCTTGTCTACAGAGATGCCTTCCTCATCTTGCATCTTATAATCACTCCATTTGGAAGCTCCTTTGATAGTGGTAGGCTGGCAATTTCTTTGCTCCTCTGCAATATTCGAACTGTGAGCAAAATATGCTTGCAATATAGTGTAATACAGAGCTGTTTGACTAGACAAAGCTATAGGTTGAGAAGGTGACTTGGTTTATATCTAATTAGAGTCATTTAGGCATAAAATATAGACACTAAAATGGACAACAATTCAAGCCAACAAAATTACTCTCTAACAGTTTGGTGAACATGGTTATACTTAGCTTAACAATGTATTGCTTATACAAGTACTAAAACAATTGGCTAGCATACAAATCAAATACTGTAAATTACCAAATCATAAAAGAATCAACGAGTCTTTGTTTGTTCCAATACGGGGTTTTTGATTGCTAATATTTGAAAATAATTGGCTATTTTGGGAAAGTGTACTGAAGCATACAACTCAATTTCCTGTTGTGGGAGCTAAAATGGTGACATGGAAGAGGCGAAGAGCTGCATTACCTTGAGAGCTGATGTGCTTGTTGGAACTTCTCTTTGAGAAAACAGGTTTGAGAAGTTTTTCACCGTCTTTGGAATCTATACCAGTAGAATATTTATTTAGTTTGGGTCTTTTGAACAATGCATTTGACAACTCTGTCACAATCTTTGGTTCAAACACATCCCCTGCACACCAAAATTATCAAATAATTACAGACATCCTCAAAACTAGTACATATGGGGAACTTTATTCTTACTATTTTGAAACTCATCAACCGAATGATCATTGTTTTAGGGCAATCATTTGTTCTTATATATGTGTGTGTGTGTTACAATTTTCTATTTGAATTCCATTTAGGGGTTACACAGAATCATTTGTTCTTCAAACGATTTTAAAGTGACTAAATAAAAATCATAAGAAACAGGGAACGTTATATTAAAATGAACTTAATTTGAAAGATGTGTAGATACAATCATTTATATATATACACTACATTTTATATTTGGATTCCATTTAGGGCTTATCATTGGATCATTTAAACCTTTAAAACAAAAAATCACATATAATATGAACTTAATTTGCAACATTTTATAGATACATCATATGTATATATAATATATATGTTTTACGATTTTCTATTGAATTCATGAATGATTACCTTGCTCTTCTTCAATTTGGTAATCATAATCGTTCTCCGGATCGATATACTCACTCCAATCAGTTCTTTTATTGTTATTGCTCGAATCAAAGTGATTGTTGATCGGTTCTACGAGTGGATCTAGGGTTTGTTCTCTACATTGTTCATCGGCAAATTGGCGTGACATGTTGAAGCTCTGAACGAATTTGCGGACGTCTCTGGCCATGAATCCTTGAGCATAAACCTTTCGAACCGATTGCTTCTGGTTGCACACTACACAAATCCACTTGTTGCTGCTCTTCTTCCGTTGCTTCACCTGTAAATCGGAACAACAACAAAATCGAAAATCAAATATATACATATATGTATTAAACAAACATATCCACATATATATATATATATATATATATATATATATATATATATATATCTCGAGAGAGAGAGAGAGAGAGAGAGAATTTTGCCTGCATTGTGGAACATTGGCAACATTGAAGAGCGATGAAGATAGTCGACATTGTTGAGCAGAGTGGGAGTGATTATTTTCTCCTCTCTCTTTTTTCGATCACTATCTGATTTTGGTAATATTTTGGCGCTAAAGTGTTTTTAAATTTGGGATACCTAAGAGTATGTTTGGTTACACTGACCGAATAAACCAAAAATGTGTTTGGTGACGGACTTAAGCAGGCCGTGCCCATTTGGTGCCCGTTCTCGCAAGATATTTTAATTTCTTTTTTGTTCTATATTTGACTCAGATTCTTATAACTAATCATTTCACAAAGGGAGTTAATATTCGCGTTTCAACTCCTTATTTTAATATTTTGGTAAATATAATGTCTAAAGTATCTTTTTAGTATTCTATTTTAATTAGGAAGGGTGTATTTATTTTTTTACTAAAAATTCTCTCTTTCTACTAAAGTTTAACTTCATCTTAGTGTTAAAAATTTGAATCAACTAGAAGAAAAAAAATATTTGAGTTGCAGGCAAAAAAAAAAAAAAAAGTAAAAAATCAAAAGTTGTGATGGTTAACTACCCTCTCAAAAAATTAAACTAATAAAAAAATTTAAAAACTCTGTAACGTATCTCTTTGTTTTCAAGATGAAAGAGTTTTTATAGTGATTTATTTCTTTTTACATTTTGCTGATTACGTACCGTACGTGCTCAGTTATTTTTTCAATAAGTGATTTTTCTGAAAATCATGTATTATGTTGTGGTATTTTTAGAATTTTTTAATCTGATTTGTGTTCCCAATGTCTTGTTTGGTTGACTTTTTGGAAGAGTTGAATATTACTTCTTAGAATAAAATTCATAGTGATCTTTGCTTTTAGAAGCAAAATTAGTACTTTTAAAAATCTTTTACAAGAAAAATAAATACCTTCAAAACCAAAAGTTTGGAATTTATATGTTTTATTTTTAACATCAATTGAGTTTGAGTCTCACACTGTCGGTTCCTCTTGTACATTTTACACTTTGGGTTATGGAAATAGTCAAGGAAAGATAACAAAAAAATAATACTTTTGAATTTAGAAAAGAAAAAGAAATATAAAAGCTTATTATTAATTTGATTTCTTTTGCAGCAGTAAGTTTACAACTCAATTTCTTTTATATTTGATTCAAAAACTTTTCTTTTCAACACTAATATAGACTTAAGTTCGAGAGAATTTTAAATAATAAAAAAACAAAGAAAGTGAACAAATCAACATATAAAAAGATAACTTTTCTAATTAAAATAGAATACTAAGAGGGCACGACGGTCATTATATTTATCAAAACAAATAGTTGAAGTGTAAGATGATATATGTGGAATGCCAATATAAGCTCCCTTTCATAAAATATAAATCATATAAATGGATGGTTATTAACCTAATTAAGTTATAAATAATTGGGTAAAGTGCAAAAAAACCCCTAAATTATATTTTGTACACAAAAGTCCCTGAACTATCATATTTTATTATTTTTTCCTTCGTAATGATAAATTAATACCAATAATAAAATTAAGGTAAATGGTATAATTAATATTTTTATAAAAGAAAAGATAATGAAGATAATTTTAATAATAAAGAACAAATTTAATATAAAAGAGTAAAATTATCTTTTGTAATGAGTGTGTCATTAGTTGTAACAAATCATTAGTTTATAAGAAGGGTACAACTTATAGTTCAAGGGAGTTATTTACAAAAGAGCAATAGTTCAGAGAGAATTTTTTGCACTTTATCCTAAATAATTTCTAAGTAACTTTATGCATTTTTATAATTTTTATAGTGTCCATGCCATGTCACACTTAATGGAACAAATTTAATTAAATAAAAATAATCACACAAATAAGAAAAGAACAAAAATAAAAATAAAAATAGATATTTTGGAGTCACTTGTTTATTCTTAAAAATCCAATGGAATCACTGTCAAATCATCAGAATAAAATTTTGAACGCAATGAAAGAAAGTATTTTTAAACTTAATGGAGCAGATTAATATATAAAAAAAGAAATAAAAATATATATTTTGGAGACATGATTTAAACCTACAATGGAGTTGAATGCATTTCACCTCTACCTCCCGCGTTCAGTTTAGGGTTTAAGGCGACCCTTAACCTCCATCTCTCTGACTCTCCCTCTATATTTATTTATATATAACACACACACACACATATATATATATATGGCTTTGGACGACCACATAGAGAGAATTCTGTGGACCGAAGAGGAAATCTCTCTGCGAGTCTCTGAACTGGCCTCTCAGATTACCCAGGACTTCAGCGACACAGTCTCTTCTTCGGCCCCGGTCATCGTCGGAGTCGCCACCGGTGCATTTCTATTTCTGGCCGACCTCGTCAGGAAGATCAAGCTGCCAATTACTGTCGATTTCGTTCGAGCCGAATCGTACGGCTTTGGAACAGAATCGAATGGCGCTCCGAGGATTTCATTTGATTTGAAGACTGACATTCAGGGAAAGCACGTAATTTTGGTATAGATTTGATTTATGATGTTAGTCTATTTCATGCTGATTGCTGCAGACTTCTTTTTTTTCTCTTTGCTGTTGACAAAAGGTTCAATATTTGACGTTTGATTAGTTATTGGGAATATATTATGTTGAATTCGATTAATAAGCCATGAAAATATGCACTGTACAGATATTAATATGCTATATGGGTGTAGTGAATGTGGAGTAGAAATACCTTTCGAAAAAAAAAGTGGAGTAGAAATGGGCTAAAATGGTTCCACAAGAACGTTTTAGTAAGAAAAGGAATTTTTGTGTAAATGTTATATGCAGATATTAATATGCTGAATGGGTGTAGTGAATGTGGAGTATAAATGGGCTAGAGTAGTTCCATGAGAACATTTTAGAAAGAAGAGGAATTTTGTTAGTGGCATGATCTGGTAATCAACTCAATGACTCCTCTTTCTTATCAATTCAACCCGATCTCATGTAAAGCGTTTAAGGCCAACTTCGTTCAATACTTCAATCAGCTTGCCTATCCATTTGACATCATTGAGTTCGATTAAAGGCTGTGTTCATTTTAAATTATATATTACACTTTCTCGTTATCATGTACTTGCAAACAAATGATCCAACATGAAGAATTAATGATGCAGTTGATTCTTGTTTAATTTAAGTATTATAATAAACTTCTTCCCCTTGGTGGAAGATATGGCCAAGAACAAGGTGGTTATATGTCCTTCTCTACCCTGCGCTACCTCCTCGACCTTTGGTCTTTTGTTGCTTTAATGGGAAATTCTTGTATATAATTTGTGAGACTCTGAATCTACGCAATTTGCATAGTGATTCAATAAATGTGGAGCTACCAACAAATGTTTGGGAATTCGTGATCTCATTCTTGATTGAAAAAGAAGATAACCCCAGATTCATTGCATTCATAGGTAGGAAAACTATCCACTTGCAATGTAGTGCAGTAGTGGCTGGCACATATAAATTATTCTCCTTAGTCATTATTGGTATCACATAGTCATGTTATAAATTTTTAAGTTGGTTGAGATTCTTCTTTTGATATGTATTTTAATTCCAAATCACTTATGCTTGTTTTTCTACCTTGTCTCAGGTTGAGGACATTGTTGATACGGGAAACACTTTATCTTGTCTCATTGCCCACTTAAAATCTAAAGGAGCATCATCCATATCTGTTTGCACTCTCCTTGACAAACCAACAAGACGGAAGGTTAACTTTGAGCTTGTCGGTAAAGGGAAGTTCTATCGTGGCTTTGAGGTGATCTCTCTCTGAATCTTCTTCTATGTGGCATTTGTTGATTGGCAGCTATCTTTAAAGCGTCAATTGTGTTTTTGTTTTCACATGTCTGATATTAATGGCACATTAAGGGAAGACTTGTTATTATTATTGAAATTACTTGTAATAACTTGTTGAGAACTAAAAAGCATATCCTGTCATTTAGCTATTGCCTTTTCCACTGTATTGCTAGGTGGAAAAGGTTCTCTAACCTGCCAAGACATTTTTTTGTCACCTATGTCTAGTCATTTGAGTCTGATGAGAGCTTAAATTATGGATATAAAATGGTCAGCATGTTTCTGATTCATGGCAGTTTACCTTTAACATATTCGATACTTTATTTTGCTTGTACATGGAAGTTATCTCTTTTCCACTAGAACAGTTTATTGGGTTATTTCTTCTACTCTCTCTATCTCTCTCTCTGTGAGAATAACTGATTCCACAGGGCTTTTTGTTTTGGCAGGCTATAGACTGTTTCAAAAATAATAGTTAAGAAATGATCTGTAATGGTAATGAATATTTTTTAGTATGTCTCGATTTTGTTATGTTATATGGACACGTCGAACCTTTTGCTGGATTGCATAGTAATCAATCTCTATTGCGAGTATCTTTCAAAATCCAAAATACTAGTGTTGGGATGCCTTTGATGAAGAACATACCCAAATACCAATATTCAATCACTATTGTCAGGATCTTTCAAAAATCCAAAGTACTAGTGTTTGCATGCCTTTGATGAAGATTGTACTCAAATACCATCCTTGGTTAATTTACTTCTAGCCAATTTATGGATAGAATGAAATGGGGACTGGACATTAGGTTCCTAACAGACATGAATATTGACTAACCCTGCATTCTAACTTATCTGCACAGGACACGAGGATACGTCAAGTGTTATCACTTGAACACTTCCAAGTTCTCATATTTCTGGTTGCACTTTACTTATCCAAAAAATAAAAAATAATAAAATAAATAATTTCTGGTTGCACTTTTATGTTTGTATTTTGCTTTCTAAAACTTTACATGGCTGGAGCAGTTTATCATTGTATAAAATGGTTGTGACTAGTGGGCAACATGAATCACCCTTTTTATCTTGTCTTTGCAGACCCCAGATTATTTCGTCGTGGGTTATGGACTGGACTTTGCTGAACTATACAGAAACTTGCCTTATGTTGGGTTCTTGAAGCCTGAAATGTACAAGTGATTCTTTTTGTCAAAAACTATATGCCAATAACTATTTGGGATTTAGTTTCTCTAGTCTATATGGATGAACCTATTCCATACATCAGGGGATAATTGTAATTGTACTTGCAGTTCTGGAAATTTTTTCACTGTTTTCTTAATAAAGATATATATTTAATTCCTCGTAGTAATGCATGTACTCTCTGTATATTTGTCTCTCTTCTTTTTGCCACTTCTTTCTCAACAATCATAATGCATTTACAGTGTCATGAACTTGTGAGTTTTTTTGAAAGCATCATATTCCTGTGCATACATTAATTATATTCACAGAGATTAAATTTGCTCTTTAGTTCATAATTTGATGCAAATGGCCTGACCCCAGGGAGCCAATATTGGTTTTAACTTCTTCATATGCTGAGAGACTGATTCCTTGATTTGAGTTAGTGACCTCCAGTCAAAATGGAATAATCTTACCGTTGCACTGACTATTGAATCATGCAATCTCTTGCCTTTTTGCTGCTGCAATTGCTGTAGCCAAACAAGTTAACAGGGATAAAGAGTGCTATAATCCGGTGTTGTTCTTGCCAATACTGTATGCTGAGAGAATTAGCCACATATAAATCTAGTCTTCTACTTTATTGTACTCTGCACATATGCTCTCATATTGGAGTTCTATGCTTTTACCATTACATCAAACAATGTCGCCTCCAAAAAAATCAGGGATGCACGCGTTAAAAAAAGTGACATGTAACATTTGAATTCAAGTACATTGAATGTAAGCGAAAGAATATATATATATATATGGAAAACCTATGAAATGCTGATTCTTATCCTCTCCAATTTTCTTTTTGACCAAACATTTATTCAAAACAAATCTGGTAGTGGTATGGGCCAAGTGAAGAAAATATGAGATTGGGGAGACAATTCTTCTGTTCCATAAGGCATGTGGGGAGGGAGAGAGAGGCATGGTCTGTTCCTGTTTTGTCTATTTTTACCCTGCAACACGGGCCTACATATATATGTCACGTTTGGAATTCCTTCTCTCTTTTCTCCTCTAGACTCCATAACTGTCTTAATGCTACCCCCTCCCCCCCAGCTTTAGTCCATACTCCACGCACACAGACACACACTAACAAGCATGTGATTGTACAACATGGTTTAGTGGGGAAAAAATGAATCAAAGTACGAGTTTGAATTTAAATTGAATTGAAAGTAAGTTCACATAGATAGGCCTTTCTCTTCCATGATCTGAGTATTGCATATTCAATTTTTTTTCATATATGTTCAAGAAAAGGTCTGTCATGATGTGTAGATATTGTCCTCTTTGCACACTCTCTTCTTGATATTCACGGTTTTTCACAAAACGCGTCTACAAAATTAGAGAGTGTTCATACACACAAGTGTCAACAACCTCTCTCCCAGACGATATAGGACATTGCACTGTCAGACAAGAAAATTCAGGCAAAATTTGGCAAGAGCTTTGGAAGTAGAGAAATTTTGGAACTTCAAAATTAAAACCCTGCTAAATAAGAAACAATAAACATACAACAATAACTTAGCATGAAGCAGATGAACCACTTGATGTTTCTAAAACTGTACAACAAATTAAACCCCAAGACCATTATCCAAAGCCAAGAATAGCACTACCCAACAAAGCTTTCCTCCTCTCATCTCCCACAATCACAACAAGTTTCTTCATCTTGGGAAACAAAAGAAATCAATCACTAATACCTTAAAAACTAAAACAAAAGGAAAAGAATGTTTCAGCTTTGGTTTGAGGACTGTTTTATTAGAGGCTGAGAAGTTTTCCCCCATTCTTCATGTGGACTCTTCACTTCCATTAACAGTGCCACCACTTCACCCATGGTGGGCCGTTCAGCCGGTGATGAATTCACGCAGAACATCGCGATCCCAAGTGTTTGAAGCATCTCTTGCACCATCTGATCCGGTAAGCCTCTGAGCTTCGAATCAAGTATGGTCACAGGTGGTTCAAAACTTCCCATCTTCTTCTTCACCCATTCGACTATGTGGAGACCATCACCATTCTGTGGCTCAACCGCACTACGCCCACTCAGTATCTCCAGCAAAACCACTCCATAGCTGTAAACATCACTCTTCTCTGTAATGTTTATGGTGTATCCATACTCTGCAATTATCATATAAACCTTTCAGACTTTAAACATAATTAAAGTAAAAAAATGTATCACTAACACTGCCAAAAAAAAAAAAGGAGCCAAAGAAGCAAATTTTCTTTTGTCACTCAGTTCAGTAAACATATGGCTTCTTTGTAATAAAATTCACTAGACATTCAACAATTCCATGCTATATTGGGAATTTCTTTCTATCAATTTGGGAAATCTTTTTCAATCCAAATCCTAAAAATGGTGATACTTTGCATACTATGCATAGAAACTTGCCAAAAAAATGCAGGTAAGAGAAGCTGAAATACAAGGACACTTGCCTGGTGCAATATAGCCATAAGAACCAGCTACTCTGGACACCGCGTGGTGGTAATTTGGAGAGCTCATCAACTTTGCCAGTCCAAAATCTGCCAAATAGGCCTCAAACTTGGAATCTAGGAGTATGTTATTGCACTTCACATCTCTGTGAAGAATCGTCGGCACACAATCATGATGAAGATAAGCAAGACCCTGAGCTGATCCAACTGCAATCTTGTACCTGGTTTCCCAATCCAAGTTCCTATTACTTTGCAAGAGCTGTTGGAGGTTCCCATTTGAAATGTAGTTGTAGAGAAGAAGCTTAACACCACTCTTGTTGGAACAGTAGCCCAAGAGCTTCACAATGTTCCTATGCCTAATGTGTCCAAGAATTTGGATTTCTGCAGCAAAAGAGTCCACTGCTGGTTCTTCATCTTTCTTGGTTTTCCACAACTTTTTCACTGCAATTAAATTGCCATTGGGCATTTCTGCCTTGTATACAACCCCGGAACAGCCTTTTCCAATCACATTTTCGTCTTTTAGGCAATCCAAGATGTTGTCAATACTGAAACTGAGCTTTTGAAATGGAATGAAAGTCCATGGATAAGAAAAATCATCCACCCTTGAAGAAGAGGCTGCGGTGCCTGAGGATTTCTCCACCATGTACTTATGGTTTCGCCACACAAGGATCCACGACGCAACAACTGCCATGGTCACAGAAGCCAGAATCACAGTGATTGAAGCTATAGTTTTGGCAGATTTCAACCCATTCCTTCGTACTGGTCGCGAAGAGCAGCTAGATCCATCAAGGGATTCACAAAGTTTAGGGTTCTCTAGGAATGATTTCGATGAGAGTGTTCTGAAAAAGGGTGTCACAGGAATAGGACCTGAGAAATTATTGTATGAGATATTCAATGAAGTGAGACTAGTGAGAAAGCCAAGAATTGTAATTCTTCCATAGAGCATATTGTGTGAAAGATCAAGTGATTGTAACTGTGTTAAACCAGACATAGTCTCCGGGATTTCTCCTGAGAACCCATTGGAGCTCAAGTCCAAACTAATTGTCAAGCTTGTCAAATAGCCAATTTCGGGCGGGATTGCACCAGAAAGACTATTGAAGCTCAAATCAAGTAGAGTTAGTTTCTGCAAATTCCGAATAGAACTTGGGATTGATCCAATAAGTAGATTATTGTTGAGGATGAGTTTGTTCAAGTAACTGAAATTACTAAAACTCCAAGGGATTTCACCGGTGAAGCTGTTCCGGCTGAGATCAAGCTGCTCCAAATTCGCAAGCTCTGCTAGCTGAGCCGGTATCACCCCGGTAATGTGGTTATTGTGCACATCCAATAGCTCAAGAACTGTGATGTTAGCAATCTCAGAAGGCAATACACCAGAGAAATGGTTCATGTACAAATCAAGAAACACAAGGTTTTGCAATTCCCCAATCTCCTTAGGAATCTGACCTGAAAGCTGGTTTTCACCAAGCCTCAATCTCACCAAAGACTGGCAATTTAAGACCCTTTTAGGCAATCCTCCTGACAAAGAATTCCCAAGTAAAAGTAGCTTACTCAGCTTCTTTAGACCGAAAATCTCTTCTGGGATTGATCCAGTAAGCTTGTTTCTCGAAAGGTCTAGAGCATTAAGGTCAGTGCAGTTCCCAAAAGATGATGGTATAGTCCCAGAAACCGAATTTCCCCACAAGAAGAAACTTTGCAAGGACTTCAAATCACCAACTTGCAATGGAATTGGACCTGATAATTGGTTCTTGTCAAGCTGAAGAGTTGCGAGACTAGTGCAGTTACTCAACTGCCACGGAATTTGGCCGGTGAGCAAGTTATCAGACAAATGTAGCTGTTCCAGAAGCACTAGCTTCCCCAAGTCACCTGGTATTTCATCAGTTAAGTCATTGGCAGACGCATCGAGGACAACCAATGATGAACAATTGGAAAGATGAGGTGGGATTGGTCCCGTGATCAAATTGCCCCATAGAAGCAAGCTGGTAAGCTTTTGCAATTTGCCCAATTGAGGAGGGATTGAACCAGTGAGTTTGTTCATGTGCAAGTACAAATTTCTGAGCTCTGAACACAACCCGAGTTCTGGTGGTATTGAACCAGATATGTCAGTGTCATACACTGCTAGTGTTTGGAGATTGATCAAGTTCCCAAATGTGGCCGGTATGACACCGGAGAGCCCAGCGTCGGCTGCTCCAAACATGGTGAGATTGGTGAGGAGTCCTAACTGAGGTGGGATTTCACCAGTTAGATACGGATTGCCTCCGATTCTGAACTGTTGGAGGGACACCAATGAGCCTAATTGCGATGGGATTGAACCATTAAAGACATTGTCTTGGAGGCAGAGGACTTGCAGTGAAGAAAGATTAGCAAGTTGTTGAGGGATTTGACCTGACAAATGATTTGAATTCAAGAAAAGGAATTGAAGTGAAGTGAGGTGACCTAGTTCAGGAGGAATGGGACCTGAGAGAGAATTGGAAGAGAGGTCTAGAAGGCGAAGATTAGTGAGTGAAGCAAAGGAAGGAGGGATTGAGCCAGAGATGTTGGTGGAGGAGAGATTGAGGAGTTGGAGAGAGGAAAGAGAAGAGAGTTGTGAGGGGAGTGAAGAGAGGTTGAGGAATGTGTTTGGGAGAGAGAGTGAGATAACTCTGTCCTGTGGTGAGCATGTAATCCCCTGCCATGAACAGGGTGTTGAGCTTGAAGGGTTCCAAGAGGAGATCAGTACAGATGATGATAATTTTGAATGTGGTTGATCAGCAGCTGAGAGGAGAGAGAGAAGGGCTTGTCCATCAGGAGAGAGAGAGGTTACTGGTGCTATGTTGTTCAGGGTTACCCACAAGAAGAATGAGAAAAACAAGGTAACAAAGTGGCTTGGTTTTTCCATTTGAGCCTAGAAAGTTGATTGATAGTGAAGGTTAAGAAGTAGGTTTGAATGGGTTGGTGGAGGTGGTGATGGTGGTGGTGGTGGTGGTGGTGGAAAGTCTACTAGTCTAGGGAGACAACATTGCATGTGAGAGAGGATTTTGTGGTGATGGGGATGCTTAAAACTCACACTACTCGTGTGTTGTTGAAACAAAACCCATGCATGTGAACAAAAGTTAGATGTAGGTATGGTGTATATCTTTTGTGGAAGAAGACTAAATTGTATTGGATATAGTGAAAGTGGTGAGTGAGGGTTAAACTCTCTTACCAGTAATAAGCTCTCTCCTCCCTGCTTCTCTGGACCCCACGGCAAGTTCGGCAACGCCGGCGGTAGAACTGCTGGTGGCGGTGCTGTTGCCAGTCGTAAAAGGGAAGATGACCAACTTAAATCCAAGCTTTTGTAGTTCCTTGTCCATCAATGGTAGCCATTATGCCTTTTGTGTTGTGTTCACCGGTGGTTTTAGGATTAGAGGTGGTTGTGGTGGCGGAGCTCTGAGTTTTTTGCTCCATTCTCTTGTGAAAAAACTAACTATTCCAAATGAAAAAAACAAACTATTGCAGTCATTGCACATGTCACAGGTTTATTTAGCGAACCAGAATCATTTTCTATGTCAGTTCAACAATTTTACATTATGAATCTAACAACTATCAACGTAACTGTGTTGTAATATGTATTGCATTGTATTGTGATACGAGTGTATTGTGTCAGTGCAGAGGATTTCTCAGGAGTAGGGGATTTGGATTCTTATCTTGCACCCTTGTGTACCAAAAGAATTTTTCGGTTTCAAAAAAATAAAAATGAAAAATGAATAAATAAAAAAAAGTTGACCAATAGTAAATTATGAGATGAGTCAGATGACATCACATGAATCCCATGCCAATATACATATGAATCATCGTGCTACTCATGCATAGTAACATGGGGTGTTGCGGCTATACCTATTGGTCACTTTCGTGTTGCATTACTCCTATATTCTTTCTACCTGAATATATAGAATTACTACTAGTAAGAAATATGATTCTACAATGTCCAACTCAGCTGGTATGACATTGTTCTTCACTTATTGGGAGTCAAAGACACCAAAAATGTTGATCCGGTTAAAATCAATAATTCGAGAAGATCTACGTTATGTGCGGTGTAATACACCGAGTGAATTTGACTCGTACATATTGTACATACGTAGCAAGTCTTACTGTACGTATTAAA
Organism: Cornus controversa; assembly: GCA_026545225.1. Classification (NCBI taxonomy): domain Eukaryota; kingdom Viridiplantae; phylum Streptophyta; class Magnoliopsida; order Cornales; family Cornaceae; genus Cornus; species Cornus controversa. The sequence continues at coordinate 32,260,267 of CM048854.1, forward strand.
CACATACAAATGAGATTCACCCGATATATTTACTCCAGGTGTATTGTAAACATTCTCCAATAATATTGAATCATAATCATAAATTAAGACGCAAATTTTTGTAACAAAAAAGTGACTGATTTGTTAGTTCATATTAGAGTTTCAAATCATCTTTCATGAAGGGTCAAGAGTGTTCAACATTTTCTAATAAATAATATATTTTACTTAAAATAAGTCCCTTTTTAAGTTAATCTTATATTGTAAGGATATACATGCGTGCGTTATAAAAAGCACTTCACACAACAAACCATTAAACTTTTTTCTTCGTTAATGAGCTAGATGAACTGAACCACATAGTTCAAGACTATCTAATACTTTTGAGTAATGATATGTCCAGTGAAAGTTATCACAAAAATCGAATCACTCTCCATCCATCCATCCATCCATCGATAGGATATGTGAGACCCAAACACTTATTCCACTTTCACCGGCCAATGAATTGAGAAACATTAGACTAGTACTAATTCGATGATAATTTTCACTATACTACTCATTTTTCAATATTTTTTCATGAACACAAGGACTACACAACCTTGAATTAGCTTGCTCAAGTCTTTTAAGATCGGAGAAGATAAGAGAATGTCTTTAATCAAGGCCAAATATGCTATTGACTTGCATTCTAATGTGGACCTGTATTTTTCAGTGCACATTCAAGGGTTGTGAGGACTATAAAATAAAATTTCAGGTGATCAGTCCAAGGAGGAAGCTGATACAGTGCCTGGGGAAGAGGAGACTTGATGATACAGGAGTGGGGGGAGCTTAGGAGATTGTGAAAGGTAAAAGAGGATTAGATTAATTCAAAATCTTTTTCTTTCATATTTATGTAATAGACACACACACATATATATATATAGATACATAGATATAATCTATATATTTTTTGGGGGTAAGTAACATAAATTATATTTTTTTTGGGGGGTAAGTAACATAAACTATAAACTATATTGCCTCAAACATTGCTTGTGATATTAATATAGGGATAGGGCTTAAGGAGGGCGTGCATATAGAGGGAATTTAATTGGAGCATCTTTTTACTGAGGTAATAAAGTTAGCATATAAATCATTTTTACTGTGTGATCACTCTGTTGTGGTAAAATTTAGTAAGATTAGTTTGATTTGGTTATCGAGGAACAACTAGTGGGTTTGTTTTGGGACTAGGGCTAAAGAAAAAATGTACAGCCACATGAGAGAGAGAGATAACGATTAGGATTTTTATTAGGGTTTGACTGTGTTTTTTTTTTTTTCGGTTCCTATTTAGACCTTACTTGGATTGGCTTTTAAAAAATGATTTTCTATTTTTCAAGTTCAAAAGCTGTTTTAGAGAGTGTTTGAATTGAAAAGACCGAAGGGATTTAGAGTTCAAAAAGAGCCTTAAAAAAAAAACTGATGAATATCAGCTTCCTCATTTAACTTCTACTTCTCTTTTTCTTTCGTGTAGAAGTTGAAACAAAATCTTTGCCAAACAGGGCCTTAACCACCGAGACATTTCACTTATTAATGTCTTCGTATTTAACTTGTCCCTGCATTTTAGTATAGCTATGGTTTAAGCGCTCATAGTTTTTCTTTTCTTTTTTTCTAATTAATACTATAAAATTTGGTCTCTTGTTTATTTTTCAAAAATACCAACACATGAAAATGAAATTCCATTTTTTTTTTTTTTGGTAAATTGCTCTCAAATTGAGAGTGAGCGTTGACATAACAGTAAAGTTGCTCTATGGTTATAAAAAAGATTTGCAGTGCATCGATCGTCGTGACAATATTTTCTAAATAGTATTTACAATGATTTGTGAATAACAAAATATATACTCCTTCTGTCCCATAATTTTAGTCCACTATTCCTTTTTGGGATGTCCCAAAATACATGTCCATTTTCTAAATTAGATTATATGATTCCTAAACTACCATTTTCAAACTCGACTATCCTAAAAGTTGGGTCCACCACATAATAATAACACTAATTTTTAAACAATGACTAATATGTAAATTCATTCATTATCACAATAAAAAGTGGGCCCCATCATAAAAAGTTGGATTCTCCAAACATTGCAAGAATTATGAGACGGAGGGAGTACATTGAAAGAATTAACCACGTTAAAAAGTAGATAGTCGAGTCTGTTACACTCCAATAACAAGTGTAACATAAATAAACAAAGCTTCAAACGCTTAAAGTGATAACTCACAATGGGCTTTTAATCAAATGAGGAGACATGGTTGAAACTTTGATGAATTAAGTATAAAATAGCTTGTCACATATATTAAATGGTATAATAAATGGTAGACATTGAGATAATTTAGGTTTGCATTTCTTAAGGTCGACGAATCATCAATTCTTGCATTGATTTCACAGATCTTACTTAAGCTAGTGAAAGTCTCAAGATTTGTTGTTTGAGGCATCATGTATTAAGTGGCACCTTGGACTAACACCTCTCAATCGAGTCGGGGCTGAATTTGTTCAAATTTAGCTTGTTCATTTGTGAACTCAATTCAGAGTCGACTCGAGATTGTAACGAGTTCAAAAAATTGAACTCGAGATCAGTTCGTCATTATATTTGAAAAGTTTGGACTTGACTCGTTTAATAACAAAAGACGTTCAGACTCGATTTGAAATCGTGTTCAATATCATTTTGTCTTGTTCAAAAACTTATACGAGCCTACACAAGCTTTCGTTCATGAATTGTTGAAGATTGCTTTGCTTCTTTCATGAATTTATACGAGCCTATACAAGTCTATATTGATGAACATGTTAATGAGTTATATTCATGAACCTATACAAACCTATGTTTATAATCGTCTTCATAAACTTATACAAACTTACATTTACACATATATACGAGCCTAAATGAGCCGAACTCAATATTATTTGGGATCGGCTCATTTACAGACGAGCCTATCAAATGAGCCCGAGCCGAACTTTAGATGAATTGTTCATGAACAACTCAATTTATTTGCAGCCCTAAATTCACCGGTTGTACTTTTTCAAGTGAAAGATTGAGGGATTAAGTCCCGACCAGAACAAAATAGATAGGTACAACATGTGTGTTGTACTGTATTGGACTGTGTTGAACACTACACACAGTAGTATGTGAAATGATCATAATTGTCGACTGCAGTTCTGCTCAAACAGAATATCTCAACTCGCATAGGAAACGTTAATCCAACCCTATCAGAATATTGTATCCGATAACACAATATAATATCAGACTCTGAGTTTCACAGGGTTTGACCTTACTTAGTCTTAGGGATTCAACATGATTCAATAATGAATATATATACACACACACACATATACATACATCTCTCTCTCTCTCAAGTTGCGTGTCCTCCTTACTCCACTAACATACAAAAAACTGCAGTCTACTAGTAGTACTAGATAAGGATCAGGGATAATGACATTATAATAAGACTTGGACACATTTTTTTAAGTCCACCTCTACTGCTTCCCTTCACAAACATGCCCTTATCCTCGAACAGAAAATTCTCCCCCCAGCTGCCAAACAGACCTCAAGTAAAATGTAATCCCATTTTACCACGTCCAGTACTGAGGGACTGATTTTGGGTTCCTTTATTTGCTGTCTTTCAACAGTTTCATGGAGCCCCAGACCCTACTTTGAATAGGGTGCTCAACTTTTTTTCACTTGGATTCTATATGATTTAAGAAATATACTATACAAACAAAGAGAAAGCACAAGTGACTATATAAAATACCAAATAAGATGATTCAATATGATATAAACTATATAATACTACATGTAACATATACATTATATAGGTATAGGGTTGGTAAGGCCTCACAACTCTAACTTTCCACCATAACATATACATTATATAGGTCTAGGGTTGGTAAGGCCTCACAACCCTAACTTTCCAACAAGAGTCGCAGACAAATTCCATGTTTTGCGAGGCATATTTTGGAAATCCATTTTGAGCCAAGCATATGGAAGACTTTTATGCAAGCTCTCACCACAATGTCAACATGACATTTATGATTTAACTGTTACATCAAAACATGTAACATAAGATTATCAGCCAAATGCTAAATGAAGAGTGACTCATCCATCTGTACAGTATATATCAAACACAAGGAGCAATATGATTGTGAAATCTAGTGCTATAATGTGCACTTCAACACTGGAGAAAGACTTCAGTGGGGCAATACCATGTAAACAGTAATCAATATCTTGTCATAAGTAAAAATATATTTAATTCAATGAATCCTATCACTACATCTCAACATTCAATTAGTCGGTGATACCATGTCATCGATATTCCAGGAGCATTAAAGTATTTTTTCTCTCATCGATATAACCTTGTGCATGCATACCAACCAAAGTCACACAACCATTTGCCTAAAATAACAAACTCGATTCCACACTTTTTTTTTTCTTTTTTTAGGTTGTCATGTATCCATGTTTTGTTAAATCAATGAAAGGATCATTCTTCAACCCCGGCAAGGAAATTTACCAACATCAAACCCAATATAGAGGAAAACAAAAGACCCGTGACCCGTCGGATATTTTACCCAAACAAAGGCTCAAAAGGCTTCAAAATCATAACATGGTAATGAGTTTTATCCCATCCCATTGGGAATATAAACATAAGCTAAAGGCATAATTAAATTGCTAAATACATATCAAAGAATACATGATTTGTAATAGTACACATCAAGCAGAACAATGGCACAAGGGAACATCACATGTAGGCTGTGGCCACTAGATGCTATGATTCTGTTATAAGTTCAGATGGCTTGTGATCTCAAATGAGATAATGCATTGCATGCCACTATGACTTCAATTTTGATTAAATGGATGTGAATGACACCCACAAGTCGAGATGTTTCTTTCTTTCCGTGTGCGGCATCTGGGAGGGAGGGGTATAGGAAACTCAAAATCTCCCTTCTTCCAAGTTCAGAGTCATGAAGCAACCTCAATGGATAATTGTAGTTCATTATCCCTTTCAAATTTAAACCATTTCCAATTTGAAAATAAATTTGCTTCATCGTCAAATGGTATGGCATTGGATGAAAGGGGTTCTACCTTACGAATTGCTGAGATGGCTGGTAACTTTTGCCTGTACTTCTTTGCCATTGCTTCAGCCTCAGAGAATACTTTCTGCCATAAAGGAAGTATAAGTTAACTAAAAACTCTGATACATGAGACTTGAAAAAGGAAGCTAGAAATTTAAGGAGTGCACAAGAAAAAAATGACTACCTCTTTATTTGATACAAATAGGCCAGGCTCACTTTCAAGGTCCGCAATACTGCAAGCCACGAAATCAGAAAAGGAAAATAAATACGAGTCACCATTCTGCCACTATTGGCATGAGACAACATTTCTAGACACAACCAATTCAATAATGGCAGATTTAGTTTTAGAAAATTAAACACTAGAGACCATTTTTTGTTGTTTTTGAACCTATCAAGGGGCAGCACTACATAGAGAGAATAATTGTGTTTGCTTGTTTGTTTGTTTTTCCTTCACAGTTTTCTACAATGTCCACTTTCTAATCAGGCTAGCAGTATCACTGATTTAGTGAAGTAGAGCACAATTTTTTAAAATGAGTTTATACTCAAAGATTGATATCAGTGGATACTACATTGAAGAAAACATAGATAATTGATGTACCGATATAGTTATAAACACACAAAACGAATTGACTCATATTTCTATTTGTTACCCAGATGCAGATATGATATTATCAATTTTCCTGTTTATTAAAAAAGAAAAGCTTATTACCTTTTCAACTTAAAAATCCATACATAAATATGATATTTTCCCAGGCCATTTACTTAAAGAACTTCCAAGATATATGACATGGAAAATTTTGGAAGAAAGTTACACAAAAAGTACAAATCTTGTGTGAGGAGAACAAGAGAGTCAAAATGAACTTAGAAACTAGATATGCAAGCTGATGTGCTTACAAGGATGCTTAAATGATAACATGCATTGGTAATTAATGATGAGTAAAACACTAAGCAAGAGATTTTGATGTATCAAGCATATGCACATGCTGCACACAGGGCCCGGCAACCCATTACTCCTTACCTGAAAGCTATTTTGTCAGGAAAAATTGATTTCACAACCAGAACTTTAACTTTCTCATCAACTGTTAGCAAGTCACTGACAGAAGTAACTCGAGCGCGCGTGATATTTGAGATATGCAGCAACCCACTGGAAAAACATTATAGAGTTTCAGACACATATTCACCAGTGATAAAGAGACGGGACAGTATTTCTTGTAGAATATCTATGGACAATCTAAAAGTATATGCAAATATGAAGAAGCCAGTTGTCATATGCATTTAAAAAGATACTGCAAAAAGAATGGAGCATAAAGCTTATTGTAATTAAGAATGCCAAATTGCCCAGTAATTCTGGTGCCCCACCCTGCCCCTATTAGGATGTGTATGGGAGGATTTAAGATGGAGGTAGGGACAAGTATGGAGGAACTTTCAAAACCTGACCTGAGTTTGGAGTGAGGCCTGGGCATGAATTCTAGTCCATCCTGCAGTGACTATACCACATTGTGTAGGAAAGAAAGAAGACGCGTCAAGTGCCTTTAGAGAAGGTTACACCTTAGCCTTAACAACTATAACCACGTGAACTACTTTATGCTTTTGAACTTTGAGAATACATTTGCGCTTGGTGAATTGGTAATGCATGCTTTGACATCATATCTGTGTGCAAGTTCAGCCATTTATATTGAGCTATGTCATCAATTAGTTCAAAAAAATAAGTCATATATGCTCCAATAGGGAACACCAGTGCTGATTCAAGAAAAAAGTTGTTGTGTCCACCCTGCCTTGCTTAGGGTTTGGATGGATTTTGGGGCCTCCTTTCCAAGAGCAAAGATGGGTAAGGGGTGCTTGTCCCAGACCCATCCTTCGTTGTCAATGCTATTTGTGATTTCTGTCCACTAAGGCATTAAAATCCTCCTGCACTATTTTGAAAAATAAAGAAAAGCACAAGCATGTACTGTAATTGTCATAAATAAAAGATAGACATGTATGTCGGTTATAATTATAATATAAGTCAATTTGATCCAAATTAGTGTATAAAGCAGGTGTTGAATTGAATTCTACCAGTCTCTACTGCTTTATTACCCCCGAAATTTATGTACCAAATATAACAACAATTAGAGCTATCTTCCACTTAGATGTGAGGAGGTATTTGTCCCTGAATTCTCATCACCAACCATTTTCCCACAAAACCAAGTCTCTTACCATGTAAACTGTCCAACTCCACCCCAATTCATTATTATACAGTTTCTAGCTAAAATTATAAAAACAAATCAAATAAATAAAAACACAAGGTATCAACCATGAAAATTTGGTTAGATACCACAGAGAAGCTCGTGCAACTGGATTTTATAAGAGAAATACCAAAATCCATTGTTTTGACAAACTAAAAAGTTGTTATGTACGGGTCAGAAAAAAAAATCCAACGTGGCTTACAAAACCTCATCGTTGTGAACTCCTCTTTTTTCCTAGTGATAGGAATCAATTTTCTTAGTTTTGACAAAACTATGTTCTCAGTTTTGACAAAATTATCTCCTCTTTTCTTCACCAATCCTCTATATCCTAGAAACATTATTAGTAGTGTAACATTAGTTTGGCAAAACTTTAGCCATATGAAGTTAAAATAGCAACCACCACTTTTGACCATGTTCCATGTGTTCTACATGCATTCCTTTCTTTTCCGAAAGAACGCACTAACATTACCATTTTCTCTATTTACAAAACTAATGTTTGTCAAATAATTGTCTCAAAATCCTATATCAATTTGGTTGCGAGAATTATAGAGTTTGTTTTTTGAAGAAGTTATTGTGAGAATTACACAAGCCACAAGGAATTGATATTTGTTGTTTAACAAAGGCTTGGTTCTAGGAACTGCTATAAATATATAACTAATTACCTTCGTACTTATTTGAGAGTCTTGAAACTTGTGAGAGAGATGAACTCATAACAGAGTTGGCATTCTGAGGGTTTCACAGGCTTTGTATAGATACAAAAGAGAGGGAGCAGAATACCACAACTATAGAAATTGCTCGAGGGACTCTCAGGTATTCATGCCGATATTTTTCTTGTTGTATATTCTCTACCCTATGCAACTTATCTATGGTATAAAATGAACTATCTATTCTCATCCATGCACATAAATTTTTTTGCCAAACCACATTAAACATTACAATTTCTTATGTGCGATGTTTTGTTGATCATTTTATTATATAGTGGGACTACTGCAATAGTGCAATGGGTGGTACGAGAGCTCGTTAACCACCAATATTGTAGCTATTCAGGAAATTGCTTGTACTCTGTCCAAGTAAGAGAGATTATTTATTTTTGCTCCTCTACTGATCCCGATTTATCTAAAGATTCATGGCCACTGATATAGTTTACCCAGATGATGAATGTCAATAGAGAGAGAGAGAGAGAAATGTAAGGATTCAATTTATATTGGCCTGTCAGGATAAGTTTGCAAACCGAATTGCGAACTGTATCTCACCTTCTATTAGTTTCGCCTATCCTTATTTGTGCACCATATGGAAAAATTTTCCAAACCGTGCCTTCAAGAAGTGTTCCCTCTTGAAGGTGTAACATTTCCTGTAACAATATAAAGCAAAGTTAGCAAGTTCTTGCATTTATATATAAAATGGTGAAAAAGGAAATAGTCAATCATAACACCCAAAGAATCAGCAACAAAAAGAGAGATTAATAGATAATATAATCGAAAACTGACCCAAGCTTCCTTCTCGCTAAGGATTAAGTCATTAGTAGCTTCATTTATTCTACTAATCTGCACATGCATTTGGCGTCCCACCTATCCCATCAAAAAACCAAAAATGAGAAAAGAACATACAACCAATAAGAAAGCCCACAAATCTATAGGCAAGGCCATAAAACAACAAAGAAAGAAATCTAAGAAACAAATACTCCATGATAGCATGTGGTTTAATGAAGTTATAATCTAAGACAGCATAATGGAAAAACATGATTTGTGTAACCAACCCCAAATAGTTGGGGCAAGGCCTACTTGAGAGTACATTAAAAGAGGGGCAATGCCTTTAACGTTCCAACAAGATTCTGTGTACCTTAATTAAGACCTGGACCCTAACAAAAGAGAGGTGGCTAACCAAGCGAGCCCAGTTGCGCAAATTATTCAAGTGCTTTGACGTATATGGTACAACGCCTGTTTCTTTTATAAGATTTTCATATTTGATAATTTGTCTTCTTTTTGTTTCCCTGTTTTACATAGATTAATATTAATATTTGGGTAATGATGAAGCTATTTTATTTGGTATAAAAGCATATAGATTGGACACACTTTTATATGCATAATATATATATATATATATTCCCACACCTAGATGGACCTCATACGGCCTAGCAAGACATAAACAAATATCGTGTCTTTAAATAGACATAGGGCTGTTCACAATCAGAGAATTAATGTAATTTGAGTTTCTAGACTGCAAACTTTGGAATACAAAAACACAAAGGAACCATAAGGTTTGCTGTGAGAATTGTGATCTCACACATCCAAGTTCAGCGTCACTATTTCTCCAATTTCTATTCTTCTGTATCACAAGAGTAAGGATGTTCTACACAGAAAACGTTGTTGACATGTGCGGATCAGGATGAGAATGAGAAATAGATGAATATGTCATTTATCTCCCCCATTTCTTCTTTGAATGGTGCAAACAAACAGCATATAGTCCATTTACTAGATTAAACACTGCTAACTAAGTGAAGAACACAACTTCAGTTTATAATGGGGAACCTTTAGTTAGTTTCTCCGAATATGGCAAAATCTAACATCATAAAACCTTTGTAACATACACACCAAAGAATTTAGTTCAGTCCATGTATCACTTTGACCTGGGTACGGATGTAGGTTTGTGTGTGTCTGGGGGTCGGATATTCCATCCTTCAAATTATAGGACACCGAGACTTGACTACAAAGGGTTCAAAAATTGGATATAATTTATTTGGACACGGCACAAAGAAAACTGTCAAATTGATCAGGTAAGTTCATCAAGGAAGAACTGAGACCAAGAATAAACTAATTGTTTGCTCAATAATATTTCCAACTCAACAAACAAGGCTAACAAATACTCACTAATCTAAAATCTAAATATATCCATGTAATTTTTATACTTTTCATTTCTTCTTTTTTTTTCCTTTTGGTTGGTAGTGCATCCCTGCACTTGCTGATGTTAACTACCATAAATTCATTCTGTAGCCAAAGCAACTGACAATTACTCATTAGAATATTAATTTGTATCAAATTATTTATTATTTTCTAATACAAAAAGAATGGACACGTAGAATTTGATTATCTGGGGGGGGGTGGGGTTCACCATATGTCTAACTGTCCTACCTACCTATTATGAAAAAGAAAGGACATGTCACCTGCTCACTCATAGGATATGTTATCACATTTATCTATTGAAAGAATGAGCTATTGATGCACAGGCTCCCTTTCTTTCTATGTGTAAGGCTCAAGATTAGAGAACAGCCATACACATGGGAACATGAAATAATTGATCAAGTGAAGACAGCAAAATTTAAACTCCTGCAAACGGCTAACAAAATCTGTTACAACTCCTCACAAGCATGTTGCGTGAAAAATACGGAACATCACGCAATGGATGTCAAGATTGAAGACTCACTTGTTTCTCTAAAAAATTGTTTTCCCTTTAGTAATCAAGGGATCCAAGATGCAATATAAACGTCCAATGATTTAAGAAAATAGCTTTTAACTTCAATATCTACGTTATTAGATACATGTTAGATTAAATTAAAAAATAATTACTCTCATTCACTTGACACCATATACATGCATTGCCCAGGCAGCACTTTATCTCAGGAGGTCCAATACAAAGATGCCTCGACTTCACTCTAAACCACAAATATGCACATAAATCCCAGAGGCATTCTGCCACGAAGTATTGACTCTGACCATACTTGTTCTGTGGTACCTATTACAATTTAAACAATGCAACCAAGTATATGCTAGATTGAGTTTAGATGGGCGGTGGCACCAACCCCAACATAAAGGGGCTTTTCTTAACTGTTAATTTTTTATGTAGTAAGTTCTAGTTCTAGATTACATAATCAGTTGGAACTTGGATTTTGCACATTTTAAGTGCTCCAGCAATTAAGAGTTCTCATTGATCTCTGTTGAAAGCAAGGTTATCAAAATCGTGATCCGGATCGTAGAATCATACGATTCTACGATCCAAAATCAAGAAAACAATCTGAATGGTGTATAAATCGTTCCTGGGGTAGAATCATAAAATCGTTTAGTAAAATCCTAGAATCGTTCAGTAGAATCATACAATTCTACGCAATTCTGCCATGAATTTTTTTTTGTAGTTGTTTGTTTAGTTATTTGGGCCAAAAGCCCAAAACTTATTTAAAGTTAGGAAGCCCAACTATTTGGGCCCAATCTACTTAAAAAGACAGAAAAAGAAAAAAAAAAGCATTTTAAAAAATAAAACTAAAGTTACTAAAGTAACTAAACGATAAGAATCATAAGATCTAGGTGTATGTAACTATATTTGGAGTGGTATTTTTATATATTTTTGTGTTTTGTGCTTATTGTTCCATATTTTAGAGGTTTTATTGTTTAAAAAGTTAGTTTGAATTGTTTTTCTACTAGTTTTGTAGAATCTTACGATTCACGATCCGATTCTACGATTCCGATTCAACGGAACCCCCACAGATGCTATGTAGAATCCCGATCCTGACAACCTTGATTGAAAGACTGAAGGCATCACATATCATAACAGAACAAAGATAATCACAAAAAAATAGAGGCTGATATGATAAACCACAGTATGAAAACCGAAATGGCTTTGACTTACATTCTCTTTCAAATCAGTGAAGTTGTTAACTCTTTTCATCAACTCAGCTTTAGGAAGAAAAGCTCGTAAGCCCTGCAAAACCAAATTACAAAAATGTATTCCATGGAATTGGAGATATGTGCACACAAAGATAGAAAATATAAACCCAAACCTCAATTCTTGTTAGAAGACCACCAGTATTCCACTCCGTAATTTTTACCTCGATAGGTTCATTGAGCTGCTTAATCTGCCAAAAAATATAGCATGCTTTCAACAACAAACTAGAAAATAACATTACACTCCATAAATGCAAATTGATCTTAGAGCCTATAATGCGTGCGAAAGTATAAGCTGCACATGAAAGCAATCCATGAAAAAACTATATATAGCAAAGATTTTCTGTTTTCCTTTTTCCAGAGCATTACTCACAGCCACCGGCATCTGGTGCTCTGCCATCTGCAATTACTGCCCACCAATCTCAATCTATTTTTATTGTTTAATAGAGTCATGATTTTTTTTCATTCAGTTTTTGTAATGCTAAAATAAAATCAATGAAAGGCAAAGAGATAGTTAACTCACTCCCCATGAATAATATTCACTCCATTGAAAATTTGAACTTTATCCTTTTCCTTGGATTTTAGCTTCAGTTGCAGTTACCTATACCTGATGCCCAGCCACCCATACCCAGTGCCTTCCATCTATGCTTGCTGCCATGCCTCCAGAACCTGCTCCACAACTACCAGCGCCTATGGAGCTTGTCGACGTGAAACACAATGCCTTGCTGCCCAGCACTTGAACCTGTTCTTTGAACCACCAAAATCTGCTAAGCTTTCCATCTTGATAGGAAATCCACCCCAAACTAGTCCAAAGTACTGTGCAATTTTGGTATGAAACCAAAATCCCATCCTACAGTACTCACATTCCTTGTAGTGAAAGACATTAAAAATCATTTTGTGCCAGCACATGTGACAAATATTATGTTCGTTTTTCTGCAGCGCTACTTATCAACCTGTGAGGTATTTCAGATATCTTCTCAAGTGAACATCTATGTAATTGCAAAAGGAGCATAGGGATGGCAGTTTTATTGTTGACACAAAACTTGAGTAGGACTTCAGATTAGGTTGATAAACAGGGACAGACCCTTCGATTAGGAAACAAGCTCAGTGGGTACCAGTGGTAAGACAGCTTTTTCAAGTGGTTGGCAGCACATGCCATTGGCGAGGCAGCAAGCGCAGATGGAAGGGCGGTGGATGGGCACGAGCAAACAAGTGTCGGTTTGAACCAAGGAGAAGAACAAAGAGATCAGCACTAAATATCTGCAAATTAAGTGAATTTCATGCATGGTGGACAAGTCATTCTCTCTTTGCCTACTAGTCATATAGTATGGGATTGCATAAATGCAATGCTTGTTAGAACCAACTAAAATGTCAGACTGATGATTTGAGCTTCCATCTTATTGCTTTCCTAAACTTTAATTTGTTGCCACTGCAAAATGCAACTATCATTCTCTCCTAAAGAATCAAATTGTCCCAGACTCGCAGTAAAAAAAGAACACTGTAGCCTTAAATATCTTAATAAACAATTAAAGTTCCTATTCACATTGTATTTCCATATATAATCCTCTTAAATTACTGCCTAAATAATTGTGATGCAAAACAATAACTAATTCGCAACAAAAGGAAAATACAAAGTCAAGAACCATGGTTAGAGAATCAGAAAGAAACCACCCAATGAGCATGATGAATTGAACAGAAGTGAGAAAAGAACCTGCCTCACTCGATGCCAAGCAACCCGCCGGAAAAACCTTCTAGTCGAGAGCAGTGGCCTCCCGCTGAGCGTTCTTCCGAGAACCTCAGCAAACAAAACAGTGCCAGGCTCCACAACAGGCCTCCCCGGCTCCGGCTCCCCATTCATTGCATCATCATTCCTCACAATTCCCATCTTCCCACGAACCATAAACTCCTCGGCGTCCCTCTCCATATCACACATTAAGTAATCTATCTCTTTTTCATACAAAGGCAACACTTCCTTGGTCAACATTGTACCCAAAAAGTCTGCCCCAACATTCACATCAAGCTTGTTCTCATTACCTGAAACAACAACACCCACAACGAAATCACCCGGTTTTGGCTCATAATACTCAACCCAAACCATCTTAGTCTCTTCCTCATTTGAACACTCCTCATTGGTCTCTTCTGAATCACTTGCTTGTCCTAACGAATCCCTAGGCTTGAAAAACTTCAAGAAAGGCCTCAAAACCTCGTCCCTATCGGGTTTTTGAGGTTCTTCATCAACTTCTGTGACAGACCCATTGTTCGTCGGCATTGGATATGGCTTACCCAGCAATTCAAGCTCTTCGTTCTCTTGAATTCTCTCATTTTCGGGCTTTTCGGGCAAATGGGTACCCGTAATTTCATCTAAAACGTCGTTTGGAGAGCAAAAGGGGACATGGGTACTTCTCCAAATTGAAGAATTTGTAGAAAAGGTTAGGGTTTTGGTATACTTTGTAAGACAAACTGAGTTTTTTGACAACGGGCGTTTAGGGGATCCGAAAAAAGATCCATATTTGATGGGGTTGTGAGCAGTAGCGAAGTTAGAGAGTGGTAGGGATGAGTTGAAGGGAGAGAAGCACTTGCAGGGATAGAGGAGGATTGGCATATCTTCTTATCGTGCGCACTTCATGAGCTATATGTTATAGATACTAAAAATCAGATCTTTATCAGTAAACCAGTAGTTCCTTCCCCTGTTGATTCACTAGTGCTGTGTTTGTTATCTTTATATTTGGCTAACATGATAATGGTTCCAAAAACGACGTATTTAGCTCTGGAGCGTTGAATAAACTTTTATTCTAGTAAAATTTATTTATTCAATAAAAATATTAAGAACATTTTGTTTGTTGAATCCACACGTTGTTGGAAAAAAAAATTCCAAACATTGGTTGGGGTGGCAAGATTCGATACGGTAAGCCAACACGATTCAAATTGACATAAATAAAATGAGTTTGGAATTGGGTTAAATGAGTCAGCACGATTACGACATGAAAATAAAAAATGTGTTGGATTTGAGTTCAACCCGCATAACCAGTTTAATTTAACGAGTCAGGTCCGATCGGTATGTCCTGTTTAACCCACATAATCCGATAAATTTAACTAGTTTGTGTCGGGTCAACATGACCCGCTTAACCTGCATAATCCGTTAATATTTATTAATTTATTTTAAAATATAAAACTTAATATTATAAATTTGTTTTATAATGTTAAAAACATGTAAACATATTTTTTCACACTATTTGTTTTGACGTATATTATATATATTTTTTTGATTTTTTAATATATATATATATTGTTTGTGCTAAATTCTAGTAGTGTGAGTTATGTGTTGTGAGTGTAACGCTTTGTATGTATGAAAAGAGAGAGTAATGATTACTAAAGAAAATAATGTCTTTTATTGGTTTGTTTTGAAAACTTTGAGTAGAAATTTTTCATTTTGATGTGCCAATGTTCATGTGAAAATTCTTTATAAAATTTTATAAAGGAGAAGGTTAGTGTGGGTTCAATAATGGAAAAGAAATAGAAAGAGAACATTGGAATGGGAATACGATAGACATATATATATATAATTATTTATTAATGGTGGTCATAATTGTTCTTTAGTGTCCCGAAATATATAGTATAACATAAAATAATTACAAGTAATATAAGTTAAATCATTTTTTTATATTTCTTCAAATTCTGATTAATTAATTAAATGTCTAAAATATCAATTAGAATAATTGATGAGTTTAAACCATTTAATCTGAATATCTAGTTTTATGAAATTAAATTTTTTTTTATTGTTCCGAGATATATAGTATAACATATAATAGTTAAAGTAATATAAGTTAGACCATTCATTTATTTTTTGTCAATAATACTTCAACATTAATATATATTTAAAAAATATGTTAATTCAATGAGATATATACTTAATGTTTGTTCTAAATGCTCTATTATTTGAATAGGATTAATGTTTTTATTTGATTTCAAGATAGTAAAAATTGTGTTATTAATCTAATTACATAGTTAATATAATTAATAACGTTTGTTTGTTATATTCAAAATGAGAGGGGAAATATTACTGTAATATAATTAATGCTTCAAACTTTATTAAGTTCAAACTCTTATTATTGTAAATTAAATATTATTGTTATGGCACATGTAGACAAAAGTCATTGGTGGATTAGTAGCAGGAGTGTTGACTAATTTTGAAATAGTCTCAGGTTCATTCTTTTTTATAAAAGACCCATAAACCCAACAACATCCACTTATAAACGGGTCGTGTCGTGTCACCCATTTACAACCCACTTATACACTTATAAACGGGTTGCACGAGTCATGTCGTATCACCCGTTTAATAAGTCGTGTTCGTGTTTAAGTTATTGACACAATTAGTAATCGTGTCGTGATCAGGTTGACCCATTTATCAGAATACTCCTGTCTTGACATGACCCGCGAACACAAATTGCCACCCGTAGTGTTATTTGATAACTCAACTCAGCTATAGAAAATAAAGGAAGGAGAGGATAACTTTAGTTATGAGATAAAAGAAAAAAAAAAAAGAGAATAACAATAACCTTTATTTATGTTTGGATAAACATGAGAGAAAAGAAAATAAATGATAATATTTTTATTTGGATAAGATAGAGAAGAGAAGAAAAAAAAGGATAACAACCAAATTACTAGTATACCCTTTTATATTTAATGAGACATGGGTGAAATAACAATTTTTTCTTTATAATTGTTGAAGACAATTTTGAAATTATGAAAATACTAAACTCATTATCCTTTCCCTCCCAATCTTCTCATTTTTGGGAGGATAGGATATGAGGGATAACTATCCCTCTAAATCCCTCTCAATTTTCTATTTTCTCTTCATTTAAAGTATGCAAATACAAAATACAGTATCCTCTCCTTATCCTTCCAAATCCTTCAATCCAAACGATACCTTAATTCTGAAAAGATTAGGCGTTTATTTGTATACGAAAATTAAATATTACTCAAACACATTAAACACCACTTAAAATAAAATAAAATTTTAAGGGACTATTTGGTAACACTATCGGATTTCATTTTCTGTTTTTTGAAAAATGAAATCTGAAAACCCGTTGTGCGGTCATTTATGTGAAAAACAGAATAAGTTTGGTAACATCATATGCTATTGAAATTTTAAAAGTTCAAATCTGAAAATATGTTTGGTGAAACAAAATTAAATTTTTTTAAAAAATAGTAGTATCTTTGACTAAAAATTGTATTTGAGTAATATGCTTCCAAATCATTTTAACCAACATAAATGTGCTATTACATATTTAATGTATATTCTTTCCTCCAAAATTATATTTGTTAGGACTTTATTTTAGTTTATTTTAATTAAAAATTCATTTTTATGCATTTACATGTTTTTGATAATTGTCATAAATTTTAACTATTTACATGTTTTTGGTAATTGTCATATATTATTATATATACTCGTTTTATTTCCTTTTATATTATATATAATTGTATTTATATATAACTTTTATTTTATTGTATTTTCTTCTTATATATATATATTATATATTTATTTATTATATATGTATATATTTATTGTATTTTATAATTTTTTTTATTCTTATTGACTTACAATTTTGTATTTATTGTATTTTATTTATATTATATTATTTTTATTTAATTTTTTTATTTATTGTATTTTCTATTTCTTTTATAAAATTTATTGTATTATATTATATTTTTGAGCAACCAAAACTTTTATTTATTGTATTTTATAAGAAAATCAGAAATGAAAACTTGAACTAAAATATGAAAACTGAAAGCCTGGTTATAAAGCTTTCAAAATTATGCTTAAGGATTGTTAAAATTTTGATATTACTTTCATTTTTTTAGAAATAAAAATTGCGTTATCAAATGTAATTTCTGTTGTGACTTTCAAAAAAACAAAAATAAAATCTAAAATCAGAAGTGTTACCAAATATGACTTTAGTAACAGAAATATCACTTATCTTTGAATGCTAAATATTCAAAAATATATCAAGAACTTCAGTTAATTTTTAATTTTATCAAACAACACCAATGGTTGTCCAACAGTAAAAAAAAAATAAATGTAAAATAAGCTTTTGGATATGAAAAATATTAAGTTACAATATTTTATTCCAAATTAAATATTTTAGTGAATGATTTAGAAAAAAATTGCAAGGGTAAATGGGATTACGGGTTGAAAACATGGGTCTAGCTTGCATGGATGTCTATTGGGCTTATTGATATTTCACACACTAATGAATTCAAATTAGAGTTGATGGTTTATAACTTGTTCGGTTCGGTTTTAAGAATGGTTCTATATTAACACTAGGAAAATAGAAAACGGTTTCAAATTTTGATGGGCTAATAGTTTGCAATGTGATTGACATTAGCATTATGCTTTTCTACACTTGCGCTGCACTTAATTTTTTATAATCAAAATTATTCCTCAAAATTTATAACACTTTCTTTGAGCAATTGTGAAGTGTGATACTGTTTTTGAATAATAATTTTCATTTTCTTTGAAAAATAAAAAAATAAAGTGCAAGTTTAGAGAAGATAACTCAGAAATACAGACACTTCTAAGACGTGCACAACACTCTCTATACACGCTTCATAAATATTATATGAACGTGTTGGTAATTTAGAAACTCAACACATTATGGATACCACTTCTCCAGCGCATTCGAATACTTGACTAATATATTCTACATTCACAAATACAATTATTATAAAATACAAACATATAACAATTTTGAAAATGGTATAAATACAAATCAAATTTCTTTTAAAATAAATTAACATTATATACTTTCACATGGGGCAAGCAAGCAACCTTATCTCACCTCACCTGTCATGACATGTAATGATAGTTCTCGGACAAAATTATAATTATAATAACAAGGCCGAAGAGTAATAAATTATTAACATGTGTGTATATGACGTCGGACAGAATAGTGATTATTCTGTTGGCTAATGGCAACAGGAAATATACAGAAAGAATACAAGAGAATCGTCCGCCATCAATGTGTCATCTGATAGCTCAGCACCTTCTGACTCAGATCCTCCTACATCAGTATATTTATATATATCTATATATATATAATATTAGGATATCAACGTAGCTCTCACTTCTACATTATATAATACTTTCTAACAGTCTTGTTTTAATAAAATTATAAATAAAAATTTATATTTATATTATCATGTCTATGCATATTCATATTCTAATTTTTTAAAATTTGATGTGTGATATATCGTGTTCGTGCTGTGTCCGTGTTACGGATACATATAGCTTTTCAATTGTTCTTCTACACAGAGTTAAAAAAGACTAGTTTTAGACATGTAAAACTGTTTTAAAGAAAATACAGCAAACGTATTGTCAATGATAGGCTCACGAAGTTTGAAAGAATTCAAATTAGGTTTAGATTTGATTATGTTTTAAATTAGATTTCAAATTTTCAATAGAGTTAATTTTGATTCAAGCTCCAGTAACCTAACGCACCTTGTAATCTTTACGGTGCTCATTCAAGCTAAGGTCCATCTTCAACCAAAGAATTAGTGGGTTTTTTTTCAATGAATCTTATTTTTTATTTCAATCAATCCAAGATCATATTCTTAATGGAAGCCCATGTTATTCTTCTTTTACCATTACCTAGATGTGGACGCCCACGACAAATTCAAAATTCTAATACCTTAATTCACGCCAAGTCAAGTCTTCAGAAACTCATCTCATCTCATCCCGTGCTATACCGTACGGGTTTCATAAATTTTTCGAATTTTTCGAGTTGTCCATAATTTTAATAACCTACTAATAAACAACTATTACAAAAAATAACTATGACATAAAACTAGCCGATTAGAATTTGAAAAAATTTCAAAATTGTATATTCTATATTATTTTGTTTGTTTAACTGAAATTTAATTATTAAATTTTTTTTTCTTCAAAATTTTAAAGCAAGCATGTCAAAGTTGGGTTAATACCTATGATACAATGAATCATCTAATTTTAATTTTATTTTACGTAAACAACATTTCACCTTAAAAATATATAAATTATAATTTTTTATTTCTATATATTATAAGACTTTCTAAATTTTTTATTTTCTAATATTATTAGTATTCCTAAAATTTTTGTTTCTTTATATTATTAAACTCCAACCAATAAGTCGTTTATTCCTGCTTGGTCTGAACTCTATTTTTTTTATCCTCCAAAATATCATTACAACTCTCCATCTCTCTCCTTCACTCCATTTGAACTATTCTCACATATTTTGGGGCTCAAGATAGCAATATTTTACTCGGGGTTTGGAAGCGACAAAATAATTAGAAAATTTGTTGTAGCACACGACCGGATTTTTCTAACATCAAGATTCTATTGTTCTTTAAATTAAATTATTTTATAATCTTACTATTTTTTGTTATCATAAAATTGTATATTTTGTTTGTGATCATTATTATTTATATTATTGAATCAGAATATATCTATTAGAAAGTATGAATTGGGATATGAAATTAATTAATTTTTTAAAAAATAATAGATAAACTAATTCAATCTCAAAAATAAATTCTTGAGAAATTTGTTACAATTAATAATCAAATAACAAAAAAAATTAGATGAAAATTCAACAATGAACAACTACGTCAACTAAAAAATTATTCAATAATGAAGCAAAAAGATATTAAAATTTTTTTTTTTATATTTTTCGCCAAACAACTCAAATTATATTGAGATGTCTCCTTCACAAGTCTCCTCAATGGAGAGGCATGAATTTAAAATTATATTGACATGTGTCCTTCATAAGTCTCCTCTATGGATAAACAAGGCATCAATTTATTTAAGTTGTTGCTCAATCACTCTATGCAAGTTTGACATCTTAAACAAGTTTAATTGAAATGACATAATTCACATTACATTCACCCAATCAGACACACCTTACTGTATTTCATTAATGCCATTACTCACTCCCATCACTAACCTCTCATATACTGTCCCATTACTCTCTTTTTTTTTTCGAATACTAGAGAGAAAATTTTGGACGAACTATTATTATCTCATTTATCTTAGAATGATCAAATAATATCCATTTTATCTATAGTTTTTATAAAATGATCCCTTCTTTAATGTTTATAATTCCGCCGGTTAAACAAAGTAAAAAAATCACTTGGACCTTATGATAGACTTTTTCTCTCCTGTTTAACATCCATTTTGTGTTTTTATTTTTGTCTAAAGCCGAACAACTGTGTTTTGTTACGAGTATTTTGAATAGTAATAACAAACAAGTGTTAAAAATTGTGACTCATATTCTTATTAGAATTGAGTTTCTATTTTAGAGTTTTAATTGAATTGATAATTTATTGTTAGGTAAGGTATGGCAATCTTTGTTCAAGAAGGAATTAATTTTGAAAACTTTATAAATAGAGATATGATTAAAGAGAGAAAGAAGAAAGATGTAAGAGGTTGGTGAGTGTAGGAGAGAATATATATAATTTCGGGGAAATATGCTAAGAAGGAGTGTGTGTGGCAGACATATTTTACGCTTATTGTATATTCTTTTCTCAATTATAGTAAAATCTCTCACTTCATAGATATAACCCTAGAGTTGGATGAGCTATATAAAATATTGTGTTGTGCGTGAATGTATTGATTGTTATCTTTATATATGCTTATATGCTTTTGTTGTGCCAAAAAAAGGGAATTAATTCCCAACACTTGGATCTTCTCCAAGTTTTTCTCTCTCTATGCATCTCCAAGGTAAGATTGAACGGTTATTTCACGCCATGTAATTATTTTTGTTGGGACTAAGTTGGGTATGTGATCATACATGGTGGGAAGTCGAACAAGTGACGACATGACACCTTTTTAATCGTCAAATGTTGCCATGGAGATTAGGGGTGCACATGGTACGGTTCCCCACGATTCTTGGTGGAACCGGAACCGTTACCAACGGTTCCTGATTTTCGGAACTGGAACCGGAACCGTTAAGGGTTGGAACCGTGAGGAACCGAACCGCGGTTTTCGGTTCGGTTCCGGTTCCGAATCGCGATTCCTTAGGATTTTTTTTTTTTTTTTGTAATGAAACTTGAAAATACAATATATATATATATATATATATATATATATATTCATTAAATAAATGTGAGACCTACAATCTAAAAATGGCACCCTATATATATATAATTATTATATTATATTATATATATATACACATTACATATAATAATTATATATAATGTATATATATTATATATAATAATTATAATATAATTATATTATAATATAATTATAATTATATTATATTATAATTATTATATATAATATATATACATTATATATAATTATTATATGTAATGTATATATATTATATATAGTTATTATATTATATATATATACACATATTTAATATAAAACGGTTCCGGTTCGGTTCCAAGGAACCGTTATCCCCAACGGTTCCGGTTCTGGTACGGTTCTACTGGTCCTGGAACCGGAGCCGGAATCGTTGGTAACGGTTCTTAATTTTAGGAACTGGAACCGTAGCCACGGTTCCGGTACGATTTCCCTCGGTTCCGGTTCCGGTTCCAACGGTTCTTTGTGCACCTCTAATGGAGATGAATGGAGAAGATCAATTTTCATCAAAAACATGTTTGGTAACAAAAATATGTTTTAAGTTTTTTTTTCTACTATAGTAGCCGAAATACAATAAAAACACCAAATTGGTGTTTCCAATTTCGATCCAAAATTTTTAAACGTTTTGACACTATTCAAAACACAATAGGCAATGTCAAACATGCTTTGTTTTTACACTACCGAAACAAAATAAAAAAAGGCAAAAGTGCATAATACCCCTTAGGGTTTCATGGAATGAACAAAATACCCCTGTACTATATAAGTGAACAGATCTGTCTTACTAGTTTAAAAAATGAACAAGTTGCCCTTTGCTTTTGATCGGAGATCAAATTCCAGCTGGTGATGAAGTGCATTTACCAAACTGTCTCTTATAATTAACTTTTTTAAAAAAATTAAAAATTATAAAATACAGAAACTAACCTCAAATAAGCCTCTTCCCTATGTAAGTTTATTGGAGGTTGTAAAATTTAAGTTGCGGATTCTGCTTCAGCACAGTAGAAATATCTGCACCCGCATCCCTCTTTGATTATTTTTTTCAAGTTTGGTTTTAACCATGTATTTATTAAGCACATAGAAGGTTCTACCATTTAATAAATCCCAAATTGCTTGAAAGTGTCACATGTGGAATTTTGCAAATGTGCTATCATCAGCTTCAGCACAACAGAAATTTCTTGATGAGTGACTTTATATATGTTCTCTCTCTCCTCTCTCTCTCTTTCTCTATATATATATATATAAATGTATGTATATGTCTATTTGATACCAGGGGCGGAGCCAGGAAATTTTTTTTGGGGGGGCCAAATTTATATTATGTAATTGAAATTTAAAAATATTAGCAACCAATTGTAATATAATTTTTTAAAATTTTAGTTATAGTGTATATATGTTGAGAAATTTGTTTAGGAAAAAAAATTTCAAAATTGAGAAAAATGCAACTTAAATAATTAGATAGAAAATTGATGTGAGAATGAAAAAAATTGAGAAGATGAAACCATAAGTTACAACGAAAAAGTGAAGAGGTAAAGAAAAAAAAATTAGAGAACCAATTTTTCTTCAACAATTAATTGTTTCAGCTTTTCAAAAATTCAATTTTTAGAAAAAGATTTTTAGTAATTTGATTTCACTTCGAAAAGATATATTTGATTAAAAAAAAAATTTAACTAAACAAAATCTCACAAGTTTTAACAAAATAAGATTATTTTTTTAGTGGCTTATACATAAATTAGTCATGGAATTTGTTATTTGTTACTAAATGACCATTAAAAATTTTAGTATATATGATCATTGTTGTTTATAATTTCACAACACTTGTTTTTCCTCCTTTCAATTTGTCATTTAGCAAATGAAGATTGATATATAATTCTAGATGTTTTTCTCGTAAACATCAATTTACAAAAATATTTGATAAGAAAGATTCATGCAAGGACATTAATGTATTTCTCTTTTGAATTAATATAATAGATATTGTACATGTGTATATGTAAATAAAATAACGATTTGTTCTAATAAAGATTACAATATTAATGAACTTAAATTTTTATTTCACAATATTTGGGCGTTCAAAAGTATGGCTACAAGGTTTAAGTTTAATTTTTTTATATAGTTTTTAAGGAGACACAAATTAAATTTATTTTTAAATTTCCTATTTGAAGTCAATATATGAGTTTTTTGAAAAGATTTGGGGGGGCCAAATTAAAATTTTTAATAAATTTTAAGGAACTATTTAAAATTAATTATTTTTTTGGGGGTATAAAAAAAAATTTTAAATATTTTGGGGGGGCCATGTCCCCCCCCCCTGTTTGATACTATTCTGGGCAGATCACCCAACAGCATGTGAAGGTTTGGAGTAGGATTTGACTCCGCTACACTTTTTATGAGAGGACATTACCACATGGTGCTGTATTGCAACTTGAGGCATAATTAAAGTTGGATAGTTGCTATTTTTGATCTTATTCCCAACTTTTATTCTGTTTTAATTCTTCCTTTTAGACAAAAGATATGGGCCTGTTTGTTGCTGGTAGCTTTTCTTCTCTAGCTTATAGCTTTTGCAAGAAGTTCAAAATTTTGGCAGACATGCACAGTGAACAGGGATGAGGACAAGAAAAAAAATATATCAGGATGGGTATATTTATATTAGTTTCGTTTGATACATCAATTATACTCACCTTTGTATAAGAGAGAGAGAGAGCAGAGAGGAAAAGAAATGGGGCTGGTTGATAGGATATGTTGATTTTATAATGTGAGGGTTATGATGGTCATATTAGGGGTATTTTAGGATTTATATAAAATTATTTGTCGGAATTTGGTCTCCGGTTAAAAGGAGGGGGAGAACTTGCTTATATTTTAAACTAGTAGGACTGATCTATTCACTTATATAGTATATAGGGGGTATTTTGTTCATTTCGTAAAATCTTAGGGGTTTATGCACTTTTGCCTAAACAAAAACAAAAACAAAAACAAAAACAAAAACAAAACGCATGCCAAATTAATAAAAGTCATATGAAGTTCTTTCTTCTTTTCCTTATATATTTCCACAAGTCTCCTCAGTGGGTAAATAACCCCTATAAGTCTCCCCCCTCGCGACATGAATTTAAATTAATTTTATGACATTTAAGTTCCTGTCTAAGTTGTTGCGCAGTCACTCTCTCTAAAGTTTCATAATATGACTCCTTAAACAACTTTGATTCTAATGAGATAATTCACATTACATTCATTCAATCAAACACTAATTGTTGCATTTAGGACTGCAACTCGGACGGGTTAGAGGTACAACTCGAGCTCAATCCTACATATGAAATATTTAACCCTAACTCAACCCTAACCCAACTTCTAACCCTAACTACTCAACCATACCCCAACCCATCCTTAAATTTTTAAACTCGGGTTGCAACTCAAGTTGATATTTCAGGTTAAAAAGTCGAGTTATCTATCTCACCAATCTCCAGGTTAAAAATTAAATTGATCTTTAATAAGTTTCACATTAGATTAGTCCTAAACACAAAAAAAAATTAAGAACTCAATGCAATTTCTAAAAAATTACAAACAAATTTTTAGGAAATTAATTATCCAACGTGTTAACATGCAATAAATTAAGATTTAAATAAAGCAAGTTGTAAAGAAAAATGTTATCATAATTTGAATATTATATATAATATGTTTAAAATAAAAAATATGTGCAAAAACAATATTACAATTTGGGTTCGGGTTCGGGTTGTTGGCACTTTAACCCAAGCCTAACCCTAATTAAGTTTGGGTTGAAAATTTTCAACCCAAGCTCAACCTTATTTGTAAAAATAGTTGCCAAAGCCCGTAAAAAATTGGGCTGAGCTCGAGTTGGATTCGTGTTGTCTAATCCAAGTTGCATCCTTAGTTGTATTTGATTGATGCACTCATTGCCATCACCAACCTCCAATTATCCTATTATGTACTTTTTCTTTTTCTGAATGAAAAAATAAAATAATACGAGAAAATTTAATGATAGGACAGTGAAAATTATCACCAAATTAGAATCGAATCACTTTTATTTCTTAGATAGTGCAAGTGAGACCCAAACATTTATTACACTTTCACAATTCAATGAATAGATAACTTATTCGACTATTTATTCGGTTATAACTTTTACTGTATAAATCATTATCCAAGTTTCATATACGACAAGACTCTTTAAACAACTTTGACTCAAAGACATTAATTCACAATACATTCACCTAACTAAACACACCTTAATGCATTTCTTTAATGTACCTTTGACTCAATTACATTAATTCACATTACATTCACCTAACTAAACATACATTAATGCATTTCATTAATGTAACTTTGACCCAATGACAAAATTCACACTCAATTAAACACACCTTAATTATTGTATTTCATTAATGCCATTACTCATGCCATCACCAACCTCCTACTTGTCCATTACTTTCTCTTTTTTTGGTTCGAAAAAATAATAATTCGTGAAAGTAATCATTTTCCTTCTTTCGAAGTTCTACGAGGATGCGGGAGAGAGAATTTTGGAAGAACTATTTTTATTCATTATATCTTATGATTATTAAATAATAATTATTTTTCAAAGACCAAGTGGTCAAACGGTACAAGTCTTGGCCTTCCAAACGAGTCCAAGAGAGATAGTGTAGATGTGTGATTCTACTTGCCTTCTAAAAAATATATATATCTATTTTATCTATGATTTTTTATAAAATCATGATTACTTGTTTACTATTTCTAATTCCAACCATTAAATATATATATATATAATCATTCTCTCCCAACTCCCAAACATAAGACAATTTATCACATTTAGTTGATTATTTCTTAATTATTTATCATGAAATATCCAAACAATAAGGAGGAATTTTTTTTTTTCAGTTCCAGCAAATGCATTTACAATTCTCTCGAGGAGTTTCACTTTGAAAGAAGAGAGGTACTATTAGCAAACTATAGCAAGTAGAACACAAGCCTTGGTACTGGACTTTGCTTTTACAAGGCTTTATTCTGCAAAGCTTTATTTGAGTTGTCTCAAGAAGAAAAGGATGAAATAATATACATCAAAGTCACCACAAGGTTATGTATTTGAGTTCCTCCATCTTTTTCCTTTTTAAGTTATGGTCAATGTTACAACAAATATTGCGAACCAAGAATACAATAAAAAATTGTAAACATACCATACACAAATAATACAAAGATTTATGTACGTAATTCGGCGTAAAGGCTACGTTCATGGTAAAGATCCGACAAAATATTTTACTATGCAAAAATAAAAAAATTACAAGTTTCAGCTCCCAAACCCTATTTCTCTTTTTCACTCTCTTTCCTTCAATTTTCAGTGTTCTCTCACTATCTCATTCCAAACTCTAAACGTTCTTATATTATGCGACTACAAGAGAGTCTTAAACAAGATCCAAAACTCTTAAAAAAAAACACACATGACTAATTTAATTATAATAAATCATAACTTATGATATATATATATATATATATATTTGCACGCCCAAGAAATAAATTGCTCTATGAAATGGGAGGAGAATAATAAGTTAATCTCATACCATTTGCTTTGTAAAAGCAAAGATGCATTAAATCTAAAACTCCCCCTGCACCCCTAAGAAAGAAAGAAAAAAAAAACATAATGCCAAAAAGAATAACAACAATAACGAAGAATCATTTGAGATTATAATATCTAATGTCTCATTTCATCTTGTAAACCAAATCGGTTACGGCAAAAAAATAAATAAATAAATAAATAAAGAAAGATAAATATATATTATTTTACAGTGACCAATTAAAACCTTTTTTCTTTAACTTTAATTACGATAAAAAAATTCTATTTTTTCATTTACTATTTTGAGTTACATTACGTTCTCTCAGCTCATTTTATATAAAAGAGAGTATTAATTCTCTGTACCATAAGCTCGTTGAGCTTATTCTTTTCTTTGTTACAATTATTACTTCGATTGAGAGACTCAACTACTAACAACTAACACTTTAAGAGCACCATTAATACATAGTTTTTCTCTGAATAATTAGAGCAGCCTGGCTATGCCAATCTTGTTGACCAGCGACGTGAGCAAAAATATTGACATGATTAGCTACAATATGTGATCAATCAGTTGCACATTACAGTGTTGGTTGGACTAGTCACATATTTATCATTTTATTTTTTGGATCAATATTTTTATAATTTATTTTTTCGTAAAATTTTTAAAAACATGATTAGCTATAATATGTGGTCAATAAGTTGCACATTATGGTGTAGACTGGACTAGTCACATTTTTATCATTTTATTTTTTGGATCAATATTTTTATAATTTATTTTTTTCATAAAATTTAAAAAAAATATATTTATTTAATTGTTTGTTTGTGTTTTTTCTGACAATATCTTTTCATGAACTCATCTTTTGAAAACTTTTTTTTTCCATTAACATTTTTGTTAACAAATTAAAAGGAAAATAAATATAAAGGCATTGCATATTTTCTCACAAGTACCTAAATAAAATAAATAGACATAATATATTTTCTCACAAGTAACTTAATAAAAAAAAAAGACATTACATATTTTCTCACAAATAAATAAATAACTTGCATAAAAAATTACATATTTTTTCATAAAATAAAAATACATTAAATAAAAAATAAAACAAGGAAAGAAATTCATTTGGTCCAAACGAAACAAAAAAATAATGGAAACAAGGAAAGGAGGAAAAAAAAACAATTTTCAAACGAAACAATTTGCGACTGCGAAGAAAACAATTTTCAAACAAAAAAATTGTTTGGCCACCCTCGTAGTGATTAAAAACTTGCTAGCTTAAAGTATACCCACGCCGTTGCTCTTATCTATACTATTATTAAAAGTACAAAAGGATTTTTTAGTTGTAATACACTATTTTTTTATATTTTTAAATTAAAAAAATAAAATTACCGAAGCAAAACCCTTTATTTTCGTTTCTAAATTTAAAAATAGAATTACCCAATCAGAACCCCCTTTCTTTTTATTTCTAAATTTAAAAATAGAATTACCTAACCAAAACTCTTTCCAAGCAAAATCCTTTCTTTTTATTTTTAAATTTATAACCCGCAAAATCCTAAATACCTAAAATCACTTTTCCTCTCGGCTACAGCTCTCCATTATTTATTCATTTTTTATTTCTAAATTTAAAAATAGAATTACCCAAGCAAATTAGCAAAACCCTTTCTTTTTATTTCT
Organism: Cornus controversa; assembly: GCA_026545225.1. NCBI lineage: Eukaryota > Viridiplantae > Streptophyta > Magnoliopsida > Cornales > Cornaceae > Cornus > Cornus controversa. The sequence goes on from CM048854.1 coordinate 32,289,528, forward strand.
TTTATTTCTAAATTTAAAAATAGAATTATCCAAGCAAAAGCCTTTCCCAAGCAAAATCATTTCTTTTTATTTCTAAATTTATAACTCGCAAAACCCTAAACACCTAAAATCACTATTCCTCTCGGCTACGGCTCTATATTATTTTTTTATTTCTAAATTTTATTTTTAAATTTATAACCCGCAAAATCCTAAACACCTAAAATCACTCTTCCTCCTGGTTACGACTCTCTATTATTTTTTTATTTCTAAATTTATAACCCGCAAAATCCTAAACACCTAAAATCACTCTTCCTCTCGATTATGGCTCTCCATAATTTTTTTTATTTTTTTGTTTCTAAATTTAAAAATAGAATTAACTAAGCAAATCCCTCAAAACCCTTTCTTTTTATTTCTTTTATTTCTAAATTTAAAAATATAATTACCCAAGCAAAACCCTTTCTATTTATTTCTAAATTTATAACTCGTAAAACCCTAAACACCTAAAATCACTCTTCCTCTTGGCTACGACTCTCTATTATTTTTTTATTTTTAAATTTAAAAATAAAATTACCCAAACAAAATCCGCAAAACCCTTTCTTTTTATTTCTTTATTTCTAAATTTAAAAATAGAATTACCCAACCAAAACCCATTCTTTTTCTAAATTTATAACCTACAAAACCCTAAACACCTAAAATCACTCTTCCTCTTGACTACGGCTTTCCATTATTATTTTTTTAAAATTAAAAATGACTCTCATATTTCTCTTGACTCTCATCAACACGGCTCTTAGTTTTCTCTTGGATCTCATCAACAACCATTCGATTCAATTTCGTCTTAGCTTACATGTGAATTCTTTCTTTTTATCTTTTTAATAGTCGTCTAATGACATCATCAATTTTCGTACCTTCACCACTGACAGGGGAGGTCAGTGTTATTTTTGAAACTACAGGGGAGGTATTTGTTATTTCGCTTATTTACAGGGGAGGTCAGTGTAATTTTTCCTTAATACTAACATGGAAATTGAAAGAGTCAAAATATTATAATATTGGTTGGTTATTTATTTCTTTTTACTTTCATTAGATTTTAATACTTTATTTTACTTAAAGAATATTATGGCTGGTAGGACATGGTTAGTGGAAGCTAATTTACTATCAATAGTTAAAAAATCAAACAGAAAATAAACAAAAATTATAACTTTCTTTGTTTATGAAACTCATAATAAGGTCTAATTAATGATTGTGTATGTGTGTTTGTACATATCAACAACATATTATTCCAATAATTTATTATGCTTTGACAGGTTTAAAGAAAACGTAAATGAAAAGATGCTCTCATTTCAACTTCAAAATATCAATTATTTGAAGAGGTTGAAAAACTTCCACTTGTAGACATAATTGAAAAATCCGCAATGGCATTCAAGGTATTAAATTATTATGATTTTTTATATATATTCATTTAATTTTTCTTTTTTATGTCACATGATTATAATTAATTTCTATTAAAAAAAAAATTTTTTTTACTCAACTTGCAGAAAACACATTACTTTTTTGAAAGAATTGTAGAGATTAAAAATACATCCGAACCATGATACAATGCATGTAAACAATGCAAGAAGAAAGTTAAAGTACGAAAAGATGGACTCAATTGTACTAATTATAAAACAAAAGACGCTAAATGCTTTCAAATGTATTATTATATCTTTAAACATTTTATTTTTTAAAAAACAAAATTATAAATTTTTCCCTTGCTCATAAAATTTATGAATAAAACAATTCATTTGAAATGTATCAATATTACTAAAATAAATTTATTCTTTTTGTAGGTCGAGGATATGAATGAATTTTACGACAAAATAACAAGTTACAAAGGAAAATCATTTTTTTATATTTTTATGATCAAGATAGATAACAATAAAAATAACGTAGTAAAAATAGTAAAAATATAAAAAGGATAAAATGTTGAGAATTTTCAAAATAATAGTAATAGATTGTTTAAGAATGGTTTTATATTTGATTCCTTTCATGTGAATAATAGTGTTAACTTATAGTTTTATTTTTTTTCAACAAGTGAGTTTATATTACCAACTTTACATAATGAAAATAGTTTTGGGTGTTTTAATTAATGTGTTTGGATGTGTTATAATAGTTTTGAATGTTTTGAGTGCTATAATAAAATTTTAATTTATTTTTTATCCACGTATATTGCACGTGCTTTAAACTAGTACTTAATAAGTACATGTGGCGCACAATCACCATACTTTCGATGGGCACCTCTGTATGCAATCATTTTAAGGGTTATCAGCCTCGTAACACGAATCACGTAACCTTAAACTCAGTCCTAAATGCAATCACCTAGGAAGCGCGGACGCGGACACGAGACATGGGTATGATACAACACGAACACAACGATACGAAAAATTCTAAAAAAATAAAACACGGATACGGCGAGGATTCAGCTATAAAATAATAATATAATATATTAATATATATTAATTATTCAACAAAAAAAATTTACATTACAGAAATACTTCAATTCATCATCAAGCAATTAAGAACCAAACAAACTTATAAACAAAAATAGGCAAATAAATTAAAGAGCCAGACTTATTTAGTCTTCTACATATATTTAGCTTGAATTTTTAATCATAACTTAGTTGCATATAATTTTCTTTCGAAATACTTGAATATATATCACTGCTTCGAAGTGTCCGACATGTGTTCAGTGAGTGTCCAAGAAATGTTCAAGGAGTGTTCGAGAAGTGTCCTAAAATGAAAAATGTTAGGACACTTCTACAAAGTGTCCGATACGTGTCCAAGTGTCTGACACCCTCGATGAAGTGTCTGCACTTTCTAGGCAATCACTCACATCCGATCATCTCTTTTTTACCATCTTTTTACATTCAAAATAAGCCAATTCATAAAACATGAGACTACTAGATGTGTTCTCGAATTAGTGCAGACTTATCTGAGTCGGCTCAGTCAACTTGTCTCCAAGTCACATAACTCGCCCCACCTGGTCACCCCTTTTAAGTTTGGGTAAATATCACTAACATCCCTTGAGATTTGATGTATTGACACGCGGCTACAACTTTATGAATTTTCGTCACCAACACCCCTTGTGGTTTGTATCATATATCACATACACCTCCTCACGCCAAAAGTACACCATGCTAGAGTACTTTTTGACTGTTAAATGACCATACTGTCCTTTGACTTTTGATCTAATCCATTTGAATACTAAATTTACTTATTTAGCCCTATTTAATGGACCAAAATACCCCTTTGACTTTGAATATACCTATATATATATATATATATATATACATACACTATAATATATATATAATTATTTATTTTCATAAATAATAATGTTAACAAAAAATAAAAAAGTAATTAAATTTCTCTTTCTTTTTCTCTATCTATCTATATATACACAATATACTATAATATATATATATATATATATATATATATATATATATATATATATATAATTATTTATTTTCATAAATGATAATGTTAACATAAAATAAAAAAGTAATTACATTTCTCTTTCTTTTTCTCTATTCATCTATATATATACACTATAATATCTATAACCTAATATATATAATTATTCATTTTCATAAATAATAATATTCATCTATATATACACTATAATATATATAATTATTTATTTTCATAAATAATAATATTAACATAAAATAAAAAAATTAGTTGTCAATGCATATTATCATGAAAGGTATTGTGGTCATTTTTTCTATTATGATATTTTTATATTAAAATACATTTAAATAATCAGGGGCAATCAAAATATTTCAAATATTAAAAAAATGAAAAAGCTAACAGGAGGTGTTGGTGACTAAAATTTACAAAGTTGTAGTCGTTTGACAATACATCAAACCTCAGGGGGTGTAAGTGATATTTACTCTTTAAGTTTTAATCAAGCTTTCATAGCCACTTTCGCATTGCATAACTCACATTTGGTATCAGAGTACTATTTTTTCTAATTAGTGAGTTGTTCTTTGCTAAAGTTGTTTTTAAAATTAAAAATTATTTTTGTTTTAAAAAATTGTCAAGGAATCTAGTAAGAGAGAGGATGGATTTGTTCAATGAACTATTTTGTTTAATGGATCATCGATCATTTAGAGGAAATAATATGAAAAATAAAGGTAATGAGTAATCGGATGGAGAACGTAAGAAAATTAAGTTGAAACATGTCTTTAATGAATTGTTTGTTAAACCAGTCAAAGTCGAAAAGGCTTATAAGAAGCAGTTGAAGGAGCTGAAGATAATAGAAAGTGAAAAGGAAACATTGAAGAAGGATAATGAATAGAAACATAAATTGATTGAAGAAAATAGAGCTACCATTCAAAACTTTCATAAGGAAAAAAGTTTATTGAAAATAAAGTAAGTCAAGTTATTTCTGTTAGATAGTCTCTTGTTACTAAATTAATTTTTTTTAACTTGAATTGAAAAAATCATAAAAGAAATTAATTACTTTTATTTCTGGATATATTAAACTTGATGACATGATTAGTATTGGTAAGTCTGAATTATGTTACATTGAGTCTTCATCTAATCAAAAAGTTGAAACTATTTTTGTTCAACCAAAGAACATGAACATGCCATTACCCAAGCCCAAATCACAAATTGAGTCTTTGCTTACTAAGAATGTGTCTTATGTACTTCTTTATTGTTCTTATTGTGAAAAAGTTAGACATAGTCAACACTATTACCTTTTTTTTTTTTTTTTTTGTTAAAAATAAAATAAAGTAATGCGAAAAGGATTCCTTTTTCTTGTTTTGAAGTTCTAAGAGGACGTGAGAGACAAAAATTTTAAATTATCTGTTTTTAATGGCAAATAATATCCATTTTTCTATAGTTTTTATAAAATGATTTCTTATTTACTATTTCTATTTCCGACCATAAAATCAATAAAATAAAATTACTCACAGACATTAATATATTATCATAGACTTTTTTTAAATCAATAAAACTCATATGAAAGACATTTCTTCCTCATAAGTCTCCTCAATGGATAAGTAACCTCCATCATTGTCACCCCCAACGCTCTGGCTTTCTGATATTTAAGTCCCGTCTAAGTTGTTGGTCTCACACTCTCTCTTTTGTTTCTTGTTTGAGTCAATGACATAATTCACGTTAAATGCATTCACCCAATTAAACACACCTTATTGGGTTTCATTAATGCCATTACTCACTGCCTATCACCAACTCCCAAACATAAAACAATAATTATCACATTCACATTGTTTCTTACTTATCAAGAAATATCCAAACAGGGATTATTGCATTCTATTTCTTTCTTCTATATATATTATATTTATTTTCTTGTCTTCAATACTCAATGAACCATTTTTTTAGTTCCCGCAAATAACTTCTAGTACAATATTTTTGGGAGTTTCACTTTGAAAGGAAAACAGATACTATTTGAAGACAAGGATTGCTAGTATGGTTTTTTTTTTTTTTTGGGCAAATGTAAATTTTTTTTATATAAAGTGTTTCAAAAATTTTGGGAGGACCATGGTCTCCTAAAAAGTCTATAATACTCCGAAAGTATTTTGTCACGTGGTACTTCCTCTATACAATTCTCTTTATTATCCTTAATAATATAAAATTGTACAATTTTCAAAAGAAATGAAAAATATTATATGGAGGGGTACCATGTGACAAAATATCCTCAAAATATTATTAACTTTCTCATGGTCTCCACTGTGGTCCACCGTTGCTTGATAGTGAGCTTTGCTTTTACAAGGCTTTATTTTGCAAAACTTTATTTGGGTTGTCTCCGAGAAGAAAATGATGAAATAGTTTGCATAAAAGTCACCACCAGCGTATATATTTGAGTTCCTCTATCTTTTTCCTTTTTAAGTTATTGTGAATGTTACAACAAAGGTCGCGAACCAAAAACACAAGAATAATCACAAAAAAAAAAAAAAAAAAAAACACGTAAACATGTCACACACAAAGATTTATGCGATTCAACATACATACATCCATGGTGAAGATCCGGTGAAAAATTTCACCATGTGAAAATCAAAAAATAACAAGCAGGCTCAACATAGTAGGAGGCCTAAGGCAAAATTTTTGAAAATGACTTTTTTCATAAAGGAGGCGATATTCGCACTCCCCTTTTATACATTTGTACTCCAATCTTAAATGAAATGACACTATAATCCTAACTTTACAAGTGAATGATTATTATTTTTATCAAATTACACAACTACCCTCTAAGATATTCTCTCTTTGTTTTTCATCTTTAATATTTTAGATTTCTTTTGAGAGAATTTTTTTTTAAAAAAGTTATCTCTTCTAAATACGTTATGTTTTGATATGACAAAAAAAAGGGTTATTTATGCTAAATAAATTATCTATTTTTACCGGATTAAAAAAAAAAAAAGGTTTTCTATGTTGAATAAAAAGATCTCTTTTAACAAGAACAAAAAAAAAAGACCCAAAAAAAGGTAACTTAATTTTTTCTTTTGACATGACCTAAAAAAAGTTATCATATGTAGAATAAATAATCTCATTTGATGGAAAAAAAATATACTACACAAAAAAAGGATCCAAAAATATTTTATCTCTACTGAATAAATTATATCTTTTGACATTACTCAAAAAAAAAACAAAAAATGTACTAAAGAAGGTAAAAAGAATTAAAGTTTATAGAATAAAGGGTAGCTATGGAATTATAAAATAAAAGATGATGCATTAATGAGTTTATGAACTTTTTTGTCATTTCTTTTAAAAGAAAAAGGCAAGTAGAGTGTAATAGGAGAGAAGGGGAGTGTTAATATCGCCTCCCTTTTCATAATTATATATATTGAAATCAAATACAAATAATAATTTTATTCACAAATCATTATTGCCTTTTGAAATGTAAATTAAATTACTAATTTAATTTTTGAATTTAATTTTTTTATAATATCTTTTTTAATAGATATGGCTTGGTTCATTAAATTCTTCTTGTGACATAGTTGAACTTAGGTGTATAGTTTTGAAAAAATAGAAACTTGTCCGAAATTTATTACTCCAACAAATTATTTAGTCCTATTTTGTAACTTCTAGTGAAGTTGTGACTCACTGGAAGATGCTTCTCATTTTTTAGCTTCAAAATTAAATACTAGTTTCAATATTTTTAGAATTTTTATCATTAGTAATATATATTTCAAGCAAATTTAGATTCTAGAGGATTACCAATAGACGTGAAATAATACAAAATATGAGAGAGATGAAAGGCGTGAGAGCGAAAAAATTGTGAGAGGAGAAAGAAAATGAAGACAAAAAAAAAAATTAAGAGAGAGAGTGGCAGTAAGAGAAGGGTGAAAAAAAATTTGGAGTTAAAAAGAGAAAAGTTAGAAAAGGGCAACATCTAAAATAGGTGTAGGTGATAGATCTTTCGTCCAAACCTTAAAAATATATACTTTGAATAAACCTATTTAAATATATATTAAAATTATATATAAATATATTTAAATTGTTGAAAAATATATGCGCATATGATACTATTTAATATATAAAATAATTGTAAAATACATAAATACTAAAGAACTTGTAGATTAAGACTAAAGTTAGACTCTATGTCCTTAAGATAATCGCTCAGCAAAGGTATTGAACGGACCATTGGCGACTATCTCCCAGGATACAACGAAATTTCTCTCAATTGATAACAACAATTCAAATGTATTGAATGAGCCATTGGCGACTATCTCCTAGGATACAATGATCTTTCTCTCAATTGGTAACAACATTTCAAACCAACTGAGTTTCTGCGAATTACTTATGTGTTAGTACTTTCTTGGACTTGACCCTCCTAACCTGTTGGTGAAGAGCAGAGACTCACTGTATTACGACTTGGTTAGGCTATATAGGTTTTGTAGGAGATTTCAGACATAGAGAGAATAAGAAGTCTGAAAATTGTATATTTACAAATGAAGGTAAATGGGCAATTTATAAGCATGCTGATATCTTCAAAAGTACCTGAATAGTCATGAGACATGAGACATGTACTTTGGTACTAAAGGTTGCGAATCGTATTGTTTCAATTTCAATCAACACTAATAGTGTCTATTCAATACTAACAGACAATTTTGGTGTCTGTTCAGTGTGAATCACACTGTTACACCTTTAATTTTCATTCAATTTTTCTAACAATTTCCCACATGAATGAAAATTAATATAATTTGAAAAATAGATTTTGACTTATACTAAGAGAGTACAGTTGAAAAGTTATTGCATCGGGATAAATAGCTTTTGGCCTTGAATCTTCCTAGTGTAATACTATCGGATTTACTTGGCTAACTAGTAACATAAAATCTTGAACTATTCAACCATTTGTGTAAAACCAGACAATAGTATACACACAACACCTTTCCGCACAAAGTTAGTTTTTTCGATTGTGTTCATTTTGGCCCTGAACAAATCCTGGTATTCATGAGTGCTCTAGATAACTTAGCCTTGTCATTCTCATAGAAGCAGCCCACTTCACACTCATATAGGTAATTCTTTATTAATAGTATCCTACCATACCTCACTTGGATTTTCAAGATATAGGAATTACTAAAAGCAGTTACTTAACCTGATACGCACAACAGACAACACTATGTCATCATAGGAATGGATAAAAGATAAAATCTTCCAATGCTACTGGTGGGTCACTTAAAATTTCAATTGTCCATTTGAATCTAGATCTTGGGATATCTAGTCAGCTTACTCTATTATTTTTATTTATTATAGTTTTTTGTTTCTTTTATTATATTTTTTTTTGTTGAAAAAAAGAGAAAGAAAAAATATAATATTTTTATATTTATTTTTTTCATGACAGGTTCATATGATGCGTTAATTTCTTTTATAGATGTCACCATCAGTTGCTCTTACAAGGAAAATAATAACTTTGTCATTCAAGTAAGTACCTAGTTCTTTTAAATCATTTTTTTCTTTTTAGATTAAGAAAACATAGTTTTTATTTTGGTTGATAACTTTTGCATGTGAACTCTAGGATAGAATAACTTAGAAATCTCTCTAGGGTCACACTTTTTTCAATTTTATTTATTTATTTTTGTTGTTCTTTTTATTTAAAAAAAAAGAAAAGAAGAAAGACCACACACTCACTCATTTTTATTTTTATTGCTTGTTTTGTTTGTGCATTTTTAAATTAGAATTTGCATAAGATACTTAAGGGCAAGCACCCTAACAAGATACAGTCGGGATTTCATCACCCGTTTCTGTGGCCCACAAATCACAAAATTCGAGCATTTGTCAAAGCCCAAGCCTAATTTAATTTAAAATCAAGTAGACATTGGCCATAGGGTGTACACAAAGCTCGTAGGACCCTCTTGGAAAGAGTTAACTCTTGGTAACTCCAGTGAGCACCTTCCAACTTTACAATATTTAGGAAAAGTTATGTCTAAGGAGTGTGGACGTACCGTCATTAAGCAGGCCACGTGCCTCTCCACAGTTTTCTGAAAACTTTTTTCGTTGTGTTATTGGTAGACCTTAACTGGTAATCTTCTAGTTACTCTGAAAGGGAGTAGGAGCTGTCTAATTAGGAGAGAATTAATTTTGGAGAACATCCAATTAATTTTCTACGATATTAGATTTAAAAATTCCTTACCCTTGAATTTAAGTTCAAGATAAAAGGCCAAATTTTTTGTGTGGTTTGTATGTTCAATCCTGTGTCTAGCCCATCTTCTACGATCTATTTAGTTAGGTTTTTCTTCCCTTAAAAAAAAAAAGTTAGTTGTGTATTAGTTTATGCCCAAATGGTTGCGGGTTAACAAACGGTTAGTTCGATCTTCTAGTGATCCATCAATTCTTGATTTAGAGAAGACTTCTCTCACTTTCTTCAACCACCACTCATAATCCAATGGCTGCACCTCGGACCTTGAATGACTACTTCGCACCCATCATAGCCAACTCACCTAATTGTATTGTTCTCCTAGAGAACAATGCGACCCAATTTGAGATTAGGCCTGCTACAATCAATCTGTTACCCAAATTTCATGGGTTTGAAAGTGAGCAATCTTATATCCATTTAGAAATTTTTTTAACAATTTGTAACATTTTCAAAAATCTGAATTTGGATGCCGAGGGTATCAAATTGCGTCTTTTTCCTCTATCCTTAGGAGATAAGGCTGCCTCATGGCTAAACTCCATTCCTCCAAATTCAATTGAATCATGGGATGGACTTGCAAAGAAATTTATGAACAATTTTATCCTATGCAAAAGACCGAGTCAATGAGAGATGTCATAAGCACTTTTAAAGGGAAAAATGAGGAACAATTCCACCACACTTGGGAGCGCTTTCATGATTTGCTTCTCAAATGCCCACACCATGGCTTTGATAAAACACAGTTAGTTCAATTTTTCTATAAGGGGCTTTCACCTATGAACCGAACCATGGTCGAGCCTATGCACCAAGGCAAGTTCAAGAACCAAACCCCTAATCAAGCCTATAAATTTTTAGAAGAACTAGCTGAGAATGCCCAAAATTGGAACTGAAATACTTGTGATGATGAATTTTCTAGGAATGACCAATCCCATAGAAAATTTGGTATGTATGAGATCAAGCCTAAAAATGAACTAAAATCTGTAATGCAAAGTCTAGCCGATGGTGTGAAAGACTTGAGTAGAAAGTTCGATACTTTTACGCTCATGTCCACAAGTGCACAATGCAATATGTGTTCTAGTTCATCCCATCCCACTGAGGTGTGTCCGATCTATTGTACATCTGAACCTTCAGATACATAAGTGTGTGCTTTTAATACCTATAAGAGACCGATAGGTAATACCTTTAGCCAAACTTACCATCCTGAAACTCGAAATCATCCTAACTTTTTATACCAACAAAATTTTCCTGCACAATACTTAGGTGGTCAACCTAGTTCTCAAGGTAACTCCAATAGGCCACTACAACCTCAAGGACCTCTTGTTTCTCAAGGTCAATTCCCATTGACCAATCAGTTCAGTCACAATAGAGATCTAACACTTGATCCTATGAGCAATTATATTGCTCCAGTCTCACAAAATCAATATATTTTCAACTATGATGACACTCTGAAAATGCTTGCCCTTAATCTAGATCAATCTAATAAGCAATTCAATTAGATATTTCAAAAGTTAGAGAGTAACTTTGACCTATTGACTCGGAACCAATTGCAATTTCAATAATCAATCCAAAATCAATTGAGTCAACTTACTTCTGTTCTGACTGAAAGACAGATGGGTACTTTACCTAGCCAACCTGAAATCAACCTTAAAAATAAATGGGTTAATCTCATAGATACTTCTTATACCACTGACCAATCAAATGGTTATGTGAAGTCCATCACAACACTTCGATCAGGACAACAGATAGATAATAAGGTTGAGCTACCCACCCAAGATGAGACTACACCATTTAAGTCTCCCCCATCCAACTCTCCCAAAGCTAAGAAAGCCCGAGGTCCTCATACTAACACTACCACTCTTAAGCCATATGCTACACCCGCACCCTTTCCTTCTAGACTAGTCAATAATAAAAAGAATTCGTAATACAGTGAGATCTTAGAGATTTTTTAGAATCTCCAGATTAATATTCTATTTCTCACTGCCATTAAGTAAATCCCTTCTTATGCAAAGTTCATCAATGACTTAGTTAAGAGGAAAACCAATATCCCAAAGGAAGCCTTCATAACCCAACATTACTCTTCTTTCCTACAAAACCAAGCCGTGGTCAAACATAAAGATCCCGGAAGTCCGATTGTCCTTTGTAGGATAGGAGAAAATTTTACTGATCAGGCCTTGTTGGATCTAGGTGCTAGTGTGAACTTGTTACCTTATTCAGTCTACCAAGAGTTAGGGTTGAATAATTTGAGAAAAAATAATGTTAGAATTCAATTACCCGATCGATCAGTTAAGATTTCAAGGGGTATAATTGAGGATGTAATTGTTAAAGTGGCTGATTTCTATTACCCTGTAGATTTCATTGTGCTAGATACCCAACTCACTCAAGGTAAACAAATTTCAATCATTTTAGATTGACCATTCTTAGTTACAGCCAATGCATTGATTAATTGTAGGAATGGTAACATGACCTTGACCTTTGGTAACATGAAAGTGGAAGTCAACGTGTTTGGTTCGATAAAACAACCCCCTGACTCAGATTCCTTTAAAGATGTTTGTCTTAAAGAGTCGTTGACCTCACACAATTTTGAGCATTCCTACCCTGAGAATCCATTCCAACAATGTTTAGCACATTTTAGTGCTGATTTCGATGAGGATAGCTATATTAGTGAAGTTAATGCCTTGCTCGATTCCACTCCAATCTCTGACACACCAAAATATAAGTCCAGTTTGAACCATTATCTTTACCAAATGCCACAACATCTTAAAATGTCAAGAAACTCCTTAAAGTCCAATTAAAGCCTCTACCTGCGACTTTAAAATACTTATACCTAGGTGAGTCTGAAACTTTTCCCGTGGTGGTAGCTTTTGATTTAACCTAAGATCAGGAGACCCAACTAATTGAGGTTCTTAGGGTGAATAAGGAAGTAATAGGTTGGTCTATTGATGACATCAAAGGTATTAGTCCTTTCGTGGTCCAACATCGTATTCACTTAGAGGACGATACTAAAATCTGTCGACAACCTCAGAGGAGACTTAACCCCAATTTAAAGGAAGTTGCTGAAGTTATCAAACTTCTAGATGCCAATATCATCTATCCCATCTCTGATAGCCAATGGGTAAGTCCAATCCAAGTCATTCCTAAGAAGTCTGGCATCACTGTTGTTGCCAATGACAATAATGAGTTGGTTCATACTCGTGTCCAAACTGGATGATGAGTTTGTATAGACTATAGGAAGCTTAATAGTATGATTAGGAAGGATCATTTCCCTCTACCTTTTGTTAACCAAATGTTAGAGAAATTAGCTAGTCAGACATACTATTACTTTTTAAATGGTTACTCTGGTTATAACCAGATTTTCGTCCACCCCGATGACCAAGACAAGACAACTTTTACATGTCCATTTGGCACATTTGCTTATCGTCACATGTCCTTTGGGTTATGCAATGTACTCGTCACATTTTAAAAGTGCATGATGAGTATCTTTTACGACATGGTTGACCAATTTCTAAAAGTATTCATGGATGACTTCTCTGTCTTTGGTTCATCTTTTAAACAATGTCTGCACTATCTTACTCTAGTACTTCAACGATGTCGTGACACTAACCTGGTTCTTAACTAGAAAAAATGTCATTTTACGGTAAAGAAAGGAATTGTCCTAGGTCATACTATTTCTAGTGGGGGAATTGAGGTAGATAAAGCAAAAGTTGACCTCATCTCAAATCTACCTATCCCCAAAATTGTTCCCAATATTTGAGCTTTCTTAGGTTATGTAGGGTTCTATAGGCGTTTCATTAAAGATTTTAGTAAGATAGTACGAACTTTGACCCATCTTCTAGCTAAGGATGCACCATTTGAGTTTACAGATGCTTGTCACTCGACTTTTGAGCAATTAAAATTAGCCCTCACCACTGCACCTATAATCTGCTCACCTGATTGGAACCTACCTTTTGAGAACATGTGCAATGCATCCGATTATGCAGTTGGGCTATTTTAGGACAAAGAGTTAATAAAGTACCCTATGTGATCTATTATGCTAGCAAGACTTTGAACGACACACAACTTAACTACTCGACCACCGAGAAAGAGTTGTTGGCAGTCGTGTTTTCCTTTGACAAATTTTGCTCTTATTTAATCGGATCTAAGATCATCATTTATACCGATCATGCAGCATTACGACATCTTCTTTTCAAAAAGATGCCAAACCTAAGTTGATACGCTGGATCTTACTCCTTCAAGAATTTGACCTTGAGATCCGTGATAAAAAAAGGCTAAAAGAATGTAGTCGCTAATCATTTATCCCGTCTTATTGTTGATTCTATTAGTGACTCCCTTCCCATCTCTGATTATTTTCCTGATGAGCAACTTTTTATAATATTTCATGTCCCATGGTATGCTGATATTTTCAATTATATTATGACTAGTCAAACCCTTTCCACTTGGTCTAAGCAAGAGAAAGACAAATTCCTAGCAAAGACTAAGACATACTTTTGGAACGATCCTTACTTGTTTAAGTATTGTCCAAATCAGATCATTCGTAGGTGTGTCCCCGAGAAAGACCGAGAGTCTGTCATTTTCTTTTGTCATGATCAAGCATGTGGTGGCTATTTTAGCTTTAAAAGGACGGCTGCAAAAATCTTGCAGTCGAGATTTTATTGGCTCACCCATTTTAAGAACACTCATACCTACTGTCTCGCTTGTCCTAGATGTCAACTATTAGGTAAGATTACCAAGCGTAATGAGTGGCCCCAATAATCAATTCTAGTTGTCGAAATCTTTGATATTTGGGGTATTGACTTCATGGGACTCTTTTCTTCCTCATTTGGGTATATCTATATCCTTCTTACTGTTGATTATGTGTCCAAATGGGTAGAAGGGTTAGCCACCAAGACAACAAACCATAAAGTTGTGGTGAATTTCTTAAAAGACTTCATTTTGCCTAGATTCGGTGTACCTCGAGCCATAATTAGTGATAATGGTTCTCATTTTTGCAACAAAGTCTTTACAAGCTTAATGTCTAAATATGGGATCACTCACAAGGTGGCCCTATCTTATCACCCATAAACTAATAGTCAGGCTGAGGTATCCAATAGGGAGATCAAACATATCTTAGAAAAAATGGTTAACCCCACAAGGAAAGACTAGAGTCTCTGCCTCTAAGATGCTTTGTGGGCATATCGTACTGCTTATAAGACTCCTATAAGAATTTTTCCATATCGCTTGGTTTATGGCAAAGCTTGTCACTTGCCTGTCGAACTCGAACACCGTGCTTATTGGGCTATCAAGGCCATGAATTTTAACTATGATAAAACCGAAGAGCGTAGGTCACTTCAATTCGATGAGTTGGAGGAAATCAGAAATGATGCCTATGAGAGTTCGAGGATTTATAAAGCTAAGACCAAATTGGAACATGACAAACAAATTCTGAGAAAAGATTTCTCCCCAGGACAGAATGTTCTTCTGTATAACTCCCGTCTTGAATTGTTTCTTGGGAAGTTGAGGTCACGATGGTCTGGTCCATACTATGTCCACCAAGTTGCTAGTTATGGTGCTATTGAGATTTAAGATCCCAAAAATGGAAAATTATTTAAAGTTAATGCTCAACGTCTAAAGCCTTCTCTTGAGTTGGAGGCTCGTGAAATTGAAAATGTTTTCCTCGTCGATCCAGTCTATCCAGATTGATCTTTTTGGGGGTACTATCTCCTTTGCGTCTGGCTAAAGACGTTAAACTTAGCACTCCTGGGAGGCAACACTGCCGATTGATTTTAGAGTTTTGTAGCTGTTTGGTTGTGTTACTACTTAGTTTAGAATTTTTTGTAAACTCTATTTGGATATGTTTATATTCTAATTTGGGGGTACGGTTAATATGGTTCTAAATCATTTAGTCTACATTATTATGCATTGCATATTTGTAGGGACTATACTTCTACCACTCCAGAACAATTGAGGTAATTTGTTCCAATGTTTTTCTATCTATCTCTTTTGTTACTGTCATTTTAACACTAGGGACAGTGTTGTATTTTGGTTGGGGGTGGGGTAAATTTATCAAAATGCACGCTTCTTTTAAAAATCTTTTGGTCCAAAATAGAGTCATTTTTCTAATTTATTAAAAAAAAAAAATTGTTTGGCAGTATAGTACCTTTATAATTATGAGATTGGATTAACTTATGATCCGTTTCATGAAATCCAAGAGATGCTAATGCTTAGATCTAAATTGAACTTGTTATTAGGGTAATATAATGATAAACATTATTGCATCACGAGCATTTAGAAGCAGAAATACTTTTTTGCACAAAAGTCGCACTTGACAATTCAAAATTGAACAGTGAGTAACCTCCTGATAATCTGGAAGATCTAATAGTGGAGACTTAGACCTTGTGAGCTTTCGTGCCTTTCACATTTTTTAGAGAGTTTTTATGCTAACTCCGAGTCACAAGATGACTCAATTTCTTAGATACCGTATTAAAAATTGTTGTTAGTCTCATTATCTTTCATTTTGGTTGATCACTGAGAATGAAATCACTTTGAGTTAAGAGAAACATAGGTTTTGTAATTTATTTTCCTACTATCATATCATACCATAACCCTTGTTTCTATTGGTTTTTTCTGAAAAGTAATAAGGATGCTCTTGTGTAGAAAGAAAAAGAAAAAAAAAAACCATCATATTTTTTCAATGAAAAAAAAAAAAAAAAAAAGACAAGTTTTCCTTTTGAGATATTTTGAAGACTCATCAATCTCTGAACCATTCACCTACAACCTCATCCTAATCACCACCAGTAGGATTTATGGAAATATATGATAGTGGGTAATAAGTGAGAATGCGCTATGGTTGGTAGCTTGACATTCTCCTAAAAGTGATCAACATTCCTATCATAAGACTTTTCTATTTATATGTATCGGTTTTTCATAATAGTATGTGAGGTTCCTTTTACTTTGGAAACAAAGTGTCTACTCACATACAACTAAGAGAAACAGTTAGCCAAATTTTCGAGAGTTGTTCTTTTAGAGAGATATTTACCTGTGAGATTTGAAGTCGAAACATCTTTTTCTTTTAGTGACTTGGGAATTACATTACTTGAATTTGAGGATGGCTTTTTGTCGATTTCACACACATTCACTCTGCTTCTAGGTTACTTGTGGATGATTTTTTCTTGATATTTATTTTTATAACACCCTAGTAGCTTGTTATATATAAGGAACTTAACAATTTCATTTCTTATCTTTCATATTTCATGGATATACAAGAGATTTTCTGAACAATAGGGGAAATTACTGCCTTAAAACAACTCTTCTTTATAGGTACTTAAAAAGTTTATGGATACCTTCATTGCAAACCCTCACGAGGCTATAGCTCGTCCACAAAGGGTAACCTAGGGGTTTAAGGCCTTATTGCATATGGTAAATGCAATTGACGGCAGCCTGCGAAAGTGGTACATCTTTAGTCAGGAGCTAAATAAAAGTAACAATTTTGTGCATTAATCTCTTTTGCTTGTATTTGTTAGAGAACTAGCAAAAGCTCGTTTGGGGGTAATTTGATAAGTGTACAAAACTTGCTATTTTATATCCTAAAATAAGTTTTTAATTAATCTTTTATTTTATTTAAATGTTCTTATCTTTGTATTTTATGTTTTATGGGGGTTGATTTCCAAATAAGAAGAAAAGCAGCAAAAGAGGGCTAAAAATGATATATATAGCCAAAGATGAACATAAGAAGAATTGTAGGAGATATGGTATTCTGTGCAATCTACTTCACAAGAGGTCTGAAGTTCAAAATTTTACAAAATATTTTTTACACGGCCACGTCTGCAGTCCATAATTGAAATTAAAAATATGGATATCAAATATTAGATATTTAAATTCAAAATTTTGTATTTTGAATTTTTGTTTTTTAAATTTTGTATTTTGAATTTTGTATTTCAAATTTTGTATTTTGAATTTCTGTATTTGAATTTAAAATTTTTCTCACCTAAACCATTCCCTCTAACTCTATAAATAGGGGGTCTTAGGGGATGGTGATGGGAGTTTTGAAAATTGTAGAGAAATTATAAAAAAATTAGTGTAATGGTTTTCTTGATTCAATGAAGAACAATAGTTTTATTTCTATTTGTATGTTTTCTATTGATATGCAAGCGTAAGCAACCTTCTCAAGGGAGCGATGAAGCTACCATAGCTGAGATATAAGTAAGTTATTTTATTTTCTTGTCTATTTTTTTCCTCCCAAGAGCATTCTTCTACTCTTTTATTCTGAATTTTTATTTTCTAAAATTAGAGGGAGGATTCTTCGTGTTTGCCAAACAATGGTAATTCAAAGAATGCCTACCTCCGTTTACTTAGTCAATGGGCATCAGATTAAGTAAAGAAATGTCTCTCTCATATTCATATATAATCAAGTCATTCTTTTTTATTCCATGTTTTCCTTCATCTTTTCAAGTTCTAATTAGATTGGTGAAGTGTATTGATTATTGGAGGAAAAACTAGATAAGAATATTAAAAACTTCATTTATATGGATCCATGGTGGTGAATTCTCTTTCCTTGAGATTTGTCCCATCATTTGATCAAATACATTTAGTATTAGTTTTTATTATTAGAAAAAAATCGGAAGTTTATTTTTATTTTTTAAATATTTATTTTTCATCTCAAGAGATTTAGGTTTTTAATTTTAGACTTGTTTCTGATTCTCACAGAGTGGTTCGACCCTACTTACTACTATACAATTTTTAGTAAAGTTTCTGCAGGTTTTATTATTTTTGTACGAAGTGTAGAAAAGTAACGACAAACATCCACTATTCTACACTTGTCAACTTACTCTTTGGTTTAACCTTTCATATATGTGGTCATCAGGTTGTTCTTTGATATATACACTCTATAGAGATTTTCTTATTTGAGAGCAGTGGCACATGTGTTAGCTAATTTGGAATATCTTTTAAGAATTTTTACAACTTAATCATTCTGGCTTTATTTAAAGTAACTAGCTTATATTCCATGAATACACCTTTAATATTAAAGACATGTTCATTCGTGGATCTAAAATCTTTTATATCCCTTAATTCCAATATCAATCCTTCATAAATGCAATCATTAATTTTAAGTTGAATCTCAACCACCTCAATACACTTAGTATCCTATCGGATTGCTTGCATATCAAGTTATGTGTAACTTATCATTTGGATTACATCAACATAGTTAGAAAACATATCCATCTAGAGTATCTTTAGCATATATCATACTCATTGACATGTAACCACCTAACCTATG
The DNA here is from genome assembly GCA_026545225.1 of Cornus controversa. Taxonomy (NCBI): domain Eukaryota; kingdom Viridiplantae; phylum Streptophyta; class Magnoliopsida; order Cornales; family Cornaceae; genus Cornus; species Cornus controversa. Next base: position 32,308,388 of record CM048854.1, read on the forward strand.
TCATTGATTTAGTGTTTGTTTCAATTTACACATAGATTTTCTAAGTTTGCACACTCTCTTTTTTATGATCTAAAACTATGAACCCTCATTGGTTTTTTCGAATAAATTTTTCATTAATAGAACCTCATTCTATATTTCTTGAATTATGCACAAAATATGTCTCATTAATATCCTAATAATTTTAGGATTGTCACATTATATAGACACCCCCACATTTCTAAGTATTTATTGAAAAATATAAGGTCTTTCTATATATCAATCAACTAGTGTCTTAATAATTTTCTTAATGAGGTATAAGACTAAATTTGAAGATAGTTAAGTTTCTCCCACAACTTCTGCGTAATCCAGAATTTATCTACAAATCATTTGTATTTTATGGTTCTTGCATTTTAGCAACACCATTTCATTTAAAATGCTAAATTAACTCTCAACCTCATTCTCAAATTTTGCTTTAAATTATCTTGTGTAATTCCTATCAAAATATTAAATACTTTTTCCATCTCTCATGTGCACATGTATTAAGTCATATATATCATTGTGATTTAACGCTAAAGGTACAACATTCTTTTGTACAAGTGAAAATAAATTCTAGTTAATTTTCCTTTCATATATGCCAAATTTGAGTTAGGGCGTCCACACAAGTAGAAAAATCAACTTGATTCCAGATTTATGATATATCTCTTATACATCATTAGATTTAATACACATTAACTAATTGAAGAACGAGTTCTCTCCTTAAGGTTAGTTCTCATACAACCTTATTATGATAGTAGAGGATTTTCTTAAGAAGATTTAACCTCATAGTTGATAAATAATACAATCCTCATATCAGAGCAGATATGATAAGAAATATCGATTCATCACCCTCTGATTTGATTACCAGGTTGATTTTAAAAATCATGATAAACATCATTTATTATGTGTACCTCAATGGTCTTATAATTTCTAGTATGGTATGTATCTCTCTCATACCTAATTATTCCTCTAGCACAACATGTGCCTTGGAGAATTTCTCAACGTTTCTCCTTATTTTCGACAAAAATAATTTTATCTCTATTACACTTGTCATTCGTCACGTTATAAAAATATTGATAAATATAACACTAATTTAAATGTAACACTAGATCAATATTTCATAAATACTGAATAACATGTATCATAGTTAAACTTATCACCAATATATAAGCATACTAAATGCAAATCATAAAACTACCAACTATGTAATATCAAATTCTTACTTTAACAAAGACATTCAACTCAAATCGTATGATTTGTATATATATGACTTTACAAAAAAATAAAATACATATTTAATATCACATCAATATTGAATTAAGGTAGAACACAAACTTAAACAATATTATATCACAAATATTGAATTTCACAAAATAAACAATACTCTATGTATTACTGATATTTCACAAATATTTAACTAATATTAAACTCGTCAATATTTTATACTTCGTATAAAATCACTATCTTAAATAATAACATATATACAACAGCAGAGCACAATAATTGTATTAAGATTGTTGGAAAATATATGCGTATATGATACTATTTAAGATATAAAACAATTGTAAAATACATAAATACTAAAGAACTTATGATTGAGACTAGAGTTAGACTATATGTCCTTAAGACAATTATCGTCCCATAAAAGTGTTGAACGGACCTTTGGCGACTGTCTCCCAGGATACAACGATCTTCCTCTCAATTGGTAGCAATGCTTCAAACCAACTGAACTTTTGCGAAGCAACTATGTGTTAGTACTCTCTTGGACTTGACTTTCCTAACCCGTTGGTGAAGACCATAGCAATAAGAATCACTGGACTACGACTTGGTTAGACTATATAAGTTTTGTAGGGAGATTTCAAACATAAGAAGAAGAAGTCTGAAAATTGTATATTTACAAATAAAGGTAAATGACCTAGGCATACTGATACCCTTTCAAAAGTACCTGATTTGGTGCTAAAGGTTGCGAATAATACTGTTTCAACTTCAATCAACACTAATAGTGTCTATTTTATACTAACAGATACTTTTGATATTTATTCAGTGTGAATTGCATTGTTTTACCTTCAATTTTCATTCAATTTTTCTAACAAAAATTATATAAAGGTGACCGCTTAACTCGCCTAGTAATTGAACTGGCACTGATTCTAAGTTTCAACTGCCAAATCTTTAACTCTCGTTTCTTCAATCTTCAGTGTTCTCTCATTCGGCTCTGTTACAAGTTTCAACTTTCAAATTTTAACTCTATTTTCTTCGATTTTTGGTGTTCTCTCATTATCCCATTCCAAACTCTAAACACACTTATATATTGAGTTACAAGAAAATCCTAAATAAGATCCAATACTCCTAAGGAAGAAAAAAAGGATGAATAATTTAATTAGGATATACCATAACTTGTGATATATATTTGCATGCCCAAAAAAGAAGTTGATCTATTAAATGGGAAGAAGATAATAAGAAGTCTGATTTCATATTGGAAACCAAATTGTTTATGTCAATAAGAATAATAATTTGGTGGTCAAAAGTCCGACAAATATGATTAAATTTTGTAAGTGAAGTGTGGCATCATCATAATGTCAATCGTGACATTACGTTGATGTTACACTCCATTCACAAAAAATTAATCAAGTCCAATTTTAGAGCGTATTTTACTATTCTAACAATAAAGAAAAGAGAGGAAGAAGATATATATATATATATATATATATATATATATATAGTGACCAATTAAAACTATTTTTCTTTAGCTTTAATTACTATTAAAAAAAAATTATATTTGTTCATTTACTCTTTTGAGTTGCATTATGTTATCTCGACTCAATTTATATTAAAGAGAGTATTAATTCTCTGTATCATAAGCTCGGTGAGCTTTTTTTTTTACAATTATTACATCGAATTACTTCGACTGAGAGACTCGGCAACTGATAACTAAGACTTTAAGAGCACCATTAATACATAGTTTTGCTCTAAATAATTATACTTAATAAGAACACGTGGCGGGCGATCACCATACTTTCAGTGGGTACCTCTGTATGCAATCGTTCCAGGGATTATCAGCCTCGTAACACGAATCACGAAGCGATCTCCAAACCAGACTCCCAACCTTGAAACCAGTCCCAAATGCGATCACCCACATCCGATCACCTCTCTTCACCCTCCTTTTGCATTCAAAATAAGCCAGTTCATAAAACACGAGACTACTAGACGTGTTCCCGAATCGGTGCAGACTCATCCGAGCCGGCTCAGTCAACTCGTCACGGAGTCGCAGAACTCGCCCCACCTGTTCAATCACAGCCTTCCCGCCCGTGTGCACAACAAAATGCTCAAACGCCGTCGTGAAGTCCGGCACCACCGGCTTGGACTCGCCCCGAGTCAACACGGACACCATCACCGAGTACACAAAATACACGAGTTGACTCAGTGGCAGGACTCGCGGGGCGAGAATTTTGATGTGCTCACCCAAGTTCACACCGGCCACCCTTATCAGGTCCTTGGTGAGTGAAACCCCGGTATTGCCCTTGTCATCTTCCTCCTGAAACGCGGCGCGGTAGGCCCGGTCGTCGGCGCCGTGGTGAGTCCTGAGCGAGTGGACGAGCTCCATCTTGGCGACACGGCGGCGACTCGGGTCGTTGGTGATTATCGCGGCGGCGCAACCGACCCGGAAGAGGCAGTTGGTGACGAGCATCGAGCGGTTGTCGCCGAAGTACCAGTTCAAGCTGATGCTCTCGGTGATGACGACGAGGGCGTACTGGACCTTGGTGGAGCCGCGGATCACGTTAGCAGCCGTGTCTATGGAGATCACACCAGAACTACAACCCATGCCGCTGAGATTGTACGTTTTGACATCTGGTTTGAGATTGTAACGGTTCACGATGAAAGAGGAGAGAGAAGGAGAGGTGGTGAAGCTCCCGCACGTGACGATCACGTGGTCGATGAGACTTGGGTCGATCTGGGTCTTCGCGAGGAGAGAATCGATGGCGGAGAATATGCCCTCCTGGGCTTCCTGGACGGCGTATTTTAGCGTGGGCGTGCCCTGGTCGTCCTGGAAGACGAAGGGGGGTGCGTAGGTTTCGTCGCCCAGGCCTGACTTGAGGTATATGTTGCGCATGAAATCTACGCTCTTGGTAGTGAAGCGCGCAGTCCGGCGCACGAAGTACTCCGACATTTCCAAATTACACTTGCGGTGGGGGTCTGGCTTGTAGCAGGCGTAGTTTAGCAAGAGGATCGGGCGTGGTCGGGTGTAGCGGTAGTAGAGAAAAAAGAGGAGTGCGCACAGGGCGCAGGATAGAGAGAGGCGGTGGTGGGTGTGGAGGAGGTGGAGGAGGAGGCGAGTCATGGGGGTGTAAGATAAGATGGTGTGGAGGATTAACAACACTAGGAATGATATCTGAAAGAGTTTAACTTGTGTTAGTTGCTTCATGTTTGCTTTGGCTGTGTTTGTGAACTTTGGGAGATGAGAGCTTGAATATATATACATGCAAGTGTCTACTGTTAAGTGTCAACTATGTCACTGTTACGTGTTATATACATATACATGCACATATAAATATATACAGATAGAGACAGATATAGAGAGAGAATGCATTGATAGTTGACAGAGGATTTAGTTTGCATTGAAATATTACAGCTTTGCATGAATCAGCGTGCCTGGATAGCACATATTGTTGGCCCAGATAGTGGAATGAGTTTGACTGCCATTTTTCATGTGTTTTATTTAGTAAACAAATTATAAAAAAAAAAAAAATTAAATCTTGCATGTAAAAATGGATATATCGAATCTTTTAATCTCATAAATTTCCTTTTAATCCATATTAGTTTATGTGATAAGATGAAATTATAGGTAACTATTTTTATTATTTTAAATATATCATGTACAGTAAAAAATTTAATTAAGAGTATCATTTTACTAATCATTTAAAAAAAAAAAAATTGATATACATGAATTTATGCCTAATTGTCTAGCAATCTATGACCCACGTTAACACATTATTGCAAAGATTCTATATATATCATGTAGCTGCGTAGGGGGACAAATTTGATGTAACTATCCTGGACCGGACCTATTTGAATAGTTTGAAGTGTTATTATTTGATGAGAACTTTTGTTTTTTTTCTACAACAAAATAGCTTTTTTTTTGTTTGTTAGAGAGTATTTTGAATAGTAATAAAAAATACTCCAATAACGAAACTGTGTTTTAAATTTTTTATTTTGGTCACTAGCGAAAACACATAATGGCATTATTTTGGTGTTTCTAACTTTAGTTCAAAATTTTAAAACATTTTGACACTATTTAAAACATAACGGGCATAACTAAACATATTTTCTTTCGATTATTTGTTACATGTCAAAACAAAAATAAAATGTATGTCAAACAAGTCCTATATATTCGAGATTATATGATTGCAGTGATACATCACAAATTGACATGAAATAAAAAAAATTAAATTAAATTAACACATTTAATATCGCGATAATTTAATCTCATGTCGCCTAATAATTTCTCCTTATTTAAACTAGCCATTACATTTTGAGGCTGACCACCAACAAAAAGAGAGGCTACATCCTTTTGATTAATTAATAGTGGGAAGCCCACCCTTGCAATAATAAAAGATTTTTTTATTGCAAAGATTCCACACACACACACACACACACATATATATATATATATATATATATATATCATGACATCATTTTTATTATTTTATTTTATTGAGTATTGTATATCACATTATTTTTTAACTATTGCACTGCATTCCATTTCTATGGTTTATGCTATTGCCAATAGGTGAGAAACAGTATATGAGGAATGAATGGAAATTATGATAGTCAGGTATTCTTAGATATAAAGGAGTTATTTATCCTAACAATGAAATGAAATTATTAAGAGAAAGTACTTGTTGGTAGTAGGGTTGCAACTCGGACGGGTTGGGCAAGTTAGAGGTACAATTCGGACTCAACTCTACATATGAAATGTTCAACCCTAACTCAACCCTAATCTTACTTTCAACCCTAACTAATCAACCATAGCCCAACCCATCCTTAAATTTTTAAACTCGATTTAAGATTTCGGGTTAGAAAGTTGGGTTAATTCGAGTTATCTATATCACCAATTTTCATATTGAAAATTTAAAGTAATTTTTAATAAGTTTCATATTATATTACTTATAAACACACACAAAATTAAGAACTTAATGCAAGTTTCTAAAAAATTACAAACAAATTTTTAGAAAATTAATTATCCAAAGTGTTAACATACAATAAATTAAGATTAAATAAATGAAGTTGAAAAGAAAAAGGTTATCATAATTTGAATATTATATATAATATATTTAAAATAAAAAATATGTATAAAAATAATATTACAATTCAGATTCAGGTTAGGTTCGGGTTGTTGACACCTCAACCCTAATTATGTTCAGGTTGAGGTTTTTCAACCTAATCTCAATCCTAATTATAAAAATAATTGTTCAAACTCATAAAAAATCGGGTTGGACTCGGGATGATTTCGGATTGCCCAATCCAAGTTACATCCCTAGTTGGTAGGGGAGAGATTTATGCATGAGATTTGTTTTCATATGGTGAGTTGTTATATATATATATATTTCTTAATTGGTACCATTGATTCTTCTTAACTCGAGCAATATTGTAGCTAGTTATATAATTCTGTTGTGATTGATCTTCATTGAGAATTTGAAACACATCTAATGATCAGAACAATCTCCTCTCTTCTCTTGTGTGCATGTAGGCTAGTAATATGTCGAATCACATAAATTATTATGTACTTTAATTTTTATTGTTTTGATGTAGGCTAGTAATATGTCGAATCACGTAAATTATTTTTTGTACTTTAATTTTTATTGTTTAGATGATATTTGTAGTTTTGATAAGTGAGACAAAATAACGTACGTGTTTTGATAACAAATTATAAAGTGTTTTAAAATATTAGACAAAATCGATAATGTGATGTGATAGGACCATCACTAGCTTGTTTTAATGTGACGGGGCCATCACAGTCAAAGTCGCACTACTAAGAGCTGTGTTCCACTTTTTAAAAAAACAATTGTCATCACTTTTATCTAAAAATGTGAGAAACTGAGAATCAACAATATTTCTAATAGCTAGCGGTAAATGCGAAATATACCAAGATTTATTCAAGTCAACTTGGTATATCTACAACTACAGACTCTACAGTCTACATGCGATGACAAAGACTGCAGCCTTTTTTGGGTTTGAAGATATATATAAACATGAGATGTATATATATATATATATATACACAGAGTATATATCACTGCATTAATAAGCGAGGAACTAACACCTACCGCACTTGTTATCAGTCCTCTTCTTTCTTTTGCTGGTAAGTCAAAACATTAATTTTATTGGTGACAACTTTCCTCTCTTTCTTATTTTTGATTGAATTTGGGTGAAGATGTTTGAATCCCATGCATGAATTGGTGGATGGGGTTGTTCATGGGTAGCAGTTGCACGCATTCATAGCTATCAACATTCACTTAATTTAATTTCTCGGAACTCAACTTGTTATTGTTATCAAATGACGTTGAAGGCGAGTTTACTACAGTATATTGTAGTTAATCAATAAAAAGTGTGTATATATATATATATATACACACGGTGTTATTGGCGCTCCACAAAATATCTCATGCACTCCGATTTATGTTTTTATAAAATAAAATGACGATTTTACTCTCCAAATGATTGTTACAATTTGTGAACGTTATGTATTTTCTTCTTCAACTTAATCTATCATTCAAGCCGTGAAATAGAACTTATTTATTTTTTGTATTTTACATTTATGGAAAACCCAATTAAAAAAAGTCAGATATATTCTTACACAGTTTTTTAAATAATAAATAACATTCTTAAACTCCTGTGTGATAACAATTTTTTATGATTTTTTGAAATACCATAATTCAAATATTTTGTTAGTGAGAAAATTAATGTTAATGAAAAAATTGTCAAATTTTTTAATTAGTGCGGAGAGAGTTGGGCTACATATATATGAATTATAGACTAGCTTGAATTAAAAAAAATTTCTTTTCTAAAAATCTACTTTTTAATTGTTTAATTGCTCCATCTTTTTGGATCAAATAGTGAGAATATCGTATTCATTTATTGTTTTAAATATTTGGATTCCAAGATTTACTATTATTTTATTGATGTATACAACATATTTCGTATATTTTTGGAGAAAATAAAAAGTCATAAAAGAGGAGAGTTGAAGAGAGGTATATGAAAAATTGTATAATAGACTTTCATTCTAAAATAAAAAATAATACCGTTATTTTCTTTTAATAAAATAAAATTTGAAACGTTATACTAATTTATTTTACTCCATGGCTTTAAAGCTACATTTAATACAAAATGCAAGCATTTGGTTGCCTAATAACCAATATATAGTTAATGTTGCACGTGAAGTGAGAGAATAACAGCTTGCTGGTTGGACTTTTTTATTTAATATTTTTTTTCCCTTGTAATATATATAGTTGATTTGAAAAGTTGGATCTCTGCACAATATATACATACATATATATAAGAAAATGATAGATGGAAAGAATTGTCATGAGTATAATTTCTCACTTATAGTGTATGTGTTGAGTGCATGTGATGTGATCTATCATATGCATCCAATGTATGTAAAAATATAAGTCTATCAATTCTATCAAAATAGCATGCTCCATATATATCTAAGGTTATATATAGTGTATATGAGATATGTTAGTATTCAAATGAGTGAAGTGACTCAAGCCGAAAATGTAGAGCGAGTAAATTAAATTGGTGAATGCTAATCAAACAACACCCTTTATAATCGAACAACACCCTTTATAATCCAACTATGTAATTAATAATTGTTCTTGGCTTTAACATTAGATGGTGTATTATTAATTAGTGTTGTTGCTGTGTGATCCTAAATTTGAACCCACATGTTCATGCTTGTCGGTTCAAATTTTACCATTATACCAAAAAAATAGACTATCCTTAGCTATGCGAGAATGAAATGATTTAAGAGTGCGACTAGAATGAAAAAAAAAGCAATGCTCATTCTCATTTTATTGTTTGGTTACAAATATAAAATAATGTAAAAATAAAATAATAATTACTATTTTACCGTTTGGTTTAATCAATTTAAAATCTAAAAAAAAACCGAATTCTTCAAAATACCCCTCTCAACAGTGGTGATAGTGGTGGAAGACAACGGTGGCAATGGTGGTGGCGGAAGGAGATGGTGGCGGCGGTGGAGGAAGGCAGAGACGGTAGCGGTGGTGGTGGTGGCATGGTGATGGAGGTGGTGGAAGGTGGTGACGGTGGTGGTGATGGTAACAATGGAAAACAGTGACAACAGTGATGGGGGGAGACAGAGAAAAAATGATTTTTTGTTTTAAGTTATTTTATTTTAATTCTATGTGAGAATGGAATGCTCATTTCTTAGGTCAAAAAGAGAAACGGCGGTTTTTTTTATGGAGTGGGCATTCCAAGGGAATGACCAATCTAGTTGGATAGAGTTGGAAACTTCCAAGGGATTGGGAATCATTTTCCATTCTCTAATTAATTATCGAACCTTGACAATTAGTAATAAGTTAATAACAAAGCAAAGCCTTTTAACTTTTCTAGACTAGTCATTGAAGTACTAAATTTATCTGTTTACTCCTTTAAGAGAACACTCTAATTAAGAAACTCTACAATTAAATTAAGAATAGTGACCATAACTAACTAATAAAAAGTGATCAATACGAAAATGGTATATAATAATTGACATTAGATCATTTTCAAATATGGTTATATATTATAAACAACCCTTTCAAGTTTGGAAGATCCGCTCTCAGGTATGAATCAGATTCGGGTATGATCAAAATATCATGTTGGGTCGGAGGTGATGTCATTTCATTAATATATATATATATCTATTATAAAGCATTAATTTTTTCAAAAAAATAAACAAGACTTTTGCTTGGAATCATCATCGATTGTAAGTTGTAACTTTGAGTTGTGTGAGAGTTTTAAGAGGAGTTATGGGGTACAATATATGGTGCAGTGTGAGGCTCTGATTGACCATAAATAACTACCATTGGTTACATAGTCATTAGTCACAGAATGTGAATTGACTTGATATTTCGCATCACTAGGTGCACCTTCAATTCCACCATAACACAAGATGTGTATTCATAACTGTTAAGATAATAACTGGTTTTTCTATGCATGGAAGGGAGAGGTATGGTGAAACTGGAACTTCCAGTGTCTGATGGTGATGTGTTAAAGACCAGGTTATGATTTGTGCATAGTATGCAGATGCATTAATGAATGGCAAAATGCTCTCTCTCTCTCTCTCATGTCAGCTTCTCAAAAGAGTAATGTTATTAGGTCATCAGGTACAATAGCTCTCTATTTAAATGACCATATTTAAATTGTGAAGAGTTACATTAGCTTTTTAGACTAACATGACTCTTTATAATTGTGGCAAGTTCTGCCAGCTGGTATATTTACATATATATATAGAGAGAGAGAGAGAGGGGCTGACCAAAAAACTGAAGTGTGGGGCCTGCCATGTGATGAGCCCTACATGACAAACGCTTGCCAAAGGGCATTCATATCGGATGTCCTTAGAAGGAGTTCTTATTGTGAACTCGAATCTTTAACCATTAAATTAAGAGTGCACATATTACACTTTTTATCAATTTAAATAATTGATGACACAAATTCAAGTGTAAACGCTCTCACAATGGCATTTTTATTTCCAAAAACAAATTTTTTTATACTTTATATATTATGTAATAAGGTCTAAGCTTATATTTTGAATTTTGATGCTATAAATGAAAAAATGAACTCAAAAGAAATGCTATTAGGTCGACTCTCCGTCTAAATGACCACATTTGAATTGTAAAGAGTTGCGTCAAATTAACATGACTCTTCATAATTGTGGTCAGCTCGTATGATGCTAGTTGATGTAAGCCACTTTTATTAAAATATATAAACATATAGATAGAGAGAGGCTACCAAGAGGCTCAAGTGTGGGACCTGTCATGTGGTGAGCCTCACACGACAAACGTAAGCCAATGCTCACCAAAGGACATTCATACCGGATGCCTTTTGATGGCGTTGTTATTGTATCTTCAACCATTAAATTAAGAGTTCGCATATTACACTTTTTATCAATCTAAATAATTGATGACACAAATTCACGTTTTATAGCATTTTTATTTCCAAAAACCTCTTCCTTCTTTTTTTTATACTTTTTTTGCCATAGTTGGTACACACACTCACCCCCTAAAGAATTGTTTCCACACAAGAAGACTTGATCATTAAACCTAACAATTGCTAGGCACTAGGGTCAAGTTCTTTATCCATTTTTTTTTTTACTTTGTATATTATGTAATTTGATAGTCATGTTTTATTGATTCAGAGAGTTTTATTTTTCATGGAACAGTCTACCCATCAGCAGATCTTCCACTGCTTGATCATCAACAGTGGTGTTTTATTTATCACCAACTCAACAAGTCCTCTCAATTATGGTTTGAGAGCTCAGAAATACCAATGCTTCAATTTCTGCTTCTATGAGAGAAAAATACTTTTTAATAAGGTCTAATGTCTTCATATCTAAGCTAGTAGGAGGTTTTGGGTACAACTTAACTAAATCATATTGTTTGAACCACATTTTGAATTTTGATGTTATAAATGAAAAAAAATGAACTACAAAAAAGGTCATATTTGACTAGATGGTAGTTCTTTTATTGGCTTCTAGCAGAAAAAAAAATTGGAATGGGTCATTTATTTTGGTAGAACTCAAGTTCTAGCCTCAACAGCTATTTTAAAAAAATTGCACCAGCCGGGAATCGAACCCGGGTCTGTACCGTGGCAGGGTACTATTCTACCACTAGACCACTGGTGCTAGATGAAATTAGGTTGCTAAATATAATTTATTTAATGCTTTTATTTTGTGTAATCTCAAACAATGTTCCCAGTCCCACCACTTTTAGCAAGGAAATGAATAATGGTTTTCCTCTGGTCCAATAGGAGAAAGAGGAAACTCTATTCATCTACAATCATAGTTAACATTTAACTATTCACTTATAAGACCATTTTCCTTTTCCTTTTCCCCTTTCCTTTCATTCATAATCTTAATCATAATAAGATATCATCTAGTATTCTAATGTAACACATAACATTGATGAGGCCAGATTTAGTAGCACCTGAGGATGCTTTCAATTTAATTTTTTTTTTAAGAGAATAATAATCTAATCATTGGGAGAGACAGAGAGAGCTGTTGGGCTTATTTTTTGGAGCCACTATGGACAAGATTGGGTTCCATTGTTTCTCATGAGAGAGAGAGAGTCCATTTCATGGGCTATTAGAACTCTCCTTTCTGATCTGAAATGAAGCTGGTGCCCAACTTGGTCCCCAGTATTGCTTTTATGCAAATAATCATTGTCCTGAACTAAAATATTCTGTCAAACTTCATATTTTGAATTTATTTATATATCCATTCTAGATAGAAAAACAAAACCACTAGAATATATATAACTCATTGTTCATAACAATTATAGAAGATCAATTCACTATTTGAATCACAATTCAGTCAATATGGCTGGAAAGAATGCATTGCTCATCAATTCGAATATAATGTCTGTTGTAATCAGCATGTTACATTGTCACAAGGGATCTCAGAGGTATCCAAGAGTTGGGGCTTTCTCAACCAGTACTGCTGAAGCCTCTGCCTCGCGTAGTCCATGTAATCGAACTCAATATTGCTCACATATGCCTGCAGACCAGTATATGATAATCCGTGTCAAAACTGTCGCTTTAGATGTTTATTGTAATGTAACAACAAAGAAATTTACAGAAATGAGTACCGAGATTAATCCCCATAATCCCCAAAAAAGATGGTTTGCTAGAGTGTATTTCTCTGCATCATCCACAAGCTGCTCTACTTTGGTGTCACTGGTTCGATTACCTGCATAATACAGATGTTTCATATAAGATTGAGAGTGTCATGAGATGTTAGGCATAGTGAGAAGCTAGTTAAGGTGACAAATAATTTTTCTCAAGTCTACATTTCAAAGGTTGTTATTAGTCAATTCATCAAAATAGACAATTGCCTCCAAGCATTTAGGATATGAAACTTTGACTAATGTAGCACTAATACAACTGTCTTCTTGTTGTAAGTCATTGTTGCCACATTATTTTGTCAAGTCTACATTTCAAAGCTGGTCATTAGTCAATTCATCAAAATAGACTAATGCCTCCAAGCATTTAGGGTAAGTAACTTTGATTAATGTAGCACTAATACAATTGCCTTAAATTTGTGCTATTTGAGTGTCACACACTGGTCAAGCATGCTCTACATCAAACAATAAATTCAGCATCACATGGGGTAGAAAAGTACGTAGAAAAATTGACACTCCCTCTTTGCAAGTGAGTGTCTATATACATTACATATATGTGTGATATGGGAGATTTAACCCTCTCACGAAACTTGAATGACAATTGATTTGAAAAGGTAGCCACCTAAACCGGCTAAGATAATCACCCAAATCCCAGAATGGGAGGCGTTTTGTGTGTGGGAGAAGATAGGCTACGTGCCCAACAACAGTACAACCTATAAAGAAGGGGATTGTCCAACCCTAAAGAGGTAGGCAAACTTTTTGCATTCTACTGCCCCTTTGTCATTTCTTTCAAGTGATTTCGTACTAACTTGATGGTTGGAGAATACCCGGATGGTACCACACCGGTGCCTTTCCGGTTAGCAATAGAATCCCATCTCCGGATCGCGACAGATTTGTGCATCATCAATATGTATCTGTGTTTGGTAAAAACAAGCCTAACTAGTATTGAATTTCTAAAACCCAAATTCCTGTCTGTCACATAGATCGAAACAAAATTGGACTAACCTGCAGAGCTGAGATATATATGCACAAATCTTTGACGCTCCTCCAGAGCTGTTGCCAAGCACAATTAAGCAAAAAAAATTAATGAGTTTCAAGTGTGCAGCACAATGTTCATCTTGCATTGTAGGAGAAGAGAAAGGGAACAAAACAAGAACAACAACAAACATATGTCCACAGTTGCTTACTTGGATATATACTGTAGTCTAAAATATGAGGTGTCTCAGAATGATAATTTGCTGCCATTTCACAGAAGTGATTCGCAAGATCATAAGCAACAGGATTGTAACTAGCATACTCATAATCCTGCAAAAAGAGTACATAGTTCTTAAGGACATGAACTCATCACAACATTTTGTAATAAATGTCATGCTTCAAAGTTTTCACTTCCAGCAAAATTAATATAAGACAGCTTAATTCATATATGCTGCTAATAAATGTCATTCTGCAAAATTTTCACTAGCAGCAAAATTAATATAAGACAGCTTAAATCATATATGCCGCACTAGTGGAATGTAAATAAATGTCCAGCTGCAAAATTTTCACTTCCAGCAAAGTTCATATAAGACGACTTAAATCATATATATATATATATATATATATATGCTGCACTAGTGGAATGTGAAATTTCTACATCAGTAGCTATGAAAGTATAACCATAGCTATTAACGGACGAAAATCAATATGCTTCCCACCACACGAAAGGAAGAAATTTGTTCATCACAACAAAGAGATGTCAAGAAAACCAATAGGGGAAGAATGTGCAGTGGAAGACCTTCAAAACTAGCTGCAATAACACAATGGCTATACAATAATTAACCTTAATGGAGTGAACTTACAATTATAGTGATTGATCTCGTCTCTTCGTCGATCATTATATTACCATATTGCAGGTCATTGTGACAGAATCTAATTTCTTGATTTCCCCGTGACAACGCCTTTTCCAGTTTGCAGATTTCCTCCTCTAATACATCTAACCAAAATTCCTTAGCATGTTCAGGAGAGCACAAGCTTTTTGCATGACCAAGCCAGTTTCTATAGAAGAACATAAAGAGTCATAAACTTATTTTCAGTTCTAAAAAAAACAAAAAAAAACCTAAATTTGACACTTCATGAAGATTAATTAACACCTCAGTCTTTCCCAAAGGACTACATTCTTTGGACCGGGCATATCAAGATTATGAAATTCCCTCAACTTAGCCGCTACAAGAGCAGATGTTTCAGGGTTGCGGAGATCACCAGCTGATAGTGTCTGATAACACATAATAAACCTAGGTTAGATGATCATAATTATAATCTTGACCAAACCAGAAGAGTTCAATACTGCAAATCTAACAATTAGGTATCTTTCACAATCTCTATAGAGATGGTTCACTAATAATAGACTGAGGGATAAGTAATTTGACTCATTCACATCCGGATCATGAATGTTCGGAATCCATATTATGCAAGGAGACACTGCTTTTGGTAATTCCAATTGAAGGGTCGGTGATATAAATTCAGTCTATTTCCGGCATCCATATCCCCAGTTAGCACATTCGTCAGATGGCTGGAATTTCTTCCGGTCTGACTCAGTTTTCCTCACTTTGTACTACTTCAAAATGCTGTAGAATCTGTTTATTTTAGTGGGATGTTGAAATTGTACTGGCTTTTAAACTAATTTACCTTATTAGTGATTATTAAAGTAGCTAGGTTAAAGAACATTATCATGTAAGATAGTTATACTAAGCTTTGAATTATATGATGGAAAAGGCGCACATATATAGCAGATATAAAACATCAATTGAAAATTAAAGCTTTTTAGGCATCATTTCATCAAACTTTTTTGCACACCCCAGTATGAAAATGACAGCACCTAACTTTTCACCATACATATATAAAGCACAAATTGAAGTTATAAAGAGCAGCATAAATATGACAACATATATATATATATATTTGTTATTCAAATTTTTTACATACCCTAGCATGAATGAACTCCTCAATTCGCCCCTCTGGGAACCGGCCAAGAAGCTGAGGCCCCTGTCCATGCATGGACATGCATTCAAAGGTCCGGATTTCCTCATCCCGGTTAAAGAAAATCTCCACACCTTCGCCATAGATCCGAACCAGAACAGTTCGATTAACATCTTCCATACTTGAAGATGATCTAGGCCAGCTTATCTGATAAACTTCATTAGTCATAGCACCCTTCAACTGCAACACTTGCAATGTTTTTGCATCAATTTCGTCTCCCCAATTCGATGCAAGTGCTAACACTAGCTTCATTAAATCTTCATTTGACTTGACCACCATTGAAGATTAATTCAAAGATGCTTCACCTTAAGGGACTAAGAAATAAATAAATAAATAAAAAAGGCTTTAGTCTGTATATAATACTAAAAAGTTATTATCATCAAGAAAAAGTATAAACTGGATCAACTTTAGTTTCTTTTAACTTTCTACATATATATACTTATGTATGAATGAACATTTGTCTGATTTATACATTTAAAAGAGAAGTTCAATTACCATTTTGAAAACCCAAAAGAGTCAACAGAAAGATCAATTCAAAGACGCTGAGAAAAGGAAAAAAAAAGCACTACCATCAAGAAAAAGTGTAAGTTGGATCAACCGTAGTTTCTTTAAATTTCTACATATACATATGTATGAATGAACACTTGTATGATTTATACAGTTGAAAGAGAAGTTCAATTACCATCTTGAAAACCCAAAAGAATCAACAGAAAGAAATTGAAGAACTCACCAATGAACCACAGGGACTGTACAAGAAAATTGCAGAGCTGATGATAACAATTGAGGACTTGTAGTTTTGAACTGAAAGTCAGAAATGAAATCAATTGACAGCTTAAGCTTTGAATTCAGAGGAAGGTATTCTGTTAGTGTATATATATATATATATATATATAGATATAGATGATTGTATTTATCTATTAAATTATTACTACAACCATATTGACCATGCATCTACTTTTTCTGCTTTTGTTAATATTTAATAAAGATTAAAGTATATGTCTTCTACTCTTCTAAGATCAGATCCGAAAGTCTGTTTGTATTTATGTATTAGTATATGATAACAAAATTGACCAAACGGGCTATAGTGGAATGAAAAGTAAACGGCCAATTTCTTCTTCCCTTATCACATACGTATCTGTGTGTGTATATATAATATTCATATATATATAACACTGAATCTTTCTATTATTATATTTTTTCGAGAATCTATGGGAATTCTTTTCTATTTTCTAACTAGATTCTATGAATCTTTTCATAATTTCCAATAAAGTATGCTTTAAATAATTTAAAAGGCAAAAACAAAAGAAGAGAAGAAAAAATTAATAGTCAAAAAAAATTTCCTTTGTCTTTTTAAATTTGAAACTAAATGTGAAAAATACTCATATTTATGAGTTGGACACCTTTTACATAATATATAATTGATAAATTATTTCATTAGTCTTCTTTTTATTTATTTTTATACAGCTTTACCTATCGGTCAAAAAAAAATGTTTGAGCGTCCAACTTTTTAAAAGGGCAATTATGAACTTACCAAATAAATAAATAATAAATACAATTCATTACATAGAAAGCTTTTAAAGGTTTTGACTTGGCACGTTTTTCTATAGTTCTTCTAAAATACTATATTACTTGATTCCATTATTTAATTAAAAATAATTTGTCGAAAAAACCACGCACCACTTTGTCCCATTAAAGACTTGAATAGAAGATTTGCATATCTAGTTTTTATTATTTTTGAAAAATATTTTCTTTATTGCCTATTCTAGATTGCCTTGCATTTCTAGTTCTTAAAATTTGTGAGTAATAGTGAAATAATGTAATATGCCAATAATTAAAATATTATTTTGTTAAATGTTTATGTGAATAGGGGTTAAAGTTAGAAAAAAAAGGTGTTTATATAAACTTAATTTAGTCATGTAAGTTTATAGTAAAATATGGTGGGCAACTTCTTTTTAGATTTAGTGAGCTTTATTTTGGTACCTTCTATTAATTGACGGTCAAGTACAATTAATTAATATAAAAATTAAAATATCAAAACTATCATAATTTTGATGTGACATTGATGAAGAATATATATATATATATATCATGTTAATTTCAATCAAATTAATTTTACAAAAATATTAATTTAATAATAATTAAGTTAATTTCAGGAGAGGAGAGGGGAAAGTAAGTTTCACTTATAAATATTACAATTCCGATGATATAAACTTTTTGTATTTAAATTATAATTGAACCACCATCATAACTTTCTACTACTTATAAAATTAAAATGTTGGAATTGTTAGATCAAATGAAACAATTTTAATGGATTCATGACCAACGTAGACAATGGAAATAAGAATTTTTTGAAAATTGTTTTGGCTCGGCTTAATTTATTTCTCAAAAAAAAAAAAAAAAAACTTCACCAATTAAAATAGTGAATCCATTATTTAAAGTAATTTAATTTAAAAAAACAAAATGATTTAAATGGGATGCGTAGCGTTTTGTGCACCGTTGGATTCGCACGACGGTCACCGATGCTGGAGTGGCGGGCTTGGCAGGACCATAGTAACATTAACATTCCAAATCTGCCCCTGATTTGAAACATGGCAATTGGTAAAGTAGGTCGTTACTTGCTCATACTTCCTACACACCATCTTAAAAGCCACAAAGGGTGGTCTGGTAATTTTCCTTCGTGAAACACTCTAAAACCCAGTTAAATGTTGTATTGTTGTCTTTCTCGCGAGCCAACAACACAAAGTTGAGACTTTACACAGAAAACGAGAAACTAACTTCACGGCTGTGCCCAGAGGTACTCTCTTTCTCCCTCTCTGTGTGTGCGTGTGTGTGTGTATATATTTATATATATTCTGTCTTAATGTCGTGAATTAGGGTTGTAAGTTGCTAATAAATCCTAGATTTGATTACAGATTTTAATAGAGAATGTTAAGTATTGCAATGTTATTCCATCAGATCATTTGACACAAGGTTCTAGATTCTAATATACTCGGCGTATCAATAATTCGCTGTTAAGGAGGTTGATTGATGTTAAAGAGCGGTTTTCTCTTTGGATTGTCGAAGATTAGTTTTCTAATTACTTCAACTAAATTTTTGCAGCTGAAAGTCTGAAACAGCATTGTTGATGAATGCAGAAACAGTTCCACCTGGTAATTCACGTCTGTTATTTTGCAACTTAATGATGATAGAAATTTGTTTGCTTAATGAATTGGCTGTGCCTATGATTGCTTTTATTTGATATTTGTTATTGGAATATTGCTACTCTAATTACTTAGAAAATCTGCAATTTAAAATGTCTTTTAAAAGGCTATACATGATTAATGAAAAGTATTGGAGTTTTTTTTATCTTTTGTTTAAAGTGTAAATGATACATATTGCATGATGTAATTTGCTAAAAGCTTGGAAAAGGTTGTGACCTTATACTTTTACATAAATATGAAGTTCACACATGATTTGCATCTATCAGGGATGAATGATCATGGAATCTGATTCGAAAAGGAATAGTGAAATTTCGTGAAGCATTTGCGGAAGTATTACTTGATTGATGATCTGCCTGTAAATGAGAGAACCATAGCTAGTCTTTCTTTAGACTTATGTTGTGTCTAGGAGCACCAAATCAGCGCCTTGGAATTGGAATTAGAGGAAATTCAGTTTAAACTTTGAACTAAATTTCCTCCAATTCCCAATCCAAGGCGCTGATTCGGTGCTCCCAGACGTCGAATTAAGTTATTTAAAAATTGTGATTGGCGTGTCTTCCTTTGATACTGTTATTGTATTTTGAGTCAAGTGCATAACTTTTTTTGTTATATAATTTATTTCCCTCGATGAGAAACACTACTTTTCTTAAACCGTCTCTATTGATGCCGGTGTAACAATATTCACTCACTCAAATGTTTTTATTATCCCATTGTTCGTTTTGAACAATGGTGTGTTTTACAGAGTCTTGAGGTGTAAAATGTATAGTTCTGAAGATGAGCCAAACAAGATTCTTGCATCAGCCAGTTCCCGAGATGACAAGCCGATCAATTTTTTACGTGTTTTATTTGGTAAGTTGTCTGATTATTGTTGAAGATGAATTCAAGATAGAAGCATGTATTAGACTCTAATTAATCAAGTGATTTGATGGTGAACTTGGCATGTTTTGTGGAACAAATTCTGTGCAAAAATTAATTGATGCAATATATAAATTACATTTAAACAAAGAAATGCAATGCGCTCTTATAAATGAAGGAGTGAGTTTTATTTGCACAGAAGACAATTCTCATCCAGTTTGGGCAAAGGAACAAATAATTAATGTTCATTGCGGCGAGTTAGCTTAGGGAATTGATGAAAAATTGTTAAATAGGATTAATTATAAACTTTGTGTGTGAGTTATAGTTTGTCAATTTCAGAGCATTATTTTTTTTGATAATTAATTCCAGAGCATTATTTCTATAATGAAATGTCAAATGGAATGCTTTTTATTTTTCCTTCTCTAGATTTTTGTTCTTTATTATAAATAGATAAAATTATATTGCAGACAAATAAAACCATTCGTTGAAATAGAAGAGAATTAAATATATGAGAAGATAGAACTTGGATGTTTTTTTTTTCTTTCTTTCTATTTGTTTTTGAATTAAAATTTGAGAGAAATGGTGAGGCTACAGTATGTGTGTTACACATTTGCAGGCAAAGGTCTAGAAAAGAACAACAATAAAAAACTTAACAAAATATGTGTAAAGGAAGATAAAGTTGGAGCTCTAAAGATAAATGATTCTTAGAAACATATCTTTAACTCCTTGTTGGCCAACATGTTTTAATTATGTTAAGTCTCATGTTTTTTTACTAAGAAATATAAATTGGGTGGAAAAGTGACTGGATTTTCTTATCATCTGAAGTGCATTTAACAACGCTAGTGAGTGGAATAGTTTTTTTTTCCCCCTAATTGAGTGGAATAGTTGATAAATATTGAAATTTGTAGTTAACTTTAGAAAGTGCTAAAAGAGACTGTAATGGATAATCTGGTTTATCTATGACCTGTTGGTCTATGTTATGATATAGGAAAAGAAATGGGAGATTTCAGTTTAGAGATTTTGTTTTTTTAACTATTATAATTTTTCCATACTAAAACAAGTTATATCTAATGTCTAAGGTTTATTATCTCTATTGGCAAGTGTCCTGAAAACATCCCTTATGTATCTGAATTTAAGATTTTCTATTTTTAATTAGTGGACACATCAAAGGTGTATTGAACATGTGTTTGAGAGTGTCTGAAAAGTGGTATTACGTTGCATGTGGGTACATGGACATGGCTCCTTCTTAGAAGAGTGTGAGCTTCTGAGACGGCTATAATAATTGCTACAGTGCCACTACAATAATGGCCTGCTTAAATAATTTCTTACCAACATCAACTATTACGGTTATGACTACTAATTAAATTGAATATATCCCAGATAAACTCAATCAGCCTCTTTCTTGTGAACATGTGCATGCATGCACGAGCTCAAGCATATATGGAACCTTATGTTTTACTTTTTACTTCTTGATAAATTCAATGTAAATTCCTAGTTATAAAACAGAATGTTAAGCCGTTTGTCATCTTCTGTTTCTAAATCTTTTGTTGTGGGTTTCGCAGAGGGTGCTGTAGCTGGAGCCACTGCTGGTGTTGTTGTCGAAACAGCTTTATATCCAATCGATACGATAAAAACTCGACTTCAAGCAGGTTACTGAATAAGCGTTTGTCCATCTGTTGCTCTATATTGCCAATCTGAGAGTTTTCTAGAATCATTTACGAACTGAACTTGTTTATGATAAATCCAATCACATATATTTTGATATACAGAGTTTTCTTGTGACTGTTAAATTTAATTTGCATTTTCATCAAGTTATAAATAGTAGTGGCAGCCAGATGCTGAATCACATTGTTGTGGACTTTGGTCCTAGTTCTATGAACATCATTATTATTGCTGCTAATGTGACGCCATCTACAAGAACTTCAATGTAAGAGAAAATTTAAAGAAGAGGGCCTTTCTGAAACTAGGTTCAATCTCAAGGGCAGGCCCACTTTAGAGTCTAGTTTTAAGTTGTGTCAATTTTTGTTTTGTTTTGTGCTTTCTTTAGTTTAATTTGTTGTTGGTTTAAGTTTTTTTTTTCTTACATTTTAGAGGCCAGGGGTATTTTGGCAATTTCAGATTTGTCAGACATGGGCTGTAGTAAAGGTCCATCAGCCATGTTTGAGGTCATGTTATTGGGTCTTTTTTCATACAGTCATCAGTTGTGCCAGATGGGTTTTATTGATCGAAGTCTTTAATTTCTAATTTTTAAGTCAGAATTCCTAGTTTAGCAGCCTACACGGTAAAGCATTTTAGGGAATTTTCAGAAGGATTTGAAACACTTTCGGGGATTGTGAAATGTGATTTAGCCCATAGGTAATATGCATGTTTGCTCAAGTTCTCATACTGCTAATTCTACTCCTTTCTCATTGTTTTCCTTTATATACTGCACTAAGTTAACATGTAACCAGCACCTTCTCCAACCACAAAAATCTAATTGACAAGCCTCAACCTTTCCCTCTTACCAATCAATCACTCAACCACCCCAAAAGAAAACAATCAGACCCTAGTTACTGGTCACAGGTTACTGTTCGCAGCTCGAGAACAACCACCAATTTCTTTGAATTTCTATCCTAAAGTCATACCTTTGTAACCTAAATTATTTGCTACAATATAAGCCTTCTTCCTAACACTTAATACCCTAAAATATATTGATGCCTAGAAATTCTTGCATGCTGCTGCTTAAATTTCAAGCAACCAAACACCTCTGAGACTGGCCAGTTCCGACTCCCTAACCATCCCTCATGCCCATATTACCTTTTTGATCCTAATAAGAACCCTTGAATGCAAGTTTTTCCATAACCAAAAGGCACTATAAAATCAATTGTATGAGACTTTATTATAATAGTTTTATGGTGCTGTTCATCATCAATTGGATAATCATAGTTTGTAAAAGACTTCTTCACACTCATTCAACATCAGTTTTTACATTTTTGATGAAGTACATAACACCAATGAGAGAACACTTCCTCTATTACATTAAATCTGACATATATGGCTAGATGAGTTGAGCTATCACTGGTCTTAACTTCTATGAGGAGTCAAGTGAATGAAATGGGATATTGGATCAAGTCTATAATAAGTTACTCTTTTTTTTTTAATCGTATTTTTCTCATATTGCTCACGTAATGATTCTTATAATTTCTGGGTTTATGTGATTTTTACGAGAATAAGTTTCCTTAAATTTCAAGAACTCATGATTTCCTTTCGGTTTCATAGAATTATTTTGACCAGCTGTCCTTAATTCCATGTTAGGCAGTTCGTGGCGGGGGGGAAATTATATTGAAGGGTCTCTATTCTGGATTGGCTGGAAATCTTGTTGGGGTCTTACCGTAAGTTCTCTTCATCGCAGGCATTCCTTTTCATATGTCGGGAATTGATATACGAGCTTGTTATGTCAATGCAGATTATGCATTATATAAATTATTTCTGTGTGATTTACTTTTTCATGTAATTCATTATGATTCTTAAGTTTGGGTTCAAAGCTCAAGAAACCCTATGATGCCAGATAAACTGAACTCAACAAAGTCTTACATTCCCACTGCCATGGACGAGTTTGACTGATGTATCTCAGAAACTTTATTAATTCCTGGGACTGTCAATACTTTTTTTAATTAATTTGGTTCCCAATTTTGACCCATAATGATGGAATGAATGTGAAGGGAGGGCTGCTGATAGAAGACATCCTTAAATTAGAAGCTATTTAGCAAGGATGCAGAAGACTGTCTTGGTCTTGTGCATATAGGCTTCCCATTTGGAATTAACTTGTAACATAGATTAAAAAACTAAGAATCCCTGTGCTCACTACCTTTCAGGATGAGACCTGGGAAGACAATTAAGATTTAAGACCATATTGTTCTTGGCAATATCTTGAATACCAAGGACCATTTTTTTACCAATCACATCCTTTCGTTTCCCTCAAATATCTTGGTGGTTAATATATGCCGCCCAAATCTAAGAACACAAAAAAGAGAGAGTTTCCTGTTATACCTTTTCTTTTGGTGTATATGAAAATTTAATTCAGAGGAATATACAAAAGCTAAGGCAGGCATATTCCGCTGTTTAAAATAACTAATCTTAAATATGTCATCAACTAACAAAACATTACAAAAAACAGATAGATACAGGACAATGCAGAAAGGTAGTCACAAAACTAGAGCGAGGAACTTTGTGTGACGACCTCTGAAAAAAAAAAGGGCATAAGATAATATTAAAATTTTGAAATTTAGAATTTGAAGTTTAGAGAGGATAGTAGTCTATATAGACTAGTAGTCACATGGCAGAGAAGGTCCTTCAGGGACAAGAAAGAGCACGAGGCTATATAGTTTTTCTGCACAGATTGATTTAATTATGAAACCCAATAAGATAGTCTTATATAAATTACCAGAAAAAAAAAAAAAAAGATGGCCTTGTATAGACTAGTAGTCACATGGCAGAGAAAGCTGGGTGCCCTCAGAGGCATCCCCCTCTCCATCTCTTTCTGTTACCCCCTTCCAATTCTTTATAAAGTAAAACCTCTATAAATTAATACTCGATAAATTAATAATCTCTTTTAAATAATAAATTACATCAGTTCCGACTTGGGCCAAGGTACTAAATTAATAATTTCTTTAAATTTATAAGATAATACATTTCAGAAATTCCCTTATAGATTTCTAAAGGTCCTACTTATTACATAAATTAATAATTTGGTAAGAAGTACATATTATAGGACTGACTGTGATATAAAAAAAAAAAAAGGTCATATCCAATGCACAAAGCTCTCGCTTGAGTGGGGTCTGGGAGAGGTAGATGTCGGTTATCCTTACCCCCATTTTTGTAGAGGCTGCTTCCAAGTCTCAAACCCGAGACCTATCGCTTTTGGGCGAAGGCACTTGCCATCGCACGAAGGTGCGAACCCGAGACATATAGGACTGACTGTGATGTTTTCTTGAAATATGAATCTAGTGTTGCTTGTCTTTTCTTGACAAGATAAATTTAACAAGGTTAATAATAATAATGATAATAAACTCTTGTTTAAAAAAAAAAATTAACGTATATAAAATATCTTGTTAAATTAATAACTTATTAATTTATTGATAAATTAATATCTCATTTAATTAATAGAATTTATGTGGTTCCAACGCTATTAATTTATAGAAATTTTACTGTAGTTCTACATCATATAAATCCTCTTGAGGCACCTCCTTCTGTCTCTTGCTGTTAACCCACTTCCAATTCTTTATAGTTCTACTTCATATAAATCCTCTAATTTTTTTCATTAGAAGATATGTTGTTGATGAACTTTCTTATTATTCACAGTGCATCGGCCATATTTGTTGGCGTATATGAACCCACAAAGCAGAAATTGCTGAAGAGCTTCCCAGAAAACCTAAGTGCCTTGGCTCATTTGGTAAGTTTCTTAACCAAGCTTATTTGAAATGACAATATTCATGTTAATTTTACTCGAGTTCTTAATTTTAACTGCATTCTTACAATCCCCAGGTTTGGATTTTCTTAATACCACTTTGAAATCCCCTTTGGAATTTGATAAATCATCTTTCCTACTGTGCTTCTTTATTCAATTTTTTGATCCTCTTTGTCATCATATCATGATTACCTTCGTTGGGAATACTCCTGGGATGTGGCTTGATGAAAGTAAGTTGGAATATTACGAAAACAGGAACGGATTTTTAAGTTCATGCTTTCATTGTTTATTTAGTACTTGCTCAGCTTAGAACCCTTAGATCTAGTTAAGGTAAATGCTTTCAGCAGCCTCAAGAAATCAAGGAAACCTTATTAACTGTTCTTCGTGAGTTCTTCTCTTATGTACTGACTTGATTCCTATAGTTGATTCAATTTTATCCCCAGGATGACAAATTGACTATGAACTTTTCTATCTTATTATGAGTCCTCTTTTCTGGCAAAACTTCCAATGTAGTTTGCTAGTCTTTATAAGCTTTCTTACCTTCATTTAGGCTGCAGGTGCTGTTGGAGGGGCTGCTTCTTCTATTGTTCGTGTACCAACGGAGGTAGTTTACTTCTTTGGCCCCCACCTTTTGAAGTTGCTTCTCAGGACTTACGTTTATTGTTTTCAACACTTCCCAGGTTGTTAAGCAAAGGATGCAGACTGCACAATTTTCTTCAGCCCCAGATGCTGTCCGCCTCATTGTTGCCAAGGAGGGTTTCAGAGGCCTTTATGCGGTATGTGATGTTTACCTTTAATGAGTTTTCAAGATTCAACATCCAAGCCTCAAGTTTTTACTTCAAGGTACCTTAATATCTAGTTATAGTCTTGTGTCCTCCCAGAGGAGTATAAAGATTTCTTGTTATGGAAGTTGGCTTTGGTGTTGCTTATCGGAGGAGAAGTATTTTTAATTTGTTACTTTCTTCATGAGCTTTCTATAAGTCAGTATTCATGGCATGGCTTGACCATTCTCTTTGAGATTTTGTAGGGATATGGCTCCTTTTTACTGCGAGATTTGCCTTTTGATGCTATCCAATTTTGCATATATGAACAACTCCGGATGGGCTATAAGCTAGCGGTGAGCTTACTTTTGTCTATATTTGATTTTTATAAATGCAAAAAATGCACTCCTTGATTGATTTCCTTCCATGGGAGAAGAGGTGGGGGTTACTACTGCTATAAGAGAGTTTGAAGGACCCACTAGAATAATCCCAATCAGAGTCCATGTATGATATCAAAGCCCAGCCACCATATAACAGAGAAAGCTCCTTACCTTGAAGGCATGAAGTTCTTCAAGCAAGAGGCCACTGGGTGATACCTGGAAAAAATTTCAACGACTTTTTTTATTCTTTATTTTATAGACTGCAAGGGGCCACTAAGCAAGGGGCAAGTGATTGGTGTACTGGTAAAAGCTTGTGCTGCTAAGTGTGAAAATGCGGGTTTAGATTCGTTAGCAACCACTTCGTGCAATTTATTATGCAAGGGTTAAGTCTATTTTTGGTCCACTCCTCCAACAACCTGTGTTGGTGGGACTAACACTATGTAATGGTCCGCATTTGAGCCAGCATGCATGATTGCTGGCAACTTTGGTACTAGGTCAGTGTAGAAGTTCCTGATTATTTAATTTTATCTTTTGATGGATGACCAAATAAAGAATACTCATTTCAGGACAAAATGAAAGAAAGTTCTTACCTCTGTTGTACTTAGTTAGATATTCGTATGCAGGAAATTATGAAGAAATAATTGCATTTTGCTCTCTGCAGGCACAAAGGGATCTCAATGATCCTGAGACTGCTATGATTGGTGCTTTTGCAGGTAATTATACATCCCAAATGATTTTCAATTTTAAATATACCTGGGGAATGGGGACTGTTCCCCTCTCTTGAAAATTTACAATTCTTTGCTCCTTTCAGAATTTAGTGTGGAATATAGTCTGCAACTGTTATTGCTATCTTCAGAACAGATTCTGGACAGTTATTTGTTCCCTTGAGAATTTAGTGATGAATTTTACTGTAGTCAATGTATTGCTAGTGTCATGCTGGGGATGATTTGGAAAACTCCTGCTCATGTTTTGATCATGAGATAAGTGACAAAACAATACTTCAATTCTCAGATGGGGGCTTGCCTTGCCAGTTTTGCAGTCTGTCCAAAGGGCTAATCAGGGAGGATGACAGAAATGCATGCTCATTGCTCACTGGGAGCTTAAGTATAGTAATTTGAAGGTATAGGACTCCCTTATTAAGAGGGGGTTTTGGAGGTATCCTTTATGGATTTTCCAAATGTTGGGAATTGATTTCTTCTGCTTTCTGTGGGAAGTCATAATCCACAATAGAGGATATATATATATATATATATATATATATATAGAGAGAGAGAGAGAGAGAGAGAATTTATATGCATCATTCTTCGTGTATTATACAAGCCAACAATTATGGCATAGTACCTTTACAATTAGTAATGTGTAATTGATGCAATAACCGCGGTTAGCGCCCTAGGTCTGATACTCTGACGGTTTTTTATATATATATATATATTTTTTTGTTTTCTGTTTTTTTTTCCCTCAAGTTGCAAGTGGGCTTAAAAAGTTGGACCTTATGATTAAAATAGCCAAACAAGCCCATAAAACCATATAACAATAAGCTGACCGCTCTACAATTTTTTTTAAAAAACAGCCAAAGGTAGAATTGTGCGACTCTACACAATCCTACAATTCCACTCACGATCCCACATAGTCTGCCACGACCCTACTTGCAAGCTATTCTCTGTGCGATCTGGATCGATTCCTCACTTTTGGATCGTAGGACCATACTATCCTGCTATCCAAATCACGACTTTGACAACCATGTATATTACTCACTTTTAGTAATATAATACACACATCAATTTAATGCCCTACTTGTTGAGGATCTCTTAAAATCAAATCTTGTATATTTTCAGGTGCAATCACTGGAGCTATAACAACTCCTCTTGATGTGATAAAAACTAGATTAATGGTTCAGGTACAGATGATGCATCTTTTTCTTACTTTTCTTTCTGTCTTCTCTTCATATATGGAGCGCAATGCAAATTCCTCCTCCATTTCATCTTTTCAACCTTTGCAGGGGTCAGCAAACCAGTACAAAGGTATATTTGATTGTGTTAGGACTATCATTCGAGAAGAAGGGACTCCTGCTCTTTTAAAGGTATGCTCTTCCATGCTATGCTTTTTACTCCATAAGATGCAATTCAAAGTATAGTAAATATACTTTGTATTCTTCTTTTTCTCTCGTTACTCTTTTCAATTTCGTGTTAGTACGAGAAACTATTGAGAAAATTTGTCCTGCTTTTATTAATATAGATAGCATTTCTAACTTATGGACAATGAGGGTCATATTTGAATAGAAATTCTTTGCAGGTTACTCATTTTTGACTTGTGTGGTTATGACTTATCTCAGTTCAAAATCATGTTGTGTTTCCATGTTCTTGCTTTGCCTTGCAGTTTTAGTAGTTTGGATAGATTACAAGAATTTAATATTTTTTCTGGAAAGATAGTCTATAAGTTTTGACATGACAGCAAAAGCTGTGCGTCCCTTTTTTTTTCTCCCTTCAAAATATGGATACATATAGTGTAATGCATGTAGCATACTCTTATTATCCATCTGTAACTAGTAACTACTAGGTATTATTAGTTGACTGTGGAAACATATGCCACTGTTGTGCAGCAAAAGGTTTTGTAAATCAGCTTATCTATGGGTGTTGGGGCATGTTATGGATGTTTAGTTCGCCCATTTTCCCCCTGCTTATGTGATATAGAATCTGCCTTTTTTTCTCCCTCGTGATAGCAAATCGGGCAACCAGTTCAAAGCCCAATCTTTGTAACTTTCTAAACAACTAACTGACCATGTTCTGCTACACTGCTACTTCATTTTGGTGAAACAATGGTGATATGAAACACCTACAAACAGATACCTGTAATTCTGCATGATTTTGTCCATTTTTGCATGTAGATGGTGCTTGTCGAAATCGAAACAAGATACCTCCTTAAACTTACAAACTCAGAAATAATAAGTTGTGGCCCAATATGGCCATCAACATGAAACTAAACAATGAGAGAATTTGTAACAGTTAATGAAGAAAAATCAAATTGCAAAATAGATTCCGGACCTCTATAAAATTAGCCATTCTATTTAATTGCTTTTGACTATTGCACTGCAGGGGATGGGGCCGAGAGTACTGTGGATAGGTATTGGAGGTTCGATTTTCTTTGGTGTTCTTGAAAGGACGAAGCAGATGCTTGCCAAAAGCCGTCCTGTGCCTCAGAAATCAAATTCTGTCAAGTTGGATTAACATCAGATTCATTTTCCATTTTTCCTCTACTCACCCTTGATTTTAGTAATCTTCTTTGAATTTGTTTCTTTTACATGCCCCTCCCTGATTGCAATCTGTTACAAGAAGAGAATAGGAGGTCTCTATCTGTCTTCCTATGTTTCGAGTCATGCCATATCGGAATGACAACCTCAGAAGTCAGAATTGATTGAAACCCAAGGGTTTTAGGTATTCGTCGCAGTTAAAAAGAATGGGTGCTTCATGTCGGTTTTTTGCTCCGGCATGAACCCTACTCATGAAGCATCCTCTTTCATTTTACTTAATTGTATCCAACTAATGGATATATTACCCTATTTGTTGCCCTATTGGTGCTTAAGCAACACATTCTGTTAAAATTGACAAGTCTTTTACTATTAATGACATTTCCTCTGCTTGCTTTGTTGGAATCATGTTGGTTAAAATTTTCTGCACTTGCTTTGATGCATCTATATAAAATTTTAGTTTAATGGATATCTAAAACGCATACAAACCAGTGCTGGAACTGTAGTCTTTTCTATTATAGATGACAATGTAATACCAGGATACTAATTTTATGAGTAATCCAGAGTTCTATGAATTTCAACACTGTGATTAATCAATATATTAGTTAGTCTTATTGAGTTGGTATATTTTGAATCCTTTGCCTTGGAGAACTTCCTCACTACAATTATTTAGCGGAAAAAGAAAAAATAAAAATCCTCTCTACAATTCAAGAACCACAAAATTACCCTTTGGATCATTTAAACCCTGTCTATATTTCAAGGGTCCGTTTACTAACTTTTGCTTTCTTCAAAAGTAAAATCAAGTTCAGTAATTCTGTCTGTTTTCAGAAATTTGGAAGCAAAACACAGACAGTGTGTTTAATAAAATTTGTGTTTTTGTTTTCATTTGTTAGAAAATTAACTGTTCCAACAAGCCATTCAAAGTCAATTATACAGTAAAATGCACTCGTTCAAACACTAGGCCTTGCACAATATTTTTCTCCGACACCACCAAGCTCATGTCTCACAACAATTATCCATGTTCCATTTACGCTAAAAATAGAAGAAACACAAAACAAAGAAATCAGATCTTTTCACAAACAAATTCAAAAAAAATTAGAGAGAGAATTTGAGGGGAAAAAAAAATGAGAGATAAAGAAAACTTATAGATCTGGACTATATCTGCCGCCGTCGTTAGCCGATGAGTGGTGGCTGGTGTTGCCTTCGTTGCCGGTCACTTATTCTAAAGATGCAGTAGATCTGTCATATGCTATAGGAGAGAGATAACAGGAGTGAAGAGAGGTTAGTGTGAGGTATAAGTAACGTCTTATTTTTGGGTTAAGTAACGCTTGAGTGGGCTACAGTATTTGAAAGTAATTTCTAACTACGGTATAGAAAGTGACAATTTCATACTTTCCCTTTTCTTCTTTAAAAAAGAAAGTACTTTCTAAAGGATGAAAAGTGAAATTAATGTTATTAAACGCATTTTCACATTTTTTATTGTGTTTTGTTAACCAGTGAGTATTTTACTAAACAGATCAATTTGAATAATATGAACTGTCTAATATTTGTGCCAGAGACCCTTAATATGAACACGACCAATTTATTAAATGAGTAGCACCACATAACACATGTAACTCGTTTAATAAACATGTCATTTAATGACACGACTCATTTAATGACATGTTTAACTTAAATGGGTCATATAATCTGTTTATTAACTTAAGTATAAAATGCAAATATGATTAACTCCATGAAAATAAGAATAATCGAGTTAAATGCATTAAACCCCCTTGAACTATCTTCTCTTTATAAATATTTACAATAATTGTGTTAAAATATGTTACCGTTGATCGGGTTGACGTGACACGATTTAGCTCCGAAATATCAATACGACACAATTTTATTTAACCAATTTAAATTGCATGTCGTGTTTGAATCGTGTTGACCAACCGTGTCAAATTTTGTCACCAATATTATAAAGTCTGCATTTTGTTTCTCTCTCTACCCTCTCTCTACTTTCTCTCTCTGCATCCCTCTCAGTATACTCTCTCGATTTATTCTCTCTAATATGCATTTTGTTGAATTGTTGGGAATCATATGAGGAAGGTGTGGGACATTTTGTCTAATTCTTGTTATTTTATAGTTTATTACTTACTGTTTGTGAAATGCTATACTGTGTGTAATTTCATTTTCGCAAGAGCTGGCATGAATATATAGGAGTATCGGATTCTCTAATTCTATTCCACTTTCCTAAATACTTTTCCATCCTACTTGCCAAATAAATAAATAAATAAAAAGAATTTTCCATCTTCTGTCTTTAGAGTTTAGACAGCTCACAGTATTTTGTAAATTAACTTCAAACTTTGTCAACAGTGAAGCTTACCGTATCACCAGCAGCTCCCATGACCCCTCTCTCTCTCTCTCTCTAGAAACCAAGTTATAAACTTAGCTTGATATAAGCCGAGCAGTATGCTCTCATAATATATATATATACACTTGCACAACGTGTTCATGATATATATTATATTATGAAGCACGCGATATATTTTAACGAGAGGTCATGGGAGCATATTTTGCTGGAAAAATTAGATTTTAGTGACAAAAGTAAAAAAATTTTGCTTTTCGGTGACATTAAACTTAATAAAAGTGGGATAGTGACGGAACTTAAAAATTAGGGTTAAATATACTGTCATTCTCTCAAGTTTGGTCTAATTATACATGAATGCTATGTTTGTAAAATAGTTACACTTACCTCCATTCAACGCGTTGAATTGACAATCATGCCTCCATTATTTAAAAATGGTTGTTCTTTATTATTTATAAAATGGAAGACATTGTAGTCAATATTTGGATAAGAGGGAGGTGAGTGTAACTTTTTTACAAACATAACACGTATAATTAGGACAAACCACATGGAAGGTCAGTGTATTTAACCCTAAAAATTAATGAGTGACCATTTAATCTTAATACACAAAATACTATTCATTCTCTCCATAAAATCTCATCATTACTTCTGTCTATTCTAACCCCCAAATATCATAAACTCCAAAAAATTCGATCATATGTTTAGAACATACATACATTCTAAAGAAGATATAATAATATATATAAATGTATTTCTATATATTAATATCTGATTAACCAAAAAAAAATTTAATTTGGGTGAAATTAATTACAAACCTCACATTTAGTATTAATAACTCAACGAATCATAATTTTTTTTCCCGTGTCTTAAACAGCCAAGGTAGATTGAAAAATATATTGTTCATATTTTAAAATTGGAATTATGATTAATTTGCTAAACCTTGGCAGCAAAAAAGAGAAAAAAAACCTAAATATACATGAAACAAATTGAAAAAGGCACATGCATTAACTGTAAGATTAACATATATGTCTAAATATATATAGAGACAGATAAAGAAGCTATTTTTCAAAGTCACATATGTTCTCTCTATCTCTTTCTATATATATATAAAAGAAAGTATATATAGAGAGACAAATAAAGAAGCTATTCTTCGATGTCACATATGTTCTCTCTATCTCTTTCTATATATATATATATATATATATATATATATATATATATATATATATATACATACTTTCTTTCTTAGAATTCTTTTATACCTTTTGAAGCTTTGATATTTGGGGGTGCTATTGGAGAAGACAAAAAAGAAATAAAAGAGGGTATTTTAGACATTAAAATTAAATGGTCACTCATTGACAATTATTTTTCAAGATTGGTCCCTATTTACATTTTATTAAGTTTAAGGTCAATGTAAAACAATTTTTTTTTAATTTTGATCACCAAAATTTAATTTTTCCTATTTTATATTACGATTATGTGCTTCGTAATATAATATATATCATGAACACATTGTGCAAATATATATATATAAAAATATAATGTTATTTTAGGTGTGAGGGTAGGTGGATGTGCATGTGTATGTGAATTTAGATGTGAATGTAGTGGGTGAATAATGACCATTTGATCGTAGATAGAGAGTTATTTTAGACCGTAGATAAATATAAATATTTTGAACTACAAGATTTATTTTTTGAGCATTTTGACCGTAAGATTGTGATTTTTTTTAAGGGAGATTCAAACACAATGCTTAAATGTAATATAGATGATACAATATCTAATCGGATAAAGTGAATAAAACTCCTCTCTAGTTTCAAAAATGTGCAAAAAATCTCATTCATTTTTACTTTGCATCCCTGTAATTTGTATTTTGTGCAAATGAACTCTTCTAAGCTAAAAACACTCTTTAAGTTACAATTTTACCTTCTACAAAATTTCTTAATATTTCTAACAATAACAATTTTATTCTTTTTATATACTTATTTTAAAATTTAATTAGTTACAGACTCATTTTTATCACAAATAATTAGTTACAGACTCATTTTTATCACAAATACGCAATTCAAAATGGCTTGGTTTTTTTTTTGGTGTGGAACTAGTGGGTTTCTGATTGAATGTGCAAAGATCATAAGTTGGCCAATTTGACTAAAAGATAGTTCTGCACATTTGTAGTAAAATAGTTGAAAGAGACAATTGAACTATTTTCGTTTGATAGCGTGCAAAACACGTTCAAATTTATAATTCATTTTTTTTGGGAGATCGGAATCACTTTTTTGACCATAGTTTGGAACAGTAAGATTTGAATTTTCAATCTTTACTTTGTAAATGCTATGCTGACGCTACAATGAAAATGACAAGGCAAACCATATTTTGAATTGCGTATAGAAACAAAACCAACCACTTCAGTTGAGGTATACGGAAAATTTCTTATTAGTCTCTTTCGTCTTGGGGTTAGGATATCGACTTTTCATGTCTGGATATAGATTTTGGTATTATTTTGTATTAAATGATTATTCTTATTTTAAACGAATCTTTTCATACTACTCAAATCATAAGAGAAATTTAAACTCATTCACCGATCGAGTAAGTTAGAACATCGTCTTTTCATGTTTGTAAAAAAAAGATTGAACATAAATTTTAGTATTATTTTGCACAAAATGGTTGCTCTTAAGCAAAAACATTTTGTTTGCTAGAGTAATTCATTTTTATACTATTCAAATTATAAGATAAATTCAAACTTGTTCACGGAAGGTTACTCTGACGTCCTACATCACATCACCTGAATGGAGAAGTCACAGAGACTTATATGTGTGAATACTTTCTAACTTTGTAAACGCGTTTTGATAATCGTGAACACTGAAAAAAGAATACGTAAAGTAGACAATATCTACACGTTACGAAGTTGTGACAAAATGAACCTGCCAAGAAAATGGATTCTAAATTTTTTAGTACAAGGACAACTTGACTTGTGAATCTGTGACCTATAGGCACTTGTTTCTTGTATATATATATATATATATATATAAAATAAAAATAAAAAAGAGTGATTGTGAGGAAATTTATCACCATTCTTTTTCTGAACTCAAAGACAAGAGGTCCAGAAAGGAAAACTTAACCACTTTGAATTTTCAAATCTTAACCACATTTATTACTCTCAATGTCCATCACCCACTCAATCAATGGGTTTGAGCCCTCGAATCATTTTTTCTCTATCTAAAAGGGGGGACCGATAGATCCTTCTCACTGTCAAATTCTGTCACTGTAGATATAAAGAATCTTTAAAGCTATGTCCATTAAGGTCCTCCTCCAGACCACTATAAAAAGAAAGAATAGCACAAGTCAATGTCTTTAGTCTTTACATAATTTATATACACCAAACAATATATATATATATATATATATATATACCTATATCTGTGCTTACGGTGTATATATATATACCTATATATGTGCTTACTGTACTATCACGAGCAGAAGACATTTTTGTCCTTATCATACTAAGTTCATGTATTATATAGATATGATTTTTGACTGATGAATATATCTAAGAGGGATAGCTATTTTCACACGAGGTTCTTGTTTCGTCCTAAAGAATGTAGTCAATAATACAAAATGTGCCCATTGCCCAAGGTTGTACTATATTGAGTTGATTATAAGGTGAAAACAGTGTCTGGAAATTCAATATTCAAAACAATTCTGTAAATTCACTCCTTCTGTACATACATTTTTTTCATAAATTATCCATACTAGCAAACACAACTTAGAAAGCATCAAGTTGAGTTTCCAATCACAACCTGAAGAATGATTTTAATCCGCGAAACCACAACATAAACAGACACAAATGAGGGAATTAATTCAGAGTTCACTTTGCAATGTAAAGATATTCTTGATTCTCTGGGGGGGGGCTAAAATATCAGTGGTTGAAATTAAAAGTCTCCTTGTGTTCATGTGAACCAGATACACATAGTCACATACTGTGACGTCCCACATCCTTGGGTTGAAGTTTTTGAGACTTGGTACGTGTGAACACCTCCTAACTGCGTAGACGTATTTTGAAAATTGTGAGTAGCGAGAGGAGAATGTGCAAAATGGATAATATCGACACAATGCTCAATATTTTTTTATTCTTTATAAATGAGGCTCACGCCAGTTATAATGATCCCCAGAGTTGAAAAGATGGCTGCTAAGATTGAGAACTACAAGTGTGCTATGTGTTTGTTGTCTTCCATAACTCTTAATATAATCTTGTTGTTCAATCTGTTTGTGGCTACCAATTGGAAGCTGAGTTGGAGCAGAAAAGCTGCAGCAGAAGCTGAAGCTGTGGCATCACTCTCATGCTCAGGTCATGGAAGAGCCTATTTGGATGGCTTAGTTCTCTATGGAAAACCAGTATGTGAGTGCAATACATGCTTTGGAGGTCCTGATTGCTCGCAATTCTCACCTGGATGTCCTGCAGATGTAGGTAGGTAGGTTCTCTCTCTCTCTCTCTCTCTCTCTCTATATATATATATATATATATACATATGAGAATCTATGCACCCTTTTTAGCAAAACTTCATATTGAACTGATTAAGTATGTGAAGATCGAGGCATGTGAAGAAACATATTTACATGTGTTAGAACTTGAATATTTATAGACTATAGTATTTGAAGAACTTTATGGCCAAATTAGTTTTGTGTTCATTATTGAAAGTTCCATCCTAAAATTTTCAATTCTTATAGTTTGCATCAAGATTAAATATTCAGAAATTGAATTGACTAGAAACTGTAGGAGGCATGTGAATAAACATATTTACATGTGTTAGAACTTGAACATAGACTATAGTATTTGAAGAACTTTATGGCCTAATTAGTTTTATGTTCATTATTGAGAGTTCCATATCCTAAAATTTTCAAATTCTTACAAGTTTGAATCATGATTTACTATATTATTATCGGTGTATTGTGGCTTGCAGTGGAGATCCACTGTTTTTGGAGCCATTTTGGATGCAAAATGCTGCTAGTAGTGCAGTTGTTGTGGCAGGGTGGCATAGAATGGGCTATGCATTCCTTGACCACTCTTACATCTCAAAAGAGCTCGAGCACCATATCCGGAGATTGCATTTCGTCGTTCAGAATGCAGTTACAGCCGGGAGATTCATTGTTTTTGGTGCCGGCTCAACTCAACTCCTCAATGCAGCAGTTCATGCCCTTTCCGATATGAACTCATCATCCCCACCTGCAGGAGTTGTAGCTTCAATCCCTTTTTATCCGGTTGTTGCTAATACCAAATTTGTGTTCTCATTCAATTCCTGAATTACATTTAGGCTTTGTTTCGTTTGTATAAACATGAGAGAAAAGAATTAAAAGAAAGGATAACATTAATTACAAGAGAAAAAGAAAAGAAAAGAAAAGAGATGTTTGGATAAATTATGAAGGAAGAGAAAGAAAATGATAGCATTCTTGTTTGGAGAATGCCCTTTTTTTTTAAATTTTGTTTTTTAAAATGTTAGGATTATTTTTGGTATTACGAAAGATTCACTTATTCTTATCATTTCTCTTCAAATCTTCCTACTTTTGAAAGGATAGCATATAAGAGATTTGGAGGAAAAAATTATCTTCCAAATCACTCCTTATTCTTTCTTTTCTCTTACTAATGACAATTCAAATACAAAAAACACTATCATTCTCTTTCTTTTCTCTTACTAATGACAATTCAGACACAAAAAACACTATCATTCTCTTTCTTTTCTCTTACTAATGACAATTCAGACACAAAAAACACTATCATTCTCTTTCTTTTCCTTCCAATTCCATTGATTCAAACTAGTCCTTAGAGGAATATGAATTTTGAACATGTATAAAAATTTTACAGGCCTATAAAGAACAGACAGCCTTCTTCCGGTCAGTGGACTATAAATTTCTTGGAGATGCATCTTTGTGGAAGAACACTTCAGATGTCCCCGAGAATGTCATTGAGTTTGTAACTTCACCAAACAATCCTGATGGTAAGTTGAAAAAGCCTGTTCTTCAAGGACCAAACGCCAAAGCAATTCAAGATCATGCCTATTATTGGCCACATTTCACTGCAATATCAGCCCCATCAGATGAAGATGTCATGCTATTTACACTCTCTAAGCTTACTGGTCATGCAGGAGCTAGATTTGGGTAACAACCAAGCCATCATATGCTCACACACTTTAACTATATATATATGTATATATATATATTTCTATATGTATGTATGTATCACATTGCTATTCCTACTCTAGGTGGGCATTGATAAAGGATGAGGCTTTGTACCAGAGAATGTTGGTGTATACTGAGTTGAATTCGTTTGGGGTTTCGCGGGACACTCAATTAAGAGCTTTGAAGCTGCTAAAAGCAGTTCTTGAAGGGGAAGGAAGGGAGATGTTTGAATTTGGATACGAAACAATGAGGAAGCGATGGGAGAATTTGAGCAAGGCCTTGTCGGTGTCAAGGCGCTTCTCTATCCAGAAAATTTCACCTCAATACTGCACCTTCTTCCGAAAAGTCAGACCACCTTCTCCAGGTGATTTTCATTTTTGAATTTCTATTCCTCTCTTGACTCTGCTATGTCTCAAAATGCTAATAAATTGGCAATATGTACAAGTTGTTGCAATGCAAATACAGGACTAAAACAGAGGAATTGGCATTGGGGTTAGTAGCAACTGCATAATAATATTATAGATAGGCAATGAGTTCAAATTCAGATTCAAATGATTCAATTCCATGCCATTCAAGACTATAATATATTGAAGTTCAAAATGAAATTGATACTTCAATTTTGTAGCCAAGAGAACGAAGGAATGAATTTGTAGTCTTTACTACTATGTGGAGTTGGGATGACTTTGAAATTTGCATTCCTTTCCTTTTCTGCTTCTTTCTTTCTTTTGCAACCAAATAAGATTTAGTTTATATATATATATATATATATGAGAAATTGAATATTTACTACTAGAAAGAATCATGCTACTTCACTGGCCATCTGAGTTCTTGCAATGCAGAAAGGACTAAAACAGACGAATTGGCATTAGGTTTCATAGTGATATACTATAGACCAGATTTCAGAATGAAATTAGTATTAGAATGATTCAATAACATTGAAACTCAAAATGAAATGAATCAATTACAAATTGAAGTTACTATAATCTCTTACTCTTCATTATCTAGCCAAAAAATGAAGGAGAGGAAGGAACATGTAATTTCACTTATACATTTGGAGTTGGCTGTGAAATTCTTACTTTTTTCTTTTCTGGTTATTTCCTTGTCCATTTGAAATCAAATTATTTTTATTTTATATATATATATATATGATAAATATTTGAATATAAACTAAACACTTTATACTCATTGCAGCTTATGCATGGTTGAAATGTGAGAGGCCAGAAGATGAAGATTGTTCTTCAGTGCTCAGATCAGCTGGTATAATTGGCCGCAATGGTAGTCTTTTTGGTGCTGAGAATCGCTATTTGCGTCTCAGCCTCATCAAGAGACAAGATGACTTCGACTTACTGTTGCATCGAATGAAAGAACTAGTCATGCAGGAAGGTGATATTAAAATTATGTGAAGATCATATCTATATAATCAACATATGTTGATTATATATACATATATGTATTAGTCATGGAGGAAGATGATATTAAAATTATGTGAAGATCATATCCATTTAATCAACTTATGTTGATTATATGCTGATCATGCCATTATGATTTAATTGGTGTAATAAATTGTTTGTTATTTTAGACCATAAGTAAAAACAAATCTCTATCTCTTCCCCTTGTTTCACTATGGCACCTTATTTCTAGGAGGATCTTAGGTCCCACTAGTGAGATTTGTTCCCTAAAAGAGAAAATTCAAAGATATGTGTCATTCACTTTTCTTTATAGACAGTTCAAATCACAAGATACGAAGAAGAAAAAAAATTGGGGTTCACTAGAAGTATTAGAACTTAATTTTTAGAGCAGTGTCATTTGTAGACTTGAGAAAAGTAGGTGAAGAAAAAGTAAAAGTGTTTTGTCCTCGTAACAATTTTTCAAAACAAAATTTTGGACAATGACATACGTTCTTATCAAATCACAGTGTTTGACAGATTCAAAGCTTACACATGTTTGAATTATTGAGGTGAAAAAAAATCGAGCATATATTTCACTAATTAACAGTGATGCTTTGAATTAAACATACAGATGTGTTGAACTCTCAATGTTCAATAGTCATTTTTGTTTATATTTTTTCAATGATTCAAAATATTTTTTTCCTAATTTTTATTGCTTTCTAGGATAACCTTAATTTCTAATTAAAAAAAGAAAAACATACAGTTGAGCATATGTTAAACACTAGATTGATCATAAAATTGTGAAAAACATAATTGTATGTTCGCAAATTTCGGTGTCAACTTGTTGATCAAGTTGAAATTTTCGTTTCACTTTGGGTCTTGATCTTTGGAGTTGAACAACAAGAGTCTCGTTAGTGTGGGATTGGATGAGGACATCACTCAGTACATGTATGTGATACTATATTTTGAAGTTCCGTGGGTTTAGGACTTATAAAAATAAACTTTTTATTGAAAAATCTGATTTCAAAAAGTCTCACTGGTCTCACTTTTTATGACCGATCCAACTTTTCTTAGTTAGCGAAAATTTACAAAGTGACACCGATCGGTCGCACTTTAAAGTTCCACCGACCGCACTTTTTACAACCGATCGCACTTCGAAGTCCCTCCGATTGCACTTTTTATGATCGTACTTGTTCTGATATGAACGGGATTTTCCTTTTTTATCCGATTTTTGGTACCTTTTCGGTCCAAACTGCATGAGACATTCTTATAGGATTTTAAACTTCTTTTCAAAGTATTCTAATGACTCTCTATCATATAAATATCTCTCTATGTTTCAACCTAAAAAACAACCAAGAGAGAGAAAAGATTTATATTTTTCACTATTGTTGGAGGTTAAAGAGAGATTTATGAGAGAAATTCTTTTATTATTTTTTTTGTTTATATTTTTGGAGAGCATACACACGTGAGTGTTTAAGGATGATGCTCTTCATCCGATTGACAGAATCTTCAGAAACAATATCAAGTTACTCAGTTCGATCAAAATAACAAATTTCTTCCTTACAATTTCTTATATGAAAGGAAGGAGATTCGATCGCTGCAAAGGGATCAGAGTGTTCATGCAGAGTTTGTGTTTTTTCAGCAACCAATTAGCAAGGATTGAGGAGTAAGACTGAAGTTGACAACAATTGGATGAGTTTTTGCAAGAGTAAGACTGAGATGTTCAACAACTAGTTCTTGACAGAGTAAAGTGGGTGTGAGATTAAGATAGAGTCTGTAACTTTGCTTTGAGATAGTGGAGTAAGACACCACCCCCCTCTGCAAGTTTGAGTAAGAAACCACTTCCTTCTCGCACTCAATGTCTCCCATTGATCTGCAACCATAATTCCATTGGTGATACAAGTGTTCTTGGTTTAAGGATGAATAATTGGGACTATTAGGAGATCAGACCTGTAATTTCAGCGTCAGTAGTATGTTTCATCACATAAAGGGCCTTATACAGGGCTAAAATCAAACTACAGCTAATACTGAAGTGTAAACACAAAAAAAATTAATTATAAAATTTTGCTTATCATTAGCATTATCACTATCAAGTTTTATGCCAATTACAAATTTATATCTCACAAAAACTAATTATGCATGTGATTTAGAAAAAGATATATAATCTAACCATAATAGCAAATATAATAGGAAATATATAATCTAACCCATGTTATTGAAAGTTTCTGCAAAATTGTTTAGATTTGGAAATTAATTTAAAATACTCATATGGAGGAACCTATTTATAATTATTTTCCTTCTTAAATTAGTGCGTCTTTGGAGAACCATATTTCTTCATTTTTAATCATTTTCTTTATTTTCCATCATTTTCAATATTTCTTCTTGTTTTAAGTAACATTTTTATTGCATCAAGTGTCAATGTGTCATTGAGCTATTCAACTTAAGATTTTTAATATAGATAAAAATAAATAAATAAATAAAAGTAAGGAAAAATTACCTCCAAGTCCTACTTTTCTCATTGAAAGACAAACAAGTCCAAAAAATTCCTTTAAGACCAATAAATCTTACTTTTGAAATTTTTTTCCATTTAAGTCCTAAATCAGTGTATCTTCCATTTATATCCTTACTAAATAATATATACTCTTGCTACATTAAATATAAAATTTAGACTCAAACTTTCATAGATACTCTTACAAAATTACACGAAAAATATGAATAAAAAGGAAAAATATATACATTTTATTAGTTTTTTATAAAATAATTAATTTTTTGTATTAAAATCATGTATTCTACACAATAGTTTTTGAATTGAATTTAAATTAGATTAATTATTATTTAAATGCATAGGATATATAAAAAATAGATTATACATCAATTATTGAATAGATTTATAATTACAAAATTATACTTCAATTTGAAGATGTAGTGATTTAGGACTTAAATGAAAGAAAAATTCAAAAGTAAGATTTATTAGTCCTAAAAAAAAAATATTAAGACTTATTTACCTTTAATTGAAAAAAGTGTGACGTAATTTTTTCTTAAAGTAACCAATAATTCTAGGTGGCTCATTAATTTAAACGATTAAACTATGTCTAAGATTAAATCTGTACTGTAGCCCTTTAATAGCTGGATTAAGACCTTGACGGCCATCCTTAATCCTACCACCCACAGCATTGATGGAACAAATAAATAAAAAATAAAAATAAATAAAAGAAAGAAAAGAAGTTTGTTGATGTCACCGATGAGAGGTAACAAACAAAGGAAACATCAAAATTGCTAAAAATAATGATAATTAAAGAAAGGGTGCAAGTTCAACCTGCTGGGAAATCATTATATTACACGTGTCAGTGGTTGCATATGGGAAGACTCCCTTCCTCGTAATAACAATAGCGGAAGCACGTGATAAAAAAAAATCTCCCCATACTATTAGCCTATGTTTTGTTATATATATATATATATATATCTTAAAAAATTGAGGATAGCTAGCGACAGAGATGAGAGATAGAGAATCTAGAATGATTCAAAACCAAAGCTCCAGGCATTATTCGTT
Source organism: Cornus controversa (assembly GCA_026545225.1). NCBI lineage: Eukaryota > Viridiplantae > Streptophyta > Magnoliopsida > Cornales > Cornaceae > Cornus > Cornus controversa. Next base: position 32,351,650 of record CM048854.1, read on the forward strand.
TCTACTGTTTTCTCTGATTCTTAATCTCTTCTTCATCATAAATCTGTATGTGGGTGTTGCCAATAAGTGGAAGCAGCTGAGTTGGAGCCAAGAAGCTGCAGCAGAAGCTGAAGCTGTGGCATCAGTGTATTGCTCAGGCCATGGAAGAGCCTACTTGGATGGTTTGCTTCTTCATGGAAAACCAGTTTGTGAGTGCAACACATGCTATGGAGGTCCTGACTGCTCTCAATTCTCACCTGGATGCCCTGCAAATGCAGACAGGTTTGCGTCTCTCTCTCTCTCTCTCTCTCTCTATATATATATATATATATGTCTTAGATACAACCTAAGAGTTAGTATCGGGGATTCCAATTAATAGCTTTCATGTAATTTCAAAGTATGGAAAAAAAAAAATTGTATTGCTGAACTGAATTCCAAATTGGGAAACTCAGGACAGGGCCGGTTCTGAGATTACGAAAATCTCAAGAGGTCCTAGGCGAATTTCGAACATGAGACCCTTTATATGTAAGGTTATACACGCGCAAATTTTTTTTTTTATGAAGTGCAAATTTTTAACACTCTTTAGTCACAAATAAACGTGATCGTCTTAGTATTTTGAGATGCAAAATTATCAATTAAAGTATTTCAATCAAATTTATCCAACATATCTTTAATTTTCAATAGATATCATACTCAATCCATTCAATATCTCTCGTGGCATCGTCGACCTTATGTAAGATTTGATCAACTTCAATTTTAAAAAGTTGATACAACTGTAACTGGGATAGTTAATAATACTCTATATGCAATTCAAGCATTTGAAAACCGTACAATAATCTAGCTTTTTTTATAAAATCTAATATTTCAATTGCCTTTTTTGTTCCTCGTGATAAATCTTCTTTTAAGACTTTTAACTTTAAACATAATTCTGCCGAGATATTGAATCTAATTTTCTTCAATATTGTTCGGTTGGAGAAGAAAATTGAAAGAGAGAGGGGGAAGAGAATTGTTGAAGAGAGTGAGGAATAAAGAAAAAGAAGAAAAAAAAATGAAAAATCAATAAATTCATTGAAGGAGGCAAATAAAGAAATATATATATATATATATATATATATAGATATCGACTATTTTAACTTATACAATATATATAATACTATTTTTTGTTTGGGGCCCTTTATCTGTCTTTTAACTTATAGTACTATTTTCTTGGAGGTGATTTTGTCTCTGCTTTTAACTCATACGATAGGTAGATATATATATTAGGGCCCCTAGATTTTGCAGGCCCTAGGCGACTGCCTAGGTCACCTATGGTCAGGGCCGGGCCTGACTCAGGAATTGGTAATTTGCATGAAGTTTAGAGCTTTCTTTCTTTCATTTTCTATTTTTCATTTGGATGTAAAGATTGTGAAAGTGGTCCAATTTAGAGGTCAGCAAGCATGATGATGTCAAGGGCATAACTAGATATTTCAAATTTAGCATATAGTTCCCAAATGGCATTGATTTTTGAACAGCTTTTTTATCACCAGGATCAGTTCTCTGTATTGTTGTAATATTTTATGAAAGTACATTATTGATGTGTGTGTGTGTGTGTGTGTATTACATGAGATGTAGGCAAGCAATTTGCATCAGATTGAATGGGTCTTGAGTGTGAATATGTTTTGAATGTCTATATATATATCAAGTACACAAAATATTCCTGGCCATAGATTTCTAATATTTCCAAACATTCATCTGACAGAGATAATTTGTTTCACTTGGGCACCTTGTTTCTAGTAGGACACCTTAAATCCCACTTTTGAGAATCCACAAAAGAGAAAAATCAAAAATATGTGCCATCCACTTTTTCTTGTAGGACAAGCACCAACTTGTGTAATCATAATTAAAAGTCAGTTCAAAACACATGTTAGGGAAAAAATTGGGGTTCACTGAAGGAAAAGTAAAAGTATGTTATCTTAAAACATATTTTCAAAACCAAATCACTAGTAGATAATGAATATAAAAGTTCTCAACTTTCAACTTTGACATCATGTTCCTTCCAAATCACATTGTTTGACATTTCTTTATTTTAGAAGGAAATTATGTTTATGTTCAAGTAAGCAAATAGAAAATATGTCATGGTTAGAGGAGTGTATCCAATCACATTGTTTGACAAATTCAAAGCTTACCTGTAATTGAATTATTGAAGATAAAACAAAAAATTTACATACATTTTACCAATTAACAGTGATGTTTTGAAATAAATATAAACATGTCTTGAATTGTCAAAGTTCAATAGTCATTTTTTGTATATATTTCTTCCATGATTTTAAAAAAATTATTTTCCTATTCAATGCTTTCTATTAGAACTTAGTTTCCCAGAACAGTGTCATTTGTAGACCTGGAAAATAGTAGGTGAAGGAAAAGTGAAAATATGTTTTCTCAAAACAAAATCATTAGAATAAATCATGAATACATTAATTGTCAACTTTGAACTTTGACATCATGTTCCTTCCAAATCACATGGTTTGACAAATTCTAAGCTTACATATATTTCACCAATTAACAGTGATGTTTTGAATCAAACATAAAGATGTCTTGAACTGTCAAAGTTCGATAGTCGTTTTTTGTATATATTTCTTCGATGATTCAAAAACTTCATCGCCTAATTTTTAATCCTTTCTAGGAAAACGTTAATTTCAAATAAAATTAAAGTAGAGCATTTGACTAATACTATGATTATCTCATGCATGACACTCGTTTCAATCTATTTCTGCAAGGTAATTAAGATGCCATTCCTCTGCAAGATTGAGTAAGAAACTACTTCCTTCTGGAACTCGGTGTCTCCCATTGATTTTCAACCATAAATCTATTGGCCATACAAGTGTTCTTCGAATAAGGATGAATAATTGGGACTAATCAAGAGATAAGAACAATAATTTCAGAGTCTGAGTAGTATGTTTAGTCACATAAAAGGCGTTACGCAGGATTAAAATCAAATTGCAGAGAGTAGTTAAAGTATAAACACATAAATCTCCTCAATTCATACCCCATCATCAGATCATCTATAATGTCAATTTAAATATCACAATATGCTTCATTATCACTATATACCAAGTGTTATCCATATATTGTTTATCACTTGCAGTGGGGATCCATTATTCTTGGAGCCCTTCTGGATGCAACATGCAGCTAGTAGTGCAATCGTAGTAGCAGGGTGGCATCGAATGAGCTATACATTTAGTGACAAATCTTTCATCTCACAAGAGCTCGATAAGCATATACGAAAAGTACACGCCATAGCCAAAAATGCAGTTACTGATGGAAGATACATTGTTTTTGGTGCTGGCTCAACCCAACTCCTTAATGCTGCAGTTCATGCCCTTTCTGCAGAAAATTCATCTTCGCCTGCAAGAGTTGTTGCTTCAATCCCTTATTACCCAGTTAGTCCTAGTACCTAGTTTTGGTTTTGTTTCAAATTTATAAACAGATATATATAGAGATAGAAGTTTGAAACTAATCTTTTCACAGGTTTATAGAATGCAAACAGACTTCTTCAGATCAGTCGATTTTGAGTTTCATGGAGATACTTCATTGTGTAAGAACACTTCAGATGACCCCACAAATATAATTGAATTTGTAAATTCACCAAACAATCCTGATGGTCATTTGACAAAGGCGGTTCTTGAAGGCCCTTCCGTTAAGACAATTCATGATCATGCTTATTACTGGCCACATTTTACAGCTATCCCAGCTCCAGCAGATGAAGATCTGATGATTTTTACAATTTCTAAGCTTACTGGTCATGCTGGCAGCAGGTTTGGGTAAGAAAAAATTCATCACATACACTTTCTAGTATATTTTTCAAGAATTCAAGTGCTATGCTATGTTTAGTGACTAGTGTTCTTCAATGTGTTCAAATTTAAAAAAAAAAAAAAAGTTTCTAGTATATTTTTCAAGTCATCACAGTGTTGTTACTTCTCCAGGTGGGCATTGGTAAAGGATGAGGCTGTATACCAAAGAATGGTAGCTTATATGACCATCTCCGAAATGGGTGTTTCACGGGATTCTCAGTTGAGAGCTTTGAAGCTTCTGAAAGTAATTTTAGAAGGAGATGGAAGAGAATTATTTGATTTTGCATATGAAACAATGAGGGACCGTTGGGAGAGATTGAGCCAGACCTTATCAATGTCAAAACGTTTTTCCATCCAGCATATTGCACCTCAATACTGCAATTTTTTCCAAAAAATCAGAGGACCTTCTCCAGGTTAGTTCAAGAAATGAATAACTATCAACTTCAATGTTAAATAACTACTTTATAGGCCAAAATTTCAATGCTAATATTATTCATTTTCATTGCAGCCTATGCATGGTTGAAATGTGAGAGTGGAGAAGATGAAGATTGCACTGCAGTTCTCCGAGCAGCTAACATAATTAGCCGTGAAGGTGGCCTGTTCACTGCAGAAGATCGCTACACACGTCTCAGCCTCCTCAAGAGCCGCGACGACTTTGAATTATTGCTGCATTGGATGAACAAATTAGCCTCTGAAGAAGACAATATTGGAATTGAAACTATGTGAAGGTTATAATCAGTCATCTGTTGGTTATAATTAAGATGGGTATGAGGTCATTCTTTAACCAGTTTAATAATGATCAACATCCTAAGAAGGGTTCATGTCTATTGAACTCTCAAGTAGTAAAGAACTTTCTCTGGATTCATTAAGATTCCATATCTAACTATCCTCCTCTGTAAATTTGTTAGACAAGAATAATCTTGCAAGTTTCTGCAAAACTTTGTTCATTTTTATTTTATTATAATCAATCATATGTTGGTTATAACTAAGATGTGTAAATGTATTAGACAAGAATAATTAATGTTGCGAGTTTCTGCAAAACTGTGTTCATTTTTATTTTGTTTATTTATTTATTTGAATTTGTGAGTTAACATAGATCATAAAATTTAGAAAAATCATACTGTGGAATGTTTGAAGGTAGAGAATACATCAAATAAGCTCATTTTATTTATTGTGACCGCAACAAATTATTGAGAGTCACAGTCTCTCCATTTGATTTAATAATACAGACATAAGACTATGCACTTAAAGTTTAGAATGACAAAAGTGAAAATAAAAGTCGTACAAAATAATGTAAATTTTATTATTTGGCTTATAGTGCGTCTGAAGGGTATAATTGCAAGTCTCTTGTGTGCAGGCGTGTCAGGATGTCTAAGTCTAATTTTGCGGCAAAGTTGGCTTTGGCCGAGCTATTGAAAGCCAAATAAATATTCCTGAGTGTTACGGCCCGATGAGACCCTCTAGTCTTTCTTTGGCGATTGTGAGGAGGGAATGACCCCTCTCAAAGGTTCAGTGACTTTAAAAACTTTTCTTGACTTTCTTGAAGTGAATTTTTTGTGTTTTTTTATTATGAGTGAAAAGAGAGATAACGGCCGAACAATACTTTAAGCAAAAAGTAACCATCTTGTCATTGATGTAAAGACATTAGATGAAGATTAGTTACAATTTCTTAAGCATTATAAGGTTTTGGGCCTAGTTACATTCCAACATAACAAGCCCGAAGGCATGCTCTATGAACTAGAAGTTGTAAACTTAACAACTAACTTAAGTGCTACAAAATTAAATTACTGAAAGAAGTACAAAATTGTAAACCTAAATTAAAATTACATTGTTAAGTTAAATGAAAACATGATTAAAACAAGAATTTTGAGCTACACACTATAGGAGCAAGCTTCGAAATAAACTTAGTGTTGGAGTCCACTAGGACAATATGAAAAGTCAGTTGTGTGGGTGTAAGATATCTGCTTAGACATAAATGAGTTATATTTATAGTGCCGTTGGATTGCTATCCACGTGGACAACCATGATAGAGTTCTGATCTAAGCTGACAATAGTTCACGTGAGGACATTAGAGTGTGTTGACGCTACAATTTAGATATTCTAAATTGTCACATCAGTGAAATAAACTCCTTATCCTTTTGTAGATGAGACAATTTAGGACATCTTATTTCTGCATCAAAGGCTCGAGTGTTCTATTGTCTTTCCTGTCAAATTCATCTCAAAGCTTGCATTAAGTGGACGGCAAAAAGAGAACAATTGTGATCTAATCAGCCGAAGGATGACTCACAATTTTGATGGAAGATGGCTCGGGCAAAGAGTCACTGTAGTGGGTCTATCATGCCAACATGGTACTCATCCTATCGACCTTGTTTCTGGCTTCATCGATATAGCCGATAATCTCACCTATGAGTCCCCTCCTCAGTTGTGCGACCAAATTACCCATTCGAGTGCCAACAGAGTATGATTCCATTACTCTGACTTTTCTTGAAATTTTGTTTAATTATCATCAGATTAAAGTTTTTAAAATATGACGATTAACCTCTCTTGAGGTTTAGTTGATTTTACTCTAAGTACCACTACCGTTAATTGATAGTCAGTTCCATTAACTTCAATTAATATAAAAAAATTAAAATTCCTTATATATATATATATATATATATATGGAATATATATTTCATCAATGTCACACTAACACTATTGCTACCGAGCGTAATTTTGACATTTTAATTGAGGATATTTTTGCACAAAAAATTATAATTTGAACGTATTTTTGTAATTGTATATTAGATATGATTATGTTTAACGTATCATTAGTCTGACAGAGGTGTCAGAGTAATATTATAAAAATTTTAATTTGAAGATAATTAAGTCAAACATCAAGAGAAGTCAAAGTAATTTACTTTATATATAAGTTGAGGACTAATGTAAAAATTAGGATATCAATGTTTTATATAATAAACTAGTTGGCAATTTAAAAAAAGGGACAATTTAATTTTTGACAAATTAATTTTACATAATTCAAAATACAACCAATATCAAAAAGTATTGGGTGAAAAAGCCGCTTAATATTACAATAGTAATATAACTTTCTCTCTCTATCTCTATCTCGATCTCGTACGTTACTTTCTCTCTCCTCTTTGCATTAACGGTGAAAATTTTACTTCTGACACTTTAAGTGGAGGAAAGTAAAAAAATTTACTCCATGAACGTAAAACAAAGTTCTTCACACAAGACTCGGCACATTTAGTGCACTAACATGAGAATTTTACTTCACAACTATGCTACTTTTGTAGCAAAAAAAAATTGCAAATACACTGGTGCATACTTATCCGCACTGGTGCACTGGTTTTTTGTTTTTTTTAATGCAAGTAGTGGACAAAATCCAGATGCACCGGCACTGATAAAGTTGCACCGGTGCAGATAAAGTTGCACTGGGTTAAATTAAGGAACTATGTTTACGAAAGATTCATCATGAAAATCAACTCAAAAACCGTTCTTGAATACATCAATCTCGGTGACATTATTACCATTTTTGAAAACCTCAATCTCTGCGACAGGGCCGGCCTTGGGCCCTGGCTTTTGACCGCCTGGGACGCTCAAATTTTTTAATTTTTTGAGGGCCCCAATTTCTACCAAACTCACTAGATGTTATTTAAAAAAAAATAGTAACTAATAGTCCAATACACTAGTATAGCCTAAAATTTAATAACAAAGTGAGCCTCATTTAAAAAATAATGACAATGGTCCAATAAAATGGTCTGGGCCTCATTTAAAAAAAAATACAAATTACTACTAACTATTTGTCTTAGGCATTTATTTTTTTTTCAGAACTCCTTTTCTTTTATTCTTCTATTTTTACAATGAGCAGCAGTAGGCGGCAAGGCAACAACTTTCTTTTGGAGATTATGAGCACTTTAATTGATAATTTTGTAACTCAAAATGTAAGACAATCACATTTACTTTGATATGAAATTCAATTTTAATTTTTGTAACTAAGGTGTATTGAATATTTTCTTTTAATTTTTTTATGTGAATTAGATCGTATTATTTATAAAGCACCAAGACCAAGATTTTTTTTCAACATTAATTTATTTTATTTGTTTATCGTCTTATTTTAATAAAAATTTTGCACTCTTATAGAATTTATCCACACCTGAAACTTTAGGTAGAAAGGATTCCATTTAAAAATTCGTCTAAAACTTCTCAACATTTTTTGAATCTCAAGTTCGGCCCTACTATGCAATAGCATCATCGTTGCAGCAGCACAGCTCGCAGAGAACGTGGGAGAGGAGAGAGCTTCAGATGGGGGAAGGAAATGGGTTTATGTGAAAAAGTGATAACTTGAGGTAATCGGTGGTATCGAGGAGGAGAGATAAAATGGAGTGTATAGAGAGAGAAAGGAAGATGGATGGAGATTTGATTTCAAATTGAGCACTTTGGACCAAAAATTATAGATTTACTGGTAATTACTTTTATTAAGTGACTTTTTCATTTGTCTTGATATTTATCGTATTTTGAATTATGCAAAAAATTAAATACTCCTTTAAAGGAAGAACAAAAGACGACTTTATGAATACTAAGCATTTTATAAGACAGTATTAATTTACATTAAAGTGTATCTTCTAAAAAGGATATTTTTATAAAGAAAAATGATGAAACAATAAGTCGGTATTAGTACCGACTGATGTGTCAGTTATTTATTTAAACACTTCGAATGAGGGAGAGACATTATCTTTATCCATTATTTATTAAGAATCTTTGTTGGATACAAGTGATTGGAGTGTGAAAAAAACCTATCGGCAAATGTAACACTACTCTTTTATAATTCGTTGTAGTCGTTAATTGTAATATGAAGACATGTCCTTCCATACACATTTTTTTCAAAAAAATGGAAGCTTTTCACTATTTCTAAGACTACATATGAATCGAGTTATTTATAAATAATTTGGGATTGACTCGTTTAAAATTTAGCTCGAGCTCGTTCATTAAGCAAACAAATTGAGCTCGAGCTCATTTTTTTAGACTCGTTTAGTAAACGAGTTGATTACAAACATTGTTAAGCTCAGGTCCTGTAGGCTTGTGAATACTAATCTCGTGTAAGTTCGTATGTGTTCATTAACATGACCTCATGCACACGTTAATAAATATAGACTTTTGTAAGTTCGTATAAGTTTATAAACGAGTCAAAGTGATGCTAAACACGAGCTTAAACTGAGTCTAAAGATGAATATGGTATCAAGATTTTATTTTCTTTTTTTTATTAAATGAGTTGAACCGAGCCGAGTCCGAACTTTGCTTTTAAAGCTTATTAGGATCCCAAACTGAACTACAAGCAAATGAGTCTGAGTCCGAAGATGAAATTCAAATAAGCCTGATTCATTTATGAAATAGTCCTAACTATTTCCTAAGTTTTTCTCTTTGAGAGAATCCAAATTCATTAAGCCGATCCCACAGGCAAGTTGGTCAAACTATTTGAGACAATCCAAATTCATTTCCACCAGAAGAAGGTAGAGAGAGAGAGAGGAGAAGAAGTAACATATAACTTGGGCCTGGATGTGTGAAATATGCAACACGTCAGCCCAAGATTTATTTCCTTCTGGGCTTGCATTTTTTGGCCCAAAAACTTGGGCCTTGATATGGGAAATTTGGCATATGCAACACGTCAACCCAATATATTTCCTTCTGGGCTTGAAAGCCCATCAACTTTTGTCCAACCCTCCTATTTTGGGACGTCGATAGAAGTAGACTTGTAGTAGTTAAATCGTGCACGTAGCTATCAATCGGCCGTCCAATGCTTGTCAATTGGTCTATCATTGGTCCTCAGAAGCAACCCCATGATCATTGGGCCCACCACGGAGGTGGCCTACAAATAAAAAAAAACTGTCCCTTGAAAGCCACGTGTACAGTCAGATGATTCTGGAGACTTCCACACACACGATCACACACACAAATATAAAATATAATATAATATATAGATAGATATAGATATAGATATATTATTTCCCCTATTTTTGAACCTTAACATGAAGTTACAATCATTGATATCAAGGTCTCAAGCCATATAATTGCCAACTCTGGCGGTTGGCACCGAAAGTGGCCACTTGTTCCTAGTTTTTAAATAAATGTGAGTGCAGAGCCGACAATCACCTCATTGTATGACTTTCTTTCATTGGTCTATTTGGATCATAGACCATTGATAAAAATAAATAAATAAAAATATTTTCATTAATTATTTTTCTCGAAATATCTTGATGTTTCAAAGCATTGAATTAGAATTCTGAAATTTGAATTGAAGAAAAAAATTTCAACTCCAATTTTAATGTGTCAAATTCTATTTTTTTTAAATGCAAAGAATGAAATTACTATGTCATATTCATCGATTGTCAGGTGGATCATTTGATAAATGTTCGATAATATAGTTTCAAAAGGAGTAATATTATATATATATATATATATATATATATATATATATTGCAGTTGTTTTTTTGTTTTATGTATCATAAGAAAAATATTAATAGTAACAAAACTGTCTTTCAAAAATTTGTAGTAAACAGTGATATATATATATATATAGGTGAAAATTAAGTTCAAAGGATATGCATGTCATTTTTGCAATATTGAAAGGCAAAGTTACCAAATGAGTTTTACATGGAGATTAAATTGATTAATTACATCCTCAAAAAGGTAAAAAATTCAAAATGATTACTTTCTGAACAAGTTGGAGGATAACACAGTAAGTTACATTCATAACACCATGACATGCATGTATGCGCATAACAAAATGATTCTTTACATATGCATATGTATGTATAGATATATATAGATACTTTGTACAACCCATTAAGAAGGCCCCACTAGCACATGGGTCATGGTCCCACTGAGCAGATCAGAAACGCAAGTAGAAGATATATATTCAGCACCACATTGAGCCACGGGTTTGTGGACTAACTATAGATAGATATGAATGAATATCTATAGCTTTATTGCTATTGGGTGAGTCCAAGTCAAATAATATTATATATATATAATGGTGGGTCCTAGTTTTTCAAGTGGTCCAATGGCCTCGTTTGAAAAGAAAACATCTAACAGTATCCACCAGATATTTTTGTCCTACCCGTAACCTGCCCCTTTATTCTCAGCCACTCAACCAATTGACGTTTCGACATCTTAATGGAACGATAGTTTTCGGGCAGACTCTGCCCCTAATTTTTATTTTTTTAAGCATAAATAAAGCTACTACCGTGTCGACCACTTAATGGAATGATAGCTTTTGGGCAAACAGTGAGCTTCGCTTTAATTACATGTAAATACAAGCCCAATTACTAGCGATGCATGCAAAGCCAAATTATACGGTTCGATTCTATTAAAAATAAAACTAAATTAAATCTTTATGACCAAAAGGAATTGAACCTTCACCTCTAATATATTATATACATAGAGTATAATATAAAAGTATAAGAATAGATTATTAGTATATTTCTATACTGGTTACACTTATAACTTATTTATTTATGTTAATTTATAATATTATAAATTATATAATATATTTGATAAATAAATATATAAACGGTTTGGTCCAGTCTTTAGGGACATGAAACCGGAATTTACGGTTCTAATATTTTGGAACCATGACCGAATCGAACCAAACTGTCTTGTCTGATTTTTGTGTGCTGGTTTACAGATTTTTGTGCACCCCTACCAATTACTCCTTGAGGTTTGTTCTGTATTTCATAACACCTTCTCTTGCCAAAAAGTGCATCGTGTCAGTGTACTTTTTCATTATAAAATAACCTAATTGCCTTTTGCCTTCTAAAAAGACCCTTTTGAATAATAAAATTACTTATTTGACCTTTCGTAACTGATATTAATTGACCAAAATAACCTCTACCCCAAATCTCTTCTCTTTTCTCCACCTTATAGAGTTGTACATATATACAAATATATGTATATATGTGTATATATACATTAACTAGTGATATATATATATATATATAACCAAAACATTACAAATTTGATAAATTTCACAGTTCGTTATAGAAATCAAACCAAATTATGATGGGCATGCGGGAACTAAGTCAAAATTTCAAACTCGAAAATAAGAAATCAAATTGGATTTGGTGGGCATGTAGAAACTGAATCAAAATTTCAAGAAATCAAACTCAAATTCCAAATCAGCAATTAATGTAGAAGATACCAACAAAATAAATTCGAGATTAAAGAAAGAGGTAAATTCTTGTCAATCAAACACTTCTAAGGACTCTATCGGTACAAACCAAAAGTTGGGTTTTGAAAAAAGAATCTAGAAAAATAAAATTTTCTTTCTACACAATGTATAACTCAATCCACACATATGACATCACATTTTCCAATGAAATAGTTAATCAACATTAGCTGAAATACTTTTTCAATTGATTTCCAATCAAAATCAATAATGTGAAATTTAAGTTGATTGATCGTATTTCTACTTGAATTTGATTTTATGATTTTTGAATTAAAAACAAAAGTAATAAACAATCACATCCTTAAACCAAATATAATACAATGGCCTAATACTAGAGCATGCAAAGTCACTACAAAAATTATATATATACACAGATAGATATATATGTGCGTTATATATAATCAATTGAGGGAAAAAGAAAGGAGAAAGAAGTAAGGGCAGTTTGGACAAGTTCATTGATGTAAGATCCGGCTCGGACGACAGAGAGGCGACAAGAGGGGAAACGGCAAGACGATCCAGGTCGTTGGTTAAAAGATTGTTGAGAGATTCACTATGAAGACAATATAATTGGGTAATTTTAATAATAACAATCTATTGTAGTGTAAATCTAATAAGTTTACTTGAGTATGTATTTTACAAAATATCACATTATCTCAAGTATCTTAAAGGTGTTGGACTTCAAAGGAATTATAAGAAGATATTTGAAGTCACATGATCATAGAACTCAAATATCAATAATCAAAATCAATAGTGAAGTTGAAGTGAATCCAAATCACGTGATGAAAGAATCCAAGAGTTTGAAGATTTGAAGATCAAAAGACTTGGGTAGGCTAGTCTTGAGTGAGTGCTAATATTTAATGTAAAGTTATTTTTGAAGTAATTTATTTTGAAAGCTTATCTATTGACCTAGTGCACCTTCGGACCAATACATACCATTCATATCATATCATGGTTCATTGGACATTTAGAATTAGGTCATGAACTTTATTGAATCATCTTGAAGACCTTTGTAGAGATTGAGTTATTTCAAGCTCATTATTAGCTTTAAATGAACTTAATTAATTATTGAGTAAGCAAATTTTAGAACCTACTTTTGAATTAGAAAATATCATTTACGGTTCTTAGATACATTGACTTAGGCTTTGAACTCAATTGATTTACTTTATCAAGTATTGTCATGTACAATTGTTGTTTCAAAGACTTAGCACAAAAATTTTGCCAAGTGTGGGGATTCTAGGGGTAGAAACATAAATATGAATTTTTCAATAAATCTTGATATTAAAAGTTCTGGTAACTATACCCCGTGATTTATCATGATATTATGAATTTTCTCAACTCCAAATGACTTGATTTGGTCATTCAAATTGCATGATGAATTTTTGACTCAAAATTGTGAAATTTTATTTTGTACTAAAATTGAAAAATAAGATTTTGATTAACTTGGAATTTGATTTTGAAAATATTTTTATTGAATCCAAATGGAGAGTACTTTACTTATTTACATTGTATAACTTAAGGTAAATCGAAATATAATAAAGATTTACTTAAATATTTTCAATGAAAACAAGTAAGCAATGTGCAGTTGCAATAGGGATTTTTCAGCAAACTGAAAGTAATTTTCAGCTAACTCTAAAAAATGGTTTCAATTGATTGAAAATTACTGAATTTTAATCTAACGGCTAGTTTGGTGCATTTAATACTTCCAACAACCCTCCAACAACTATCTTTTTAAAAATTTCTATATATATTATGAATTTTCTCAACTCCAAATGACTTGATTCGGTCATTCAAATTGCATGATGAACTTTTGACTCAAAGTTGTAAAATTTCATTTTGTACTAAAACTGAAAAATCAGATTTTGATTAACTTGAAATTTGATTTTAAAACTATTTTTATTGAATTCAAATGGAGGGTACTTTTCTTATTTACATTATATAACTTAGAGTAAATCGAAATAGAATAAAGATTTACTTAAATATTTTCAATGAAAACAAGTAAGCAATGTGCAGATGCAATAGGGATTTTTCAGCAGATTGAAAGAAATTTTTAGCTGAAACTAAAAAATGGTTTCAACCGATTGAAAGTTACTGGATTTGAATCTAATGGCTAGTTTGGTGCATCTAATGCTTCGAACAGCTATCTTCTTAAAAACCTCTATATATATGTATATGCTCTACATTTACCACAAGAGAGAAGAGAGCAAAAGTGAGATCTACTCATGAGCATACACTTGAAAAATTCTTGAATACAGATATTTGCATTCTACTTGGTAGAATCTCTTGTGGGAACCACCATTAAGCCTCATATTACAAACCATTAGTTGGGCTTTCTCTTGAATACTTCATTTGTAACGCTAAAATATTGAATTATAACTTGTGTATCTATCCATTGAGGGATATTCTCTATTGTACTTAAAATATTATTTATCATATTTAAGAGGAAGTTCAAGAGGTGCTTTTAGCAAAAGAGATAACTTCGTGGAAGCTTGTAAATGTTCATTCTCTACCTTATAAGAAAAATGATTGGGTAGCACTCTTCGCCCGTTAGAGTGAGCAATGGTTATCTCTTAGCCATCAAAAGAGAAAGGAAGACCAAGTTGTGCGCTTGACAATTAAGTCTTAATGAGGTGTTCATCGATGCAAAGAAGCCCAAGTGTTACACTTGGCAATTGTAAATATTTACTTTCTACCCTTAAAGGAAACTCGATAATAGAAACCTCAAGATGTGCTCTTGAGGTTTGGACGTATGAGACCAATGGAGGTGCTGAACCATGTTAACCATGGTGTCTTGAGTTAACATTTTTTAACCTTTAACTCCTTTACTTAATAACATTTCTCATATGTTTAATTTCATTATGATTTATATATATATGAATATTATGAGTTTATATGATTTAATTTATATGAGGAGGATGGGATGAATGTTTAGAGTATGTTGATTGATTGGGTATTTATTTGATTATTCATTTGTCAATCAAGTTGCATGCCATATGTTTGATAAAATGTGCAATCAATATTTTCATATACTACAAGCATGATATGTTGCACTTACATGAATACTTTCATTTGTTGTATCCACTAGATCTTTTAAGTGCATAAGAGCCTTATAGATAGTGTTTTTATATTTGCATTCTTACTTGTTGAATACATAAGCTCGCCAAATGTTTGACAAAAGTCCAATCAAGATTACTTTTGTCAAAACAAACCTAATAAAAAAAGTTTCATCGTTTACCTAAAGTCCATATTCATCCCCTCTAAGGATAATTCTTAGGTAACACACATTATAACTATAGAAACAGAAACAATAACAACTGATCAATCATAGACTCTCTCTCTCTCCCAATAATAAAATGATCATAGTTTTTCATCTCTCTACTATAATAGCAGGAAAGAGAAATTCAAACTAAGCAAGAATATGTTAAGGAAGAAGAGGATGAGGATGACAGTGGTCGCGCATCTACCCGCAAGCGGCGAAGATTCGACTTCATTGACTATATCACAAAGGAAGATGATGACAATTTTGGCAGTGGTCGTCATGGTGGTCACCACTCGAAGAGGCGGTTTGGGTCTGAATTATTCGTTCTCGAGGTGATTGTAGATAATGATGAAGAAGAGGAGGAGGATGAAGGGGAAGACGGTTAGAGTTTCTTTCCTATATTATTCTCTCTCTATTTTCTTTTATATTATAGGGTTTATACTTTTTTCTCTCTCTCCCTCCCTCTCTCTTTCAAACCTACGTCGTAGAAGGTGAGAGGGTAAAAAGAGAAAATATGGCAGGTGATTGTGTGTATTGGTGATTGTGATGGTGTATTGAAATTATGAGGGGCTTTTTGGTCAATTTGTAAATATGATATTTTGAAATAAAAAAATTATTTAAATAATAAAGGGCAATCTAGACATTTCACGTAATTTTTTTAATGGAAAAGTTGACACGGGGTGTTTGTGCAAGATTTTTGCTAAGTTTTATCTAAGTGTACTAAAGGCAAACCTTAAGGGGTGTCATTGTAATTTACCCATAAAGCTATTTATGTTAAGTAAGTTTTGCCGACTCTCACACAAGCTCATAAAGCTATTTATGTTAAGTAAGTTTTGTCGACTCTGGCACAAGCTCGAGCTTGTGTCAATTTGAAAAAAAAAATGACTCGACACAAGTTGCATTTAGTATTTGAATGTTGAAATTTTCAAAAAGTCCCAACACCTGGCGTGTGGGTGCGTGGTGGAGTCCACACCTCTCATGAGATTGCTCTTGAATGTTTTAAGTTAAAGGAAGACTCGGGTCCTATTCAATACAAATTATGTGTTGTGCTCTAGTAACACTTTAATTTTTGAAGATGCAATACCATTACTTCAAAGTAATATCGTTGGGCAGTTTAAGCTCTAGGCAACTTATGCAATTGCCTACTTAGGGTTTCACCTTAATAGAAATCAATAAGGTTCCATATTGCTCCTATTGTAATTTTTTTATAACTTAATATTCTCCGATTCTTTGACATGGACCCACAAAATTTTTGAATTTAAAAAAACTATTTTTCAATTCTTGAATCAATTAAACTATTTTACCTTAAGGTTGGTAAGGAGGTAAAATTACCATTAATTTACATGTGGTCTCCCACAAGCAAATTATCATTAATAAAATTTCTCATTTCTAAACTTCGAAGGCAATGACATATTTGGAGATGAAAAAAAATACTATTTTTTGTTGTTCCAATTTTATAATCTCACATTTACTTTGCTCAAAGTTAACAATCATAATTAAGATTGATACTTTAGTAAAGTTTAAGAAAACACTGTATTATATTCGGTTGCATAGGATTAGTGCCTTGAAATTGAAATTGAAATTTTTTTTATTTTTTTTCTCTTGCAAGAAAAACACTCACACACTCACTTTACTCCTACAGACCAAAATCTTCTCCAATAAGGAGCCTCCTCCAGTGATGACATTCATCACAAGTAGTGGTAACACGCTATTATAATGAGTGATATTAATCATTAGTAACTCACATTACAATTGATAGTTATAAATGTGAGGGACTGTGGAATTCTCTCAATGAACAAGATTTTTACTCGAGACTTGAACCCTCTACCTTCCACTTTGGAAGGTGAGAAAATACCTCTAACCTAACTATATTGCCGAAAAATATATAATAGTTTATATATGTGTATGTAAAAGTTAAGGTAAATACCACTTACACCCTCTCAGTTTAGGCAATATTCCGATTAGACCCCCTCTAGTTTTAATAATCCCGACTGCATCTCCTCAATTTTGGGTTCATGTATTGATTTGCCCCCTCCGTTAGTGTGACATTAGCAATAAATGAAATCAGCACCAAAAAAGTGTATGAATGGTCTATTTTGCCCTTCTCATACATAAAATGATATCTTTAACTTCATTAAACAATGCTCAATTACGAAGTACCCTTAACTTATAAAACAAATGTATGTAAATGCTCCTATCATTTTCATTATATATATATACACACACACTACACACTCTCTTTATGTATAATATCTGTATACTATATGTTATATATACTTATATATTATATATATATCAATGAGCCCTAGACGTTTCGGTCCACATTCCTGGACTCATGGATCTCGCAAATGTTCGCCAGAGAAAATGAAGCCTTAACCGAAGCCCTCCAGAAATCGATCTCCAACCAACTGCAGACAATTGCACTAGAAAATTCAATGACCGGAACGATCACGGATGTCGAGAGGGTGGGTTCAAAATGCTAGGACACAATTATTGTCACAAAGAGAACCAAGCGGAAGTCACGTGTGCTGAAGAAGACAATGACGATGTTTATAGCGACTGATATGGCAAATTTTTGGCAGATGGTGCAACAAGTGACCGGTGTGAGGTTCGGCAATGGACATATGTCGGTTGTTCCCATGTTGAAGCCGGAGCCGCAACGACCATGGAGCTGTCTCTTGTTATTCCGTCACCATCTGTGGTGGCTGACAGTGGTGCTGGTTTAAACTTTGACTCTATTTTTTTTGTGATGGTTGCCGATTGAGCTTGGTGGTGTGCTTTGGCAGTGGAGAGAGAGAAAGGAAGAGAAACATAGAGGAAAGAGATGGAGAGGAGGGGGCAATTCGATCTTTTTAGCATCACCATTTTTTTTTAATTAAATTAAACATTTTAATCAGAGGTAAAATCGTAAAATTACCAAAAAATGTTAGTTTAACTTACATTCATTAGTTACAGAAAATTTAATTGAAATTATTAAAATTCGAAGAAGTCTACTCAAAATACTGAAGAAACTTAAGAAGTGTAACTTCTATTTATCCTAAAAGTTATTATGACGATGAGAACTCAGCGAGAATGTTTCAATGAAAATGGCAGTTGATAGAATCGATGAACATAGACCGGCATTTTCCTACCATTGGATGGGCATGTCCAAGTTTATGTGGGGTCCCTAAATTGATTATAGATTGGCCCAGTTGTAGACTATCTGATTTCTCTGAGGCGGCGGTATGAGGATTCTCTCTAGTACAAGTACTTTTTCATGCATTTGGAACACTAATAATACCTATAGGTGTAATACTTACAATATTATTATTATTTCTCATAAATGGAATACTTATTATTTCGAATGTAACAACTATTAACTTTGGGTTGGTTTACTCTTCTTTATAAACTAAATATGTGAAAAATTATAGTTACAAACTAACAGGATTTTTTTCTCCCAAAAATTATTATCCAAGAAATCAATATCAAAAGAAAAAGAAGTTGGTCGCGATAATAAATGCATATAATATATTTCGTGTTAGAGGACGTTTCACACTCGCTCCACTTATTGGTGGAAAGTAAAAACTAATAATTAATTACTTTTGTGTAATAAATGTCTTATTTTATCATCAATTAGTATGCCCTTATAGTTTTAAAATATTTACATTCATGTCATCAAGTAAAATTATGGTGTTCATAAAGTGATTTTTCAATTTTTAAAGAAAATTTGATTTTTTAATTAAATTGAGAACCAAGATTCATAAAATATTTTATATTCCAATTAATTACAAATTTCAAAAAAATATTTAGAAAATGATTATAATAATAAGTATATGAATTAATATAAAAAATATTATTAAAAATATTTATGATCACTATAGTTTTATTTGTTTGTTGATCCTAATGTAAATATTTAATGATTAGTTAATACTTTTCACCTATCAGTAAAGAGAGTGTGAAAGAACTGCCCTAACAGTTCTCAATTATACACACACACATATACATATATATACAATTCATGTTAAATATACAATTCATGTTATTCTCAAATTGCAGAATTGGAATTAGGTTCTAACTTACACCTTAATTGAAACCCACCTCTAATTATGTTCAATTTGAAAATTTTCAATCCGTGCCTAACTCCATTTTTAAAAATAATTTAGAACCCCATAACAAAATTAGGTTGGGGTAAAAAGAAAAAAAAAATCTTAATGACTTAAACTAAATTAGAGTTCGCACTCTCCTTTTAACTAAATACATTTCACTTCTAAAGTGAAATAATTTAAGTGTCTCTAGTTTATAAATAGAAAAATCAAGTGTTATTGTATTAAGAATATACATATAATTTTTTAATTTCATTTATTCTAATTTCAAGACATCAATTTCATATACTGTGATCAAACAATTTCATTTGAATAGAGGAGCACCGAACCATTAAAACTTCAAAATTCACCGCTTGCAAAAATATAATCCAACATGTTGAGGCCCATTTCGGTAATTTACTTACTTTACAGGGGTACTTGCCCCATGCTCATTTTTTGACGCACATGATGAATATGTATCTACATATATACGTGCCTATGTGTGTGTATATATATATATATACAGCACATCACATGATGATCATAAATCTAATATAAATGTGACATTCACCCGAAAAATATCATCGCCACGTGAGCAGCAGCTAAACATCTCTCTCTCTCGCTATTCTCCCTCTCTACACACACTCTAACCTCTCTCCACCAAAATCATACTTCGACAATCAATCTGTTCAACGGAAATATATTCTCTTTTACAATTACAGTACCGAACCCATTATCACAAGCTCGCAATTTCACAAAAAAAGTTCTACAATCATAGCTTCATAGGCATAAAAAACCAGCAGGTACTTGTTTTTTTGAATTATTTTTTTCATGTATATGTGTGTGTATCTGTGGTGTGGATGTTTTTCTGAGTTGATGATTCATGGTGAATTTTCCTATATAAAAGAAAATGAATCAATTGAATTCTCACTGGAGAGAGGTAAGAAGGCATACAAGAACATTCAACAGAGATTGTTAAACTTTAATTATTTGGCCTTTTTGAGTTGAAATTTTCTTTTTTGGTATTATAAATGAAATTTGGTTACTTATCTTCTTTTATATATTCTCAAGAACCAAACAGAAGTTTTTTTTTTTTTTTTCCCCGTAAAACCAAACAGGAGTTTTAGTGATTCCATTTATCATTTTAAAGTAGTTTCAAACTTTTTGATAAATATCACTAATCAAACAGGCAAGCATTGATTTTTCCAATTTTGGATTTTCTAAAGAAATGTTTGACGTGGACTAAATCTCTCGTGAATTTTTGTTTTTTTTTAGAATCAAGAATTGGGTTTTTATCTCTTTGTTTCATAAGCAACAAAGCTATAATATTTTGATTTAAAAGACGCCTCGTTCCTTTATTTCAACGTTTTCATGTGCTTTGCTGAGAAACTTCCAATTTTTCCGTGACAAAAAATGCAGTAATTGATTGATAGAATTCAAATATGGACTATAGCCAATTAGGAATCTTTCAAAAAAATTAAAGTAGTTTAATTTAATTTAATTTAATTTATCATTTTATGAATTCATTATTTAATGAATTCATAATTTTAATAAAATTGATTATTTCAGTGATTTCACAGTGCGACGGAAAGTAAATGTTATCTGGAAATTTATTGAGTTCGGAAAGTTTGCCACTGAGAGGTGCAAAAGTCTATTTCTGAGTGATAAGAACGATGCATTTTTGTTAAGTGCTTTGTTGAGAGAGCTCGGCTAGTGGTCTGTTTGGACTTAAGATGTTGAATTACAATCTTCTTATCCTTGATTGGTAGCCGTCAAAGTGGAAGCTCATGCCTTTTCTTGCTGGTGCCATCATGCTTAATTAAAGGGTTTGCCCCAAAGATATTTATATGGCTAGTTCATATGAAAGGTGGATTGATCGTCTTCAATTCTCTTCCCTATTCTGCCCCCCACCACAAGATGCACAGCAACGAAAGGTCTGGTAATTTCTTGACCATTTCTTTTTTTTTTTCTTTTCAAAAAAGTTCTAATTCACTTTTTTATTGCACAGCTAGCATAAGTTGCATATCTTGTTAACAAATTGTTGCTCGCGTTGGTTCGTTGCAAAATTGGAGTTGATGGGATAGGTTTAGGTTGCTTTAAATCAATTAGTATATTATTTTTTAGTTTTAGTGAAACTTGTGGAGTGAGATTTAGATTCCATATCATTCATTAGATTTCCACTTACTACTTATGAACTTGTGGTTCATTTTCCTTTTTTGGTGAAAAACATGAAAGTGTGAATTTATTGTGTTACTTTAGATTTGAATACATCGTTGGAATTAAGTGTTAAAGTATATATAGTCTTTGGTAAACCTCCCAAAACTGCCATGGTGAGTGGTACAAAGATTGAATTGAGTTGAGTTATACAGGAAAATGTTTGAAAGTAGTCCACTTTAAGTGTTAAAGTATATATATTCTTTAGTAACCAATCCCACTTTCAGGCATTCAATCATTCTATTAAGATGATAATAGCATGAAGACAATGACATTCAATAGTTTTCTTTCCTTGAGGCAAAGTAGTTAGCTCTCATGATGTTTTAAATCTTCTTATTCTTCGGTTGATATCTTTTTCCTGTTTTTAGCTGTCTACCTCTTTCCAAATTCATGCTATTAATGATGCAGGTGTTTCTTTCTTTTTCCTCTCATTTTAGGCTCAAATTACTGCCTATGTTGAGTATTTTGGTCAGTTCACATCAGAGCGATTTCCAGAATATATAGATGAGGTATTTTATTTTGTGTACATCTCTAAATTGGTTTTTCTTGTTGGGTATAATTCAGAAAAGATACTGAACTAATTTCAATGTCAACAATAATTGTGTATTAATTTTGTTGAGGCTATTTCAATGTTTGTAATAAATGTTACCGATTGATATATATATTTTGACAGCTGATCCGGAACCATTATCCATCCAGGCAAACGCGCCTTTTTGATGATGTTTTGGGTAATTGTGTTTCACACCTTTTGATTCATTCAATCACCCTTCTAAATCATCATTTCAAAGAATTATATTTCTTTTCTTGGCTGGAGCAGCACAATGACTTCTGTATGTATCTTTAAATTCCAGCAATGTTTGTTCTTCACCATCCAGAGCATGGGCATGCGGTCATTCTTTCTATTATTTCCTGTATCATTGATGGTACACTGGAGTATGATCGGAGTATTCCTCCATTTGTTTCTTTCATTTCCTTAGTCCGTCCAAGTGGAGAGGTACGACAACACCTGAACTGAATTTCAGCCTTTTACTTTTCTTAACTGCATTTGGCACTTCACTTCTTTGGATTCCATGCTTATTTTTCCATGATTGACATCTCTCTTACATTTTTCATTTTATAAAGGAGCATGTGATCTGCTCCATGAATCATATTAGAGAGTTAATATTAACAATACATTGTCAATCTACAGAATGAGTATTCTGAACAGTGGGCTCTGGCATGTGGAGAGATCTTAAGAATCTTAACTCTTTACAATCGCCCAATTTACAAGTTTGAGCATCAGTGCAGTAAAGCAGATAAAAGCTGCAGTGGGAGCCAGACCACAACAAGTAACTCTGTAGATAAGGAATCCTATCATCCACCTCCTGTACTACACGAGAGGAAGCTGTTAAGGCCATTGTCTCCCTGGATTACTGATATATTGCTTGCTTCACCTTTGGGTATTAGAAGTGACTACTTCCGTTGGTGAGTATATTCTTTTATGGCTTGGTATTTTTCTAGGAAAAAAGTTTACATTATTTCATTGATAACCCTTGCAGAGAGGCAAAATCATTTTTTTGACTTTGTTATATGTTGAACCACATGCCTTTTGTATTTACAAAAGTTAAAACTTCATTATATATAGTAAATTGGACCAGCTTGAATAGTCATGCTAGTATCGTAAGAGGAAAGCTCTGAAAAATTGAATGGGTTCTTAATTCAAAGTGAAAGGGATAGAATGTTTTGTTATAATGGATACTGCAAACCTGATAGATGTACCTTCCATCTTATATTCATGTTTGCTACTTGTTGAAAGCTTACCATCCAAGCTTATCTTACTAACTATGACCAGTTGTATGTGTCATTGGTGGACTCATATTTCATTTCATGTCAAGTAACAAACCTTGGATGAGAGCAATAGGACTTGACCATCAGCATGATAGTAATTACTACAAATAAAATGCAACTTTTGCTTTAAGAAAAAGGCCCAGAGGATTATGTTGTGTTTAGTTGATGATAATAGAC
The DNA here is from genome assembly GCA_026545225.1 of Cornus controversa. Lineage (NCBI taxonomy): Eukaryota > Viridiplantae > Streptophyta > Magnoliopsida > Cornales > Cornaceae > Cornus > Cornus controversa. The sequence continues at coordinate 32,375,215 of CM048854.1, forward strand.
AATTATTCAGCTCTTAGCTTATGCAGGATCACTACCACCCCATAGTGGGAGGTGGAGGGTTCAAGCACTGTAAGGATGTGGATGTCTGTCATACTTGTCAGAAAATAAAAACTTATGATGATGGATGTTCTATTTACATCTAAAATTTGAGTATAGGCCTCGATTTGCAAATACGAGGACTTGAGCTTCCAATTTTATTTGTGGTACCTGAACAGTTGAGATACTTAATGAAGGATAGTGGTAACATACCAATATCAAAAACAAGGCTAATATTTTATGCGTAGACTTCAAATTAGTTTGTGTAGATGAGGAAGATTTTTAAGGTCTATTTTGAGTGGTGGTTGCATAAAATGAGAGAAAAGCAGTCTCTTACTTGTTCTGATGCTGAATTGATCGCAGGCCTTTTAGGTCAGCAATTTTTTTTGAAGGAAAAATTGATTAAAAATTGTAATTTAATGTTTTATTCTAAAACAAAGATGAAAGGAATCAGAATTGGAGGAAGAACTAGAAGGGTCAATCTGAGAGAAAAAATGATCTGGAAGAAATCGTTCATAGAAGAGGTGAATTAAAGCAAGAAGCTAGATAGAGATGGCTCACGGCTGCTGTACTTTGGAGTCATATCAGGTTGTTGCTGGATTGTTGAATTCAAAGTTAGTAGACATATTTGCTGGCAACCAGAAACAAGATGATGCATCGGGGGATGGCAATAAAAAAAACTGAGGTCATAGTTTAGAAGAACCTAAACTATGTCCAAGAGTTGTTAGAGGATTTAAATATTAGAAGATACACCCTCTCTAATAACTTAAGCTTTTAGAGTAGATAGCGGTTAACATGGTATCAAAGCCAAAGATCTTGAATTCAAACATCACCGTCATCTTGATAATTAAAATTGAAACACCTGTTGGACCAAAATAAGGCCACACATGAGGGGGCATATTGGAGGATTTAAATATTAAAAATCACATCCTCTCTAATAGCTTAAGATTTTATAGTAGATGGTGGTTAACGAGAGCCATATGACCATAATAAGGTATCTCATGGTAAGGACAACCTTGGTCAAGTGGCAACCTTACGGCCTCTGATGGTTAGTACCTAGCTCCTTTGCAAGACTTTGACTCTCTTGTTATTAAGAACCTGTTATTTCAGTCCCCTCTTTAAGGATGGAGTCCTTAATTATTTATAATAATTGTCTTTCTAAAGGCTTGGGTGAGTGAGATGGGGCAACGAGAGTGGTCTTTATTATTCCACTTAAGATTGTTAAAATAGTATGAAAGCCAAAAACCTAGGAGCCCATAGCTCTTATGTTAGCTCCTCATTAAGTTCTCATCAAGGTACGTTTAGTCTTGCTGGACCAGAATGTTTGAATTCTTTCCACATTCTGCTGATGTTAATATTGGGATATGAGCCATCACTCTAAATCATATTCTCACAGTGAGATGTTTCAATTGCATACTTTATTGAAAAAAATCGTATTGATTTTGTAGGAGGGATTTTGAAGAAAAGTTTGTTGTCAGGAAGAGTGTTCAAAAGGAAGATTTTAAAGGGTATAATCATTTAGCTGGTGTAAAATCTGGGGTTGGTCGGAATCTGATTGGGTTGAAATGGCTATTTAATTTTCTCATGAAGATTGGTTGTTGGAATATTCATACTTTGGGATTGAAGAAGCAGAAAATGATTATTAAGGAGTGTGTCTAATGAAAGTTTGACAATGGCGTTTGTACCAGAATGAGAACCTAAGGTAGACAATTTTTCAAGTTGGCTGACAAAGAAAGAAAAAAGGGTTTTGTCATCTTTTTCCCGCTTTCACATTTGACCGAAGGGATTTGAGGCCAGGTTTCAATTCGCTTCTCTCTCTCCGGTGATGTTTGAACTTTGCGTGGTGGGAAGGCCTATACATAACCAAATGAATGCTTTTAGTGTCTCCATGAATGCAAAGCCTCCCCTATTCTGACAGCGAACTAGAAATGGGTCCATTTGTAATATCCTGACTATACCCTAATCTCCACCCATCCTTTGCCCTTCCACCGCTTCCTCCAAGACCAAGGCCAAGTATTACCAATTCCCATCGAAAAAGCAAGCAGTCTCCACTGGAAGTGCTTACTGATGGCTGAATGCCTTTGCTCCTTTTGGTCTTCTCTTTCTATGTCGATTGGTCTCCACCTCATCACATTCTCTTTGTCAAATCCTTCTAGGTAGGGAAACAGTTAAAAACATTTGGGATTCTCGACATATGGATTGAGCTTCTCTGGATACTCTGGGCTTGTTCTGAGGAAGTGAAGTTTATTTAGATTATAAAGCTCCCTCTTTTAGAATTGCTGGGCTGTTTTTAGTAAATATTAGGTTTTTCTTTAATAATTGGGCAAGTGGTGGTTGGGTAGCGACTGTTCCTAACAGCTTTAAAGCAAGATCAAATTTTTTGGATGTTCTTTGTTGCACTTTGACTATTCTGGCTTCCGAGGGTTTATATTCTTTCAAGCATGCCTTTCACATGGAATGCACACTTTGTCACATAATTAATCTTAGAGCAACTTTTGATAATTCTCTTTATTTCTTTTGTAAATTATTTTTACCTGCTAAGATTTTTTTTTAACTAGTTGGTGCTACAAGCCCTTCTTACTGAAGCTCATGAACTTATCCTGCATTAACAGGTGTGGTGGTGTTTTAGGAAAATATGCAGCAGGAGAACTCAAGCCACCTTCAATTGGTAAGTGGAGTTTCTGTTCTGGAGTATGTTAATGTAATTTGTGAATTTTGTGGTTCTATGTATGTTTTTAGTTATTTGAATCGCATATCATGGTTGAATATTAGTTTATTTATTTATTTTTATTTTTTTATCATTCTCTCACTACATGTGACACCGACCATCATGGTATACATCTTTGCGTGTGTTGCGTCATGGTTGTTGACATGTGACACCTTACACGGAGGATGAGAGTTGAATTTATTAACAGTTAATGTGAATATCTCTAACCTCCTGAGGTTTGCCTTATTATCGCTCAGATGAAACTTTTTGCTAAACTACTCTGACCTCCCCTGTCAGAAATTAATCACCTGTTACATTACCGTTTTACCCTCACTTAAAGCTGACATCATTTACAAAAATCAATTTACTTTTATACCCTATACCTTCTTCACATCCCTCTCTCTAAGAATTACCATAGCTCTACACCATCTTGAAGGCTGGTATATTTTTTGGGTACATATGTATAGATACATATATATAGATCATATGTAAATCCCCAACTCCTTCCCTCTTTCATCTGAACTTCTCTCTGTATATATATATCGCTTATGTACTGAAAGAACCATATATATATATATATATATATCTTCACCACTCACACGATACAACCATATATACATACAAGCAACGACAGAGCCATATATATATACAGTAGGCACAAGCGATATATATAAACACACACAGAGAATGGAAGGTGCTCCAATCGAAGTCAACGACACTGATCTTCTCTCATCACCGAATACCTCCTCTGCGTACAACAAACTGCACTGTTACAGTGAAAAATTGGGGCTCGGTGACAAAGAAGAGCAAGATCTCGTCGTCGGTGCTCAGCCCCATAATGGGCAGTCTTGACAATGAAACCCCCCACCCCGCCACCGCTGCGGGTGGAAGCTTCCCTGCCCAATTTTTTGTTCTTCTGTTTCTATTTTTAGATCAGTTCACAATTTTTATAGATTAACCTCTGTGGCAACTAGAATTGCATTCTTGAGCAACTGTTGACAAGTTTAGTTGTTGTCTTCTTTGCTCACCATGAACAACTCTTAATCCACGCTGCAAAAACTGAAAAAGAGAGAGAAAGAAAAAGAAAAAACAAATCAAATCATTTCTTTATTTTTCTGAATTTTGAATCCCTATTATGGTTCCAAACCTCATGAAATGGCAACTGATATATACTAATTCATATACCCAGCACATGTACCAGCAAACCATCAAATTCAATTGCAATGCCAAACTTATCCATCACCACATGTCATTAAATTGGATATCAATTGTTAACCATATTGATATATAATTCCTTTCCATTTGATACCCAACTGAATATACATACACACATATATATATATCTTCCTTTGCAATTAATCTGTACTGTATCGTCAATTTTGGGGAATTGCGTATATGTTTGGATTTGACGCTCAGTGGTTGATTGGGGTGAAGAAGAAGATGAACAGTGGTGATTAGGGGGTAGTATTGTCAAAATATATTTGGTTAAAATGGTCATTTTATTATTTCAAGGGTATTTTCGGTATTTAGAAAGAATTGACATTAGGGGTGGTCGGAGATATTTGGAAAAATCTCAAGGGAGGTTGACTATCATTTTGCAAAAAGTTTCAGCCGAATGATAATAAGGCAAACCTAGGGGAGGTTAGAGATATTCACCCTAATAGTTTGGTCGAGGTGATATTCACCCTAATGTTTGATTGTAGATAGTTCAGGTGTTTCAGTGAACACCTGGGCAGATTTATCGGTGATAGATTATTTAACTGGCTCGAGGATTATATTTAGCGAGATCCTATCTTCGGCAGTCTGTTTCATTTCATAGTTTATGAGTTGAAGAATTATCTTCGAAATAGATATTTGTCTCTAACAGTATTACTCACCTTAGCAAGCGGGTTATTTTCAGTGGAAACTGTCATCTTCTTGATAGGTTATGCATCTTTTATCTCAGAAAGATTATTATCGGAGGATATCTTTATCTTTGATGCTATGGTTTAACTCCTCTGTGGACTTGGTTTCTCTGGTAGCCCTCTCAATGGGTTATCTACGACTCCTGAAGTAAATAATGCTGACAACATTACTCCCATATTTTAGCATTCTTATTGCAAAGACCTCTTAATTTTGGAAGTGCAGCAAACTGAAGTTTATAGCTTAAATTGTTGAACTGCAAAATTAAATGTAAAAAAAGAAACCTGGCAATGTTTTTAGTTGGTTTCTGTTAATATGATCGCAATGTTGGTCTGTTATAGTCATTAAAGTATGTTTTCTAAAAGATTAATGAGGCATGTATAGTTGGCCTTTTTTTGGAGAAGTATGCCCATGATCATACAATTTTAACTTTAGTGAGTTAAAAGTTTCAACAAAGCAATGCTTTTGTTTGGTACCACAAGATGGGAATAATCATAGGTATCTGGCATCATTTTGCACATCCATTCTCCTGTAGCACCAAATGCAGCCTTAAGGGAAAAATATGTCATAAAAGAAGATAATATATGTGTAGGTGGTACTTTATCTTCATAGCACCATTAGAGTACTCATAGAAACAGCTTTAGCTGCTCGTCTTCTTGAGAAGTGCTACAATCAGAGAGGAGCTTCTAGAAATCTGTTAAACTCTTTAGCATGATCTTGAAATTGTAGAAATTCCATTGACACAATGGGCTTAAAAATGCCAGTTTGGATATTCCTAAGAATTTATCAGGTAATCAGAATTCAGCTGGAGTATTAAGTACTATATGCACCCAGCTAAATTACTGCAGATCATTGAATTTTTGTTCAAGGATCCATTGTAATTAAAATCTTATTTGAATGTGAATGGCTTGTTGTAATTGAGCTTTTAACTTCTCTCTCCCTCTCATGGTTGCAATAATGCAATTATCTTTGCTGTTACTATTTTCTCTGTAATCTATTGATGGCATATACGCTCAACAATCAACTTAAACTTGCTTAGTCTAAGGCTGATGATTCCTTCGCTATCTTGGTGTTTCTAGGCTATGAACACAGGCAGGTTGACAATAACATTTCCAGTTTTATTATGTGAATATTTCAGTTGGCTTTTATTTTACCAATTTCTTTCTAATCACCCAGAACAAAACTAGTCAAATTTTAATGCTCGCTATGTTTAAACATGGATCTCGTCATGATGCTACTGTTCTTGTTTTTATTTGTATAGCTGATTTCAGTTTGAATGTAAACCATGAATTTATGCCTTTAAAGAGGAATCTCTTATTGTTATGTTCTTAATGCAAAAGATTTACATTGAGACAAGGAAAACCGTCAATTGACTTGCATACATTTTTTGTTAGCTGTTTCTCGTGGACCTGGAAAGCATCCTCAGCTCATGCCATCAACTCCAAGGTGGGCTGTTGCTAATGGTGCTGGTGTTATCTTAAGCGTCTGTGATGAGGAGGTTGCTCGCTATGAGACTGCTACTTTAACAGCAGCTGCTGTTCCTGCACTCCTACTTCCTCCTCCAACAACACCTATGGACGAGCATCTTGTTGCGGGGCTACCAGCTCTTGAGCCCTATGCTCGTTTATTTCATCGGTAAATTTCTGGACTCTCACTACATTCTAGTGTAACTAGTTAAAACTGGTGCTCAAGTTTTTCATTCATTCTTTTTAGGTATTATGCAATAGCCAGTCCAGGAGCAACCCAAAGACTTCTGGTTGGACTTCTAGAAGCACCGCCATCGTGGGCTCCAGATGCACTTGATGCTGCTGTGCAACTTGTGGAACTTCTTAGAGCAGCTGAGGATTATGCATCTGGCATGAGGGTATGTTGGTTGTGATTTGTTCTCTAAACTAGCACATGATGCAATGGGTTTTCTGCAATATTATTCCTAACAGTAGTTTGTATTATAATGTGTACCTACTAGCACGGTTGTGGCTGCAGTATGGCTAGTCAGTTTCCACCTAATTGCTTGAGACTTGCGTCAAGTTTCACACTTCAAAAAACAGATTCTACTTAGTATGAGGAATTTAGCAATATACTATAACGGTTTCTTCAACAAATGATCCATATACAGAAAACAACAGTGTCAAGTGTTTCTCTATATGAACATTATCGGAAATTACTTTGTTGTGTTGATATTGGTAATGTGGAAGTGAGATATAGAGAAAAATATTCTCAAGTGTTTCTCTATATGAACATTATTGGAAGTTCCTTTGTTGTATTGATATTGGTAATGTGGAAGAGAGAATCATTTGTAATCATCGAGTCAAAGCCTCAAATCACAGTCTTGGCCTTCCTCTTGTGCTTGCAGCATCTTCAACTTCATCAATTTACATCCCTTTTCTGGTAAGATTATTGGCCTTTGTTCCACTGCTAAACCATCTTAGACTGTATTATCTAATTGTGTTCTCTGTTGTTGTCACTAACCTGATACTAACATGCTTTTCATCTCAAAATCATTTAAACATGAAATGTTATAAATATATATTATGCATGCTTTAATCTACTTAAAATCAAATTGTCGTTCCTATACTGGTAGTACACACTGTTCAGCGTGTGCATTGATGCATGCTCTTCAGAATAATTTTAAGCATCAACTGAGCAGCCAAACTTCAATTCATTAATAATCTTCAACTATTATTCTTGTGGAAGGTGGTTGAGGGGCATCCTATTTATATGTGAGCAATTAAATATAATTATACAACATGATTGTATACAGCATATGCTCTGTGGGAGTATGGGGTTTGAGTTTACAATGAAATGTAATGTTTGAGTATCAATTGAAGTTACTTTTCATCAACAGAAATTAGATATGAAAACTGCCTTTGAAATTGATCAACCTATCTTGGAGGGTTTCTTCAAACAAGAAGGGGCTGGGTCAACTATTCAGTCAAATGATATTTAGCTGATGGAATGTTATGGGAGTGAATCAATCAACTTGTGAATTTATCTCTCCCTAAATGCATGTCTTGATTGTTTCATTGATGGTGTAGCTTCCCAGGAACTGGATGCATTTGCATTTCTTGCATCCAATTGGAATTGCAATGTCCTTGAGGGCAGGCATTGCTGCTGATGCTGCAGCTGCTCTTCTTTTTCGCATACTTTCACTGCCTGCGCTGCTTTTTCCTCCACTGAGACAAGTTGAAGGAGTTGAAGTTCAACATGAACCTATGGGTGGTTATATTTCATGCTACAGAAAGCAGGTACAAGTCATCAGCAACTATTGTTTGGATGTTACTATTTGCATTGATTTCTTATGTCCGTCAGCAATATATTTGAAATTGAAGTTCTTTCATATAAGATGTTTAGTACTGAATCCAACTACCTTCTATAAAGTATGTTGACCAGATAGAAGCACATGCAACTGAAGCGACAATTGAGGCCACCGCCCAAGGGATTGCGTCAATGCTTTGTGTCCATGGACCGGAGGTTGAATGGAGAATATGCACCATATGGGAAGCGGCTTATGGCCTTATTCCATTAAGTTCCTCAGCTGTTGACCTTCCTGAAATCATTGTTGCAACTCCACTTCAACCTCCCATTTTATCATGGAACCTATACATACCCCTCCTTAAAGTTCTGGAGTATCTTCCTTGTGGAAGTCCATCTGAAGCGTGTCTCATGAAAATATTTGTTGCTACTGTTGAAGCGGTACTTCGGAGAACATTTCGATCAGAGTTCTCTGGAGAAGAAACCAGAAAAACAAGATATCTTTCTGGTGTTGGGTCTGCCTCCAAAAATCTTGCTGTGGCAGAGCTTCGTACAATGGTTCACTCACTATTTTTAGAATCATATGCCTCTGTAGAGCTTGCTTCACGCCTACTTTTCATTTTGTTAACCGTGTGTGTCAGCCATGAAGCTCAGGCTAATGGTAGCAAGAGACCAGTAGATGAGAATTGTCATCCTCCTGATGAAATCTTCGAGGACTTGCAAGCAGTGTCCGGAAAACAGAAAGACATGGGAACTAGAAAAAAAAAAAAACGGGGGCCTGTAGCAGCATTTGATTCTTATGTTCTAGCTGCTGTTTGTGCTCTTGCATGTGAACTTCAGTTTTTCCCTTTGATCACAAGAGGAAGTAATCATTCAGATGCCAAAAATGAGCTGGATGCAGACAAGACTTCAAAAATAAATGGATCTTCCAGTGAGTTCCAAAATAGTATTGGTTCTGCAGTTCATCATATTCACAGGATATTGGCAATTCTGGAGGCACTTTTTTCTCTGAAACCATCTTCTGTTGGCACCTCGTGGAGTTACAGTTCAAATGAGATAGTTGCTGCAGCTATGGTTGCGGCTCATATTTCTGAACTGTTCGGACAGTCAAAGGCTTGCATGAATGCTCTTTCTGTCTTCATGCGGTGCAAGTGGGATAATGAAATTCACTCCAGGGCATCTTCAATTTATGATCTTATTGATATTCACAGCAAAACTGTTGCATCCATAGTCAACAAGGCAGAACCACTGGAAGCACACTTAAAGCATGCACCAGTTTGGAAGGATACCCCTGTGTCTCTTGATGGCAATAAACAAGATAAATATTTAAACACTAGGTGCTTTGAACCAGTGCAGCTGTTGGCAGTGAAGAATCATTCAGCTGATTTAAGAACGTCACTTAAGCGTGACAGATCTTCATATTCAAGTGAAGGAACAGGAAACAGAACTTGTAAAGAATTCACAAGTTTCCCGTTAGATGCTTTGGATTTGGCCAACTTCCTCACAATGGACAGGCAAGGAGGATTTAATTGCAGTGCACAATTTCTTCTAAGGTCAGTACTGGCAGAGAAGCAAGAATTATGTTTCTCAGTTGTTTCACTGCTCTGGCAGAAGTTGATTGCAGCCCCAGAAACACAACCTAGTGCAGTGAGCACTTCGGCTCAGCAAGGATGGAGGCAGGTAATCTTCCACATCCGAGCTTTCGTACATTATTAACTTCAACTTATTTCTCATTCATACAAAAATGGTACATGGCAAGAAACAACATAATTAATTAGCTTATGATGGTCTTTTTATTAATAAATTCTGAAAAAATATCTTTACAGAGAAATGAATACAGAAACTCAACTGTGTTTTATCTCTAGGCCATCATTTATGGATTTGGCATTTCAAACTTGGAGTTGTACGCATTCTACCCTTCTCAGTGCCTTACGTTGGTGGGACCAGGGGCAGACCCAGAAACTTCTAAGTTATGAAAATAGGTCGACCCCTGGGTGGGACTAGCACTAGGTAATAGCCTCTTTAGGATGATTTTTTTTTTGGCTCTGTTTCACTTTCTTGTGGCATTTAATCTGGTGGTATCGAGAAAGATCAAGCATATTGAAGTTTATCAAACATTTCCCGCTTCAAGGGAGCATAGTTTTAACTCTTAAGATTAACCAAAAGAAACCATGTTAATTATGAAATTATGAATTCTTCTTTAGATGGTTGTCGGTGGAGGGATCACTTCGAATAATTTTACCCCCAACTAGCTGATTTGTGTGTACATTCTATGTGGACTTGAAGTTTTCACTGTTATGATGCAGGTTTAGATTCATATTCTACTCTGTTTATTTAATTCTCATCTTCACTTCTGTTTTACAAGTCATTACATATATATATGATTTAATGGAACAGTTACAATGTTAGTTCAGCAATATTTTGATTAAGTACATGGTATGGTGTGCAGTTATAGAACATTTAAATCCATTTCCGCTCCTGTTCAAAAAGAAGTATATTTACCATGTTAAATATATGTAAACAGGTGGTTGATGCACTATGCAATGTCGTATCAGTGTCACCAAGAAAAGCTGCTACAGCTGTTGTTCTACAGGTTCAGATTTGTTCAATTTGTAAATTATTCACTGAAATACAATTTATCTTTCTTTTTTTTTTGTCACTGCCTTGACACCACCTGTTCTAATAATGGGGACACAAAAAGGCATTGAAAAGTCAAAATTAGTTTTTGTACATCACAAAATGGCTAAAATGAATGATTTCTTTTCATTCCCTGATTTTGACAGAGGTGCCACCTAGCAAGCATTCAATAGAAGCCTCATATTCTTATTTATTTTATTATAACCAATTCATTTGGTTATTCACTTTCATTCCCTTGTATGCTTGTCAGGCTGAAAGGGAATTGCAGCCTTGGATTGCTAAAGATGATGATCGAGGTCAAAAGATGTGGACAATCAACCAGCGAATTGTGAAATTGATTGTGGAGCTGATGAGAAATCAGGATTCTCCAGAATCATTGGTAATTTTGGCTAGTGCTTCAGATCTTCTTCTGCGTGCCACAGATGGGATGCTTGTTGATGGGGAAGCATGCACTTTACCGCAGCTGGAGGTAACATCAAGATCTTTTAGTAAATATGCAGTATCCTCGTTTCTTATTTTAATAATGATATGCTTTTGCCAACTGACTGTTTCTAAGCAATCTGTGGTATATCAAGTTTATAACTTTCTATTCTCCCTTGAAATAATTGTGGTACAATATTGAAAGGACTAGTCTTCATACCATATACAGTATCCCGTCTTGGTGATGTACTAATATTTTCACTAAAATATAAAAATGAGCAGCTCCTGGAAGCAACAGCTAGAGCAGTTCAACCAATGCTAGAGTGGGGAGAATCTGGGTTGGCAGTCGCAGATGGTCTTTCAAATTTGTTGAAGGTAAGTAAACGCCTTTAGTGGAGTTGTTCCATGTAATCCAGCGTTAAGGCCAAAAAGAAAATATGCTGTACATATGACATGGAAGTCTTCCATCCGAGGACATGTTAAAAAGAGGCGGGAAAAGAAAAAGAGAAAATGCTACTCTTGATTCTTTTGAAATATTTACTCTGATGTCCTCTGATAGGAGTTAAAACCATTGTTGGCACAGAAGATTCCAATATTAGGGTCTATTCCAAAGTTTGAATTCTTTAATTGTCCATGCAAAAGCCTATATTGATATGATTTACCTGGACAAATGTGTGCAGTGTCGCCTACCAACTACGATCCGATGCCTTTCTCATCCAAGTGCTCTTGTCCGTGCTCTTAGCACATCAGTTCTTCGTGATATTCTTCATACGTGTTTGATAAAATCCAGTCACAAACAGATGGATTTAAATGCCATCACTAGCCCCACAGGTGTCATTGACTGGCAAGCAGATATCGGAAATTGTCTTACACGGGAAGCTCGTAGCCGACTTGCAACTGGAATGTCTCTCGAGTTTCTTGATACTGCCGCTAAGGAATTAGGCTGTACCATATCCATTTGACATTAACTTGGCATTTGGAAGCTGCTTTATGCTCAGTCTTGTATTCATTACGAGTAAGGATGTACAAATATAGAAAAACACAAATAATTTGCTTGAAGGATGCCAGGTGGACCGGATAATTAACTGCATTATGTTATTTTCCAGGGATATAGTCACAGAATGCCATTAAAATCTTTGAACCAGTGAAGATGGTGTACTGTGAGACGGTAGACCTACGGATGACGCTTTATGTGCTGTTATTTTTTGTTCAGCTCAAGGACGTTGTGTTTGTTAGTGGCAGAATATCAACCTGATAATGTGGATTCCTGCGACAAAAAGGATCATTTTGATAGCAAGAGGCTTCATCTTTAGACTTCTTTTAGCTCAGTCACCTATAATATCCCATTTCCTTTTTCCATTTCTGTGATCTAGTTATATTGGTTTACTGTTGCAATTGCAATGTTTGGGGTTGTTATCTCACCATGCCCAGAGGCATAAACTTTATCTGTATCTATATGTGTATAATAAGGACCTTTCTATTTCCCATCTTGTGTGAATCAATCCACTGCAGAAAACAGTCCCATACCCTAATGGCAAGAAGTTCCCAAATCCAGAGTATGGCATGATAAAAACTTGCACAAAATGATATTATTGTTTATAGGATGTGGTGTCACTCATTACTTGGTAGAATGGTATTAATGTGTGATAATGCAGGTCTTGAGAACAATTACTTTATGCAAAAGAATATTCATTTTTTGTCAGAAAAGTGGGCTCCAAATGGATGAGCCGAAGGTGCTCATCCATTGAATGCACTGAGATGAGAGTTCTGTTTTATGTAAAATAATGTCAAATATTATGTTTATCTCCAGTTTTTTAAAGTTTTGCAATATTTCGAGATGCTTGGGTTGAATAGTTAAGGTTTGGAAGGCATTTTATATGCCTTCAAATTTTTAATTTTTGAAGATTATAAATTTGAGGGAAGATTCATTTATAATTTTGAAACTTGCTAATAATGAGCATAATCTAACAAATCCTCATTATATTCTGTTTTGTTTACTGCAAAAAAAAAAGTAATCTATTTTGTATAGAATATCAGCTAAAAGTTTACTAAAATGACACTTTCAAGGGCAGGACTTCTGACCATTGAAAAGTTTTTGTTTTTGTTTTTTTTACTTCCCTAAATCTAATCCACATTTTTAGAAATTTTTATAAAGCAAACACATTATTGGTCTATGTTATTTCTAAATTGTAATATTCGTGAACAAGGATACTCTTTAGCCAAATTCCTCCATAAACTCTATAGACCTCAATTTGTGGTCTAGATTCAACCATGTCGTTATCTTGTTAAACTCAATGTTAAAATTTCTATTAGAATTGGATTTGTAAGTAGAGTTTAACAAGATGATGCGGTGACTGAATTTGAATCGTATATTCAAGTTAGCTGGGAAGAGATTTGGTTGAAAATGATCCATTTTCAATTTTTTTTCGTCTTTATCGAATAAAGTTAACAACATGAGTTTACCTTTCTTTCTTTATTCTTTTCTATTATAAGCCACGAAAACATTTCTAAAAATCTAGATGAAAAAAAAAAAAAGATGGAAATCTACCAAACATATCTCTTTAGCCTCTCTTTTTTTCCAAGCAAAACACACCCACAATATTCCCCCTTAATGAGCTGGATGAGAGATTATGGTAATATACAAAACATACATTGTCTGTCAACCTCGTTTGTTTATAGTAATATAAAAATTATTGTCATTTTTTTTTTTGGATAAAATTATTGCTATTGATATTTTGTCTTTTCCTTGGGGATGTTCGTTTATATTATCTTATTTATTTTAATATTAGCATTTAACACTTATTAAAAATCCTATTAAAAAAACGAACTACATAAATAGGGAGTTATGAGTGTTAAATAACAATTTATGACAGTAGAAGGTAGCTAGGAAAATAATTACAAGCATTTGAAAAGTTATTAAACTGTACTGTTTTAAGCCTTTGTTGTTTTATTAGATATAAAATTACAATCATCCTATTTTACCCTTTCTTGTTTTGTGAAAATTACAAAATCACCATATGAGTTTATTACTTGATAGTTAGTTTATTAGAAAATTTTCAGAGGAAAAATAAAGAAAAAATTATCAAAGAAGCTATCATTGAAAATCCTATAGAAAGCAAAAGTAGAACAAGATTCAGATAATGAAATTATAGGATATAATACAATTAGTTTTTTTATTACAAAAAAAATGAAAATGGAAATCAAAAAATGATTTTTATAATAAATCTAACAGAAAAAATATAGAAATTTAGATTAAAAAAAAAAGAATTAGTGAAAGAAGAAATAAAGAACTTTGTTTTGTATGATAATAAGGGTAAACTGTTCTTTAAAAATAAGTAAATTGTAGATATTCATATAGATTATATTTGTAACCTTTTTTTTAAGTTTGATAATGTTTTTGTAGTTAAATTTAATTTTAAGTTTATTTGATTTTCGTAATTTCATCGCAATTGATAGTGATGACTTGAACCAATAACATGTAATGCACAACCCATCCTCGTTGTGATTTGCTGGCTACAAAACATTTCCACGAGCACGAGGGCTCCATTCCCCAACAGAATTTCTCTTTCTAAACTTTCTCTCTCTAAAATCCTTGCGAAACTCATAAAGTCGAACTCAAAGCATCAAACGAAAGTGAAAATATACTGAGAAACTAAGAAACTTCCAAACCCTAAAAATTCCTTTTGTTTTCATCAACTCCAAGTTTGAGAGCTCAGACTGAGACGATTAGTCACAAAATCGCTGTCATGCTTGTTGTCTTCACCTTCCAACGGTACGTCATTATCAAGCATGATTGTAGAACTGTGTAACAACTGATTGTTGCTATTACGGATTTATATAATATTGATATGCTTCCGATTATAGATCTGTTAATAATCTACTAGTCGATTCAATTTTTTCAATTTTGCGACAATTTGCTAGCTTTTTGGATTGTTGCAATGAGGTGCTGATACATAGATCTGACATGGAATGGTACAATTGTGATTGGTTGTGGGGAGTCGAAGTGTGTCTTGTGTGTTTGATCTTAAATTTTTTGGATCTGTTTTGTGATCACAGTGAATTTGATATGGCAACATTGCGGTGAATGTATTGTACACATTAATTCTAAAGTACTTTAAATTGTATGCGTGTATTATCGAACTTTTGTTGAAGTAAGAACCCTTTCCTTCCCTATTCCCGACACCCCCCTCCAAAAAACAAACATAATGAAAAATCAGGCATCCACATGATCTTCTATTCTAAGCAGTTAGAAAGCTCTAGCAATTTGAAATAAATCAAATGGATTGAACTGATAAAATACAAAAATCTAAACCTGAACAAATATCTGCTTATATTATCATTTTTAGAGAAATTAATAAATAGCTAAACAGAATCAAGCGACATCATTGGGAAGCAAGTTTGAGCTGATCGTTGAAAAGTGAAACAAAAGCTATGAAAATATATTATATATTTACTAATGAAATGCATAACACAAACTAAAGAAATTGCATTTTGAGTGTGATTTAAAAGAAATAATAGTAAATTTGATAACCCATCCAAGTTGGTGTTTTGGCTAAAATTTGGGAAAAAGAGTAAAATACCAATTTAAACAGGTTTAACAACATACATATAAAAGAATCATAAATACCATCCAATTCTCATCCTAGCAAAAGAGATAATAGTAACATTCTCAATAGTATTACAAGATGTAAAGAATATGATTGAAATCAAACGCTTGCCATCCTTGAGTATAAAATTTTACTGTAATACTTAATGTACTATGCAGATGATAGAAATGAGTGATTATTGGAATTCATTGGACATAAAAGCTTAAACCTTTTGCATTGCAAAAGGCTGTCTGCATAATTATATATTGATCCATTTCTCAGCACGCGACTTAAATAATTCACTAAGTTTGACTCACCATCTAATAGGCCCTTCAATGGGATATATTCGCAATAAATGTTCATTACCCATTTAAACTGTAAGCCTTTTCCTGTAGAGTTTAAAGCCTACCTTTTCTACCCAAAATGTTAAGGAAACTGAATGACTAAATTTTTTTTTTCCTGGTTGGTGACAGGTTCTGAAATTTGGTGTCCAATTTAAAGTGACCTAAGGCTATTACTAGGTCAAGAAAACAGTGTTTTTATTACTTCTCAAAAAAAAAAAAAAAAGCTGTGTTTTTTATAGTATGAAATTTTTAGAGATTAAATACAAAACCACCATATGTTCTTGCTTTGTAGCCAAGATACCAACTTTATTTTATGGTTCTTATGAGAAATAAAGAAGACAGGAATTTGGGAAGTTGCAAATTTAAAGTTATGATTTTTTCACTAGTTTGCAGCTCCTTGCCTCCATTTTGATGGATTATGTGTGTTAAATATTTAGGTCCTTTTATACTTATAATTTATAGTTATACGCATCTCACATCTATTAGTAAATTCACTAAATTTTTAATTGAACTGTTTGCAATTTGAGCGAGCACATGTTTGATTTTGTCACTGCTAATTTATTTGCCAATTGTTCTTAGTTTAAATATGAGATTAATTTGATTTTTTATTTGAACTTCAATAATGTTTTCTAGTTTTAGAAGAACAGCTGATTTTCATATATATTTTTTAAAGATTGTGTGCAATGGATACCGATAATGAAAATTTCTGATATCATACACCATCAGGATTTTGACTTTTATAATTTTGACTAAATGACACTTGTGCAATAATTCTTAGTTGTTTCAATTGATTCTTTCTTTAGGGCATTTGGTCGATAGAGCAAGCACAACTGTTGGATTTTCGTGTGGAAGTGTAAGGACAGTTTTATGGATCATAAAGTTCTCCCTTGATCAATTAGAGAAAAATGAAAATGGCTCCAGCTAACAAGGCTGATAAAAAGGCTACATTAGATTCAGCCGCGTGGTTGTTCAATGTGTCAACTTCCGTTGGAGTCATCATCGTCAATAAAGCATTAATGGCCACATACGGCTTCAGTTTTGGTAAATTCTTCATCAGTATCTTGTTAATTTTCTTTGATTACTTGTGGTGCTTGTCTTTTTACACAGAAAATAAATTAATGCTCTTATGCGAGTCTGCATTCTTTAAGGCCTTTTCTTTTCCTTTTGAAATGATTGTAGTTGACTGACCAGAGTTCAGGCTTGGAATGAACATCACATTAATTCTTTATTGTAATATCTATTTGAATTGGCTAGGGAAATATTTGCAGTTCTTTCATGGCTTCTTATGAAGATATTATCATATGAATGAAAAGAATGTATACACGATGTGCAAGAGTGAGAGTGGTTACAATATGACTGAACTGGAATAAAGTAGAGTTTGTTATAGTTTTCTTCTCGGGTTGTCTGCTTTCACTTTCGTTATCCATGGCATCTCAATCTTCTTTCTTCTCCTGAGAAAAGGCTTTACTTGAACTGCTTTCAAGCCAAGTGGTACCCTGGAGGAATTTAAGTGTTGGATTTTCATGCCCCACAAACTTGTGCTCTTAGAAAAATAAATGTATGAGAGAGAGAGAGAAAAGATAGTATTACTTTTCTTAATGTACAACATCCACTTCTTTTAATTTTTCCTTTGCTGTACTGTAGTACTGTTGCTCCGATCTTGCAACTATTTTTCTTTCTCTTCTTCCTAAATGGATCCTTTTGTAAGGTCTTTTATCTTACTGTTGTTTTTTCTTACACTTTCACATATTATACTGAAATATTTTTGTGTTATTTTTTCTTGTTTTATGGTTGCTTACTTTAGCAATTGAACACTAAAAAATAGGTTATTTTGAATGTTGTTTTGGCCATTCCTTTAATTTCTGCATGACCTGATTTTTGTTCTAGTTTCATAACCTATACTTTTGTGCGGCATAAAGAATAATGCAATGACGTGGTGTCAAGTACTTAGAACATATTTGTGGTGTGTTCAATTACATAAATAAGCTTTTAAGCACTATGTTTCCTCTAATTACAGGGTCCTTTGTGTCATCTAATCAATTTTTAATTAAAGCAACTTCCAAATAAGCTACCCCCACAAAAATTTATATTGAAATTGAGATTTTTTAACAATGGGAGGATTGTAACATTCTCACGCTGAATTAAATTCTAAATATTAATAGAAATTTACTTCTCTGTCCTTCAACTGAAATCATCTTTTTTCCTATGGGTATCAATTTCCTTTATCTGAAAGTTTCCAACTTTAATATTTGGAAATATCCATTATAGCATTTTATAAGGTTTTGATTCTCTTATGGCAAGTGTCTTAAAATTCTATTTTCTTGTGTTTGTTGTATCTTTTTCCCATAGCAAGGTGAATGGTACGTTAATAGATAAAACTTTAGGTTATAAATATGTTTATATTCAAATTTATTCCTTAAAACTCCTCATCTAATTGTGATATATTGTCAAATCATATGCAAGATTGATTTGTGCCTTACATTATCTGAAGATGATAAAGCAATGGTGGATTACATATGATAACAGATGAAGATAGATTCTGAGCATCTCCACATAAGTTGGAGCATGATAGGTTCAGGAAGTGTGCTTTATGCATATAATGCATGACATCTAAAATCTTTGTATAAAATAACAACTAAAGCAATTATTTTTCTTCCCTGATAATACTAGCTTCATCATAAAAAAGGAAAAAAAGAAAGACTTAAGAATTTATAACAGATGAAGATAGGTTCTGAGTTTTTCCAAATGAGTGGGAGCTTGATAGACTACAGACACTGTGCATCATGCATTTTTTTTTGGGGTGGTAAGTGGCAAGTGCTCTATGCATATTGAATGACTACATCTAATTTTTTTGTAAAGAATCACAACTAAAGGACTTTGTTTCTTTCCCTGTTAATACTGATATTTTTGCAAAGAGGAATAGAAATAATTTAGGAATGTATCTATCACAGGATTTGTGCTGTCGATGCTGTAAAATTGGAAAATGGATTGGGTGACGGAGATGAACTTATTTTGCTAACTGCAAGGAGTTTTATTTCATTATACATTTTAGATTATCTTTTGATCATCAGATTGTTTTAACTTTTATTTAATTCAATTTCTTGCAGCTACTACTTTAACCGGCTTGCATTTTGCTACAACAACCTTGATGACGGTTGTTCTTAAGTGGCTGGGATATATCCAAGCTTCTCATCTACCCTTTCCAGAGCTTCTGAAATTTGTCCTCTTTGCAAACTTCTCTATAGTTGGGATGAATGTCAGTTTAATGTGGAACTCAGTGGGATTCTACCAGGTAAATATGTGCTTCAAGTTTTGGCTTTCATTCATTGTTTTAAATAATAATTAGAAGTTCATATTTTCTTAACTATCAGATTGCAAAGCTGAGTATGATCCCTGTATCCTGCTTTTTGGAAGTTGTTCTAGACAAGATTCGTTACTCTAGAGACACAAAGCTTAGCATAGCAGTCGTTCTTCTGGGTGTTGCAGTCTGCACTGTTACTGATGTGAGTGTTAATGGTAGAGGGTTCATTGCTGCCTTTATTGCAGTTTGGAGCACTTCTATGCAGCAGTATGTAAGTTGTCTATTCCCTCTATAAGATGTTATGCCTTTCCCCAAGTGTAGATTATTATTTTATTATCATCTTACCTGAGTTTGTTTGAACTGTCTGGATTGCACCTACCCCAGACACATTAAATATATCTTAGTTTAAACTTTTAGCTCAAAAGAAGTTCTTCTATAACTTATTTTGGTAATTGCTATATTTTTATTCTCTATAATCCTTTGTTTGTGAAACTTCTCTGGACTTCTTAATTTACAAAATTTTCATGAATTGTATCATAATTGTTTGAAGGATCTTACTCTTGTAATCCTGTTATTTTTGTGTCTGCAGTATGTACATTATCTTCAACGGAAGTACTCACTTAGTTCTTTCAATCTTTTGGGACATACTGCTCCAGCTCAGGCTGCGTCCTTGCTGTTAATAGGCCCCTTTCTGGATTATTGGCTGACAAATAAAAGAGTTGACACCTTTGACTACAATATAGTTTCTGTGGTGAGCATGGCTGGAACCTATGGTCATCATTCTCATATCTGTTTATGTTGTCATCATTGTTTTACCATCATTGCATAGTCCTATACTCAACTGCCATGTTTTTAGATGGAAAAAACAGTAATCTGATAACATAATTACTAGTTCTGAAAAATTACAAGCATGCAAATGTGACCACCTGGATCTCTACATGATTCTGGATACGGTTCTTTTCACTCCTTCTGACCTATGCTTCTTGTTATATACATGTCTATAATTTTTCTTCACATTTGTACATCCATGCTGCTCAAAAGCATGCTTCATGTTTAAATGTTTAATGCATCTCATCCCTGCATACAGTATGTTCCTTTTTTATTGTTAGTTGTTTTGTCTACATCATATGAAAAGGTAGACGGGCTGTGAATTGAATTTAAGTCAATTTACTAGCATGCATTGTTCGGTGTCATCCACTGTGGTCTGATGCTGTCATTCCTATGAGATTTTATATTATGAATGGTATATTTCCCTGTTTCCTTTATGTTTTGAAAGTCAAAAGAAATGAAGAAAGAAAAATGAGCCGTTGGATTATAAAGAATATGCACTGCTTGTATGCTTTAGACAATTCAATTTATTGTATGAGTATGGACTACCCATTGTTCTTATGCGCAATATTTATGTATCAGCCATGACTGGGCATTTTAAGGGTTCTCTCTCTCTCTCTCTCTTGTGCGCGCGCACTCGTGCAAATACACATAATAGATGACACTGAACTCATACATCAACTGATTTTTTTCGTCTTTTAGTTGTGTACCTTACTCTAAGGGCCCGTTTGGATTGATGGAAACGAGAGGAAAAGAAGGGAATGATTTGGAGGGAAATCTAAACTCGTGTTTGTTTTAAAAAAGTGGAAGGAAAGGGAAGAATTTGGAAGGAGGCGGGGTTTATTAACCCTTTCTTATTCTTCTGAAAGTGGAAGGAAACAAAAGGGAACATTGGAGAGTTAGTAATTACCTGTTTCATCCCTATTTCTAATAACAGGTGAATTCCCGTTTTACCCTTTATAACTCACAAGATAAAAGAATTATTTCTTTTCTTTTCTCTCCACTCTTTTCCAAACGCAAGAAAGGGTTATTAACTTTTTACCATCTTTTCCTTTCTTTTCTTTCTTAAGTTATCCAAATATGAACAGTGGTCAAAACTATCATTTCCTTTCCTTTCTTTTCCTCCATAACTAATGTTATCCTCCTTTTGAGACATCACCTTTTGAAACCTCAAGGATCTTCAAATGTGTTCTTTTAAATGACCTTAAATTTATTGCAAATGATTGTATTATGCTTGTCCACCCTGGAATGGATGCTAAGAAAGGAGGTATATATGCTTTCTTAACTATGAGCTAACTACATCAAATGGAGAAGGGGGAGGAGGTTCATTGTCCGCAAGGGTTTTATTTGGCTCCAGTCTACTCCCATCTTTTGGTGGTTGTATTTGGAATTTTGTCTTTGGACTCTGGCATACTTATACATTTTTGTCACATTTGTTGGCAACTTTTAGTCGCTAAATTCGATGCCTGTTGAAAACCCATATAGGATGTCAGCCAAGTATTTAGAAAATATTAGGTGGTCAGTATAAAGGAAAGTGATTTAGAGATGGTCTGCAAGAAGTACTGAATATGCCTGTTCTCTTCCTATAGGTTGTGTGTTTTTTTTGGATGGTAACAAATTCAAACCAGTATCATTGCTTGACCTGATTGTGGTTCTGTTTTCACTCTGTTATCTGCTTATCCCAAAGGAAACTAAGTTTGAGTTGACATAAAATTTATGGTTAATGTTCTCACTTAGATTCCATTAGGCTCATGTTATCTTGCAATTTTGCCTGATTGGAAACTCATAAGAGCAATCATGTATACTGACTTTTATAATTTTCGAAAACTTCCTCGTGCGACTTAACAAATTTAGCAATTATTAATTTATAACCTCTACTGTATGCAGAATGCAGATCTGTCTACCCCATGTACTGTTATTCAAGAAAATATATTAATATAGTTGTGCCAATTGCTTCGGACAAAATGTTACTTGTTTATACTTTCCATAGGCATTTTTTGTTGCCTTACTGGCTATGTTTTTCAAAAAATGTTGCTCATTATTGTGTCTACTTGTTGGTGTTTGCAGATGTTAATAATACTTTCGTGCACTATAGCAGTAGGGACGAACCTGAGCCAGTTCATTTGCATCGGCAGATTCACTGCTGTGTCATTCCAAGTACTTGGGCATATGAAGACAATCCTGGTTTTGATTCTGGGGTTCATATTTTTCGGAAAAGAGGGTCTCAATCTACAAGTGGTCCTAGGCATGGCCGTAGCTGTAGCTGGAATGATGTGGTATGGCAATGCTTCCTCTAAACCTGGTGGAAAGGAGCGTCGGAGTCATTCATTTTCTAGCAGCAAGCAGCAAAAGCAAAGTGGGTTGCAAGAATCCACCGAACTTGATGAGAAGGTATAAGAAGTATCTTAAAAGCTATTATGACCGTAGCGATTTCAGGGATTTTTTACAGGTTTCTTTTTAGTTTCCACCCATATCTGTATTCTTATATTTATATTCTGGATGTTAAATCCCTTTCAAGGGCAAAGGTTCTTTTGCATAGTATTTTAGATTCCTCAAGAAGTCTCTTGTTCTCTCTCTCTTTCATGATTAAATTTTATGATAATTGATTCTTTTTTTTCTTTTTTTTTGCCTGATATACTTTCTTCATCAGTACTTAGAGCCTGGACTTTTAATATATATATATATATATATATATAGGATAAATTACATTCATATATATATATATATATATAGGATAAATTACATTCATACCCCCTCAGGTTAGGTTTAATTACATGAATGCCTAATATCACCTTGTACCCTACAGTGATGGTGGCGTTTGATATGGGATTGTGACGGGAGAGTGAAGAGAGAGAAAAGAAGAGAGATGTTATTGAAAGCCACTGGAATGTGGAGGTTTCTTGCACGTTTTTAAGGAAGTTTTTGGCCCTTTTGCCAAATATATAATAAAAAAAAAGTCTCTCTGCACTCTTCAGCCTATAGCTTTCTCTCTCTACCTTCCGTGTCTCTGTCTCCTCTTTCCCCTCTCTACGTCTCTATTTCTCTCTCTCACGATCTTGCGTCTCTATTTCTCTCTCTCACGATCTTAGAGTATGTTGTCGATGGTCTAGCGAGAGGCGTTGGTTGTGGTGTTACGTTTATATTTTTTTGTTGTTATGTGATAGATATGAGACCATAGTCACGAGAGTGGAGTCAAAGGAAGAGGAGAAAAGCCGCTGTTTGTCTGGTTTTTATGAAACAGAGTCCATTGAGAATTTTAGAGAGAGATCATTGTTTGTTATAAAAGTCTTTAATTTTATTTTAAAAAATTCAGATCCTTGTGTTTATATTTCCTGAAAATTCTCATAAAATGATAATAATGGGTTTTTCTGATTCAAGGGTTTTACTTGATTTTATTTAAAACCAACAAGTTTACTTCACAAATAAACATATATATCACTATTTTAATTACTCGAGTTTCATTTTCAACAAAGTCAATTCCCCTTTTCAAGACTATTTAAATTTAACAAAATATATTTTTGAAAATATATAAAATTAGAGACAATGAAAGACCCAGAAAATTATAGGGCAAATTACATTTTGACCCCTAAGGTATAAATTAAATCAGTTTTATTTTTTCACCTATTATTGGAAGTATAAATTAAATTAGTTTTATTTTCAATTTAAAAAATGAAGTCTTTTTTAATTTAAAACCGTGGAACCAGACCGAACCAAACCGATTCTTCACGGTTCAGTTTGGTTCGATTTCATTAGTTTATATGGTTTGGTTCGGCTCCATTTTTTAGTGGAACCGAACTGTACGATTTTGAATATTTTGGAACCAAACCGAATCGAACTAGACCGTGTGCACCCCTAGAAATGACTAAACTACCCTACTTATACACTATACTTGTCCAAATTATATCTACTCTACCTCCTAAACACCCCTCTATCACCTACATTTTGACAAAGCCCATCATCCAAACACCACCACCACCACAACATGCAGCAACAACAACCACCCAAAAACCACCACTATCACAACCTGCAGGAGCAACAATCACCATTCCAACCACACAACCAAATTACTGTTCATCTTATTCTTCACAAAAATCTCAACCCAAATACCACCACCACCACAACCTGTAGGAGCAACATCTACCATTCCCACCACATAACCAAATTATTGTTCATCATATTCTTCACAAAAATCTCAAATCATGTTCATCTAGATAACAGAAGACCAACCCAACCACCACCGTTCGCCGCCAACGCCACTGCCACTCTTTGCCAAATACCAACCTAACTGCCACCATTTGCAGTAAAATCCCCATAGCCATCATTGGCAAAGTCACCTCTTGGAGTCCTAATTTAAGTTTGCAATTTCAAAATCCTAATTTGATTTCAAAATCCTAACTTGTTGCCGCAATCACGGTCAAAGCCGAAGTTTCTAACGCAACCCAAACCCAACCACCATCGTTTGCTGCCAATGCCACTCCAATCTCTACCAAAGACCAACCTAACTGCCACCATTTGCAGTAAAATCCCCATAGCCACAATTGACAAAGTCACCTCTCGGAGCTCTAATTTGAGTTTGCAATTTCAAAACCCTAATTTGATTATCCAAAATCCCCAGTTACAAGGTGAAGATCTCGACGCGTTGATATTAGTCACCAATGAAGATGATTTTGACCACATGATGCACGAGTACGATTGGTTGTATCGGGGCTTCGGCGAAGCCATCGAGGCCTAAGATTGTTTCTGTTCCTGGTGAATATGCCAGCGATGATATTGTCAAGTTTTGGATTGAATGAGGGGAAGTCAGATTGGGAGCAGTTTGTGGATGCTCTGAATTCTGTACCAGTGCAGTCGTCAACGCCGCCGTCGAAAATGGTGCCGCCTCCGAATCATAATAACCTTATCTTCTTCTCTCAGTCAATTTTCTCATTCTCATAACTCAGTTGCTTTTTCCAGAAATACAAACCCCAAATCATCACTACGATTCTCTCTCTCTAAAACTACCATTTTCTTTTTTCTCATTTTCATGTCTTCCATTTTCATCACGCCCTTTCTTCCTCTCGCCAATACTGGGCTCCAAACCCTTACTTTTAATCACTCACCTAGACTGCTCTGTTTCGTCTCTCATGGCCACTACACTAGCTTTTCTTTAACAGTTTTGTGTTCTCCTCTTCAATTCTCTAGTAAAGATGACTGATCAAAAGGTTCGACTTTTCGCACTTTCGTTTCTAAATTTGTCAAATTTTAGGCTCTGTTTGGTTGAATAGAAAATTTTGGAGAAAACAAAATCTTACTCTTTTTCCCCCAATTGTAAAAGGGCATTCTAGGTATTTTTTGGCTATTGTTTGCATGATGTAAGCAATCTGACCTTTGACAATGACATGAGGGACTAAAGTGATGTATAATTTCAAATCTTAGGGGTGTAAAAGTTGATACGCAAAAGTGGAGGGGGTCAGATTGACGTATGGACAAACCTCAAGGGTCAAAATGTAATTTGTCCAAAATTATATAAAAGGGCCTTGAACGACAACGAGATTTTTTTTTTCAAACTATCATAATAATTTTTTTTAACATTATTTTATATTTTCATTGAGTAAATTTACAATAATTCTTGAGAACTTTTTTGTATTTTGAAAACGTCATATGATAACTTCATCATCTATGGTTTAGTAATGTTCTGACTAGGACAAAATTTATTTTTAGGAAAGGTGATAATTTCAAAATATGGTCTTACTCATTCTATTTTTGTGTTTATAAATTATTGAATACTCGAAACACAATGATCTAACACTATTTATTGTTAGCCTCAATGTAAAAAAGCAATGAAATAAAACTTGTAATCTTTAAATTTACTTTTTCAACCTAAATGAATTGAATATGTTTAAAAATTAAAATATATATATATATATATATATATATATATATATATTGTGAATTAAATGGTATTATAGTGTAAAATTATTCATGAATGAATTGCACTCAAACATTAAATTGATTGCGTTAAAAGTATGAATTGTTAAATTAATTATTGAATCATTGGTGTTGATATTTATATAAATTCAAATTATTTGGTATATGTATATATTTTTGATGATTTATGCTTTTCAAACTTAAAAATACAAATTATAAAGCTTTTGTACCTCACTCGCCATACGATAATGAATATTCGAAACATAATAATCTAATACCATGTCTCGAAACACAATAATCTAATAACATGTCAGGTTAGGCTAAATGTAAGAATTAATGAAATGCACATTTATTAGGTGTTGTTTGTGCGCTTAATTCTGAACAGATTAAGTGTTTATCCAATTAAGTACGTTTGATAACACAATTTGAATATTATTGAAAATGGTAGACACCACTTAAAATAGAGTAAAATTTTAAGTGACAGAAACATCACTTATCACTGAATGCTGAAAATTCATAAACATATCAAAAATATATATTTTTTAATTACTACTTAAGAACTTCAACACTTAAAATTCTACTCTTGAAAATTTCAGGACTTAAATTTTAGTTTTATCAAACAACACCTTAAAGAATTTTCTAAAATAGACTAATTGAATTTGATGTTTCTTTATTTTGATTGAAATAAAATTTTGGAAAGTTATTGCTCATTTAGTTCACAATTCACCATATTTCATTTTTTTCTCAACGTATTTAATATATTTAAGTTTTCAAATTGAAAAGAAGTCATTTTATTTAAAATCAACACATTTACTTCATAAAATAAACAATATATTTCGTCATTTTAACAACTCCAATTCTATTTTCAACAAAGTTAATTCACCTTTTCAAAATTCAGTTTAAAATTTTAAATATTGTTTTAGAAATAATATATGTATATATAATAATTTAGAGAAATAAAGAGAGATTATATAAATATTTTAAAAAAATTAAAATTTATAAAGGCTCAACACACTTAGGCCCAGTTTGGTCGGAAAGAAATGAAAGGAAAACAAAGAAAAGGAAATGGAGGGATATGTTTTTTTGTGTTTGGTATGAATTTTTTAATGAAAAAGAAATGAAATGGAAAGACTTGTAGGGATAAATTAAGGATGAATAGTAGCTTTTGTTATCATTCCAAAAATGGGAGAAAATGGAAGGAAAAGAATATTATTTTTTAATGAAACTTTGTTAATACCAACTTTGTTTTTATTTTAATAAAAGCTAGAACATGTTCTTTTTAAAATATAAAAGAGTATAATGATAATTTTTTTAAATAATTTCATTTTCTTTCTTTTCCGAAACATGTTAACTGTCATTTCCTTTATTTTCTTTTCATTTACTAATTAACCAAACACGATAAAAGTTTAACACTATCATTTCGTTTCTTATTATAAATGTTTTAAATTACAAAAATTTTCTTATTTTTCTTCCCTTTGCTCCTAAAAAATAAGGCAAAAAGGGCCCAAAAAAAACCTGTACCTTTCAAAAGGTGTAAGAAATCCCCCTATGCTATATTTTGGACCATATCACTCCCTCACATTTGCAAAAGTGAACAAATTACTCCATCTTGCACATATTATTATTTTCTATGACCATTATACTCTTTTCATTATTATAAAAAAAAAGAACAATAAAGAAAAGAAAGGTTTTTTTTTATATTAAGTGTTTTTTACCTTAATAAAAAAAAAGAGGAGTTTTTTTCCCAAAAAAAAAACTAAAAAGTGCATTACATAATAAAAAATTTTGGATTTTTTTTTTGTTTTCCGAAAATTTTTCCATTAGAAAGAAGGATTTTTTTATATCAATTTTTTTTTTGCTTTAATAAAAAAAAGATGAGTTTTTTCCTGGAAAAAAACTAAATATGCAGAATTACTTAATAAAAATTTTTTGATATTTTTTCGGAAATTGTTTTTTGAACTTTTTCCATTAGAAAGAGAGAGAATTTATGAAAATAAAACAATTTTCAAAAAATTTAAAAAAATCTGGAAATTATTATTGTTGTGCATATTTAGTTTTTTTCCCCAAAAAAACTCATATTTTTTTTTTATTAAGGTAAAGAAAAACTTAATATAAAAAAAACCGTCTCTTTCTAATGGAAAATTTTCTAGAAAGCAAAAAAAAAATCCAAAATTTTTTATTAGCTAATTGTTTATTTTTATTTATTTATTTCTGAAAATTGATATAACTTAATATAAAAAAAAACCTCTCTTCTCTCAATTGTTCTTTATTTTTTATAATAATAGAAAGGGTAAAATGGGCAGAGAAAATGATAATATGTGCAAGAGGGAGTAGTTTGCTCACTTTTGCAAATGTGAGGATGTGATATGGTCCAAAATATAGCATAGGAGGGTTTCTTGCATATTTTTGAAAACACGAGATTTTTTTGGCCCTTTTGCCTTATTTCTCTTCCTTTTTCTCCTAAAAAATAAAGTAAAGTATTATTTCATTCTCTTATCTTTCATCCAACCAAACAAAACGAGGGAATAACACAATCTTTTCTAGCATTGTTTCATCCATCCCTCCTCACCCTTCCATCCAATTATTTTCATATTCAGATTCATGTTTTGAGTAGATATATTCAGCAATAAAAATGACAATGGTCACAAACAAAATATACACTTTTATGATAAAAATAATAATAATATGACTAAAAAAATAAATTAAGTTAAAAAAAAAATTAATGCTAGAAAAATCTTATCCTGCTCTAACAAATCTTTCCTTTTTTAAGCTTAAAATCAAAATACTAACTTTAAATCCTTTAGAGTATTAAACAAATATTGAAAAGTCCAAAAATACCAAGAATTGTGAAAGAACAGAAAAAAGAGGAGATGGAATGAGAGAGTAAAAAATAGTGACATGGCGTAAGAGTGAGAGAATAGAAAATCTATGAGATGGAGAGCCTATTGAGGGAAAAGAAGAAGTGAGAGAGATGAAAAAAGAAAAAGAAATGAGAGAAAAAATTGGAGCTTTAATTAAAAAGGTAAGAAAACGAAAAAAACAAAAAAAAAAAACACTAGGAGTACACGAAAGGTTTTTTCATTCTTCAGGATAAATCTATATCTATACTATTATTAATTATCTAAGGTGTTTCGAATCATTTAATTGTATATATTTCTTCTCTCATTTTATTTCTTCACCTTATCAACTACTAATACTTCCTTATATCAATTACTAATGATAAAATTTTTATAGTAATCAATTTATATATATATATATTTATGATTAAAATATAGTAGTTAATATTTTTTTTGTGTCATATATTTTGTTATATCTATATTTATACTCGTTTCAAATCATTCTAACAAAAACTCTTAAACAATATGAATTGTATTCTCACAAACTCTATTCAACGCTATTTTTTTATTATATTATTTTATTTTATTCAAAAATATGAAAGAGTTTTATTTTATCCATATGAATGTTGATGACTAAATGATTCATGGTTTTTTTGCACGATATGGTTACTTGAGAATGATAGTCTTTTAACTAGGATGATATTTTATTTTTATTTTTTCGCACCTACATGGGACAATTGTAGATTCTGTATAGAGTTAAGACTCTAATATGTCATACAATCCTTCTGAAGGGATGTCGTTCTCATGGTTCGCGTACGAATTGGTGCTCTGAGGGCAAATTCTTTTCCAATTCACGAATTCAGTTTTCTCAATCATCAAATTCAATTTGTAAATCCTCGAATTCATAATGATTTCGCATTCTTTAAATTATAAACAACTACATGTACATTTATTATTGATGACAATGACTGAATAAAGACGGTTAGAAATGTGCATGATGAAGAATGAACTAACAATATTAAGAAAGTATAACAAATTCTTGCCATATTGTTTTCTCCTTTATATTTATCTCTTTTGTTTCATTTTTTATTTGATAAATGTTCAAATATAAGAGATATTCAAATCAGTTCAAATATATAGTCTAAAAATATTAAATGTGTGTTTATATACATGCATATATATTTGCAAATAAATTATATATAATTTTTTAATTTTACTTTATTTAATTAAGGGGTTTATTATTTTAGAAATCTTTAAAACAATCCTTTAAACAATATCTCTTTAAGAAACTAGAATAAATGTATAAATTTCTCATGTTGTATTTATTTAAAAATAAAAAATATTCCATAATTTTTGTATTTGAATGATTAGTAATATTATGTATCTCCTATCAAAGAGAAATAAGATAACTTATAGATCAAATACATTTCCTTCTCCTTGTGAAATTACATTTTTATTTTTTCATATATATAATAATACATACAAGTGTACAAGCTCTCCCACTCTGACCAAATTTTAGATTATATCACTCTCACGCTCTCACTTCCGCACCCGCTCTAGGTGACTTATATATATATATATATATATATATATAAGTTTGAGGTGCTTGAAATCATTTATTCGTATCAAAATTTTCTCTCATTTTATTTCTTCACCCTATCAATTACAAATAATTAATAGGAAAAATTGCAATAAACCCCCCTTGACTTATAGAGTTTTGTAATAAATCCCCCTTGAGAATTTTTTTTTGGCAAAAAAAACCCCTCCAACTAACCAGAGGAGGTACTGAAGACAAAAAATGACAAAAATGCCCATTATTCTTTGTTTGGACATATACTTTATGCAATTGTCACCCACCCTCTTTGTCTTGGGAGCCTTAGTAACTCTCTCCCTCCCATTATTTTCTCTTAAATCTCTCCATCAATTATTTTTGGATCAGTTGATAATCTTCTCTCTTATCTCTATTACAGTAATATCAATAATAATTACTCTTATTACAAGCCCACAGTGAATGTATTATAGCAAAAACTGTAAAAAAAAATATCATTTACAAAAAAATAAATAAATGAAATATGCCGCCAAGGCCATAACAAGAAGTTGAAAGTCAAAAGCTAATCAAACCAAACCATTCTAATTCAATATCAATGGATGAAATAGCAGAAAAATGACAGTAATATATTTATTTGGTAGTTTGAAGAACAAGAAAGACCAAAATTGCACTTCAAGTTAACAAAAATACAACAAAAAATTAAGGGCCCGTTTGGTAACCGTTTATATTTAGTGTTTATTGTTTATAAAAACAAATTTTTACAATAAACATGTTTGATAATTTTTGTTTTGTTTATAAATTGTCAAAACGCTTTTAAAACAACACTGTTCATAAGCCTTCAAATCCTAAACACCAAAATGATGTTTATTGTTTATGTTTATTAAAAAAAAAAATTCTTTTTTTATCTAAAATGGTGATTATATTATTTTAATTAAAAATTAAAACTAAAAATGAGAAAATGAAAAGAAAAAAAATTTATAAAAGGCTATTGTTTGATATAACGATAAAAATATTAAAATTATCAAGTGTGGACAGAATTGAAGAGATAGTTACTTAGGGACACCCATGCTAAAAAAAAAAAACCTTATTTGATGAAAAAAAAATAAAGAAGTCTCAACCATCTCATTATCAAAGAAACAAGAATGCCATTTTGTACTCATATCATTCAGTCATTTTCAGTGTTAAAGAAAAATAGAAATCAAAAAAATGAAAAAGAAAGTAGTAGCATAAGAAGTTTAAGAGAAAGAGTATGCCCTCCAAATCCTTTTTCTTAGTCTATACAAATTAGACCGAACCGAACTGTTCATTACGGTTCTGGTTCCGGCTCTAAATTTTAGGAACCGTTCACTACGATTCCGGTTCCAAGCCTTGGAACAGGAACTGAAACCGTTGAATATATATATATAATAACATTTTGTTATGTAAAAAATTTTAAACAATGAAGTTATTATAACTATTATAAGGTTAAATACAACTCCTATAATAACCGAATTGAACTGAACTTATTTATTCTGGTTTCAAAATTAAAGAACAGTTGAGAACGGTTCTGGTTCCGGTTATCCCAATAACTGAAAAGAACC
The DNA here is from genome assembly GCA_026545225.1 of Cornus controversa. Classification (NCBI taxonomy): domain Eukaryota; kingdom Viridiplantae; phylum Streptophyta; class Magnoliopsida; order Cornales; family Cornaceae; genus Cornus; species Cornus controversa. The sequence continues at coordinate 32,407,101 of CM048854.1, forward strand.
GAATCGTGTGCATCCCCCTACTTATTAGGGCCTTCTGGGTTGTGAGTCATTCTAGATTTACAGTATCATTTGCAGTGTGTAGATATATATGTAACCCAATATTATTTATTTCTTTTGTATGCATATTTTTTGCTCTATTATTGCTGTATAGATTTGTTGTTGCATAAACTTGACTTTTTATGCAGTTTATTGTGTTGATTTTTTTTTATAAAAAAAAAATAGTTTAGGGTTAACAAACATATTTTTCTGTTAATGATTTTTAAAATAAGCCAAACATTTTTTCGTTATCAAACAACACTCATGTTTATGTATAAATAAAATCGTAACATAAACACTGTTTATATAAACACTTAAACAATAAACGCTAAACATAAACGATTACCAAACGAGCCCTAATTCAATGACTAAATCCGAAAATCCCCAAATCACTAATTACACACAAAAAAAGAAAATGATGTAACATTTTAAACGTACAAAAATTCTAAAGCCCAATAGTTTCAATTCGTTATAAAATAATCGAGAAATTCACCACAATTCCTTCTCCAAACACATTGAAAGATTTGGTACCTTCCAAGACCAAAGTGATATCATTTTTGTTCGACATAAGCATATGGTCTGCAAATAATATTTAACCAGATTTTTTATTCTAATTTTCTAATTGTTCGTTTTCATGGAAGAAGATGATTCCAGTTTTTCAAACAAGACAATAATCAATTAATATTTTGAATTTTTTTTTCCTTCTTTTCCATATTTAATTTGGATACTTTGTATTAATTGTAGCAGCATAATTTAGGTTCAAATTAATTTTAGATCATTACTATACATATAAGATTCATAAAGCACATGTCCAAACAAAATTATGGGTATCTTAATCAATTTTTGTTTTCAGTACCTCCTTTGGTTAGTTGGAAAGAATTTTTTTGACAAAAAAAATTCTCAAAAGGGGTTTATTACATAACGCTACAAGTCAAGAGGAGGTTTATTGCAGTTCACCCTAATTAATAAGAATTCTATATCAACTAAATAACTATTTTTTTCCAACAAATTAAGAGTAATCAATTTATATCTATATATTTATGATTAAATTATTGTAGTTAATATTTTTATTTTGTGTCATGTATTTTGTTATATCTATATCTAAGCTCTATCGGAGTGTTTCAAATCATTTTATTTATCAAAAATTCTCAAACAAACATGAATTCTTTCTCATTCAAATAATTTTTAATTTAACACAAACTCTCTAAAATAATATGAATTATTTTTTCACAAACTCTATTCAACGCTATTATTGTATTTTATTTAAAAAATAAATAAAAGAGTTTTTATTAAACACAAACTCTTCTTACAACATCAATTCCTCTCTCACAAACTCTATTCAATACTATTATTTTATCCATATGAATGTTGATGGCTAATGATTCATGAATATTTCTTTTTTTTTGGCTTGTGCATACATGGTATGGTTCCTTAATTGACAATCTCTTAACTAAGAGAATATTTTATTTTTATTATTTTCGCATTTACATGAGACAATTGTAGATTTTGTACAGAGTTAGGACTTTGTGTGTGTATATATATATATATATATATGGGCAAAATGCACTCACACTGTATGGGGTTTGTCCTAAAGACACTCATATGCATATTTGCTTAAACTTACACTCACACCACTTAAATTTGAGGTGTGAATGCACACAACCCCTAACCATCATTCATATATTAAAAAATGCATTGACATTGTGTAAAATGTCTTTTTTACCCATCCACTAACTGAAAAAGACCATATTACTCCCAATTTTACATTTTCACTTTTACAAAACTACCATTGCTTCAATTTTAACATTCATTCAAATTTTGTAGTCACTGACAACCAAAAAGAATCGAAGATAACAATTCAAAGGAAAATGCTTTTATTAAGATAGATTTTCTTTCTTAATTTCTAGCATTTTATCTAGAAGAAAATCACCCAAATAATAGAGCATTTTAATTTATAGCATCAAAATAATTTCTAGTATTTTAATTTCTAGCATTTTATTTAGAAATGATTTTTTTAAAACGAAAAATGAAACTTTAAATAGAATTTAGAAGAACAAATTCATAATATGACATTCACAATAATATAGAATAATAAATAATAAAAAAACCTACTAAGGAGACATAAACTATTTTAAAAAGAGCACACCTAAGAACTTTGCAATAGAGCATCTATAGTTGAAGAAAATAAAGAACAAAAATTTAAAATGATATGTCTCGCTAATATATATATAAAACAAAATAAATCTTTCACATAGTTGGATGAAAGCCAAAGATGGATAAAATTCTTTAGTTTTCACCAAAGGTGATGTCTAAGTCTTTTTAAAAAATTTACACTATTCCATTTCAAGTAACAAGTATTGAGCATACTAATTCAATATCCAGAAAATTTGATTTTTAATACGTTTTCAGTCCAATACACAAGTTTGACAGGGATCTTTAAGATAATAAAAATATGTTCCATTTACAACTTCTTAGATTAATGCAATAAATAGTTTGAGAATAGGAAAAATATGGATATGGTACATTGTCATTATCATTCTTATTTAAAGATCAATTTGGTTTTTTAAATTTATTTGATTTTTTAAATATAATATAATTATTATATTAATGAGTAGCTTTGTAATTTCACATGCTAGTTGGTGGCACTGACAAAGAGTATGAGTATACGTTCAAGCAAATTATGCATATGAGTGTCTTTAGGGCAAACTTCAGGAGATGCGAGTGTATTTTGCCATATATATATATATATATATTTTTTTTTCATTAATCGGAGAATAAGATCTTTGAGTCGTTTGTGAATGCATGATCAAAAATTGTTTTTTTTTTTTCGAAAAAGAAAAGAATGAAAAATTAGTTTTGATGTTTACTTTCAGACTTGAATTACGTGGAACCAATTCTACTGGTGGGATGCCCTTAAATCTGTCCATGTGGCTTTCTATAAATTTAGTCGGTTTGATATTTTAAACCACAATGATTCGAGTCTGCCTCTCAAAAAAGAGTTGAAATTTGACTATTCTCCATTTGAATGTTGTTGTGTAAATGTTTTACTTAATTCTAAATTTTTTTAATTTTATTTAATTCCTATTTTTTTAAAAAATTATAATGCAAGTGAGCTCTTGAAGTGCGTAGGATTGACTTGGAGGGAAGCACAATGAGTTTTTCTTAGTTGTTTAGCAGTTGACGTTTCAACCAAATCATGACACATACTAATGGGTCGGGTCGGGTCGGGAAGCTGATAATATTTTTATTATTATTTAATTTCAATTATTTAATTTTCTTTCTTTTCTCTTGTGTTTAAGATTAATTGGCATTTAATACAGTAGGATGTCTGGGAGCATGGTTAGAATTTTTGTGAAATGTCAGTTTAAAACTATTGAATTTAAATGTATGTGGAATTTCTATACATTTTTTTATATAGATTCCTTAGGTATTTTGGCCATAGATATTATATATGTAATGAGGATAGAATGAATATAAAAATATTATCAATAAAATAATATTAAAGAATTTTTAAATATAAATTAAAGGGTAATTAAAAATTTCTAATTAGAATAGTATGGTTATCAAACCCTTTAACATTTTCTTATTTCTTAGTTAATTAGGTTTTCTATACATATTCTATAAAAAGAAAAACAAAAAAGTTAGAGACTCACATCGAATGATAGAGAAGAAGACCCCACACAAATACGTGAATTTGAAGTTTGAGAAATAGTTAATTACCTTAATTAGTGTATTCAAGGAAATTTGATTTTCAGTCTTCTGTTTAGTTTGGAATAGTGGAGGATTTGATATTTTGATTCTTTGAAGGAGATAATTGGTATTTTTCATTAAATTGTGGTTAACTTACGTGCTCGCGAGGAGTAGACATGCACCATGCCAAGTAGGGTGTTCTTAAGGCTCCGTTTGGTTACATAGAATTAAGTCGAAAATGAAAAGAAAATTAATTTTCTAGCATTCTTTTGATTAGCATAATTCTTTTTTTAAAAGAAGTTGTAAGAAAATATTGTTTAATAGTTGGGATAGCATGAAAGTTACTAAAAAAATATCTGCACTTGCCTAAATTGCTGTTATTATATTATATGAAATAGTAGAATAAAAAATATTACTATATCAAATGAATACCCTTTCACGGTGTAAAACTAACTAAAAAGCTTTTAAGAATGGGTTAATTTAATTTAATGACAACTTTTGGGAGCCTAATTATAAATACATCAACTTTTAAATAGTATATGGTCAAAAAATAACTTTTCAAAAAGTAATTACAAATACGATAATTTATATTATTTAGGTCTAAATTGCCCTTAAGATCATTTCCATATCAGTTTACTAAAACTTTTAGTGCACAATGAAATAGTTTTACTCATTTATGTAATACTTTAAATGCATGATTATATAATTTTACTGCACAAAATATTAAACAATGTAGTTTATTAAAACTTTTAGTGCACAATGTAATAGTTTTACAGGATTCATGTAATGCTTTAACTGCATGATGTTATAATTTTACTGCAGAGGAGTAATTTGGTCTTGTATATTGAGGAACAATGAAAAGTGTCAAATACATAAATACTTTTGTATAAGTTGCTTTTTGAGCCAATACTATTTAAAGCTTGGCATATTAGTAATTAGACTACCAAAAATGGTCAAAAATTAAATTAACCCTTTAAGAATTTAAGTTTAGGTCAAATTTTAAAACGTTGTGTTTGTAATGCACCTTGTTAATAATTGATGCAGAAAATTTAAGAGATATATCTTTTAAAAAAATATCAGGAAAAAATTATGTGTATCTAGAAAGTATAAAATTGTAGATTAATCAAGATAAGCAACTTAAATAATACAAATATATTAAATAGATATATAGGAATATAAAATAAAAAAGTGTTCATTTCTGCGAAAATATTATTTTCGCCGTGTTTTGTACAAAAATATTTTGGAAGAAAATATGCAGGGAATCCAAACTTTCCAAAGTGTTTCCTTTTCGCGCTATTCAAACTCCCAACAAATTTAAAAAAATTTCATTTCGTTTAATTTCTAACTGATTCGAGCTAACCAAACGAAAGAGTTTCAAATAATTGTGTTTAGAAAATTGACATTCTAGATTTTTTTTAAAGTCATAAAATTGGGCTAAGTCATAACAAAATTGAGTTCTTGATTCTAGTGCTATGATTGAAATGTGTTTGTACATTAAGTTATAAACAAGATTTAAAAATTAAAACTTCATTTTTTTTAAATCTTTGAACAAATTATGCAATTGAGGGTAATATTTTTTTCTTCATGTCCTATTTTGTATGAAATTGATTGCGTAGTGCTCAATGGTAACACTAGTAGGTAGTTGTTAATGTGGACAACAAACAAACTCTTTTTTTACAAAGATCATATTGATAAATTAAGTATGAGGTTGCAATTCTGTTGGAGAACTTCATTTTAGAGTTTTTAGAAATCAAACAATATAAAGGATATGAAAATAAGGCCGCTGATATTCACACTCCACTCATTTTTTCGGACACTTCGTTCTCTTTTTTGTTTAAAATAAAATTACAAAAGTGTCTCTAAATCACATATTATTTGATTTTTACAATTTTAATATCATGATCGTCCTTCTATATTAAAGTAACGAATTTTGAATTTCTCCAATTCATTTCTTTAATTTTAATGCATCATTTTAGTTTATATTATAGTTTTTTTTTCTTCACGACAAGAAAAGAGAGATATTAGAAATCAAACATCTTTATGAAGAAGAATTTTTGGGATATGAAATAAAAATTTTTTTTGTTTCGAGTATCAGCCTTTACAATTTTATATAATATATATACACATTGTAAAGATATGTAAATTATATTATATACTACTTAAAAGTAGTTAATTAAATCACATAATAATATAACTTTTAAAAGTCCCTTTTTAAATTAAATAAGCTTTCATTGGCTTGCTTATTGGATTTTCTTTGATTTTCAATTCAATTAAACAAAAAAATCATATGCATTCAGGTTTACTTTCAATTTAATGTTTTCCCTCAAATGCATTCATATAAAATTTGCTTCTTAATCACATACTTTTTTATTCTTAAAGATAAGTTTCTTATATTGCGTAAGTACTAATGATAAAGAAAAGTCATTAAAAATATAAGAATCAAATATTATTTGATATAACGACTCTTTTGTAATTTGATTTTAAAAGAACAAGAGAGTGGAACGTTTCAGTATATTTGTGGAGTGACAGAGTGTTTTTTTTTTATCAAAAATAAAATTTCATATATAGGATTCAGAACAAAAAAACACAACTCTCAACCTAAGGCATTGTTTGGATTGAAGGATTTGGAGGGATAAGGAGAGAAAAGAAAGGAGAGGATATCGTGTTTTGTGTTTGGGTACTTTAAATGAAGAGAAATGAGAGGACTGAGAGGGATAGTTATCCCTCCTAATCCCTCATATCCTATCCTCCCAAAAATGAGATTGGGAGGGAAATGATATGGATTTAAGTATCAATTTCATAATTTCAAACCACCCTCAATAATTAGAAAGAGAAAATTGTTATTTCACACATGTTTCATAAAACATAATAGGGTATGATAGTAATATGATTATTATCATTTCTTTTCTTTTCTCTTTTCTATCTTATCCAAATAAAAATATTATCTTTTTTTTTATTTTCTCTCATTTTTATTCAAACATAAATAGAGGTTATTGCTATCTTCTCATTTCTTTTCTTTTCTCTCATAATTAAAGTTATCATCTCTTTTCTTTTATCTCTTGTCTATCCAAACGAAGCCTAAAAGAATATATGAAACATTTGTATTACATTTAAGATTGTGTTTTTTGAATCTACCTTAAAAAAAAATCACAATCTAACGTAAAAATGTTTTAAAAAGCAAATCTTACATTCTAAAATATTTATATCTATTTACCGTGTAAAATAATTCTCGCTTATTATTGATCTAAAAGTCACAATTCACTCACTAAATTCACGTACACAAATCATCTCTGAAATGATCCACTCCAACAATTTTTTTTTTATAGTGTCATGCTAGTGTGTGTATACATATACATATATATATATATATATATACAAATGGAAAGATTTAATTCAGTACAATTAACGCCATTGTTAGAGACATTGGAATCCGATCGGACCTCTAAGACTTAAATTGGGAAAGGACAGCCACCAGATTGGAAGAATCCAACAGTGTCCATGAAACCAGTCCAGGTTCTGGCGACAACCAGAGACACAACGAAGAAGCCATCATGATTATGTAACCGAGAGAGTAGAAAATCTTAGTTGGATGAAAATTTCAGCGTCTCCACATTGAGAGAGAGAGAGAGAGAGAGAGGAGGAGTGGTATTTGAAGTGAAGGAGATGGCATCGGTGAGAGAGGCTTAGAAATCACAAGCACGGGACAGGCACGATACGAATATAATGAAACGAACATAGTCAGGATATGTAAAAATAAAAATAAAAATATATTATATTTACATATACAAAAAATTAAGTGTAGATTAGTTTTAACGTAACATTATAAATGTAAATATAATTGCAAATGTTCTAAATAAAAAGATAATTACATGAAACACAAAAAGAAAAACCCTAATCATAGAACATGAATAACCCAAATTTTTATGGATAATGTCTCCCTTCATCATCATCTCCTTTTTCTCTCTATTTCTCTCACACTATCAATTTAAGATTACAAGTCTTTTTTTAGAAAGATATTTATAATTTTATCTAGTGGTATCCCAAAAGTATCCTAACGTATTATGACGTATCCCAAAAATATCATGTCATATCCTAAACATATATTAGCCGTATTAGACTCTTAGTTGTATTTCAGTCATATCAAACATTTATTCAAATCGTATCTATGTCAAATACGAATACATTCAAAGAGAGAGTCACAATCTTTGAGTCTCATATGGGGGAGAAGAAAAAAATATCATCTCAGCTCGGGTAATTGGTTTTGATCTTTTATGCTATGTTCAGTTGGAGGGATATATTGAAAAAGGATGGAAGAGTTGAAGGATGGTTAAAACATTTCATGTTTGGTTAGAAAGAAAGGAATAGTGGAAGGATGGATAAAGCATCCCTCTTAACGGTCAATTTTGTATCCGTCCAAAATTGGGCGGAAGAGAGGAGGGAAAGAAAGAGAAACTAACCTAAAATTATGAAATATCTAATTTAACCTTCAATGAATTACATTTTTTTTGTTTTATCCTATTGACATTCTATCACGTAAACAACTATCAAGTGTGGATTCTTTTTTTCGATAAAAATCAAAGTATGTGGATTCTGTTTAGTCTTCTAAAGATTTTGTTGGACTTTTTTTTGGTAAATATAAAGTATTAAGACTTTTTTTTTTCTTGGTAAATACCAAAGTAAGTGGATATTTTTTTTTTTATATTGCATCATTTTTTTTAAATTAAAATTTTCATTGAAACAAAATGCACAATCATAACAGCTAAAATTCCTTCAATTTAATTAATGAGAGTATATTGGTAAAAGTATATAAAAACTCTCATTTCCTTCATTCCACACAAATAAAAGAAAAGTTGTTACTCCAATTCTTTTTACTATCCCTTCTATTCAACTAAAAAAAAAAAGGTGAGGAACACATTATCCCTCTTTATTCCATCCATTTTTCCATCATTTCAACCAGACGAAACATTAGTAATTTTTTTAGACACGTATTAAAATTTGATTAGACCACGTCACCTATCAGGAGGGAAGGACTTTCTCATGATATGACTCAAGCATGTATTGTCCTACAAAAATATCATGTACCCTTCCCTCTCGAACTCTTTTGTGTGACAGAAAAAGAAAAAAATAACATTAATTACAACAAAAAAAATAAGAAAAGAAGAGGATAACATTATTTTTTCCGTGTTTGCATAACTTAAAGGGAAAAAAAGTGTAAATTGCAAATAAATAAATAATTCTCAAACTAATTAATTTTTGTAACAAACTTCCCGAACAATTATAGTGTCAAAATACTTCCTTATCTTTCAAAATCGTGCAAACCTTCGAGTCTTCGTTAATATACCATATGAAATTGTTAAAATGTCTCTAGTAATTAACTTGAAAAAAATAATGTAAAATTCCGAAACAATTGCAAAGAAAACAGTTTAATCAATGAAAACTCTCTATTTTTTTTTAATAATAAAAAATGAGATACTTTACTAATTTTATGTCGTAGATTAAGGTAAATTGCAAATTCTGGGAGAATTTTTTGATTCAAAAACTAGTTCAGAGGATTTGTTGCAAAAGTTTGAAAGTTGAGAATTATTGAATTTGTCAAAAAAAATAAAAATAAAAATTTAATAACCTTAGAAAAAAATAGTAGGATAACCTTACGTGTTATTTTGTAAGCGAGCTTAGGTTACGTGTTGTGTAAAATGTCAACGAACTCCTTTTATTCTTTTCCCTTCGAAATTATTTCATTTCCTTTCCTTCCACTGTATTTTCATAACCAAACGCAAGTTTTCCCTTATTTTTCTTCCTTTTCTTTCATCAACGAGTTTCGTTTTTACAAAAAAAACTATATAAAACCCTCATTGCTTCTTCTCAAGAATCTCAACATATCTTCATCGCAAAATCTGATTCTTCACAACATCCGATTCCGAGTTAGCCGTCGGCGTGAGTTTTTCGCCGGAATATGCCCGCAATTTGCCGGAGATAGTTTGATTAACTTTCCGGCAGAGATCGGAGGGGAGTGATAGAGAGAGAGAATTACAGAAAATTCTGGAATGGGGAAGAAGAGGAAATCTGCAGCGACGAGCCTCGACGAAGTCGATCGAACGATGTACTCGACGTTTTGCAGCGCCGCGAACTCGCTGTCTCAGCTCTACTCGCAGGCCATGAACCAGCAAAAACTCACCTTTCAAGCCGGTGAACGACATGGTCTGGTATTATTCTCTTCCAATACATGCAGACATATATATAGAAAGGCGTATATATATACAAATAAACCCACACGAACGCTCGTATATGAAATATATCATTTTGTTTGATTGAGAAGTGTTTTCGTTTCGATGGTTCGGTAGACCGAAATTGAGTATATTTTCTAATGGATATGTTTATTTAATTGTTTTTTTATGTATCTATTATTACAGGATTTATATAATTTCTTGATATCTTATTTATGTTGTTCATTTATTTATTTTTAGTGTCAGGGTAATGCTAAACAGAGTGAATTACTTGCTGGCAAAATAATTTTATTTTTGGGGTTTTATTGGACCAAATAATCCCTGATTTTTTTGCTTATTTTCCTCATAGGGACTTTGGGGTATCTCGGGTTGGAAGTGTTGGGATGTTATTATGTTAAGAAGGTGTTGTATCTCTTAGGTGCTTCAGAATAGAGGTAGTGCAGTTTTGTGGTAGAAAGGTTAGGATTTGGATAAGCATAAGAACATTATTTACCTTAGAATGCAGACAAGCATATTCTTTTGCCCATTATATGGATATTGTGAGGAGTGTGTTGTAGGGTAGAAATGGTTTGTGGTTTCTTACCCTTCGAAACATGGACTGTGTTTCTCTCTCTTTTTTTTTTTTTTTTATAATTTTTTCCCGGTAAATTGGTGTGTTTCTCTTGTCATTACTTATTTTTCAGTTAGTAAGATGCCTATACTACTTCCAAATTCACTAGAAAATTCAATATAACCTTTGCCCTTTGTCTTGAACTATATACTGGATGTTTGAATGAAACATGTGTTGAGACTGAGTATGCTTTATTGCATGCTGAAGAAATGAGGGAACAGATATTTGAAAAATTAAATCTAACAATGTTGTTTATAGATGTGGCAGTTCATTTTCAAAGTTCTAAAATTTTCACTTTGCAGTAGGGTACGAAAAAATGTGGAATGAAGATGCAATTTATTTCAGAGTAATTGTGTCAATATTGGGAGTTTTTTCGTGATGCTATTGTAAAAGCTGGAACTATAAAGTGTGAGAATGAGAGGTTGAGAGTAACGGTGGTCACAACAAGGCAAAAAATGTCGGGCATGAACGAAGTCCACTCCTTCAAGCACCTTAGATTGAGGTTCAATCAGTAAGTAGCGACCATACATATACATATATATTAAAAAAGAATTGCAGGCATGGCTAATGTACATAAATGAAGAAACTTCATTCACTATGTAGCGAATTTTGATTTGATTGTATATTAATATTTGAATTGTAGATTCAAGTGGGCTAGGACCTTTTTTTATTTACATAGTCGATGAAATGAATATTCCTTAAAAGATACTAATTCAGTGTAAAGATCCGATAAGAGATGAGTAGAAGGAGGTTCATGAAGATTGGAGAGTTTACGATACAAATGGTGTTGGAAATTTGGAAATGCTATGCAAGCTTTGGTGGACATAGGAGCTACATACAATGTTGTCAGCTTTGAGGAGGTGAGACATTTGGGCCTCAAGAAATATGAGGAGGATTTGGGCTCTGGGCTTTGAACTTAGATGAGAGACCATTCATTGGTGGTAAGGGCTTGGAGCTATTCATGAGAGGATGGAAATACAAGGGCTACTTTATAGACATTGACATGGTGACAATGGATGGTACTTGATTTCAACGTTGTGTCCATGTCGTACATGGAGATGATGATGATGGGAGGCTATGCGCTGGTTCCACTAGTACATAAGGCTGTGGGGTGATGCATTTCACTCAGCCTCTTAGAGTATACAAAGGCATCAACACTTAGCTAACATAGGTAAGATCTTGGATACTTGTTTTGAGTTACACAAGGCATGATGAGTGTCAAGTTATCGGGTGGGGAAGAGTGTCTGTCCTACCATATTTTGGGATGTTATGCTATGCATGCTCCATGTGATAAGTATATAAAGCCAAGGGGCTCGTGAATTTGGCTCTCATATGAATGGTATTATATATGAAGTTTGTGTTCTAATAAGCCTTCCTATTGGAAACTTTTTATCTGGCAATGAAAATTGAATGAAAATTTCAGCTGTTTAATTTCATGTCATGTCTTGTTTAGTAATTTGACCTTGATTTTATTCATTATGATCTTATTAAATTTAGGACCTTTTAGTTTGGACTGTGTCATAACATTTATTTGCTTTAATACTTTTCATGCAGGAAAAATTTTATCAGTGGATTTTGAGACAACAAGAAGGAGGATCAAGAGTGACCACGGTTGACATGCTCACCTACCTGCAGGTTTCAATTTTCTCCGTGATAACTCAATTTGCCTGTTTGTTATGATCTGTAATTCTTTGTATTTATGTGTGAGTACCTATGCAGACACATCTGACATATTTCTGATGATATGGCTGCTGCCAATGTGTCATGATTTATATACTTTTGAACTAATTTCATTTTTGCCCAAGATTTGATGAAGTCACCATAGGTACTAAGTCGAAATCTTAGCATCAAATTTTTCTTGGGCAATGTCTGATTTGTAGATCTTTTGGACTAGGTAAGAAGTAATTCTTACTGCAGATTGAAACTCGAAAGACTAATAGTGATTTGTGCCTCATTTTACTCCATGACTTCTGTCCTCTTTGATACAGATTACAATATGTTTTGACCCCCCCTGGGAATGAGATGCTTGATTTAGACTTTTAGAGTCTAATATGCATTTGATAGCCTTTTAAGATATACTCTTATGTTTGCCCTGCAGGCTACTGTCAATCTGTTAAGGTTCTCTGGCAGGAATATGTTGCAGAAAAGAAACCAAGTTGTTTCATTTATGTTTACATCACTGGCAGCTAGTTAAAGAGGTCTTATAAATATTTACAAGTTGTTGCTAGTAACAAAAGATTACTGAATAGTTCACAATTACATTAACATAGATTTTATATACACCTCAGACAATTAAGGAATTAGCAAAGTTTTAAATGTCAAGTGGTGCTTGTACACATTAGCCCTCTTGTAATCCTATCAGGATAGATGGGTTGTGTGGTTGGAAAGACACTTTCTAGGTTGGCAAATGAAAATGTTGTTTTACCTTTGCTGATTTGGAAGGGAGGACTCAGTTTGGTCTCCATAGACTAATTCTTGTGGATCCAATTTTTCATTGTAATGATTGAGGGTTATAATAAAAACTCTGGCCTCTTTCGGTCGGAGATTTAAATTGATAGTGACTTTTACATAATACTTTTGACCTATTTCTCTAGTCTCTTCTATGATTTTTGATGTCTTTATAATCTGCAACAGTCTGGATTCTGGTGACCTTGCTACAATGAAGATGTGAAAATTCTTTAAATTATAGGGTAAATTACCCTCACCTCCCTTGAAGTTTGGGTTAATTACCCTTAAATGAAAGTCTTAATAAAAATGAGGTCAACCTCCCTTGAGGTATGATGAAATTACAGTCAACCCCAACTTCGTTTAAGAACCGTTAACGCCGTTAAGACATTTTTTCTAAATACCAAAAATGCCTTTCCTTTAAATAAAATGACAAATTCAACTGTATATCCTTTCTATGACGTAGAAAAGTATATAATTGATGTGTTATATTTATATGCATGAAATATATTACAACATATATAAATATATCTTTTCTTACAAATATATATATATATATATATATACACACACAAATGTGTGTATAATATATATTAGAGAGAAATTATTGGGGATGAAGAAGAACCCAACCAATTTCCTCTTCCAAATCGGACCACCAGCTCCACTTCATTTGAACACAACATCCACCACCACCTCATGGGATGCCTCTCCTTCCACCTCTCGCGCCACCAGCTTCTTCCACCACCTCCTCCGATGACACCCCCCACTGCCACTAAGCTCTTGTTTATATCAATATTTGATTTGAATCCACAAAGGCCTGATGGTTGTGATAGTAAGGGGGTCATTGTGTTTCTTGAATTTGTAAAAAAATTAATAAAAAATTGTTTGATTTTAAACAAAAATGAATTGCAAATTTCTATTGTTCATTCTATTTTCTCTCTTCCAATACTCTGTAATTATCTCTCTCATTAAGGTGAAGATTGAGATGGAGTGGCTTTTGGTCAGAGATGGATGTGAGAAAGATGGTGTTGGAGTTGTTAGAGAGAGAAAACGCAAAGACACTCTAAAATGGTGTTGTCAACGGTGTCCCACTTCCACCATTTTTTCCGGCAACCCCTAATCAGTCAATAACTCTTAAAGATTCCAGTTGCAATGTAGTGTGAATGAGTCATTATCTCCTTGCTTCATGTTAATTCAAATTCAATGTGCAAAAGAGTACCCCAATCGTAAAGAAATCAACAAATCTAGCCTATTACTTGAACTGTAGAGATCAAAAAGAGGATGCAATTGGTATTGAGGGCTTTGAGTGTAGAGGTGGGGTTACCGGATGATATACCTAAGAGTGATGTTTCCAGGCAAATGCAAGGCACATGTATGATATTAGTTAAGTTGCAATTCGTATCAAATCAGCCTTCTGTACAAAAATGAAATATAATATAGTAAAGGTAGAATGGTAAATTAACATATAATATTAACTGTCATTTGTTTGTTGTTTGTTTGAGTGACTTATAACAGGGTGTTAGAGTAATATTTTCAAAAGTTTAATCTAAGAGTAATAAAGTCATACTTGAAGGGCGTCAGGGTAATTTACCCTAAATTATATCATTGGGCTATACACTTATTCCCTGAAGAGCGGGCCCAAGCCTGGAGATAGGAAGGTTGACAGCTAGTGTATAACCTTTCACCAGAAGACCCCTTTGGAAATGAATCCTGTCAATATATATTTTATTTTTGATTTATATCTGGCCTTTTATAGAGCTGTTGACAAAAAAATTGTGTTAACTCTAGCATGTTGGAACTTGGATTTGTTGAGTTGTACTGATGAATGGGCATTCACCATTTTGAAAAGAATTTACAGTCTCCATGGTGTGGGCCAAATGACAAATTTCTTGATTTCGCCTCAACTATGGGGGCTGTCTTTGTTTCTTTTGGTTGTCTTGCAAATTCTGCTTCCTGTTGGAATCACACTACTTTCTTAACTCATTATTTACTTAATAAAGACATGTCTCAACCTTTGAGGTTGACCCTTATCATCTATACCTAATGACATATTCAAGTAATGCATAAACTATCATATATTTATTTACTATTTCATTTCATTCCTCCCATTCTTCTTGCATTACCCGAAATGTGACCAAATCACTGTTTTTTATTGGTACAGTTTTTGTTCTTTGCTGCTGGATCATTTTAATTGATTTTTTTTTTATCATTTTATCTCAATGAGTGCTACTTCAACCGTTTCATTTAAATTTTTGTGTAGCATTATCCCTACTCCATTTCTTTGTCTATCTTTTTCAATGTAATAGACTTTGTATCTTATACCAAGCCTACCACTTTCTTACTGGATTCGGACAAAATAGCGTAGGCACCCTTGACCACTTTTCACATTTGGATGTTCTTTGCCTCTTTTCCAAATTCCAAATTCATCTGGAAAATGATGCTATGCTTCGCGTGAGGGGACCAGCTTAGTATTCACTTCAATATTATTAGGATTTATTTTCGACAAAGGTTTTATGCTAACTATTGGGCTACCCAAGGCATCCTTTTTTCTTCAGGCTTGGAACCACATAAACTTTCTGGAATTTGAAAATCCAACCCTACAATATCACATATCCGACTGTGGATCCTGTTTTCTATTGCATTTTACTTTGATACTCTTGAGTTATCCATAGTTTCTATACTTTGTGTCGTCTGTTGTTGGGTCTATCCTTTGGTTTCTGTGTTTGTGAATTTTTTATTTATTGATCTCTATTCAGGCTGAGCTGGACTATCATGGAGAGGAACCATCATCGTCACCCAGAGCGCCACTCCAGAATCAACATTTACTATCCACAAATTCAGGCTTCCTGGTCTCTTCAGGATCCTCTGGCACACCAACGAATGGGCAGCAGGGGATTCGGTCCGAGCAAAGTGATCAACAATCCAAGAATTATGTTTTTTCAAATGCTCTGTCGAGCCCTGTTCGTCGGAGCCTTCAGAACTATCATATTGGTCAGGGAGACTGTTACGATAATGGTCTTCAGCCCTGTACAACAGGCGTGCGGAACAATGAATCCAATGTTCTTCAACACCAGAACAGGGATTTTAATCTTCTCAATTCCAGTGACTCTTCCGTGGACATGCATACAGATAGTCCAGGTCATGAATCTACATACTGAAAATTCAGAGATTCTTTCACTAGCTGTTTGTTCGAAGTCCTATTTTAGTTCTGTTGCTGTATTGTTTATTGCAAGAGGAGAAAGCACAACATGTAGATGGTTACTGCAACAAAGAATAGATCAATGATGGTGGTTACTTGTTGAATTCCTGTGAAATGAACTTTTGTTAGGGTCTTCTATTTTTTTATGTAAAGTATTTCTTCTAAGTGGATTGTTAAATATTTGAATCTATATATGTTTGTTGCGGGTTACCATGATGTATTTCTGAGCCATATGTGCTATCCATGTTATTGTATGTGCTATAAATACTCTTAACTTGAAAGGGGGGATTATAATTATTGTCTTGGTTTATCTCAAGAGATTTGTTTAGAATTAGATCAATTTGGTACTTTGGTTGCCAGGAATGCAAAGTGTTGGAAGTTGAACTCAGCGTGATCCGGACCCACGTTAAATCTCTTGAAAAGGAAAAGCAAAATCAAATCACCTGAGTGACACCGGTGTGAACTTGAATGATAAAGAATTTACTTACAATAATTTAGAATTATGTTTTGTGCGCGCGGGGTGAGACCGATAAGATACACTCACTTTGTCATAATCGGACTTGAACTCCTACTCCACTTAAGGGGGTGAGTGTCCCTAATCGGACTTGAACTCTTACTCGTCTGCAGGGGTGGGTGTCGGTGTCGAACACTCGCTTCCGGTGACACTATAAAATCAGGTGCTACTGTGTCACAGTCCACTGTTGTCCTATCTTGTGTCACAGTAATAGGTTTATCATGTCTGGGAGAAGAAATAAAACAAAGATGCTTATAATGTCTGATGGGGATGTGTGAGAGACCCACCTGTCCTTCATTGCCTCCCTAAAAGCATTAGTGGGTTTCTTACGCAGCAGACATGACATGCAAAAATGTGAGTCCCAAATCAAAATTCTAAAAAAAGGCTACTCAGAAATGTTGAGCTATAGGTTGCCCATGGATCAATAATTTGCAGGTGGCTGCCTATTCACGCAGACACAACATTTCACAAATTACTTGTACGGAAATTTGAACCCTTCACCTTTTCTTCGAAAGAGTAAAAGTAATACCATTAGACTAATGACGCATACAAATTATTCGTACCCGAATTCGAACCCCTCACCTCTCCTTTAGAGTAAAGGTAATACGATTTGACTAATGACCCTGTCATCTGATCATATGCGAATTCGCGTACATTACACTTGTCAATGAAAAAATGTTTTAATTGCTCAAAGGATTATTTTATCTTTATTTTTGGGCAAAAATGCAAAAAAGCTCATGTTTAAGCGGGGTCTGAGAGAGCTGGATGTTAGCAAGTCTTACTCTTATTTTTGGAGAGGATGGTCCCAAGTCTAGAACCCACGACACATCACTTTGGACGAGGGAACTTTTATTTAAAAAAACTTAAATAAAGTTCTATTAGTCTTTTATTTTTTTTATGTTTCTAAACTTAATATTTGAAAATTTTATTTAGTTATTTTTTATTTTTTAAATTTTTAGAAAACACTATATTTATAGAGAGAAGCACATAATGCTCATAGTAAAAGATATATATGTTATTATAGTTTTGTCAGTGGGTCACGTTGTCCACTTTTGTAAGATGATGAACTGACTTACTCCAAAAAATAGTTTAGGGATTGTTTTTGCATATTGAGAAAAGTTTAGGAATTCTTTCGCACTTTTGCCTTATTTTTGGCTTAAAGCTCATCTACATGTGATTTGACTGAGTTAATAAACTAAGTCATATAATTCTTCTAAATAGGTGCTGCTCTTGTGATCGGCACATCAGAACCGACTCGATACATATTGAGGCCTAAGGCGAAATTTTTTAAAAAATATTTTATTTTTATTTTAAATATATTACTATAAATAATATTAAGTAGGTTTAATTTTTTAGAAACTTTACTAATTAACCAATTGAAAATAG
Source organism: Cornus controversa (assembly GCA_026545225.1). NCBI lineage: Eukaryota > Viridiplantae > Streptophyta > Magnoliopsida > Cornales > Cornaceae > Cornus > Cornus controversa. Next base: position 32,425,205 of record CM048854.1, read on the forward strand.
TCTACAAAAATAAGAAAATAGATTATAAATAGTGAGAATAATTATAGAAAAACATGAAAAGATTTGGAAAAGAAATATAGTTGAATTATAAGTTTTTGAGATAAATTACTTGGTCTCAAAATAAAAATTAGAAGATAATGTATACCTTGAATATACCCCATCTATGTCCACTAAGGAAGAAAATCATTGACGAAAATTAAATTAAGTTATAATTTAATTAACCATATTTATATTGTCTTTCTATTAAACCTTACATAAATGGGATCTTTTTATTAAAAGGTAGTCTTACTATTAAATCTTACCTAAATGGGCCTTTTTATTGAATTGTATCTGCATAAAACCTGAGCCAACCATCATGTTCTGACTCTATGTGACTTAGTTTATGAATCAGGCTATAACTATTGCAGTCTTCAGATGCAACTCGGTGCACTTTTCTTCATACTTACTTGTGTTCAGTCATTATCATCATACTTAAAGATACTTGCACAAAACCAAAATTTATAATATCATTCAAGTCAGTTTCAGTTTTGAAAGAAAGTTGGAACATTTGGTGTTTGGGAAAGGTTTATGTGGAATTAAAACAAGCTTTTAAGTTCAAGAAGTTATTTTCAAAAAAATGTTAGTGTTTAATAAAATAAGAAAAATGGACTTCTAATAAAAGTCGAAATTCTAAAAAGTCTGTTCAAAGGAAGCTGAGAAAACTTGTTTTTGAATTTTAAGTAACAAATTTTATAGAATAAGAAAAATGGACATTTGGTGTTTGAAAGAAAGTTGGAACATTTGGTGTTTGGGAAAGGTTTATGCGGAATTAAAACAAGCTTTCAAGTTCAAGAAGTCATTTTCAAAAAAATGTTAGTGTTTAATAAAATAAGAAAAATGGACTTCTAATAAAAGTCGAAATTTTAAAAAGTCCGTTCAAAGAAAGCTGAGAAAACTTGTTTTTGAATTTTAAGTAATAAATTTTATAGACAATTTTGCCTCTTTTTATTTAGTAAAACTAGTTTATTGAGAGTAATTATTAAGGATAAATTTGTCAAGTTAAAACTGTATTAATTGTGAAACTAATTTCAAAAAATGTATCCACTAAATAATTTTTTTTTTTTTAAATTCCGAAGGCATTCTTCAAAAACTTCTTAAATAAAAGAAATTTTAGTATCAGAAGTTCCTCCAAACAGGTTGGTATTTATGGTTTGCACATAGTGATTATTTTCAAATTCGACCCCATTTCTCTATTTTTTTCCCTTTTCAATTGCATCCATTAATGACTCCTAATGTTACAAAACAAACATATAAGAGCAAAACCAAAATAAGACAGTGATAGTCTAAGATCATTAATTACGCAAGACACTAGTAAACACTAATCAGACAAGTCGGTGCAATTCTACATTGTATTACTAGAAAATGATCGAGGGGTCAAAAAATTTCAAGCTCATATGCAATTCTCTCTCTCTCTCTCTCTCTCTCTCTATATATATATATATATATATATATAGGAGACTTGAAGTGAAATGAAAATACATATATGCAGGTCATCTACCAGCAATGTTGTCAAACTGGGTTCCTACATTAGAGAATCCCATGCAAGTTGTTAGCTCTTTATGGTGTCTTAGGAAATGATTGATAATTCAAATTCATAGGTTTGCCATCTACATTTCCTAGGCTTTTTCCTCTGTAGAGACAAAAGCATTGAAGCTTACATGAATTGACCCCACAAACCCTTCTTTATAACAAAATCATATCAAGTTCACTTTAGAAAATTCAATTGACCCCAAACAAGTATATAAAAGTGAAAAGGAGTCTCAAACTCAATCATTCACCCAACAGGTTTCTCTTTATATATAAAATCTTCCAACTAACTTTCACTTACATTTCCTAAGTTTGTTCTTAACAAAAGCATTTATACTCCCATGCTAGGGGATTATTTAATGCTTGAAACAAAGTGTGACAACATGGGATTATAATTAATGCATATACAGAGGTATGCCAAGTGTGTCTCAAATAGTCAAATATTTACTACCATTTTGACTTTCAAGTGACAATCAGAGCTATTTAATTGGGTACTGTACATGTTAAAGAAGATGATTGTGTGACCGAAAACAAATCACTAAACAAGTGTCAGTGGTAGGTTCACAAATTTTGTGTCTTCTTTGGTGGTTCGGTTTTTATTTTTCCTATCATTGCCCTTAATCACTTTGTTCAAAACAATTTTTCTTTATTCATTTACTTTTTGTTTCTAAGCAAATAACACACTCTCAATTTTGCAATTACGAGGACTTGAACGTTCAAACTTCAGATAAAGAGGAGATACCATTAGACTACAATTCTTAACCTTTACTTAAAATAAATTAGACGAGCATTGAAGTTTCAAAACTATGGTATTTAGGAGGAAATGTTCCTTTTTAAGGTTTCATGAAGTGAAAATCACTAGAGATTAGACTCACACAAAAAATGAAAATATTATCCTTTCCTTTAAAAATTATTTACAATCAAGAGAGAGATGATGCTAAATAAATCAAAAATTACAAAATTGAGTGTTGCAGAAGAAAAAAAAGATCCCTAATTTACATTCGTAATAAATGTTGAAACCTACTTTTTTTTTCCTTTCACATTCTCTAGTTTTATGTCCCTTTTATGGCGGTTGTCGAAAGGCACCAATATGCCTAAATTTGCTTAAAATTGGGTTCATAAATGGTTGTTGTAAGGCACCAATCCTATTTGCACATAGAATGATTAATTAGGGAATTTAAGAGCTTTTCCCTCTCATTCCACTTCTTCGAAGAAGTACTATATGAGATTTATAAGCTTCCGGCATCTCAATTAATCTCAACAGAAAAGATTTATTTGATTCTTTGATGGTATGATATCTTTTTACAAATTTACATATTTGAGTTCATCCATAATAAGATATATTTTGTTGAATGTTTGGAACTTTCCTTAATCATATTAGCATTTTTCGTATTCACAGGAAAAAAAAAAAAAAAGATTTGCATTTTTCTCAAGCGGATTCTATGAGAAAAGGTAAAAGGGTATAATTGTCATTTTGAGGCCAATATCATATGCCTAAACTTTTTACCACAAGATATATATATATATGTACCTCCTTCCCTTTTGAAGACAACTTAGTAGGTAATTTCTATCAATCAAGCATATGTGGACCAATAAAATGTGAAAGACAATACTTTACCTAGGCTAAATTGAGAGAAGATTCATTTCCTATAACAGAAAAATTGGTATTGGAGGTATCAAATCATTGTATGGCTTTAAAGAAACTGGTCCCCATAGTCCACATTCAGAATTGACCCTATACAAAGTTTACAGATTAGTAGTAATCTATATGATTGAAGCTAGACTGTGTGAAAAGTTCTAGAGATAATCAATGGTGACAATTGAGTATTGACAGGAAAAGAATAATCAATCATTTTAGCTTTGATTTTCTTTATTACTTTGCATGTAATTCCATTACGTGAGCTAATTTTTTTTTTTTAAATTGTCAACTAACTTATATTTTATTTTTTTGAATTTTAAATTTTTAGAAAATATGATTTATTGTACTTTGCCAGTGTGGCTCAAGTGGCAAACCATAATGATAATTATAATAAGAGGCGAGTCTATAAAAAGTAATTAAAAATGGATGTCTTAATGGAGACTCGAACATGCGCACATAGACATTTTCTTTCAGGATTTTTAAAAATAATTATAGTAATTTATCCAACACAACGGTAAACTATTCTACACAAACTCAAATTATAATCAATGACAATGATCTTAATTGATAAATTTGATTGGAATGACTCTATTCCATATTACATGTTGTGCATCAAACGACGTTGTAAGATGCAATATTCATTACTAATCAATTCTCAATTCTCAAACAGAAATTACTGTAATCTATTCGACACAAACTCAAGTTATCATCAATGATGACGGTCTTAATTGATAAACTTGGTTAAAATGACTCTAAAAACGACGTTGTCAGTAAAATGCAATATCCATTACTTTAAAAATGAATACTCATTATTTCAAAAATACAACAATATGATTGTGAGAATGTGACATCCATTACTTGGAGGAACATAAATGTATTACAAGTAAAAAATTTATTACTTTATTAAAATAGTGAGTATTGCGTCCTCCAAACATACAAAGGCAAGCAAACAAAAGCAAGCTTTCCCTTTCAATTACTACCATACACTTCCAAAAAAGCTAAAAAGTGACAAAATGAGTGAGGAGAATTGAGAAAGAGCACATACACACCCCCCAAAAAATAAAATAAATATATAATTAAAAAACACAGCCTGTCGCTATCGTGCGCCAGATGCACTATCCACGTCCCTCTAGCTAAAAAATATCGTTCTTACTAAAATTCACTCGCAGCCCCCAATCCATTATTTACTCTGCAATTCCTCGGCGATCACTCGTCCACACACTCTTTTTGATAAAGCTTTCGATTTTCGACGTTATTTCTCTACTTCGAAGCAATTGTCGATCGGAGATGACGGAGTCGCTGGTCCAACCAGTTGTTGCCGACGAGTGATTGGCCGGAGATTTTTCTCTTAGATCTGTGAGTAATCTCTCTCTCTCTCTGGTACTGTATAGAATTCACTTCTCAATATGACTAATTTATGAGAATAATCACAGTTGTTGGTCAAGTGATGGAGTTAGTGAAAGTTAGGGTATTGTGAAGTGGTGCTATATAGCATGTCTGGTTTTTGTTTCAGGTGTTGTGCTTCCAAGTAGTGAGATCTTTGACTTCGTATTGGTTCAGAGATGTTTTACTTGCTTTCTTATATGTTGGATATATTTATGGAACGGTTGATTTTTTATTTTTAGTTTCATTTTTTATTTTTTTGTCGAGGAGTTCATATAGAAATTTATTTGATTCTCTTATTGTTGTTTCTCTTTTTTTTTTTTCCTTCAATGAGCAATGTCTGTATATGTAAGTACTTTTTGTGTATGTGTGTCGAATAGTACTTAGATTTTTTTTTTCTCCTTATCTCCAAATACTATAGTTGTTTTCTCTTTTTAATTGTAAATTTTAATCTTTATGTTAATTCTTTTAGTTCATGTGATTTTTTTGATCGAGTCTAGTCACTACGCAGTGTGATTTTTTTCTCTCCTTGTCTCCAAATAAGTAAAACTTGCATTTTTCAATGGTCAGTGGTTGGTCCTAAATGTCAAAGCATTAATGACTGTGATTCCTGTATTTTGACCTTTTCATTTGGCACGTCATTAACTTGGTTTATATATATGTATGTATGTGCTGGGACAAGTTATTCAAATTAATATTATGTTTTTTGTCGCATTATTTTTTATACCTTAATTATCGTTTATTTCCTAATTATGGAATTGAAGTAAAGTAAAATTCTTGCCCCGCATTTAATTTTTGGAAAGATTGAAGAAAGGGAAAATTCTTGAGGATTCAAATAAGAAGAAACTGCTTTGAAACATATTTCTCAACTTTCCTGATGCTTTCTGAGAACAAAGTGGTGTCTTAGAAAGCACTTTCTGGGAAATGGGAGTTAGACTGTATTATGACTGAAAATATTTCCAAGTATTTCACTTTCATTTTCTTCCATTTCAGTTTTGCTTGAATATTTTGTCCTGTCTGACTGGGATATATGGGTGGGTAAATGGCAGGTGGCTTCAGTTGTTTGAGGTGAGAAGAGCTATACATTAATAGTTTTATGGTGTCCCGATGAGCAGAACTGATGTTATTGGCAGTGGAAGGAGGAGGATTTTTCTCTTCTTCAGCTTCTGGGTATAGCAAAGGCCTGACCCTTCTTCTCTTGGGTCAGAAGAACGAAGAAAAACCCATGAGAGTTTCGCCGTGGAATCAGTACCAGTTGGTGGACCAAGAATCAGATCCTGACCTCCAGCTGGCTTCTGGGAAGAACCGGTTTGTCCGCGGCTGTGCTTCCTTTGTCTGCTTTGGTCGTGCTGCCGAAGGACTTGAGAGCCCATCTCCTCTGAAAGTGGGCCCTACCCAACAACAGGACGTCTTGCCAGGACCTCCTGTTTCTGACAAGGGCAAGGATCATATTCATACTTGTGATCTTGTAGACAATGATGCTAACACAAGAACGATCACTCTTAAGAGTAGCTTGAAGAAGCCAACGCATTGCATTCCTGTTTCTGATGGGATTGGTGATGAGCGTGAGGCATTGTGTGAGAAGGATAATGATATCCCTGGTCATACAGATAGGAGGAAAGTGCAGTGGAGGGATGCATCCGGGGAAGAGCTTGCTGAGATCCAGGAATTTGAGCTCAGGTACGATAGCATCAACTTTTTTTTTTAAAAAAAAAAATTCCTGAATGGTGTTTTGAAGTTCTGTTATGATGTTTTCATTCCTCTATGCGTGTGCATATGCATGTGAGTGCAGCATAGGATCAAAAAGGTTTTGCATATGTTAATCCCTATGTCTCAAAAAGTTTTTGCAGCAGAGGATCAAAAAGGTTTTGTTTCTCACATCTATGAGTAGCATAAATGAGATTATAAGATTAGAGAATTCGATATGATATCTCAAGTACCTGCTGCTTTAAACACAGAAATCTTCTCTAGGCTGGCTGTTCAATATGAGAACTCTGCACAAATGCTCTTAATGCGGAACTGATTCATTTTTTTTTCCTCTTTTGATGGGTAAATAAATTCAGTGAAAACTAAAAGCACCGAGGTGGTGCAACCTATGTACATGTGACCTATACACGGAAAGACAATGATGACAAACTGACCATGTTTTTCAACAATCACCACTTATCCCTTTGCTAGCTCTTACATCTTGGAAGCTAAAATGATCAATTTCATCTTTTTGTTTGTTTTGCACATTCTGTATGTGCTTGATATTAGTATTCGTCAAGATGATGAATGCTATATCTAAAATGTTTCTTTGCAATCTATCTAAAGGAGTGTGAGGCCTTCTTCAAATGCACCAAAATTCCAAAGTTTAATAACAATGGTGAAGAAATTTTTGTGCTTGTAATTATATCAGATAATCAGGCATTGTGTATACATGTAGAAACGGATTTTTTTTTCTTTTTTTTTTATAAATAGATTGCTTTTAAGGCATGCATCAAAAGGTGTGAGGCATGTTTCAAGAGAACACCTTAAGGCACATTTCAAGGTATATGAAAATTATGAGGCACATGCCTTGAGCTTTGCCCTATATTTGGAAGTTGTGCCTTATAGACTTGTCATTTAGCAGGGACTGTTGCCCCAGAATTGGGAGTTAAAGAAATCATTTAATCCTTCAATTATTGTTATGTAACACATTCTGAGTTTCTTTATGTTTCCTTTTCCAGTCTATAGGTAATGTTTTACCTTTAAGGCACATTTCAAGGTATATGAAAATGATGGGGCATGACTCATGCCTTGAGCTTTGCCCCATATTTGGAAGTTATGCCTTATAGACTTGCCATTTAGCAGGGACCGTTGCCCCAGAATTGGAAGTTAAAAAAAATCATTTATGTAACACATTCTGAGTTTCTTTATGTTTCCTTTTCCAGTCTATAGGTAATGTTTTACTTTTCTATAATGAATGATCCCCTGTAATATCTTCAACAATGATCCTTGTGTTAGCTCTACTACTATTTTGCATCAAACTTGGAATTAATTTGGGAAGTTGTGGAATCAGAGTGTATCAAAAGGCAAATTTAACCCTACAACTAGTTTAGTAATCTTTGATGACATGTTATCTATGGGAACTTCTCTTAACTTCATGTACTTTCTCTCCTAATGTTCTTATTTCCTTATTTGAACAATATTTTTTAGAGACGGAAGAAAAACAATGGCAATTCATGATGTATAAAGTAATAACAACTGTGAGGGTTCACAGTTAGTTGGGTAGAGTGAAACCAATGCGGTATGTGTGTGTGAGAGAGAGAGAGAGAGTTGTGATATTACTGCTGCCCACCTAATCATGTTACATATCTATTCCAGTTGAAAATGGGATCGAAATTGATCCTGTCTCTTGTATTGTGTTCTTGAAAAATGGAATCAAAGTCATCACCTATTTGTAGGAGAATATACGAAAAATAAGCTCGGGTTGGGACCTGATTAGGCTCTTTGGGTTGAGTTCAGGCCATACCTTGCGTTGGGCTTAGGTTTATCCTTCAACCTGCCCGAGTTGTTCTATATGCATGGATTAACGATCAAAGTTCTTAGTATCAGGAAAGGAGGGGGAGAGGGAGGATGGGAGGTGTAGGAGAGTTGGATCAATTGGGCTGGCGATGCTCTTATGCCTTTGGTGGTAAATATAAACAGAACGGAATATCATATGAAAGAGTTGATGATTTTAAAGTTGAAGCGTTTTTTGGTAAGGCCTTTCTAGATTGACTCTTTTGTAGAGTTTTTCTTTCTTGGAAAAGATGAGATTATAGTTTTAATATAGTTGTTTTCCCCCCTTCTTTTTACCCTCTGTGCATACATGGGCTGTGTTCCCTTGGAGTTTTTTAGTGGATTCTACATATAAAAAAAATATATATATATCATCAGGGATAAAGTATGTAGGTGTTTCGAACATTTTATTATTTTCTTAACCAAAGGGGAAAAGAATAAATGGGGCTTATCATGACCCTTTTTTGCTATGTGCTAAAATCCTGTACTTCTCTCCAATCCATTTCACTTTTGAACAGATAGTTTTTATGCCTTAAGAGGTATATTTTCTATTCTAGAAACTACATTCCTTTCCTATTTTTTCCTCATTAGAATCAGAAGGAAATGGATGAATTTTTGAATGTTTTTCTTCTATTTTCTTCATGTAACCTAACAGTGTATTATCTCAAAAAAATTCATCAAGAAAATTTGTTTTCGAACTTGTGGATGCTCTTCTTATGTAAAGCCAATAATCTTACTGGTGGCAAGGATATATCTGTTAAAACTCTAATAATGTTTTGCAAATCAACAGCCCAAAGAGTAATTATGAATTTATCTTTTGAAACTGTAATATGAATTAAATGGTTATCTGAAAACTGCCCATTGTGCTCATTTTATTTCGGTAACAACAGTTCTATACTTTTCTCTTTGAATTGTTGGTAAATATTTTCACTTTGCATTCCAACACTTATTTGACATTCTTATTTATTTGTGGAAGGTGCCGTCATTCATTTGCATTTTAACTCAACATGCAAATTATTACTTTTTTCCTATTTGAAACTCACACACCCTATATATATATATATTTATATATTCTTAAGCTAGTTTTTTAGTCTTTATAGATACACTTTTTTATTTTCAAATACAGATTTCATCTGAACCATTATTTCTTAAAACATATTGTCCTTTCATTTGTTTCTTCTGTAAAGTACTATTTTCACTTGATATTTTTTTTCTTATCAAGTATACATATATATTTTTTTCATCTGTTTCTCCCACTGACCTAAAATTCTAAAAGGAAGATAGTCAAGATACTAAGATCAACTGAAATACCTTTTTAGCATTGTTCTCCTTTCTTTTCCTTCAGCATGGAAAGAATTAAAAAAAGACAGTGGTCGATAATTTAAAACCAAGAACAACTCTTATGAAAATTGTAAAAGAAGTCAAGTTGCTCAAAGCTGTTGTGCCATCTTTTGGAACTTAACATATATATATTTTTTTTCGGAAGGTTTTTGAAACTTAACATATTTCTCATATGGTGCTTCACAGTAATCTATAAATGCACTGTGAGCTTGTCATTGGTTTCTTTGTCATAATTAAAACTCTTAGATCTTCCTCTAACCATGATTGGTTGTTGGCTATTTAAATGCATAAAGTACCATGTTAGATACACGACACCTGGGTATTGATATGAGATATGTGTCCCGACATGTTGCTTGTACGTGCACCCTTTGTATTAAAAAATTACAATGGCTAATGGCTTCCACTGTCACACCTTGTCATTGGAGGGTATTAACGGGAATTATTGTTTTGGTAATTTTCCCTTCTTGTTGTCTTTACACACATTTTAAGGGCAAAACAACATTCTAATCATTTGTTTTGCAGACATATTTTATGTCAAGAGTGACATGGTCTAGATTGAGGGTAATGCTAGGGGAAGGGGAAGACCAATGTTAATGCGGATAGAATTAGTAAAGAAGTATATGATGACATTTAATTTGACTAAGGTTATGACTTTAGATAGAGCAGAATGTGAAAATAGGATTCTTGTAGTTGTCCCTAAGTAGTTGGGAAAAAGGCTTTAGTTGAGTTCATCTTTTGAATTTTTTTTTTTATAAGTGAGTTCATCTTTTGATGTTGACCAGTCTTGATGGTCAACAGGAGGAGGAATGTGTTATGAAAACATAAACCTCAACCTCAAGGTTAGGGATTGTTATTTTGAATACATAGGGGATATCTTTGTAATTTTTCTAAACTCCTCAGTGTAATTTACTCTTAAATATATTATATAATTGTATGTAAAAACTTTATTATCTTCCTCTTGGTATATCATTTCTTCAAATGAGTGAAGTATCCACTTTGAACATTATGATATGTGAAAATGCCATTTTACCTTATAAAATGAAAGATGAATATTAAAAGAATATAAATTTTTAATTATGCTCCTATTTCTTTGGGTTTTAGGATGTGATGAATCCAAAACTTAGGTATGCACTCACTCCTTGCACACATATCTGTGTCAATGTAACATCGGTTGTTGGATGTTTTCCAAGACTCCAACATTTTTCTGTGTATATTAGAGTTTTATTGAAGCTTGGAGAAAGGAGGATTACCTGAGGTAGACATCTAACATGAAACATACAGGACATCCTCAAGGATTTATATGGTGATATTGCCCATGACTTCTTAGATTGCACCCAGATTACAAATTTTGTAACTCTTCTCATTTAGGACATGGTTGATTTTTGTAACCTTATTATAAGTAATATTAATACCAAAAGGAGGTGAATGAATTGTGCCTCTTTAAACATCTCTGGAACAATGATAAAGGTGATGGTAATGATATTATTGTTGGTTCTATCAGAAAACCTTCTGTTGTGTTGTTATTTTAACAGTGTATTGCAAGATTGTATCAGAATTATATGGTCAGGTACCTGATTGGTAGGATGAGTTTTGATAGAGGCCTTTGTTAGCTTGCCTCCAGTACATGAGGGTTGGCCTATCTCTCACTTCTGTGAAGTGAAATTCGTGTGTATAGAGATCAGCCACCATGGGCTTCCTAGCCCATTATTGTTAACTCAACCATTTGGATATGGGGTAAAAATGAAAGGGACCCCACCGCGATGGAGAAAGTGTGAGTTGGCCGGCCCATTGGTTGCCATAGATAAATGGGCAGGGCACCCTACCTTGTACTGGAGGTGTGAGAATTGGTAAAATGCTTGGGTTGTCAAGTGTGAGAATGCGAATTCGAATTCGCAGAGCAGCCACTTTGTGCAAATAATGCCAAAAAGATTAGGCCTGTATAGTCAAGTGACGACCAGAAAATGATTTGAGAGGGAGTGACCTTGAACAATAATAAGATAATATATATATATAATATGAACTTTAATATTAATTGATATTTTCATTGAAAATTGTTCATACTTCCATTTAGATTAATTTTTTCAATAAATACTTTCACTTCAATTATTATCAAGGTAACGTATTAAAAGCAACCCAAGTCGAAGGAATTCTAGCAAGACTCATGCATACTTTTACATTTTCTAATTTAGAAAAAAATTAGGTATGTAATATAAATAAATGAAATTTGAGTGGTGGCAGCCATCCCCACTTGGTCATTTTGTCTAAGAACTAATTGAATATAGAAAATGCAGTGGATTGTGTGGCTTCTGGAATTCCTGCTGTGATGCTCCTGCTTCAGAATTCTGATTCCCTGTTTCTTATTGTAAACCAGTGGAACACTTGAGACGGAATTGTGGTTGCATGACTGAACCTTGAACTTGAAACTACTTCAAGACAAATCTGAGCTCTCAAGAAACACATACGTTTTACTCAAGGGAGTATTTTAAATATAAACTAAAAAGAAAATGCATTCTAATTGTGAAATATCCATAAGAAAATTATATTATGATAAAATTAGTAATATCCTATTTGTTCGGTCGTTCAGATCTAGGAAAAAAGACACTCTAAATCTTCAAACCTCCTTAACTTGTGGGAAAGAAATTACGTTAACCTCCCTAGAAAGTGCAACTCACACCAAACCTGTGGAAAAGAAATTCATGTATCATATTACTGGGGACAAATCCTCCCCTGACCTTCCATCCCATCGCAAGGTGTGTGGTTTGATCTGTTCTTGTTGGATTTTGTTGAATTGAGCTTCCAAAGAGGTTTCTTCTTTTACATTTATTATTTTTATTGAATTTCATTTTTCCTCCTTATCCCCACTCACCAGAGCAGAGGTACCTTCTTTTATCTTGGAAATAGTGCGGGGAGGTTCTCCAGGTGAAATTTGTGAACACTCTCAACTTGGGACTGCGTGCATTGTATTGTGAAGAATCTGATTTCTGATGCAGCCTTCTAAGTGACATCTATTTGTCATTCACTCTTCAACTGTACTCTGAAAATGGTATAGAAAGGAATGTTGATGAACATTGAACGTGCTTACTAAGACAATGGAATATCACTTAAAACGTATCTCTTTTGTAAACTATAAGCTATATATATATATATATATATATATTTATGTATTTCATTAATGAGAAAAGGGAAAATCTGATGGTCTGAATCTGGCACCTGGAGAATTTAATGCCATCAGATTCATTTGTGGTGCTTGTTTTAAGTTGAGCCCTTTGGATATTGAATCATCATGCACTGGCGATATCTCCTCTTGAAATCAAGCTGATTAAATTGGATCTTTTTGTATAATTTGTGGAACTGTCAAAGTTGATTTACTCTCTATACTATGGTCGAGTCTTGGAGTGTGGTGTCTGTCCCATACACTTATTTGATGAACTAGCAATCATATTTCTGTGGATGAATGTTCCTAACTTCCATGCACAAAAAGTTAGCAGTATTGCAAATTAACATATAGAGTATGGCACTTAATCTTTCTGATAGGTTTTCACTACACCTGAAGTTGTGATATTTTTGGCGTATGCTACTATTAATATTGTTTTGATGTTTCTTTCCATAAATTATACCAGATTTTAAATATTCTTGTCCAACGTGTTTATTCTGTACATGTATGGCAGTGACAGTGCATCAGATGATGAATTTGACGATGGGAACGAAAGGAGCTGCTCCTGCAAAGTAATGTAGTTTGGGTTTTTGGTGGAACATTATGTGGGCTGAATGGGGGCATCGGGTAAGTGGCCACTGACAAAACTTAGATCATTTATGTTCCGCAGAGGTTTGGATGAAAGAAAAAGTTAAAACTTATATGAAATGCGCCCTTCACGACCATTTCTATTTTGGGCTCACTTCATCAGACCGATCAGCTGTGTCTATATTCCATAGCATGAGATTTAAATTTTGTTGCGTTGGGTTTTACTTGTTTTTATTTTATTATTTATGCTTTTAGACGACTACATTGTCCATTATTTCTTCACATGTAATATTGTTTAACCACCTGTAATATGTTATTTTGCTTTTCTATTTCGCCATTTAACAAATTCCCCCCCTATTTTTTGTTGTTCATATGAAACTCCTTATTAGCGAACTTCTACATTTTAGCTTCTGTGGAACCTATCTGTTTTTCATCAACAATATAGACTGAAAATTTGTAAGCAGAGCTGATTACCGGGCCTAATTATTGCAATAGCCCTATGTTTGGCTTAAGCATCTGTGTTCAGGTGAAATGTTTTCCTACTTAAATGACAGTAAAAACAGACCTATTGACGTTGAACAGAGCTCTCGAATGACACACAGAGACAACTTGTTGCTATCGATCTTCTAATGGTTTTGACACAAATGCTAAGCTCAGTGAATCCATTTTTGGCAATATAGCAGAAAATCTGAGTCTAGAGAAGTTAGAAGCAAAATCCCACCAGTTAAAACACAGCCTTCTGAGTTGTGGGATGTTAGGCCGAACCATTAGAACCTGGTTCACTTCACTCTCAAATATCAAACTTCGGACTTCAATGCCTGAAGTATCTTCTTCCTTGTGATCCTCATCAGTCATGTATTGAAGGATGTCCAGATTGATTTCCTCGTCTTTGAATTTGTGGATCCGACAACTGAACTAATTGTTGCAAGTGAGATCCACGTCCTTAGAAACTGCAGCTTGTCAACACCGGAAGCATTTTGAAGGACAGGATCTCCGGAGACACTGAACCAGACAAAACAAAACACTGTGTCCAACACGAGCAAAGCCGGAGGAGGAGATATTTAATGGTTTCCATTGAGATGGTGGTTTGGCAAAGCCGGAGGAAACATTCAAATGGCGGATATTCTCTGATGTCAATGTCCATGGCTCATGAATAATTTGCAACGGCTTGCATGCCCCGGTGACAACTCGGCTTGTTGTGCCGGCGTTTTGTATGACACCGGATCAAGAACTGGGTCTGTTATGATTCCACTTGTAACGGGGTGAAGACTTAGGGTGCGTTCACTAACGAAAATGTTTTTTGTTTTTATACTCAGAAAAAAATAGAAATATATTTTTGTTTTTTCTGAGTGGAAACAGAAAACAGAAATAGCGTTTATTAAATTTATTGTTTCTACATTTTTGAGAACAAAAAGAAAAAAATAGTTTCTTTCTTTTTTTCATATTTGAAACTGTTCATAAAAACTATGATATTATATATATGTGAAAATTAAATTAAAATAAAATTGATATCATATATATGTAAAAATTAAATTAAATTAAAATTGATATCATATATATGTGAAAATTAAATTAAAAAAATTGATACAAGTTGAAAGATGATAATATACATAACATGTATATCATAAAGAGTTATTAATTATAAGTGAATTTTTAAAAAAAAGAAGATGAAAGTAAGAACATTTCAAAGTGTTTTTTATTTTAATATAGGTAAATTATGTACATTGTAGTATATTATATATTATCTAGCTAAATAGACAAGAAAAAGATTATAATATGTAAATAAGAAAATAATTGTGCAAAAAATCATAGAGAGTGAAAGTTATATTTAACATTATATATTTTTTAACTAAATGGGTTTCAAAGAGAATATTTCTCTGCTACAGTGAAGAAACAGAAAAAACATTTTTTTTTTGTTTCTTCTTTTTACAAAAATGAGAAATATTTTTCATTATAGAAAACAAAAATATTTTATTAAAAATAATTTTTGTTTTTGTTTTTGCTTTTTTAGAAGATAGAAACAGAAAAATAAAAAATATTTTTGTCAGTGAACGAGTCCTTACTTACGGTTTGATCCTAAAATTAAAGTGAGAGAGATTTAAGGAATTGGGAGAGCACCTAGGTATCTTGGAGTTAACTATCATATAAGAAATTATAATTTGAAATAAAAATTAAATTTTACGTCTATGTGGATTTAGAGAACCACAAGAACAAACTTTTGATTGAACAAACCCTTCGATATCAATTGGAATATTCAATTTAATAAACCTTTAACTATCGATCCATTATTAACAAACGGAACATAAATTATAGTTAATTCAATGCAATATAATCTGATCCATAAGCCCTAATTTTCTTTTTCTTTTGGTAGGTTAATTTCTCTTCTATTTTTTTATTTTTTGGGCTTTCACAACAAAAAATGCCTTTTTCTTATTATTTTCTCCTAAAAATCACGCACACTTTTAAGCTAGAAAGCATGGACACTTTACCGAGGGTGCCGTATCCGTGTCGGACACTCGGACACCGTGTCGGACACTCGGACACTCCGCGGACACGTGTCGGACACTTCCTACCCGTGTCCTGATATTTTTCTTTTTAGGACACTTCTCGGACACTCCTTGGACACTTCTCGGACACTTTTTGGACACTCCTCAAAGACGTATCGGACACTTCATAGCAGTGATATATATTATAATATTTTGAATGAAAATTATATGATACTAAGTTATGATTAAAATCTAAGCTAAATATATATAAAAGACTAAATAAGTCTGGTTCTTTAATTTATTTTAATCTATTTGTCTATTTTTGTTTATAATTTTGTTTGGTTTTTAATTGTTGATGATGAATTGAAGTATTTATGTAATGTAGTATTTTTTTATTGAATAATTAATAGATATTAATATATTATATTATTATTTTATAGCCGTATCCTCGCCGTGTCCGTGTCCTATTTTTTTAAAATTTCCCGTATCGCTGTGTCCGTGTCGTGTCATACCCGTGTCCCGTGTCCGTGTCCATGCTTCCTAGCTTTTAAGAAGGTGTTGTCTCTTTCCAAACCTGCTTTGATGTCTAGTATATATATATTTTTAAAAATATAATGTTAACTTGAACGGATGTTGTTAAAATAAAAATTATCATAAAAATAAAAATTATTACTAAGGAAAGAATATTTATTATTGATCCAACATGTTTGATTTGCATCTTGGTGTATTTTAAATTCTTTAGTTAAATTCGTTCGGTACGATTCCGAACCGCATTACGGGCCACTTGTTAATTGTTATCCACACACACGAACTCACTGGCGTGCGCGCAGACACCAGGCAATCTCTGATTCGGATAAGACACAGCAGGCATCATCGAATCTTGTCGTTCCAAAATCAGATTAGAGAGAGAAAAGCTAGAGAGAGAAAATGTCAGTAACATCGTATTCTTCAATCCCATATACTATCAGAATCTCAAACTCATCATCAACATATTCCTCGTCTTATTCTCCATCACATTCCACCTTCCGATTCTCTGCAACTAAGCCTTCCATTTTCACTATCAGGAGCTCTCAAACCGAAGGCCCTATCCGAAGACCGGTGGCTGCTCCGCCTCGTAAACCAGTCCCACCGTCGCCACCGCCGCTGCAAAAGGAGTCGGCTTCGGTGGTGGTGGAGGACAAGAGTGTGATAACGATGGAGTTCCAGAGGCAAAAGGCTAAGGAGCTTCAGGAGTACTTTAAGCAGAAGAAGCTTGAAGAAGCTGATCAAGGCCCATTCTTTGGATTCATTGGCAAGAATGAGATTTCTAATGGCAGGTAAAAGAAAAGCATTAGTTACTCTTTTCTCATTTCACTGATTTTGCTTTTGGAAATTAGGTTTTTCTATAATTCTATTAGTTTTCATCATTATGATCATCTTTTATGTCTCTTCTTTTATTTAATTTATTAAAACCATTTCTAATTACTTCATCCAATAAATTAACCCTATTGAACATAGGGGTATTGAAGCCTATGTATTGAATTAACAATAGATTGTGTAAATTAGTTCAAAATTTGACTGAAAACTTCTGATGGAATTTACTTTCCAAAGCAAATAGTAGTATTATTTTATGATTCTAGACTTCTATTACCTTTACTCTCTGAGAAAAGAAAAATGGGAATCATTTGAATTAAACCAAACAGTTGCATTGTGTACAATTGAGTTGGAATATTTGTTTTCCAAATAGGGGAGTTCTAGTTCTCAACTTATTAGTTGTTCTTTCTTTATATATATATATATATATATGTTTCTAATTTCTCACTCATATTTTCTCTAGATTAAAACAGGCATTATGTCCTTTTTCAGCCAGAGCATTATTGGATAATAAACTAGAGGATTTGTTCCCTCATGGTTGTCGATTGCATTCTTGATGTGGATTGATTGAGGATTTTAGTGAAATCTCTTATCTAAATTAAACTATAATTAGGTATATTACACACGAGAGCCCAGAAGATACAAACTAGGGGTTGTTTGGACTTAACTACAACCAACTTTCTAGATCAAATTCTAAACCAATATGAAGTTCTTTCTAAATATATGATGTCACTACATGATTTAGCTCTAGTCCAACTGCAAGTTCATTCTTTATTTGCATTTATCTTTTTTGGTGTTTGCATCACTCAAGTAGCAGTAGCTAAAACGTTTATGGTCAAATTCAATGTGGATAAGATGATGAGAGCATTTCCCCCCCTATAAAATGCAAAAAACCTAATTCGAAAATCAGATACATATATATATATATATATATATATATATATATATATATATATATATATTTATTGTTGTGCGTAGCCACACAGCTCTGTTTTTATGCATAAATATCATCTTTGTACAAAAAGGTCGAGCTGAAAGTAAGAATTGGACTTACCTTCCCCGCTCCCCAAAAAGAGAAAGAAAAAAAAGGGAATGTAATCCTTCGAACTAAGCATCTAAAGCTAATACAACTATTTGGATTACTTGATTCATGTTTTCCTTTATCTAAAACCAATACAGTAATAATCATAAATCTCAAACCTTCATAACTGGAAGAGGGATGAAACCGTTTAACCTGAAGAATGAATTTGTGAAATGAACTTAAAAGCATTATAGAAGTGAATCAATCTACAAAAAGGCAGTTCATACTCATGAGTTATAAGTATTTCACACATTATTAGGAAGCCTTCTGATTCTGTGAACTTTTTGGAAGAAAACCAATTTTGTAACCTTGCATGTTTCATAAATGTTGAATTACTAGAGGAAGCCAATGAGATTTATTTTCTTCGGTTTTCTTTCCCGTTTGTATTGTCAAGGATTATACATTCATCATGAAGTTCCTGGGTTTCCCATCCATACATCATTTATCTAGTGTTTGGTCAAGCTTGTGTGGATTGTTGGGAGGTATAGACTCCTTGGATATAGATCGTTTGACAATGTTTTATCCATATTGGCTGCTCTGAAACTTGAACTCTCATTCTCACTAACTTTTAAATCTCATTCTAGTTAATTTCGGACTCAATAAATACAGATTTATGTAATGCATGCTTACTAATATTTTAAAGATACTGGAGTTTTATGTCATTTTCCTGTTACCTTAAAATCAATTCAACAAACCCTTACCGTGGCTTTCAGAATGCTGATTTGACCAAGGACTCTGTTTACCTTTTTTTTTTATTTTAAAAAAAACAAATTCAGAATGTGGAATTCTGTTTACTAGCATAATTATTTTCTGAATAATATACCATATTCATGGGGTTCTTTTCTTTCTGCATATGGGATGTCGATTGAGTAGATGGGCAATGTTCGGCTTTGCTGTTGGGATGCTAACAGAGTATGCAACAGGCTCCGACTTTGTTGACCAAGTAAAGATCCTACTCTCCAATTTCGGGATAGTAGATCTTGAGTGACTCTTCTGCTTGATCTTTAACACCATCAATACTCTGCTTTCTGCAGTTGTTGTAGTCATATACAGTGTTCAACTTTTTGGAGTAATTTGTTCAATCTCGTTTGCTTAAATCACTTGATTTAAAAATTAGATATTGATTTTTCTTCCGAATTATTCTGTTTTCAGAATGTGTGTTGTGAGTGGGGTGGTAGCCCCCCGCCCCCACCGCATGACATCATCATGAGGTCGTGTGGGAGGGTCTACCACCCCACTCACATAAATGAGTTTTGGAAACCGCCGAATTTGGCATCCCCACGACACATTTGAATTTCAGGAATACGAGAAGAATGTTATTTTTGCCATATCACTGTATTGATGCTAACATGAAGCTACATGTGTATCTTCTTTGTTGTTTCAGTGTTTACTACTTAATGAAGCTTTGCCTTGATTACTCACAATTGGATTGAGTTTAGAATTACTTTTTTATGCTACATGTATAATTGAATGGCAACATATGATTTACTTGAATAAAATGTTTAATGTCGGCAAAGAAGTATCTCAGGAAAACAAAAGATGAAGATTTTAGAACTGCTTATATTTTCTTTGAGAAGATGAATCTTTGAATGTAATAGTTTGGTTTCTAAAAAAAATTATACTGGTTTCTGTTTCTAAAATCTTATAATTGAGTTTTTCAAATTGAAAATACATAAGAAAATACTAGGATAATGATCATTATTATCCTTTTGTGGTTCATAAGAAAATACTATATAGCTCTGAATTATTGTGATTTGCCATGTTTAGATGGCTAGAGTTGCACTTTTGAATAAAATTAGGCTCGAGGAAGGCCAAAGTTTGGCATGATTTTTCTTTAGAACTGTTCAAATGAAATTGAAAATTTTAAGTAGGCTAGAAATTATATAAAGCTAGCGAGGTTTGATGAAGAATTAAGTTGGTGGTTATTGAACCACAACTGGATAATCTAATGGTAAGCATCTCATCTCACGCGTGGAGGTTTGAAGTTCCAATTTCATTGGATCCACCTCTAGAGAATTTTTGATAATTGTCATGTACGTGTCAGACAGGTGATTACAAGTGTCCAATGATGGATGATGGAATGCTATAAGAGGTCCGACACTACCATTGTCAACAAAGGTAATAATAATAAGAACTGCCATTTGACCAATTGGGACAACCTGAAAGTATTCCGAGAATCGAATTGCCCAATTGGTCAAATGGCTATTATACTTTGTGGCCAATTCGATTCTCGGAATATTTTAAGGTTGTCCCGGTTGGTCAAATGGCTATTGCAATCGTGCGATTGGGAGTGTATATACTGACAAGCAGTTCTGGTAAGATAGAAAGCTTCCACCTTCACGAGAAACGTGTAACATGGTCACAGTCTAACATATTTTAGCGGTATGAACACAGGATTTGTGGGAATCAAATCTTTTTAGAATGCTTAATAGGCACTGCTATAGCCCAACTTCATACAAGATAATATAGTAAACAAAGAAGCTCAGCTTCATGTGTGCTAAAGACATTCTTATTAATTAAAGAGCAATGATAAAGCACCAAACTGATTAGTATTATATAGTTGTTGCACATATATATATCCCCTACTCTCTCTCTCTCTCTCTCTCTCTATATATATATATATATATACATATATATGTTGATGTCCAGACCCTTTTTCTTTATTAGCCTCATACAAGGAAAGGTGAGGTAAGATGTCACTTCACTCAATTGCCGTTTCTACCCCCAATAATATGGAAAATGTTTGAGAATCCAATTCACTCTCTCTCCTATTAATATTGTCCTTTCCAGAAACTTCAAGGGGCCAACTGGTCCTACAAGAGGCAACTCAGAAATGGGCCATAAAAGTGGTTTTGGGTGATCCGATACATGGTGGTTAGGATATATATATATATATATATATTCGCAAATAACTTACGACTTCTCGAACCATCAACCTTCCTCCTGATGTGATTTAAAACAAATCAAGCCCTCTTGTTTATAAAATTGTATCTTTAATTACAACTACTTAATTAATCGCATGAATGTGTTACAAAATTGTATATTGAATTATACTATTTATAATAATAAAGAAGTGTGTTTATATAATACACACACACAACCCAATAGAACAAAAGGATGTAAGAATGAAAAACCTCTACTATTTTTCATCAAAAGAAACCTTGAACACACTTGGATGATATATATATATATATATATATATATATATGCTGATCCCATGCAACGCAGCTATACACAACCCTATATGACGCCACACTTGATGTGCTTTGATGGGAGTACTGTTCCTCCCCTCTGATCATCAAACAAAAACCATGCATGACCACAAACTATAGTACGCTCTAAAAGGGGTGAGCTATTCATGAGTGAGACTTGGGATTAATGGGGGAGAGAGACTGAGAATTAATTGTGTGTAACTCACACACCGTAACGTATGTTGCTGAACTTGCTCTTCACCCACTTGAAGCTCTCCCTCACCGTCGATTTCATCTTACCTTCTGTTGTGAACATGTTATAGGACGCGATTCTCTTCTTCCTCTTCAGCTCTGGATCAGTCGAAGTCGTGAACCCTTCACCCTTTGTGCTCGGACCGTTGAAGGTGTACGAGTTGGGCCGGTTTTCGAACCCGAATTCGCCGGAGTTTTCACAAGAGGAGTACTCTGGAAATGACCTACTCTTCTTCTCCATGACCACCAAGGTGAAACTTTGATAGTGTGATCACATTTCTTTCCCTCTTAATATCACCATTTATATATACACTAAGGTAGGGTTGGGTTTCAAGTCAATGATCCCATGCATCACCTAAGTTTGATGCACATGCACATTGAAACTAAGAATATATGTCATGGTGCTTTGAAGTGAGATGGACGGTTGTGATTAAAACTGCACAAGGTCACTGATTTTAAAAAATAATTGTGTTCGGTAACAATTTAAGATACTATAGCTTAAAAGAGGACAAAAATTTTAATCCACCGAAAACTCGCTTAACGCTTATTGCATAACATGGTTTCAAAACTTCTCTCAATTTACAAACGATTATAATTTGTTTCTTTTTTAAGTGCAACAAACTTATCTCAATTTACAAACGATTATAATTTGTTTCTTTTTTAAGTGCAACAAACTTTTCTCAATTTACAAATTATTATAATTTATCTCTATTTCAATTAAGTAATGACGTAAAATGACATAAATATCCTCCAAAATAAACAAAAATTAAAAATAAAAAGAAAAAAACATTAATTTACCAAAAAATACCAAAAAAGTTTATCCAAAAAAAAACTTTAATTCACCATTTTTTTTTTTTGATAAAATTTTTTTTGGTATTTTTCAATAAATTAAATTGGCATTTTTTGGTAAATTTTTTAGTATTTTTGATAAATTAATGTTTTCTTTTTCTTTTATTTTTATTTATAAATATATATATATTATTTTACGTCATTTTTTAATTCACATATGGACAAATTATAATCGTTTGTAAATTGAGAAAAAATTATTATTTATTGCACCCAAAAAAGAAAAGAAAAGGAGAGTATTATGAAACGATTTAAAATTAGAAAGGAGATTTAGTGCACTTTGTCTTAAAAGAGTTTAAAAAAAAATTCTAATCAGCATAATTGTGAAGGGTGGTGAGACTCATATATGTACCATTAATTGTATGATTAATAAGCAGCTGAATCCAACGATCGATGTAGCTCTTAATATTTTATTAGTGATGTACGGTGGGTGAGATCCATGTGTGATGTTGGGTAATGACTTTTTTTTTATCACGCTGGGAATGATTAGAGCCATTGGTGGTGATGGTAGTGGGGCCAACTGGTAGGAGATGCTATCAAATGGGTTTCACATGGTGGATGGGACCCATCTGTTATGTGGGGCCTCTAATTGGCAATTTGTGTCTAATTTAAAAGGATGTGTCATTGTGTTTTTATTCATTTTAATAGAAACTCTGTAAGTTGGCCAACTCTGCCTTTATGTAAAGCAATAGGAGTCGTTTGGCATTATGCTAATGCTGTGCTTAATTTGTTGGCCTTCCACTCTCTTCAAACTTTAGGTAAATGCGATACAAGTAGTGTGAGAATCATTATGATAAGAACCATTTAATATGAGATATTAGAGTAAATTACATTGATATTTTCTAAGATTTGAATTAATTATAAAAAGAGAGCAAATTTAAATTTTTTTTTTACAAAAGTATCTCTTATCTAAGTTAGTGTCAGAACAATGTTAAATGAACTTTTGAATTAAACGTCCTATTTAATGCATTTTTTTAACCAAAAAATCTTAGGAGAATACTTGAATTTATTTAAGAAGCTTCATGCTCCTACTAAAAGACAATAACCAGAAGCTGGTTAAAAAGTTGAAATTTTAGCCATAGCTTCCATTTCTTATATTTGAAATAGGATCCCCCTCAATCTTTCATCAACTATGATTTTTTTTTTACAAGATTAACGAGGATACCGAGGCTTCATTCCGACTAATTCCTAAGACTTAGAAAGGGCGCTAGCCCACCCTAAGCCGAGTAAATCACGAAATTGTTTGCACTCAAGACAAATTAAACATTAGACCTGATGCTTCTTGAGGCACCAGGGTCAAGTGTTGATAGATGGAATCCTACCATTTATTTTTTATATTTACATAAGACCTCCCTTTCGCCTACTACGATTGATAGACGGAATCCTATCCCACAACAAACCTCTCAAACTACCAATTGACATTAACAACAACAACATTACCAAAACACCTCTTCAAACCCTAAACCTACCATGAACGAAGAAGCTATTACAAGGTTATGGTTAATGTTGTCGTGAATAAGGTTAAGACATTCATTTCCTTGCTCGGTCAAACTAGAACCAATCACACTCAATTCAGGAGAAGAACGTCCTGTCGCTCCCCTCCTCCTCAACAGCATAAAAAATATCCTATAATTAATTTGAACAACTCATTCAAGAGACATTCAATCATCCAATAGTGGAGGATAATTAACATGGTTCGATTTCTAGGGTTTATTATCCTACGCTGGTTCATCGTCTACCTCACAATCATCACTAGTTGGTGAAAAACAGATATGTTGAAAGGAAGGAATTGACAACGACTACGATTAACTTATATATATATATATATATATATATATATATGTATGTATTTATTTTAGTTCAAACTTACAAAGCATGCACTAAGAGTATTTTTTTCCCATGGAAAGAATCCTATTGGGGTAAATTAGTCAATTCACTTGTCAAAGAGGCATTGTCACAAGATTAAAGGGCATATAAGTAATTATGCATGGTGCTAGAGGTCTAACGTCCAACTAATGAGAGGAGTGTCATAGATGCCACATGCCAAACATAAAAGGTGGTCGTAGTTATCACGCGCCAAACTTTCCATCTACATGTAATTAAGTTAATTTCATGAGTTGTTAGTTTAATTTACCCTAAATATTATATACGAGATGCTTAATTGATATTTATATATTACACAAATGTTGGAATATGTGGTGACATGAAAATAGCTATTCCGAAATTATCGATCGAAGTTTCGATCGATCGCAATTAGGACAACTTTTGATCACATAAAGTTTGAAAGTTTTATTTTTTCTTAATCTTTTGGGCTATTTTGATATTTTCTCTACTTTTTTGTTGCCCTAAGACTTTGGGTATACAAATACCATGATAAGAGAAACATTGTACGAATGTTATACACAAATATAGGTTCTTGCAGAGAGAGTGAGAGAAACAGACAGAGAGTTTGATTGGTGATCGTATAGCACAGTTATGCCATTCATTCGCTATAGTGAAAAATGCTTGCAACTCCGTGGACCTAAGTCAAATTATGTCAAATTACGTAAATCTTGTGTGTTCTCTTTTTTATCTCGTTCTTAATTATTCTTGTTTTATTCTCACCAACTGGCGGCATTAGAGAAAGTGATTGACATCCCCAATCCTGCAACAAATCCAAAAAATAACCCATCATTTTTTTTTCTTTCTCTGCACCATCTTTTCCAAATTGGACAAAATGCAATTATCCTTTCATTTATTCTCTCTCTAGTTATGCAAATATGAGAGTCTTACAAAATCATTTCATTCTGTTTTCTTTTTATTTTATTTATAACTAAAATGGTATCATCACTTTTATTTTTCTCCTATTTATCAAGAAGCACTATAAATTTACCTCAAACACCTTTTCATGAAAAAAACGAGGTTGTTGGAAAAGACAATTGGAGAGTGGCAAACATATTCATAACTTCATCCAGAGAACCGAGACCCAATATTTTTGCATGCAACCTCAAACAAAACCATATATGATTCTAAAAAGGAGATGTTGGTGACCACATCAATTCAAATTTAGCTACATCTATGACTTATGTCTAGCTACTTATCATCTTCTTTTGTCCTCATCCTTAGTCCCACTTTGCTCGTCACTAAAAAATTAGTTAATGCCAACTAGGGTGACTAATTCAAATATAACCTGATTTTACAATGTTCAACTATTTTTTTCAATTAGAATTGAATTTGGGTTGAATTGAAAATTATTAACCTAAACTTAATTAGGATTAAGATTCGGTTTAAGTGTCAATAACTCGAATCAACCCAAACCCAAATTTTAATATATATATATATATATATATATATATAACCCAAACCCAAATTTTAATATATATATATATATATATATATATATATATTTCAAATTATAATCGGGTTGGTATAGTCAATGGTCTATTTGTTATTAAGTCATAGAATGTACTGGCTAATATCTTCAATTGTTTCAGTTGTG
This sequence comes from Cornus controversa, assembly GCA_026545225.1. Lineage (NCBI taxonomy): Eukaryota > Viridiplantae > Streptophyta > Magnoliopsida > Cornales > Cornaceae > Cornus > Cornus controversa. The sequence continues at coordinate 32,451,085 of CM048854.1, forward strand.
AAAAAGTTAAGATTGTTCATCTTTTAGTATTTACGGTAATTATGTCTAATAGGAATGATATGAATTTTACGTAAGAGAATGAGAAAGTAATCTACAAGTTGCATAAAGTTAGTGTGGTACAAGATGTTTATATGATAAAACTAGTGTGACAATCTGAATTCTAACTCAAATCTTAACTTGAGTTTCAGGCTTGAATTCAACCCGAGCAAAAAAATTTAAGAAGAAGTTGAGTTTGGGTTAATTAGTTTAAGTTGAAGGTCAGATTAAGATTGAGTTTTAAGGTTGAACTTTTTATATATCGAGTTGAGCTCGATTTGAATCTCCAACCTGCCTAAGTTACACCCCTGCTCTTAATTCACGACTATATACAGTTCTCTGCTGCCAAACACCTTCTGAGGAGATTGCATAGTCCACACAATATATATTCATATATTACCTTCCTTGTGTGGATTATAGAAGAGAATTAAGCATTGACTGCAACTATTGGAAAAGGAGTCCCTTGGGAGTGAATGAATTCTCTCAAGGGGTGTTGTATTAAGGCCTACTGTGCAGCAACACATGAAAAATGAAGTGCCTTGAAAATCAATAGCATAGTTAATTCTAGAGCCCAAATTAAATGTTTCAGCTTTTTCAAACATATGCCTTGTAGAAGCAACATTAACTAATGTAAAATCTTTATAAAAAAAAAGACCTTATGAACATGAATACAATAGGTTCGTCGTACTCGGTGTACAAGACTCTCGCTTGAGCAAAATCTCGAAGAGGTGGATGTCGGCAAATTTTACTCTCATCTTTGATACGTAATTTTATGCTCACTGAGGAAAAAAATTATGCTCATTAAGAAAAAATTGTGTATGGTTATAAGATTGGAGACAATTACAATGCTAGGGAGCCTATTCTAAACTCCAATGTTATGTGCTCTTATTAGATATAGTTCAGATAAAAAAAACCACCCATAAGAACAAGATGGGCCTATGATTAAGAATTCAAGATACAGGGCCTGAATTGTCTTACAACAATTCTGAATCTTTTATGTTCCACAAAGTGATGGTCGTTATTAGTCTCAAACTGACATCCACTCAATTAATTCACTGTTTTCTTACCTGGATCATCATGTGGCCCAGTTTCTCATTCCTGATCTAAACAGGCCTATCTTGGACATTTCCAAGTGAAATGTAAAATGTTCCAAATCATTAACAATTTTTATACTTAGAAAAATGTTACTTACAGTCGTCTAGACATGCTCTAATGGACGACTTTTGATTTAGCAAAAGAGAACCATACAACCACACAAATTATCTCTACTACATCACTAGAGTTCGTGAAAAATAATCCAAATTTTTGTGTTTTTTGGAGGTTAATATTGATTTTTGGGTCATGGGATGGAGTTTTAATTGATTATGGACTGAAATGAGTTTTAGATCTTGATACATTTTGAGTTGGAGGTTTTGGAATCTTCACTGGCAACTTAAAATATATATATATATAGACAAAAATAAAATAAAAAAGTTTAATGGGGAGATTAAGCCTTATTTGGTGTTATAAGTTGGATGCTTGTCAATGAACCAACAATTTAAACTATTTAGGAAGTATTATATACCCTCTCACATAATTCATTCTCTTTTTCATCCGAATCCGACGTGAGAGGAGTGACCACGGATCGGATTAGACATAATCCTAATCCGATCCGTAATCTACAGATTGGTAAATATATCTGTGAAAAAGACTCAATTTGATTCAATCCTATCCGTGAAACAACAGATTAAATTGGATCGGATTGACGGATTGAACTTAATCTAAATAATTCAATATAATTATTTTTTAACTAGGGCCCAATAATAATTTTTTAGTCTAACATATTACCACGAATTGGATCAGATTTCTGATCCTTTAATTTGTAATTCGGTCTGTGACCTACGAATTCTTATTTTCTAAATCCACAACTAATCTGTTAGGAGATTCACGAATTATTTGTGCACCCCTACGCGAGACAAGACCCTCTAACATTTGGCTTTCTCATTGTTTGCCATATGATACACAACATTTGATGAATGAAAAGCCAAAAGTTACGGTAGTTGCAATTGTGATTGATAACTTCACTTGTGTTATGTTTGAGAGAACTCAATTAGTATCTTGAATTTGAAATTGGAGTAAAGTTATTTCAAATTTTAAATTAATCTTTTTTTCAATTCTAATTTAAAAATGCAAATCCGTGCTTTCAAACACTACACAATATAAAATGATAAAGTGCATAAAACTTCCATATAGTTTGAAAAATGTGCAAAAAACACCTCTCATGTTCACTTTGCCATTTGTAGTTTGTCTTTTATACAAATAAACCCATTTGACCGAGTAAAATTATCGCTATACCTCCAAATTTTCAGCTCAAATTGTGAAAAGACTAAAATGACCATGTCTCTCTTCTCACCAACCGATGCACTATCTCTCTTTCCACTAAAGATCATTATCTCTCTTCTTTACTTTTTTTTTCTTCTCCCTACAATGCTGGACAACGCATGGGGCGGTGGTCTGGCATAGTGGCGAGGAAGGTTGAAGATAGTGGAGATGGTTGGGTGGTGATTTCGGTTTGGTGGTGGCACTGGCCTTGAAGCACTTGTGGGTCTTCTTTGTGCCTGTGTGTGTGTGTATATATATGTGAGGTTGGTTGAAGAGAGAGAGAGAGAGAGAGAGAGCACGCTTTGGGTGAGAGAGAGAAAGGGAGAGAAAAAAGAAAAGAAAAAATAAATAAAAGGTTGGTCTTTTCATATTAAAAAGAAATTTTTGATACTTTTTGTACTTAAAATTTGAAACTATATTGATAATTTTACTAGTCACAGAGATTTATTTGCACAAAAGATAAACTAAGAAAACAAAGGAAACATGATTAAGTGTTTTTTTTTTACATTTTTTAAAGCGAAGGTGTTTCTTTGCCGCAATATTAAATTATATAACTTAATGAAAAGATATGAGGGGTGAAGAAGATCGTGAGAGTCGTGAGTGGGGGCTACTCATCTAAACGTGTTCCCATTTCTCTATACAGTCTAATGCAACTCACCACCAACTTGGTCAGTCAATCATGCAAAATAAACTAACTCGAAGTTCGTAGTTTTCTTTCTTCCGCTCTTTTTCATTCACTATATATTATCAACCTATATGTTTTATAAGTCTATGAGAATATGTTATTCTCAGACACTTATAAAACATATAGGTTAGACAATGTTATATATATATATATATATGTCAGAATTTCACTCAAGTGAATGTTTCATAATGTTACATGTTTTTTTTTTTTATCAATTAAGTTCCTTTTTGTACCCCAAAGTTCAAAAAACATTTAAGTAAAATTAGGATAGTACAAGGCTAATGTAACATCATATATCTATTCATATAATTCTTCATCTACATATAATATATATTTATATATCACTATATCAGTAAGTTGCAGGAGACTGACTGACTGTACAGAGCAATGTATTCATTTAAATATAAAATATATATTTTTCATAGGAGGCATATTTGCATTCTTCTTTTCTCCTATTACACTCTATTTACCTTCTTTTTTTTTTAAATATAAAAAATATTTCAAAACTAATTAATATATCATCCCTTATTTTATAATACCATTTTTTGGGTACTTTTTTTTTGTCATGTCAAAAGATATAATTTATTTATGAGAAATAACATAACATGTTTTTGGGGTATTTTTTTTTTTGGTCTTGCAAAATTGATAATTTATTCAACAGAGATAAAAAATTTTTGAAATTTTTTTTTGTTTGCGTACTATACTTTTTTGTTGGGTCATGTCAAATGAGATAATTTATTCAACAAATAACTTTTTTTGTCCGGTCAAAAGTGATAATTAAGACAACTTTTTGTGGGATCCTTTATTTTTTTATGTAGTATACTTTCTTTTTGTTTTTTTAATCCTTTTAAAAGAGATAATTTATTCAATAGAGATAAATATTTTTTGGATTTTTTTTTTCTTCATGTCAACAGAGATATTTTTTCAATAGAGATAACTTTTTTTCGGAATCCCGTTAAAAGAGAGAATTTATTTGAGATAAATAACGTTTTTTTTGGATCATGTGATTCATGTCAATAGATATAATTTTTTCTTTTTTTTTTTAGTATCTATCAAAAGAGACTGAAAACAATAAAGATGGGAGACAGAGAAGGGGATATATGACAGGATTAGTTATGTAATTTGAAGGAGAAAAAAATCATTCACTTGTAAAGTTAGAGTTAAAAGTGTCATTTCTTTTAAAATGGGAGTGCAAACCTAAATTAGGGGAGTGCGAATATCGCTTCCCTTCTTCATCCATATATATATATATATATATATATATATATATATATATATATATTCAATTGAGGAAATCTATATAATACATTGCTCTGATCAACAATCTTCCATTGTTGGCAGAAGCATTCAAATAGAAGATATAAATTAAGAATTAATGTATATATTGTCTTGCAAGATTGCTGTTCTGTTTGCTATTAGCTTATGTACTTTTATCCCAAGCTCAGACTACTTAATTGGCCTAATTAAACATGATTAGTAGTCTAATTAATCTGATATCATCGTCTTCTTTTATTAGTGGAATTCGAACAGGTCGAGTCCTATGATGTGTTACGCTAAATGCCCACAGGATGGCCCTAGTCCGTCTTACGGGTAAGTTAAGGCGGACGAGTAGACAGGATGGTCCGACCATGTGTGGCAACGAGGGCATTACAATCCATAACTCAAACTATTGGATTGATTGACAAGCGTCCAGAGTGGATCTCATGTATATTCTACAAAATGATCAACTGTAATGCTAAAGGACTCAAATGAACAGCTCAAGCACTTTATTACTAAGCTTAACTAATCACAGCAAAGGCAGTAATATATTGTAGCAGTTTTAATACGAAACAAGCAAGGAAAAGAAAGCACACAAGTACACATGAACCACAACTCTCAAAACTCTGATAAGGTCTCTTCCTTTTCTCCCACCACAGAAGACAGGTACAAATTATCCGAATTCCTCACCGAGCAATTGGCACGAATCTCCCCATTTGTGCCTGTCAACACGCTTAGCTGCCCCATTTTGATCATAGAATTCACAAACTCCTCGAAGAAGAGAGTCTGATTAACAGCAAAGCTCTTGACAATGTCCCTAGTCCTACTATCAGTGTACAAATCCTGGTCCGATGTGAAGAGGCCTTGTCGGTTCATTAGATCAACATAGTACTTGTTGTCGAATATGTTTGGTGATCTAATGTCCAACACAGTGGTGTTAGTAGAATTGTTTGTGGGACAAATGCCCTTGAGTTTCTTGGCAAAGGTCTTGTCCATGATGGGATCTTGAGTTGGGTAAAGCCTGCCGGTGAAGGAAGTGCAATGGCCTATTCCGATGGTGTGGCCACCGGAGAGGGCTACAACGTCAGTGGCATCCAATTTCTTGGCTGCGAGGGAGGTGAGGAGGAAACTGGTGTTGCTTGTTGGTGCGGGAAGGTTTGCTAGTGTCGCGTTTTGGGTTGCGAAGCTGAGTCCATCCCTTCTTCCCAAGGGGACATCATAGTCAGGGCCACCTGACTGCAATGACAACAAATGATCGAGTACAATTAATTGTTAGTATCACCATGCCTCTATAACATCTGAATTAATATGAATGATCAGCTCAGTAAAACAAGTGTTTGGTACAACATTCAATGAGTTATACCACTTTGTGTGTGTGTGTCTGTGTGACAAGTGAGTGCTGTGGCCTTGCATTCAGAGGCATGGATGAGTGGCCTGAAATTCCAGTTTAATTTCTTGGACCATTGATCACATTGATGCCCATCAATTAGGGAACAATAAATTTCTGACTCCGTCACTGACTCTATTTTGGGACATAAATTAGAGGAAAAGTGGAAATGTTTAGCTTTACCAAGAACACAGCATCACGGGCAGCTATGGCGGTGATATCCGCACAGGAGACAACACCACCGCACTGCTTGTGAACACGGGCACGGAGGTCATCGATGATCTTGAATGCCTCTGTCCTCAAAGTGAGATTTGGTGGGGCGTCCTGCTCGCTCGGCCCACTGGCCGAGCCATCAAGCAACACAGAACCATCACATCCCTGAATCATCAAACAAAGCAAAATGAAGTGAACTCATAGAGAATGCAATAGAACAATGAATGACCCAGGAGCCGTAACCTTATTCTTTTTTCTTTTTTTTTTGGTAACAAACAATTAACTATTCGCTGGCCACTTTGGACTCTCAAATGATTTACAAACTCCGGATACACACAATTGCCTGCAAATCACGTCCAAGTCTCGAACCAGACACTTAAAACGGTACCCCCAAAGTCCTTATCAGTTGAGTTAGCCCGTGCAGGTTAGATCAATTTGTCTTTCTATATATATATATGTTATTGTTATTTATTTTTATTTTTATTTTTATTTTGTAAGCAAGAGCATATATTGCATTAGATCAAAAACCATGTACAAGAAGAAGCAACTCGTTAACATAGGTGACATGAGCCACTAGAAGAAGCAAATCAAATGGAGTTTAATTTAGTGGCTATGGAAGTGGAAATGGTGCATAAGTAAGTTGAATCATGAACATATATACTTATATAGTGAAAATATAGTCATTTTATAATATGGGTAGTGTTAAAATGTGTCCCAAAACCCAATAGGCCAAAAGATTAAGCCATGAAGAAAATATTAAAAAAAAAAAACAGTATATAGTTACCTGGACAAAGCAGTCATGAAAGTGGAGGCGAAGCAAGCCAGCAGCTTGGCCAATATCTTGCTTGAAGACCTTCTTGAGGTGTTTTCTGATGATGGATTCAAACTTAGGACAGGAAGATTCATAGAAAGACCATGAGAGTCCCTTCACTATAGGTACAGAGGGTTGAGCCTCTGAAGTAAAAAGGCAACAACACAGTAAAAGTGAAGAGAAAAGCAGAAGCTGGCAAGTTTGAGAAACAGTGAGAGAAGCCATTTTGGTGTTGGATTTTTTTTGTGTGTTTTGTCCAAGACAACACAATAGGAGGCTTTAATTTATAAGCAAATAAAGTCATCAACCCAATCTCTCATGGATAAATTTATTAATCAGTCTTGGGATTCCAATGGGCCATGTGGTGTGGTCATCACAGCTCCACCACACTTCCCTTTAAAACAGTTCCTCTTTCGGGATTCAATAATGGGATTGGCTCATAACAGGACAACACGTTTTGATGCCTCTGCGTCACTTTACAGCTTTTCGTTTTACCCTTCAAAAAAAACAAAAAGGGAGTTAAAATCTCCCTCCGAACCAAAAATTTGCAAGAAACACTTGCCTATTTAGTATGCGCATATAATATCTATAATTTTAAAATTTGAAACAAATTGATCCTAATTATAAATTGATGATGTCAGAATTATTTTTAAAAATCTAAAAGTATCATTTTTGTCATTTTATGTTTTGCATTTTGTTTTAAGGTCAAATGCAAAAAAATCCTACTATATACAAATTATCCGCAAAACACCCATGTAGTATAGTATATGCATATAACTTTTAAACATTTTAAAATTTTGTGCAAATACCTCCCTTCAGTCAATTATGAAAAAAAAAATCATTAAATTTTTTAAAATACCTTTTTCAAATGACCAAAATGTCTCTCACAACATTTAACACCCTTATGCAATGTTTGGATATTATATTTTTTATTTTTATATTAACTAAGAATATATTTTATTATTTCGAATGGGCACGAAAATGGACCCACTAGTTAGGCTTGGCGAATAAAAACGAATAGGGTATTCACACATTTTTTAAATAAATGAAAATTTGATAAAAAAAAATATTAATTAAAAATATATTTTAATTATTTTATTATTTCAAATAGGTCTGAAACTGGATACAGTGGTTAGGCTCACGAGTAAAAACTAAGGATGTATCCACACACTTTTTAAATACATAAGAAATTGATATTCAGATCGACTCTTTTTAGACATCCAAACATAGCACAAGGGTGTGAAGGTATTTTAGACATTTTAATTGTTAAATTGACAAGATGTCCTTATTTGCACATTTTTTAAAATGCAAGGAAGTTAATTGAGCGTCAGGAGGTATTTGCACACTTTGTATATAGTAGAGGTTTTTTTTGCACTTTACCTTTTTATTATTTATTTGTAAAGTAAAGGTACTTTAGTCATTTCATTGTTCAAATTGAAGATTTGTCTTTAATTACACAAATTAAAAATTTTAGAAGGATTTTTCGAATAAGATGAGATATTTGCACATTTTGTATATAACGAGTGAGTTTTATCCACTTAACAAAAAAAAATGCTTTTAGTTTTAACATTGAATGAACAATTTTACCCATTTATTTTTCATGAGTTCAATAATTTTATTTTATTTTTTTCACAAGAAAACAATCACTCATGCATTTTGTTCGCTAATAACACAGTACTACTGAACAATTTTAAAGAAAAGAAGGAGACTTTAATGAGATAATGATTACACTCCAAAATCAAAGTATTATTCAAGTGGACACTTTTGGTGTGATATACGGTGATATAACTAAGTAGAATTGGGACAAAATAAAAATAAGCTATTGACATTTTGTGTGATAAACGAATATTATATAAATTGAAAGAAATTTTTTATAAAACTATTATTAAGTCAACTATTTTATATAGCATAGGGTGTTGGGCTTTAAAAAAGAAGTAAGAACAACGAATTCATGTATCATAAATGAGGATTTTAAAATAAATTATAGGAGTAATTAGAAGAAATAGGATTACAAACCAAAATGTGAGAGAGAAAATTAGGAGTGACACCAGCAATAAGATCAGAGAGTATAGAATTAGGTGGTATGGACACATATACAGAAATTTTATAGATGCACCATGAGAAGATGAAGATTAATTTGTATAAAAGGTAAGAGGTAAATAGGATTACAAACCAAAATGTGAAAGAGAAAATTAGGAGTGACACTAGCAATAAGATCAGAGAGCATATAATTAGGTGGTATGGACACATATACAGAAATTCTATAGATGCACCGTGAGAAGAGAAAGATTAATTTGCATAGAAGGTAGGAGGTAGAGAGGCACTTGAAATTACCATGGGATAAAATCATTAGATATAACTTTAAAAAATTAAATACTAGAGGAGAAATGACTTGTAATAGATAAGAATGAAACAAGAGAATTTATGTGATAGACCCGATTCATATGGTATTAAGAAAAGGATGATGATGACGACGACGACGACAACTTTTTTGTTCTTCCAACTGTAAAGATAGCCCACTTTAACCTTAGGTCAATTATAAAGTTAAACGTTTTAAATTCAATTCTCATATGATACAAAAATACCTGAATTTAAACGATATGTGTGAGTCGGTAATTGCAAATATTTGGAGTTTATCTTGCATGCTCATATCTAAGGCACTATGTTAAAAGGGTTCTTCCACTTATAGCTTAGTTCATGTAGGTTCATTTGGCGCAGGCTTCATAATTATTCATTAGCATAGTCAAGTTTATATAGTATTACAATTTTAACATTTATTTGTGTGATCTAGTTTTTGTTGAAGATTTGCAAAACGATATATTGTAATGCTCAAAGAACCCATCACCTCAACATATATGTATTCTCGTATGTACAAATGCAAACACAAACAATTCATTGTATATTTCTTTTAAACAGTTCTTAATCCTATAATGATTAGTGAAGGAAAAAAAAATCCAATCAAAATTTTCATTTCTACAAGAAATATATCACACCTGTAATGCAATCTTGACTAAATGAAAATAAAAAAATAATAGCGTGTGTAATTGAGTTCTAATAACATGATTTTCAATCTAAACTTTTATCAAGATATTGTTCTTATCAACTCCAAAGAGTGGACTTTAATTGTAAAGTCACTTGATCCTGGTGTCTTATGAAACATTAAATTTAAGATTCCACTTTCTTATAATACAAATAATTCTTTAGAAACTATGCTTGTGGTGTTCGGGCTTTTGCCCGAACATCCCAATTACCTATATATATATATATATATATATATATATATACATTAGTGTATGTCTGTGTCTACGGCACTATTATGCACCTTTAATCACGATCGTTAAATAAGATTATTTTAAACCGTAGATAGACAAAGACAATTTGAGTCACATGATTAATTTTTTAACCTCTTTTGACCGTTAGATTAGCTTTTTTGTATTATTATACCAAGCCTAAATGTAATATAGATATATCACAAATAGGAAGCAAGAAACGTGAAGGTGAGATTATTTACTTTAATGCATAAACTTAAGGAAAATACTATATATCCTGAATAAATATCTCAAAATATATCTCGAATCTATGTTGCATGTGATATGATGGTTAGTTAATCTAAAAATAGACATCAACATGTATATTAGACTACCAAAACTTCGTGTTTGGGAAGAATTCTCATCCTAAAATAATAAGCTATATCACCTGTCACATAAATTAAATTCGAGATATATTTTAAGATATTTATCAGATATTTGTAACGGTCCTCTAAACTTAATAATGATAACAAGTTATAATTCATTCGCATTAAATTTGTCATATTTTTTTTCAAAAATTTATAATCACCATTTCAACATATTTTATTTACTAGTTTTATCAACAAGTACTAGAAGTGTGCCGTCAATAATTAGCGGATAAACAAGCTTGGTTAATCTTTCAAATTCAAGTTTTGACAAAACCATATCAAAATGGGATCATTCCATAGCGGAATATAGCTGTGTCCAACCAACCACCCACAACAATGTATTGTCATCAAAAGTAAGTACGAACCTGGCATATTTACATTGAAAGCTGTCAAGATAGTACCACCCATTGATAAGACACCCACCTAAGGATTGAAATGGAAAATTTTACTTTTTCAACCATATGTTTAGTGATTCAATGACTTTTATGGATTTATAAGCTAAGCACATTCATCTTATGATATAAATTCAATAAAAGCTCGAGAGGGTGGTGACAAATCAACTTATGCTTAACGTGGCCGACCTCTCTAGTTAGGGATGTCAACGGGGTAGGTTCGGGACAGGGTACTCCTTTTTTAAATTCATCCCACAAATAAAAAATTCTTTTCAAACCCGATTCGGGATGCTCCTATATATATTTTTTAATAAATATAATGCAAAATTGAACGAATTTACGATAAATTTTGTAAAAAAAATTAAGTATAGACTAATACTTATAAATGATAATAAAAAAAATGTTTGTTAAAATTTAAAATTATCATAACTAATGAAAAAAATCATAGGTAATAAAATAATATTTATTTATATATTTATCATTAATCGGGACGGGTTTGGGGCTTAGCGGGTTTTAAAATCTTTTCCCTAACCCGCCCCTAACCCGATTAGTATGATCCCAAACCCGTCCCATTAGGGACAGGGCGAGTTAAATTGACATCCCTATCTCTAGTGTAACGAATAATATAGGCCTATTTTATTTATTTTAAATGTGCTAGGTAAAGTAGGAGGACATTTACAATGCACATAGGAATGATAATTTAACCTGCTTCGATGGAGAATCGTTCCACTCCATTCTATTTAAACCGATTATGGTGAAGGCTAAATGATTTTGGGACTGTTATGAGAGTGGGAAAAAAATTTCCGAATTTGCAGGACGAAGATGGAGATAGACACTCCCGCTTCGCCCGGTTTATATTTTATATTTGTTATATTACCCAGATATATATATAATACACATACAAAATTACACTTATATAGCTATATATATATAAGATTTACTAATTCAAATTTTATTGGCAGTATACATGTAAATTACTAAAGACTTTATTACATAAAAGTGTAAAAATTAAAAAGAGTACAATTGCAAATTTAATCCCCTAAAAAAATATTTTTTTAAAAAAACAAAAAAATCCACCCCACCCCATTTATGTCTCCCCCGACCACGCCTTGCCCCATCCTGTTTATTAAATATGTGTGTGTGTGTATGTTGGGGGGGCTTTGCTAAACGAGGATGAAAAAAGGCACTCTCGTCCCGTTGTCATCCCTAAATGCACCTGGTATAAATACAACAAGTGAATCTCATCCGTATGCATACGATACGTACGGTAAAACTCACTACACGTGTACAACACGTACAATCCAAATTCACTCCGTATATTTTTGCCGATTGTAATGTAGATCTTTTTGTAAAGTAGGCAGGACACATTTGAAATAAAAGGTAAGTTGAAAATTTTTCTCTCTTTTTTTTTTTAATATTCTATGTTTTTCTTCTTTGTTCTTTCCAATAATTTCTTTTATAAAAATCCTCTCTTACAATTTTGTTTTTGTTTTTATTCAGCTTTAAATAATTACGCTTTCCTCTATTTTTTTTTCATCTTTTCTTGTTTCCTTCTTGAAAGTTAAAACTTAAAAGTATTTTATTTTCGTGAGATCTTTTGTAGTTGAATTATTAATCCTTTTAATTTCATGGCATTACTATACAATTTTTGCTTTCATCACCAACTCTGCATTTCTTTTTTTCGGCAAGTATCACCAATCTACATTTAATACTACTGGTTTTTCAACAACTATTTTTATACTTGTGGTTTTTTTGACAATGTAATATTAGATTTTTTTTTTTTTTACATTAAGGATATATACTAAGACTTCTACTGAAATAAAAATATATTACATATTACAATTTGTTTATTTATGTTTAGGGTGATTAATTTGAGACACGAAAACTAAAACCTCTTCCAAACAAACACTAATAATCTACAAGTTCACAAGTTTTCATATTAAGAACGAGCTGAGATTCTCTGTTCTGTCGGGTCCCTACCCTACAAATGCCTTACAATTTCATCAAATTTAATCTATATTTCACCACCTATAAAACATATATTTATCACCCTTAAATTCACATTTCACCACCCTTAAATCTTGAAAATTTTGAAATATTTTTTGTTAATTTTTTTGTTACCAACCATAAAACATACATTCACCACCCTTAAATCTTGAAAAACTTAAAATATTACTTGTTAGTTTTTTGTCACCACCCATAAAACATACATTCAGTACCCTTAAACCTACAATTACCATCCTTAAATCCACATTTCAACACCGTTAAATCTTGAAAAACTTAATATATTTCAAATCATTTTTTTTCCAACACAGTTAATCTATGATCGTGGCTCTTTTTTATTAATATTTAAATTTAATTATTATTTTTACTCATAAAAAATAATATTAAGTTAAGATTAAATTATTCAACAAACTTAATATGAATTTTCAGAAATTTAATAATTTTACTTAAAATTTTCAAGTTAATTTTTTTTTCAACAAACTTAACCTTGAATTCAACACCCTTAAATATTAAAACATTTGAAAATTTTCAAGTTAGTATTTTTGTCAACACTTTTAATCTATGTTTCACCACAATATGAATAAAAAATATTATTAAAAAAGAGTCATGAGAGTTTTGGATCAAGATTTAAAGGTGTCGAAATGTGAATTTAAGGATAATGATTGTAGGTTTAAGGGTGGTGAAACATGAATTAACAGTGTTGACAAAAAAATTAAGTTGAATATTTTAAGTTTTTCAAGAATTAAGACTTGGTGAAATATGGATTCAATAGTGGTGATGGTAGGTTTAAGGGTGGTGAAATATGGATTAATAGTGTTGACAAAAAATTAACAAAAAAATATTTCAAGATTTAAGGGTGGTGAAATATGAATTTAAGAGTGATGAATGTATGTTTTAAGGGTGGTGAAACTTGAATTAACAGTGTTGACAAAAAACTAATAAGAAATATTTTAAAATTTTCAAGATTTAAGAGTGGTGAATATATGTTTTATGGATGGTAAAATCTAAATTAAATTTGATAAAATTGTAAGACATGGGTAGAACAGGAACCCGATAAGACAGAGGATCCCAGTTCATTGAGAACATGCTCGGTCTATAATTCAATTTTCATGCGGCCCAAGTGTGTCCTTTGGTATGACATGTTTGGCCGATATGTAAAAAAAAATGAATGAACCCATCAGGCTTGTGAAATTTCTCAAACAAATTGCATCTAGTCATGGACTTACAAGTACTCTGAAATCTATCTTCTTCAAATACTGAGAATATATATATATATATAATGGAACACTCTCGTAATGAGTTCTTCCTTGCAATCGTAGTTGGATTGAAAGATTACAAGGAAAATCTTATAATAGAATAAAATAATTTTAAAAATAAAATAGCTAGTGAATTTTTGGTTAACGTTTAGCTGACCTTGGTGACTTGATCTTTCTTTATAATAAAACTTCTAATGTTGACACACATCCAATAATCATGTAGTAATTTTTTTAATTGTGTTACTCTTGCGTTTCAAGCGAGCTTTCATTTTGTGCTTCGTGCATCTTTTTATATGGTACAAAATTTGTTACTTTTACTTTTACTTTTACTTTTACATCCTCTTTTTCGGTCACTTGTTCAAAGTTTTGAAAGGTGAAAGAAAAAAAAGTCACTTTTGATCCAACGTCATAGTATAGCATGTGACACATTATATATATAATAGGTAGGTCTGGTGTGTCGCCTAGCAACATGTAACAATGATGACTGACATCACATACAAATTATAGTTACTGATTGGTAGAATATATATTTAAGATGCATGATGATCTCAACAAATTTCATTTAACTACGCAGAGACAACTTATTCAAGAACTTTAATGAAGGAAAAGTCACATAACATATATGGTCATGGGTCCCAGTTGATTGTATCAAGGGCTCCCCCTCTCCATGTGTGTGTGTCTATATATATATATATATATATATATATATATTAGCATGGTCCCGCGGGATTGGATTAAGGGATCAGATGCCCCAGCATCTTGGCCAGGCAAGTAGGTATTAAAAGTATTATCCTTTCCAAACTTATTGGATTCGGAATCGGACAGAGAGATATTACTAGGTTACTTTGGTAGTCCCAGGACCATGCCTGTGGCTCGTGTTTTCGGGACAATAACAACGTGTCATAAAAATATATATATATATATATATCAACACTTATTAATATAATGTAACACTATTGACCCGGACCATAATTAGGAAACTATCTAATAATTTTTCATTATTAGAATAAAATGTGTATATATTCTAGTGAACTCATCTTTTGTGTAGTGAGTGGTTCCGGCGTAGATGTATTAGAATCTTTTTGTTAGTTGAAAAGGGTATGCCTCTTTTTCTACGGATAAATTCCATAAAATTCTCTTAAACTATATTTTAACTTAACAATTTTTTTTAAACTTTCAGTTTCTCAATAAACTTCTTTTTCACTATTATGTTTTTTTGAAAATTACTCTCCAGTAAGATGTCCTTAAAAAATAGTGGTTAGTTCATCTTTCAAAATAATGTGTCTCGCTGTCCTAGCAGGGGGTGTGTCTGGCTCAAAGTGTGTCCCAATTTGGGTGCAAATAGGGTGGCAAAATTCGATACAATACAAACTTAGTAAATTTGAATTAATCTTAATTATTCATGTCATAATCGTGTCAACTCGTTTAATTAATGGTGTCGTGTATGTGTTTTGGAGCTCACCTGATTAGACTCGTTTAGTTAATCATGTTATAATAGTGTCAAGTCAACCCAATTAATTCATAACCTGTTTTAACTCAATTACTATGGACATTTCTATTATTTCAATATAAATTCAATATGTATATTTTATTTGTCCTTTTTTTTTTTTTTTTTGTAATTGTATGATCCCAATTATTTCCATTTTTATGAATTTAGTCATCCTTTATCTCAATTTTCGTTTTATACTTAAATTAATAAATGAGTTACGTGACTCGTTTACGTTAAATGGGTTAAAGAAGTCATTACATGATCCATTTATTAAACGAGTTATATGAGTCATGTTGTGTTACTCATTTAATAAACAAGTCGTATTTGTGTCGAGAGTCTTTGGCACAATTATTAAACGAGTTGTGTTCGAGTTGACTCATTTAGGAGAATACTTATAGGTCAACAACGACATGATTATGATCGACCAAAACAAATTGTCACCCCAACCGGAACGACTATCTAGTCTTTATTAATTTATGATTGAAATTACTAAAATGCTCTTAGCTATGAACTTGAAAAAATAAAATAAACACCAAAATGATGTTTTGTGTTTATGTTTATTAAAAAAAAAACTTTTTTTTTTATCTAAAAGGGTGATTATATTATTTTAATTAAAAATTGAAACTAAAAGTGAGAAAATGAAAAGAATAAAAAATTTAACGATAAAAATATTAGAATTATCAAGTGTAGACAAAATTAAAGAATATCAATTATCTTGATAAAAAAAATATTGGGTACAATATAAATAATTATTAATATACTTAATAATAAGAAATAGTTTCTTAGGAGTACCCGTGCTAAAAAAAAAACCTTATTTGAGGAAAAAAAAATAAAAAAGTCACAATCGTCTCTTTGTCAAAGAAACAAAAATGGTATTTTGAACTCATATCATTCATTCATTTGCAGTGTTGAAAGGAAAATAGAAATCAAAAAAATGGAAAAAAAAGTAATAACAGAAGAAGTTCAAGAACAAGAGTATGCCCTTCAAATTCATTTCTTACTCTATATAAATTGGAAAATTTTCAACTTTTTCGTAGTTATATATATTTTGCTCTTGTTGGTAGGGGTGCACAAAGAACCTGTGAACCGGAATTGTAAAGTACGAAATCGAACTATTGAGAACAGTTCCGGTTCCCCCATCTTAAGGAACCAAATCATGTGCACCCTTACTTGTTGGGGCCTTTTGAGTTGTGGATTATTCTAATTTTACAGTATAATTTACTGTGTGTATATATATATGTAATCCAATATTATTGGTTTCTTTTTTATATATATTTCTTGCTATGTTATTGTTGTATAAATTTATTCTAACATGAACTTGACTTTTTATGCAGTTTATTGTATTGATTTTAAAAAAAAAAACAGTTTAAGGTTAACAAACATGTTTTTCTATTTATGATTTTTAAAATAAGCAAAACATTTTTTCGTTATCAAACAATACTCATGTTTATGGATAAACAAAATCGTAACATAAACACTAAACATAAACGGTTACCAAACAAACCCTAAATGTTCCAATTTTTTCAAACATAGGCCTTGTAGAAGCAACATTAACTAATGTAAAATCTTTATAAAAAAAGATACGAACATGAATACAATAGGCTCGTCATATTATAACCTAAACAAACCTTAACAACGCCTAAAACACTAAAGAAGGAAAATAACTAGGAATAGCTTTAGCAAAGCGTCCCTCTTACGCTCTCGTCCTTTGGTGATTTTTGACACCGAAATTTACCAACATACAATTATACATCTCACATCCTTATCTTAAAATCTTTCAACTTCAAAGTACGAATTTGATGCTCCTAACCGCAACATCAGTGAATTTTCATATAAATTGAAGAGAAGAACTATATATATATATATATGAAAGTAGGACAATTATACAAATTAAAATAAATTCAAATGTGTGCTTGTATTCTAGTGTATCTCTCATTTCCTCTTGCACTGCTTCGGTGAATACTATTAAGAATTTTTTAATAAGTCAAATTAGTTAGAATGCAACAAACTTAGAAAGTCACCGCTTGCAATGAATAAAAGTAATGAATGAAACCTGTTTTTGTATCAGATACTTGAACTATTTTCAATTTTGTCCACCAAATAAAAAATTGACTAAAAATTAGATTAAACCAAATAGATAAAGGAATATCACTCTTTACAATATGAATTTTTATATTTTTATAATGGGTGTATATTTATGATTTTCATACAAAAAAGAGAGAGAGAGAGAAGTAAACAATAATATTTTATTTAAGTTTTTTTCCATAACTTCTTAGAGATTGGAATTTTTTATTGAAGAAAAAATAGCTGAAAGAGAGCTTGAAACATAACTAGGAAAAGAGAAGATTAAAGATGGAGATATGGAGTGTCCAATTGAGAGAGAGAAAGAGATTAAATTGGAGGGTAAAGATTAGATGTGTAGGACAATTTTAGAATTTTATATATCCTGAGAATATAACAAAATTTGAGGAGGGGCAATGTTAGAATTTTAAAATTATATATACACAAAAGGCAAATACAAAAAATTTGAGAGGGGACCCTTACCAGGAATTCATCTTATATTTTAGTAAAATTATTTCGGTAAATAGCATAATCGTGGATAGAAAATTATACTAGCATCCTAAGCCTAAGCTAGATGTGTCACTCGACGTGACCAAAGCCATACCAAGTCAAAATCATTCTCTTGGCCTTGCCAAAAAGAGTATTGGGCAATTGCCCCAGGCCCAATCTGACTCCCAATATATATACTCCATATACTTATCCTGTTTCAAAATTTTGTCCATCTTTCTATTTTTGGATGTTTTAAAACTATTGTCCCTCGATGTAAAAAGGTAATTTACTTCTCAAAATATTCTCAATTTTTTTGAAAACTTACCCCAACTTACCCTTACTTTTAAATGGATAGTTTTAAAATTTTAAAAGATTTGTCTTCTTAAAAAATTAAAATTTTAGAGAGGGACAACAATTTTGGAATGGAAGGAGTATAATTTTACTTTATTAAAGGTAATTTTTAAACAAAATGCCACCTGAAACTCTCTTTTTCTAAAAATCTTTCCAACCCTATCTTTCTTTTCTCTTTTAGTTTTTTCCTTTTTCAAGTTTCTTTGATCCATTCAAAAATATTTGCATTCTCTTCTTCAATCAAATCCTAATATTCCTCTTCAAATTTTTATCATTTTTCTTTTCTTCTTTTGTTTTTTTTTTCTTCCTAAATGTTTTTATTCTTGCACTCATATCTGAAGTATGTAGAGTAACAATTTTCTCTCTTCTTATTTTTTTTTTCCTCTCTTGTTCTTTAAATTTCACTGCAATTTTATGAGCTTAATGTTCGCATTTCATATCTTTTTAATTTTTTATTACATATTTTTTAAATAATGACATAGTATTTGAATCTTGATCACTGCACTTCTATTTTATTTTGTTTTTTTTTGGCTTGTTGTTTTGCTGTCTTTGTCACTCTTTCTGAGCCTTTCATGAATGAGCAAGAGAATGTTCAACCTTTAACCATATTGTGGTTTAATTCCCAAGTTCAAGTGCCAGTTCTTCCTTCAACCTAAATTCCTCTTTAAACATCTTACTTATCTACTTCTTGATCCATCCCTTTTTCTAAATTTACCTGTCACTAATTTCTTGACTTTTAAAAAAAAAAATTATACTGTGACAAAAAAGTCACATATTTAGGCAAGAAGCTCACATGTCCACTTTACTTGACTTGAACTCTCAATATTCTATTTGAAATGTGAAAAAATACCACTAACCTATCGTCCTTGTGCAAAAACTGTTTTAAGTTTATACATTTTCAAGATGACTAACATCAAAGAATTTTGTTGGCCTTGAGGCCAACTGTTAGAGAGTCTTGTCCCACATCGGATCCGGATGGAAAAGTGGTTGGGTATAAATGGGCGGGTAAGCAACACTACCCAATAACTTAAGTTTTTGGATCATTGGTAAGCGTCCAACCCGTTATAATTGGTAGGAGATAGGCAAGGTGGTCCGATCGCAACGAGTAGGGCATCGGATCCATCCGACTCTTTAATATCAAAAGGACTTTATTGATAATTCATAGAAGGAATTTATGAGATAAAAGACGGTTTGGCTAATACATTTTTTAAATATACTTTAACTTTTAAATTATTTTTTTATTGACAATATTATCATTTATCCTTAACAACGATTATAACTCTTAGAAAGCACGAAATCGACAATGGAAGGAAGTTGTGGTGGCGGCGGTGGAGGTGGTGGTGCTAATGGAGGTGGTGGTAGTGGCAGTGGCAGTGGTGGAGGTGGAAGTGGAGGTAGTGGTGGAAGGCGGTGACAGCGATGGTCATGGGAGAGGTGGTGGCGGTGGCAGTGGAGGTGACGGCGGCGGCGGTGGTAGTAGTGGTGGTGGCGACAGCGATGGTGGTGGTGGAAAGCAGCAGTGGCGATGGTCATGGGAGAGGTGGTGGCGGTGGCAGTGGAGGTGACGGCGGCGGTGGTTGTGGTGGTGGTAGCGGTGGTTGTGGAAGGCGGCAACAGCGGTGTCGGTGAAGGAACGACGAACCAAAAAAGAATATAGCACAATCTTGTTAATATAAAAGAAGTATATGGACAAATTAGTAAAATAACAAATTAATTTCAAAAGAAATTTGGCTTCCTAAAAAGAGGTTCTAAAAACAAAATTTTTTACTTCTTTGAAATGGACTTCCTACCACCAACTTATTCAAAAAGGCTTTTACATATGTGTAACCAAACGTCAATTTTTTTATAAAATGACTTTTGATGCCTAGAAGGACTTTTTGAGGCGTCAGAAAATTCCCCCAAACAAGCACTTAGACTTTTGAGTCATTGATAAGTGTCCGACCCGTTACACTAACCTATAACAACAACAAAAAAATCAATGCCACTGGAATGCCCACCCTCTGACCCTCAGATCTATCTGAAAATTGTGTTCTCCATTGTACAAAAGCCCAAGAAGTAATTTCTGGGCCTTGGCAGGCCCAGCCTAGCAGTGTCTAATGAAACCATAAGTTTCATTCCAAACAGTACACAGCAAACATTAACGACTTCTAAAGTGATTGGGTATCCTTGTTAACAAAAGAGTAACTTGAAAGCATCCATCTATTAGGAGTTACTGTGGAGATTAGTCCACAAGCATATGAAAATCCAGAGGTGCTTCTTGTTTCTCTTCGAATTATCATATAACTAAACTAGTGCAAAAATATAACACATGACAGCACGTTAATTATTACACGCAAACCAAACATAAAAATCATCCTCCCTCGCTTTCTTTTCTTTTCTTTTCTTTTCTTTTTAATTCTATCAATTTAAACGAAGCCTTAATCTCATTCGCATAGTGACGGATCTTAATTACTCGTGTTTCATAGTTGTATCACCAACCACAATGTCTGTCTGTATCACCAACCCCATAAAGGGGGTTGATGCAAATATTGTAGAATATATGAATTATTCACTTTTAATATCCACTCCTTATTAATCAATTTGTTATTCAGCCATTTCATTGTCATTTCACAAGTGGTGAGGAAATGAAAGATAAAGACAGCCACCAAGACAGGTCCATCGTGTATTCATATTGTATTGACAATAAATTCAACTTTTGGCCTATTCCAGTGCAAATGAAAAGTTGAACACTAAAACAATAGGAGTTAAGGGAGCTATTGCAAAACCATCAACACTAACAGATCTTCATACCAATTGAAAAATGAATTGTTATATATATATATAGGACTGTATTATAAATATTATATAAATGGATTATTATGTGACGATTACAGGGCATATATACCTGGTGATGAATCATATTATATGATAGAAGTGGCCATCCATTGATCAACCACAAGGCTCAACAAAAATCTAATTACACAATTCACCACTGTCAATTAGCAAGTGAACACCACTGCAAGAAATAGAATTCCCCTTAAATGCAATTTCATGTCGAAATTTGATTCAACAACTCAACAACCTCTTCCATACCAGGCCTATACTTGCCTATCTCACTAGTGCACAAACTCGCAACCCTAAAAAATTCCACCACTTCTCCTTCTCGTAGATCGTCCCTTGAAATGTTCGCATCCACCATTTCTATATGTCGCTTTTGCACTACCATTTCCCTAGCCCATTCCACTAATCTAATTTCTTTTCCCTTCTCTGTAATTGGCCAATTGGGGCGTCTTCCCGTTGCAATTTCTAACATTAATACTCCAAAACTATATATATCTCCGATTATTGTCGCCATTGTAAAACCGTTTATGTACTCTGGTGGCATGTACCCCATTGTTCCGGCCACTTGCGTTGACACGTGTGAAATCGATCCCTCGATCAATCGAGCTAGTCCGAAATCCGCAATGTGTGCCTCGAATTCCGAGTCTAATAGTATATTGCTAGACTTAATGTCTCTGTGAATAATTGGTGTCGCCAAATTATGCATACACGATAGACCCTTGGCTACACCTCTAATAATCTTGACTCTTGTTTCCCAAGATAACGGTAATCTTGGGTTGGAGAAGGTCATGTCACCTTCTGAGGATGACGTGTCGTGCAGCCATTGGTCAAGACTTCCCCTCTCGATGAACTCGTAAATTAAGATCCGATCTGGACCTCTCGCGTAGTACCCGAGAATCTTGACGACGTTCGGGTGTCGGAGATTCCGTAGGGTTTCCATCTCGGCCCGGAACTCTCGGAACCCTTGGAAGGCATCGGCGGCTAGTTTCTTCACGGCGACGGTGACGCCACTGAAGAGACGAGCCTTGTAAACCAGGCCGAAGCTGCCGTCGCCGACGACGAGTTCCGGGGAGAAGTCTCGGGTCGCGCGGCGGAGCTCCGACATGGAGATCCGGCTCAGTGTTGGATCGAACGACGCGCTCTCTCTGATCGAATATGGATCCGAATTTCGCAGGGCTCGGGTCTGGACTTGAGCTCGGGTCTGAGCCTCTCGGCGTTTACCTCCTTTGCAGATGAGGAAGATGACGGCGAAGATTGAGGTGACGAGGAAGAAGCTAGCTGTAGCTGAGAGAACGGCCTGGAGAGTTGGGTCCATGTAGAATTAGGTATAGAAAGAGAAAGTGGGTAGAGAGAGAGAGAGGAGTAGGATATGGTTGTGGAGTTGTTGGTTGGTAGTGATGAATTGGGTATTCTGGGTTGGAGAGGTGTGTTGAAGAACTTGACGAGGATATTGTTATGTTTGAGAGAATTATTGGCTCGAATGCAAGCAGAAAATGAGCCGCCATTAACGGTGTTGTTCGAAGTTGACTGGCTTGAGTCAACGTGAATTGGTTATACATACGGTAAACCTCAGCTAGCTGTTAGTACAATGATTGATAATCAATCTGAAAAATGGACGAATTATATTGGATCACGTGGAATGTGACGAATTTGGATTCTCTGATATTAGTGCAAGGACAATACTCGCTCAATTAAAATATGACATATATAATAAAAATTATATATTATTAAAAAAATAAAATAATGAACAGATCCGGTTTTAAAAGGTTTAATCGGACATAATTCATCTTACCAACCCAACAGGCAGGTCTTGAGAATTCTAAAATAAGGATATAATTCATCTTACCAAACCAACAGGCCGGTTGTGATTTTTTTTTTTTAAAATAAATGTTTTTCTATTAATATGATTTCATGTGAACTGATATGAAGTTCTGAATATGAGCAATGAAGGTAGAGAGACTGAAAAAAATTTCAAATACATCAACACAAAAAAGAAATCAAGCATATATTAAGAATTTTCTTCGGTCAATTGCAAGCAGATATGTCACATTGTTGAGCCATTAGAGATAGAGAGAGAAAAAAGCGAGTCTATTTTTTTTCAAATTTTTTTATTTTACCCTTTGAAATGAATTTTGTTCATTTTTAATATTTATATTTCTTTTAAACAAGTGTTTAAATTTTAGTGGGTCACATCAGTTAGATAAACAAAGTTGATTCACCTAAGATTGGATCCAAGTATTATCCTTACCATAATAAGAAAGAAAAGAGGGAGTGCAGTAAACTTGGATATTCTAAGTTGAATTCTCACAAAGTGCTAAGTTATTGCATATTTTAAGATTTACTTTACAACCAGAAGTCCAAATAGCTGGTGGTTAGAATGGTCCTTACTCTCCAAATATATTATAAAGGTAAATACCACTCACACCTCCTAAATTTAAGTACCAAACCTCTTATAATTTTAATATTTCTAATTGTACCTTTGTCGTAATAGCCGCTAGTGATATTAACATATTTTTGGTTTTATCCATCATTATTATTATTATTATACTAAATTTAATAGATAAAATTTTGTAATTTTAAAAGACCTAAATGTGCTTGTCTACACAACTAAAAATCCTAATTCCTATCCAACCGTCATCCCAGGGACCACATCATCCCTTTTGTCCGCGGTTGGAACCAGTTCGTCGGATTCAAGAGGAGGCCGCAACGACTCAGACCAATCTTTTCTCTCTCTAACTCTCCCTTATATTTCTCTCTCTAACTCTCCCTCACCACTCTCGGTTTCTCTCTCTCTCTAATTCTCCTTCCTCAACTCACTCGGCTCACTTTCCGGAGTTTCAGTGGTGGAGTGTTCCGGTGGTTGTGGAAATGGGTCTTGGATGGTCATGGAGCTTGGCCATGGTGCCATGGTGGTGCTTGTTGGTGTTCTGTTTGAGTTTCACGGACGATGTCGACCCGGAGGATGGCAGTGGGTCTTCGTGATGGAGCTCGGAATGGTGTGGTCTTTGGTCGGTAAAGTGCTCGGCGGTAATGAAAGTGAGCACCGCCCTGTTTGGTTCATCACTCCATCGCCATCTCCATGCCACGGCCACACCGGAAGACCCACCATCTTCACCAACAAGACCCACAGGTGAAGCTTAGAGGGGAGAGAGAATTGAGTGAGAAAAAGAGAAATAGAGAGTTTTGAAGCTCCGATGAGATGGAATTCGGCAGTGGCCGTGGCCAGAATGGCCATGGCTCTGCGGCGTTGTCCGGTGTATATATGTGTATAACAGAAAATATATATAATATATATAAATTTATATAATATATAGTATACTGTAGGGAGAGAGTTGTAGTATATATATAACGAAAGTGAGGAGGCATTGTTGTACATTTGTTTCCTTAAATTAAGGGCACTTTTATAACTGCGCATTGTTTAATGACGTAAAAGATGTCCTTTTATGTACGAGAAAAGATGCCCTTTACGTATGAGAAGACCAAAAAAAATGATTTGATTCAAACAATTTTTTGCTTCTGATATCACCAAATTCTATCAACCAAAAATTAAAGTCGAGATACGACTTAAACGTGGTATTTACCCTATTATAAAAGGGTAATGTTACTCAGACAGAATTTGTAGGCAGAATGTTTTATATTTATTTGATGCATGTAGTAGCTCTCACCACATACACTGACCACATGCATCCAATAGATGTAAAATTTTCTGCCTACAAATTCTGCCTGAGTAGCATTATCCATTATAAAATCAAGGGTCTTCATTATTTTTAGGGACGAACCTATTAAAAGCCTAATGGGGGTAGCCGCCCCCAGTAACTTTTATTCCATTGTATATTTTTGTTGTTCAAAGTTCTACCCCCACTGAATTTTCTAATGTGGTACAAATAAAACCCTCTTCTCCACCTGAACTTGCAACGCTCTCGTTGCGATCAGACCACTCTATCTACTCATCTCCCTCACAATAGAGATCAGTAATAACCTGGACCCAGACTCCACCTGGGTGTCGCAATGCCCTCGTTGCAGTCGGACCATCGAACCTGAACTCCACCTGGGTGTCGCAACGCGCTTGTTGTAGTTGGACCACCCTGCCTACCCATTCCCCCTCACAATGGGGGACCAATATTAACTTGAACCTAGACTCTACCTGGATGTCGCAACACCCTTATTGCGATCGAACCACCCTGTCTACTCATTCTCTCAGTAATAATTCGGACTTGGACTCTATCTAAGTGAGCGCTAGACGTGGCACCAAATCAAAAATTAAGTTTGACTCTGATACAAAATATAACCGGTGAGACGTTTACAAATGATCAAAAAAAAAATCCTCTTAACAATAGTCTAGAATGTTGGTATCTTGTTTTTTTTTTTTTTCCCCTTGTTTGTATCTTAAATTTCATCGCCTCCTTCAGTTTTCAAATCCCACACTACCTACTATCTATTATTACTAAAATGTGGAAGAAATCATTTTTTTTCCCTCATAGGCTATGAATTAGTCAAATTCAATTAACTCAGCAATGACGATGTAGTTCTGTTAGACTTTGACTAAAGGTACTTATTCTAAATTTTATTTATTAGCATTGAAATAGACAGATTGAGTTTGAAAACTTAATACAGGACTACACGTTTGTATAAATTAATTCAAATACAATATATAATTATCGTCAAAAATATATATATGTGTCAACAATAAAGTATTGAACATTAAGTGAATCTTGAAAATATAGCTACTAGCTAGCTAGTCTACTAAAGGACATTTGAAAGGAGAGACAAGGTGTTAAGTGAATATAATGAACATAGTTCCCATGAATATTGAGGCTGAAATGGCAAGACTGAGATGGACTAAACTAATGAAATTAGTTAATGGTAAGTGCCTTAATAATTATATTTACATGCTCAAATATAATTAATTAGTAGGATAGGAACAAAAATAAGATAGAATCAGTGATTAGTGTGTTCATTAAATCAAAGGTTTTGGGCTGATTTCTGAACATCACATGCAATTAGAGATGTTGGCACCTCTGTACTTATTCAATATGTGTAATGATAACTTTTTAAGAAATCACTCAATTATCTGATTCATCATTTTGGGAGTTTTATTTATTTATTATTACTATTATTATTATTATTATTTTAAGGTAAGACACACTCACACAACAGTGAGATGTGGAACGATAGGTCTACTAGTGTTTCGAATTTTGAAAATCAAGCTGCATTTAGATTCAAGGTTTAGAAGATTTAATTTTTGCTAAAATTTGACGCAATAGAGGAAAATTCTTGCAAGTTTTCACCTTTACCATGATGTTAATCAAGTGAGACCATGAAATGCAACTTGCTATTTTAATACCAAAGGTCTAATGGATCAGCAATATAAGTTTTTCCTCGTCACGTTGAGTATTTGAGTCCGTGTACGTGTGTTCACATGAACTTATGAAAAGGAAAAAAAATTTGCTATGTGATAGAATTGAAAATTTTAAGAATTAAAATTTGAAATTTTATTTGGTACTTTGTTTATTTTTGCGTTTTAAGTGATCAATATTGTGTGATAAGTACTTAAAAGTTCACCACATTTGAAGTGACATTTATTTCCATGAGTGGTATTCTCAAGGCTATTGCATTATCAATTGAATAAACACTTTGATAAATAACTTGCGTAAGCAATTTAAACTCGAGATCTCTCTGAAGTAGTCCAATCTTGAATCTTATATTTATTTTGACCACTTAAAAGCAGCCTAAAATGGCATAATGACATTTATACCCTAAAAACACTAGCACCAGTACAAGGGCAAATGGAAGTAGCCAAAAACTATGTCCCAATTAAACCACCATTGGACTATTAGTTGAAATGGTATGAGTTCTATTTGCTAGAGAGGAGTTCTGTAGTGTCAGTGTGTACTTACAAAATAAAAATAGAAATGCCTTGTCCGCACTTCTTTTTTTATAATTGCACTCCAATCTTAAAATGAAAACAACACTTTTAACTTTAACTTTATAAATAAATGATTATTTTTTTTCGAATACCACAACTACCCTTTCAAATATGGAACAGTTTTTTTTGTCTCCTCTCTTTAATCTTTAATAGTTTTTGGTCTCCCGCCCTTTCTTAACAAGATTCTCTAATAAATAAGAAACACTCTATATAAATACTGTTAATAACATATTCTATTATAATTTTGTCTTTATGATCCTATTGCGTTAAGAGAAAAATCAACCTTTATTCCATTCAAGTGTATTAAAGTCGACTTGCTCCAAAAAGGAATGCAAAAGTTGAATCATTCTGTTGAAGTTGTTGTCACCTTCAAGTTTTGACCAATTCATGGTAAAAATTTGTATCATACTCCAATCCCATCCATAATATTTCTACTCTAATTAAAAAAAAAATGATCTAATGAAACTTGAACCCACACCTTCACGTTCATATGCTTAGGTGTTGTTTGATAAAATTGAAAATTAACAACTGAAAATTTTAAGAGCTGAATTTTAAGCGCCAAAGTTTTTAAGATAACTAAAAACTATATAATTTTTTATATCTTTTTGAATTTTCAACATTAAGTAATAAGTGATATCTCTGTAACTTAAAATTTTATTTCATTTGAAGTGGTGCTTACCATTTTCAGTGATATTCAAATTGCATTATCAAACATACTTAATTAAATAAGCGCTTAATCTATTCAGAATTAAGTGTTGAATTGCGTTATCAAACAACACCTTAGTTTTAATTATTGCATAAGTCGTTAAATCTATATATGAGGAAAAACTGGATACAAATCTAATCTTTACATAATGTAATGCCAACCATTAGCCATTAAGAGGTCAATTTATGGATAGATCTTAATGCATATACGTTACAAAGGTCTCAACAACAAAATTCAAATTCTAAGAGAGGAAAATTAGATTTGCTTATTCCTCTCTGCTACTGGATTCCTCTACAATAATTGAAATTAGACATATTGTTATAACATTTATGTATATACATATATATTTATATAGAAACACTAATTGGGAGTTGGAGTTGGGCAGAGGCTGTGGCTTTGATGTTGTGGGTGTAGACACATGTCACTCCATGTGGAAATCCAGAATAGGTGCTAGATCAGCACAACAGAGTCAAACCAAGTCTGACCATGAGGAAGCCCCAAAAGCAAAGCATTCTAAAAAAAATGCTTAAATCTTGACAAAGCATAAAAAAAGACATTAATTAGAAAAAATTCGAAACCTTGAGTCAAACTCAGGTCAACTCAAAACCTCTAGTACAACACCAAGTGCTCGTCGAGTTATAGAACCCTAAGTCAAACTCAGGTCAACTCAAAACCTCTAAAGGCGCCTCGTCGAGTCCTTGAAACTCTGAGTCAACCCCAGATTAAAATGAAACCTCGAATGCAGTAACAAGCGTTCATCGAAGTCCCTCGAAACCTTGAGCCAATCTCATGACAAAAACCATGAGCATAACACCAAGTGCTTGTCAAGTCCCTGAAACCATGGGTCAACCTCAAGTCAATACAAAACCTCAACTATAACACAAAGTGCTTGTCGAGTTTTTGAAATCCTGAGTCAACCTCATATCAACACAAAACCCCGGCTACAACACCAAGTGTTTGTCGAGTCTTTGATACCTTGAGTTAACCTCAGGTCACACACAAAACCTTGAATGTGGCATTTACTGCCCACCGAGTCCTCGAAACCCTGAGTCAACCTCAAGTCAAAAACAAAACCTCGATTATAGCAACAAGTGCCCACCGAGTCCTTGAAACCCTGAATTAACCTCAAGCTAAACACAAAACATCAGCTATAACACAAAGTGTCTATCGAGTTCTTGAAACCTTGAGTTAACCTCAAGTCAATACAAAACTTTGAATGTGGCATCAATTGCCCACTGAGTCCTCAAAATCCTTAGTCAACCTCAGGTCAAATACAAAACCTCGACTACAACACCAAGTGCCCACCAAATCCTCAAAATCCTAAAATCTCAGGTCAAACACAAAATCTTAAACAAAACACCAAGTCCTCATCAAAATCACGAGGCCTGGAGTCAAAACCCAAACAAAGAGCTCGCGAAGCACATAAGAAATCTTGAACTAAAATTCAAGAAAAGCCTTAAGCCATCACTTCTGATGCACCTCAAACAAAGACAAGAACTAATAGCCAAATGAAGCATGGGTAGGACCCCTTTGATATTAATTAGTTCAACACAAACTGGGATACTTAGAGGGATTTTGGATTGGAGGATGAGAAGCTAGAGCAAGCTTATCATTGTGGGCCCAACTAAAGGAAGGATGAAACATGTGCCAAGATAGAAAACCTTACCATCATATTTAATGTGATACAACTGGATGTTTAAATGCTCAACTATCGCCGCTGCCTGAAGTTAAGTAGAGCATTAGCCATTTAACTCTACTGTCACCTTAGGTGTTTATAGCACTGACAACTTGATCATAGCCTATGATATAGGCTTTGGGTAATGACTAACTGCCTTTTGAGCCTACTGGATATTACCTAGTCAAATCAACACTATAAATAAAAGAGTCTGTTGGGCATTTAAGATCAGAAAATCACCATAACTTCAAAACATTTACTCTTTGTCTTGAGCACAAAGACATTCTTACATTCATCAAAAATTTCTTCAGTTGGTCTACTTTTCCTCCCTCAAACTAAATCTCTCTCTAGGTCCCTCATATTGTAAAGTGATATTACCTTTGTTACTGTATCTGGAACCCATTACCTGTAGATGTGATGTGCAAACTAAAAATATTTGTGGCAAAAGGTAAAGGTCGTTGACAGCTTGTCATGGCATTTGTTAATGTTAAACCATAATTTGGATAATGATTGTTTCCATGTTAATTTATAATTCAAACTAGCAACTACCATAGTCCCTAAGTAAATGTTTGATGGTGGTACTCAATAACCACTTTTTGAAATAGTATTATTGTGAATTTGCTCATGTACAATCAGTTATATACAAATGACATTAGCACATGAGTGATATTTATTCCACTTCTGAGAATAGTAGGTTAAGGTTTAACTCCTAATTGAGACAAAATGTGGAGTATGACTATATATATATACCCCCTCCTTCTTTTCTCACCCATGATAGTTACAATAGTATTCTAAGCAAAGGAGATTCTTTCTTAAAAAAAACATACATCAGTAATAAAAATAGATTCTACATCAATAAGCTCTTACTTTGTTGCTCTATCTATTTCATTAATTTGAATCTCACAATCCTATTCAAATTAGATTTTTTTACTCCTTCAACTTATATTCAAAAAATCTTTAATATTATCAAATTGATAATATTATTATATTCATTCTATGGTCATTACATATAAGGTAAAGTGTGAAAAACCCCTGTATAATATACCGTTTGTGCAAAATGACCCCCTACTTTAAAAAATGAGTTATGTCCATCCCTATTTTTGCAAAAAAGTGCATATATCTCCTCTAGCTACTTTTTGACATAAAGTAATAGTTTTATTTCAATTTTGTCCTTTTAACATACCCAAAATGCCCATATTACAATTTTTTTATTAAAGGTTAAAGTGTTCAAATAATGATCTCTTGACACATTAACATTGTGCAAAGACCTAGCTAATTAAACAATTGACATCTCCCAAAAAATTGATATATATTCCTTAGCTAATTAAACAATTGATATCCTCCAAGAAATATTTTTTTATTTATGTAATTTGTTTAGCTTTTAAAATTGATAAAACATTTTTAGTAAAAAAAATGAATGGAAAAAGTATTTATAAATTCTAAATTTCCTTTTTGATCACGAATATATCATATCAAATCTCAATAAAAATAGTAAGTTTTGCTTTTGGTAAATATTTTCGTACTAATTTTCAATATCTCAAATTTCAAGCTTTGCTCTTTGTAGTTTATAATTATAATCTTACTATATATGATTTTTAGTTCATCAGTAGTTTTTCTAAATTTAAAATTATTTTTATCTTATTTTTAAGTTTAAATAAAATCATGAATACTAATTATTAATTTAAATTATAATTAATTATTCTTTTCAAATTCAAGTTAGACAACCTTTTGGAAAAAAATTACATTATAACTTAAAAAAAATACCCCCAAAAACTATACATACCATAAAATAAAATAAAATATTATTATTTCTTTTCATGTAAAAACTTGACTATTTTTTCCATTTAGAAAAAACATATTATTTAATAATTAAAGTTATAAAAGGAAAAAAATCCAATTGCTGACAATAAAATTTAAACATCTTTAAATTATTAAACAAGAAATTGGGTTACAAATCAAATTTTGCTTTGAATTATAATTACAAATTATAATTTATATTTTAATATTATGTCATGTTTGAGATAGAGAGAGAGCTCAAAGAGAGGGAGAGAGTTGAGAGAGAAAGAGAGGGCAAAAATAGAATTACATATTTACTTTATGTTACTTGTTATCAAAAAGTTGTCCGGGGTATTTTCACACTTTTTAAAAAATAAAGGGTGACAATGCACATTTTAAAGTGCTACTAAGAGTATATATTAGGGGTGTTTTTTTTCACTTAACCCTTTATTAAATACCCAAATTTTACACTCTCTCTCTTCAAGATTTTTCCTTTTGTTTTTTTTTGCACCATTCAAACAAGCTTGCTCAGAAATATACATAGAAATATATAGAGAATTTCATATAGATGGACAAAAGTAAAAATTTAATTTACCAAAAAATAAGAGGTCAAAAGTAAAAATTTTAATTTTATATATAAAAAAGGAATAAAACCCATAATTACAAACTCTTTTATCATTTTTATTTCTAAAGTGAAATGTGTTTAATGTATGTTTTTTTTTGTTGGTAAATAGACACATTTAATGTGTTAATTCTATTTTCTACTCTTTTTTTCTCCTATTAATTTATATGTTTTTCTTATGAGACAATTTTTTTTTTTGAAAGATATTTTTTATGAGATAAATTTTTCCTCCTTTTAAGACATTTTCTAAGTTGTACAAATGGCAACCTAGATATACAAACTTTTACGTTAGTTCCTTTTCGTCCAAATTTTAATCCAAATGGCATTTTCTAAGTTGTACAAATGGCATCCTAGATATACATACACATGAAATGGAGGTTTAACAAAAATTTGAAGGCCTAGTGGTCATTTCACTTCAACGTTTTTTTAAATATTATTTTATTGTACTAATATAAAGTCATTTTAATTTTTTGAAATGCATAAGTCCTTATTCGCACAAAGGGTGTTTTTTAATACACAAGAGGGTATATGCACTATATCAACATCGTAGTAGAGTTTTTCGCACTTTATCCTTACATATATAATATTTATGGGCAAAATACCTGTAGAAATCTATAAAAATCTATATAAAAAAATGTATAGAAATTTCAAATACATTTAAATTCCATAGTATTAAACGACCGACATTCTACAAAAATTCTAACCATCCTCCAAGGCAACCTACCATATTAATGCTCTGTTTGGTTAGAGGGATGAAAAAATGGATGTAAGAGAGAGAAGAGGGATGAATGAGGCATTTCTAGGGAAGAGATAGTATCTCCCTCACTCTTTGTTTAGTTGAATGAAAGGAATAGTAAAAAGAATTGATAGAGTGATAATTTTTTTTATTTGGTTGGACGAAGGAAAGGATAGTTTTTATATACTTTTACCAATATACTCTCATTAATTAAACTGATCAACCATGCATTGTTTAAGTGGATGAAGGAATTTATTTTTATAGCTGTTGTAATTGGGTGTTTTGTTTCAATGAAAATTTTAATTAGAAAAATAAATTAGTGGACTTCCAATAATACTAGAAAGAAAGAAAAAAAGAGTCCACATACTTTGGTATTTATCGAATAAGAAAAAAGAGTCCAGATACTCTGGTATTTACTAAAGAAAAAAAGGGTCCAAAAAAATATTTAGAAGACTAAATAGAATCCACATACTTTCGTATTTACCGGGAAAAAAAAAAGAGTCAACATACTTTGGTATTTACCGGAAAAAAAATTTCAAAAAAATTTTCAAAAGACCGAATCCACTTACTTTGGTATTTATCATAAATAAAAATTTCCACCCTCGCCAAAGTCAAGAAATATCGTCAAGTTCCCGCATGCAGTAGGGTTCATGACGATAGTTGTTTATGTGATATAATTTTAACATGATTTAATAAGAAATTTTGTAATTAATTAAAGATTAAATTAGATATTTCATATTTTTAGATCAGATTCTCATTCTTTTCCTTCTCTCTTCTACGTATTTCCTCCTTGTTTCCTTTCTCTCTTTCCTTTCTTCCAACCAAATATAAAAAGTTTCATCCATACCTCCTCTCTTCGATCTTTTCTCAACCCATCTCTCAAACCAAACATAACATAATTGTCAATTACTCTTAAACACAAGAGAAAATAAAGAAAATAAAATGACTGAAAAAAAAAGTAGCATGCATCTTATATCAGCTTTCGAATTGGTATGCGTCATGATCTGGTTCAAACGTCAACGGCAAAAAAACTAACAATTAGTGATTATGTATTCACTAACAACTTAAAAAACTTATTCTACGATTAATGACAATAACCCAACTACTTTATATATTTATATATACGAAGAGAGTCCCAAGTCCTAACTCTATACAAAATCTATTGTGGAGATGCAAAGTAAATAAAAATAAAATATCCTCCAAGTTAAAAGCCTTCATGCACAAAAAAAAAAATTATTCATGAATCATTTAGCCATCAACATTCTTATAGTTAAAATAATAGAATTAAATAGAATTTGCGAGAAATGAATTGATGTTGTAAGAAGAGTTCGTATTTAATGAAAACCTAGAAAGTACGAATACTTTTTCAAGATTGTGTGTGACAGATACGTATCTGATACGGATACGCACCGGGTATGACTGAAAATGTGTCCAACATGGCTTGAAAGTATTGAATTTTAAAATTGGATACAACTGGCATACCGTAAGATACTTCTAGGATATGTCAAGATAATTTGGGATATGACTGGACAAAATTGTAAATATTTTTATAAAAAATAAGGGTCTTAATGTAATAATAAAAAAGTTCATTGTTTAAAAAAAATAAAACAAAAAGATCTTGAAAGCCAAATCAATACTATTGGACACTCATCAAAACGGTGAGAGAGGGAGAGAAAAAGAAAAAGAAAAAGAAAGGAGATCGGATGTCTACTAAAGGATATATTAATTTGAGTCATTCAACTTCTAGGATTAGGGTTTTTCGGTTTGTATTTTATCTAATTGCTTCTTTATTTATGAATATACTAGTGATTACATTTATATTCACAATATTATGGATTAATCAAAAATTAATTTTTACAAATATAAAATATGATATATTATTATTTTATTGCCGTATCTGCCCATAGCTGTATTCAATTTTTTTTAAAAAAATTATCCATATCATGAAAACTCTTTTATATATTTTTGAATAAAATAAATAATATAATATAAATAAAGTAGCGTTCAATACAGTTTGTGAGAAAGGAAGTCATATTGTCTAAGAGTTTGCGTTAAAGTAAAAATGATTTGAATGAGAAAGAACTCATGTTGTTTAAGAGTT
The DNA here is from genome assembly GCA_026545225.1 of Cornus controversa. Taxonomy (NCBI): domain Eukaryota; kingdom Viridiplantae; phylum Streptophyta; class Magnoliopsida; order Cornales; family Cornaceae; genus Cornus; species Cornus controversa. Next base: position 32,485,915 of record CM048854.1, read on the forward strand.
TGTGATAAATAGAATGGGAAAAGAATTTTGAAAAAATTACACTAAAATAAAGTTAGGAGGTTTAAATTATAAAGTGGTCTATTTTAAAAGTTTATTTTTTATTTTGGTTGAATTAAGCAAAATAATTACATATGAATTGAAAATTATTATTCATGTACAAAATACCCTTCAATATCTTATTCCAGAACATCAAATTATTATTCTTAAATCAAATAATTCATTCACTCGAGAAATTAAGAAAATATTTGGAACATCGTTCGATTTCTGAAAAATTACAGAAATATAAAAGTAATCCAGTAAAAGTGAACAAATTCATAAAAGAAAAAAATATATATACGTTATACAAGCACTTGTAAGTATGTTATTATGTTGTAATGTAATCAAAATTAGACCACCTCACATGGCCTTAAATGATAGCCAACTTCTTTTCCCTTTTAGATTAATGCAAGTAAATATACTTGTGGTATCACAACACATCAACTATATCTGGATGAGAATGAAGTAGATTTTTCAGATGTACTTAAGTAACTTTTTGATCTAATATGCGTAAAAAAAAATATGAGTATCAGAAAAAGACATTATATCAAAACATGAAGCACAAAGATAAGAAAAATTCAAATTTTATAAATAAACTCCTATAAATTTCAAGTATACGTACAAATGCAAACAAAATTTGAGTTTTATCAACAAATGAGTCATTCTTCATAGAATATGTTTGTACACTAAATCAAATTAAAAACATATTTAAACAAGCAAATATGAATTAGATAGTTGATAATGACAACTTAAAAAAAGTGACTAGTGAAACCATTTATCACATTTAAAAAAATCTCAAAATTAATAATCATTGGCACATAAATTTGTCATACAATTCAAAATTTAGTTCACTAATTTTTTTTATTTTTAAAAGTAAAAAAAAAATAGTTCACTAAAACAAAATAAGAGACCATATTTTTGTGATGAGAGATGATCAACGACCAATAATTTATTTAGGCAGTGGTGTTTCGCAATGAATTCGATTTTTATCCAATGAGACGAAAAGACAATAATTTATTGAATTTTATTTAGTCACGCACAACACTCGTTCAATCGCACGGAAACCAAACGGAATTTAGTGTGGGTTGGAATTAGAGATTGAATGACATTTTGAACTTGAATAATAATTTTCAATGCATATGAGATTATTTTGTTTAATTCAACCAAAGTGAAAAATAAACTTTTAAAATAAACCACTTTGTAATTTAGACCTCCTAACTTTATTTAAGTGTAGTTTTTCCAATAATTTTGATACAACTAAATGATTTGAAACTCATTAAACATTTGATTATATATATATATATATATATATATATATATATATATATATATATATATATATATGATTAATAATGATTTTGCTAAACAAGGATGTTACAAAATTTTAACTACAAGATTGTTAAAATAGACTATTAATGTGTGTATCTTCATGTGTTAGATTATGAGGTTTCCATTTCATTAATCTGAGGAGCAAAATTTTAACTACATTTTATATGCTAGAACTAGAAGCCTAGAATGGTGATATAAGTTGTACATGTAGTTTATATTTCTTATATTTTCTTTCTAAAATGATAATCATAATTTTTAAACATTTTAGTATTTGTTGGTTGTTATTTTTATTTAGGTATCTAGAGATTCTGATTTTTTTGAAATTTTATAATTCAATTATTTTTTGTTTCTCAATTAAATCTTGTTGAATTTATCGTTAAAATAATGAGAGATTGACCAAGCCAAAAACCAAACCTCGTTGAACACAATACATAGTAGTAGTACTAAATATTTGAAATTAAATTTAAATCAAAATGAACCTGTCGAACACAAGTGTATTTGGCTATACGATTAGAATGAAGTTCATCCATTATATGCATTTACGGTATGGTAATTAAGATTCAAATAGTATTTCATTTGTAAGAAGAAAAAAAATTGTAGTAGAGAAAAATCCGAAACACAAAATACGGATATTAAGTTCATAAATTACACTAATAAATTTAAAGAAGAGAAAAAAAAAAGGGTATTACTCATACATCATGCAAAAGAAGAGAGAAAAAAAAAAGGAATAACTTTAAGAAAAAAATAAAGGTTTGATTCAAGAAGTGAAATGCAAAACATTTTAAAGGGAATCAAAATAAAATTGAAAAAGAAAAGTAAAAGAGAAAAGAAAAGAGGAAATAGAGAGAATTTTGAAAAGGAGAAATTTGAGAGGGGTCATTTTTTTAAATTTTCAATACATAACATACATAAAAGTAAATAATTTATGTATACATGAACTAAGGAGCCCACTAAGCCTTAGTTGGCTCAGTTATTTGCATTCATATTACAATACATAACATGCAAAATGTAAATAATTTATATACGTATATGAACTAAGGAGCCAACCGAGAGCAGGCTCATTGGCATCCAATGGACCAAAACTTTTCACAATGACATTGCTGCAAAGTGGGCCCCACGAGTGGGCTTGCTTAACGATCGCCAAATTCGACCATTCATTTCACAATCGCGGGCTCAATATATTTTTTATTTTTATATTTTGAACCTCTTATTTATTTTTAAAAAAATAAAAATGAGCAATGCTGGACCACTGGACCAATCGCTACAAGTGAGAGTTGGGTGTCGAGAAGAGTAGATGTGTGCTGCTAAAACCACTGGCTCTTGACTAAAAGTGGGAGTTAGGATTGTCTCATTCGGGGGCGGAGATGATTTTTCAACATTGATGTAACGCTCATTTTCAATGATCATGTTGTAAAAGATGATGCATGTTTTCATTATGAGGCACAGGTTCATCTTATCCCAATAATGCATTTGTGTTTGCATTATTGCCCACTTGATTTGCAAGACTCTAGAAGCTCGTTCCACATTTTCTTGCAAGCCTCTTGTCTTTGAGCAAATAATCAAGTTTTTAATGTTAGTGCTTTCTCTGATTTTTATATACTCGTCACAATGATTGGCTACATAATCATATGCGAATATATGTATTGCAGTTGTCATCTTTTGTATAGAAGACAACCTCAAACAAACAGTCGCTTCATTTTATTTTGAAAAAGTAGTTGTCATAAACTTTAATATCATCTAGGATATGAAGGAATAATCTCGTCGCATCCTGAATCATTTGTGAAATATTTTCGATGTATATGTGCAATTCTTGTTAAAGTAGTCTTTAATTAACTGACAGTGGTTGAAAGACTTACTCTACTATCTTCAACCTCGTGTAATTCAAAATCAATTTGTAAGCGTCTAGATTCTGTTCAATCAACCAGTCAAACTCTATTGACAAGAGGATGGCGAAGAAGATAAAAACTTAGAGTCTAGTAAAAGAAAAATCGTGATGATTAAGCCATTGTAATTTCGAAATTGAAGAAGATGGTGAATGATATTTTGCGTGAATGAAATAGATTAATGTAGTGATTATTTTATAAATGAGCAAATGAGTATTTATATAAGAAGAAAAATATAGCTGTTAAGAATATATACCCTTTGGAAAAAAGTAAAACAAATTTTAAAAAAAATTTTAAAATTTTATTAAAATATTATTATTTTTTGTCTGCTAAAAATCTGGAGAGTCTAATGTGAAGCTTCTGTTAGCCAAAATCTGAAGATTACAAAATGTTAACGCGACTTTTCAAAATGTTAACGTGACTTTCTGTATAGCCAAATTTAGAGATCCTAATGTGGATACTCTAAGCCTTAGCTGGCTTAGTCATTGCACTATTTGTGTCCATGTTATGTGTTCCTCTAAAAAGTTCAAACTTTTCAAAGAAATACTCCCTCCATCCGATAATTTTAGTCCACTGTTCCTTTTTGGGATGTCCCAAAATACTTGTTCATTTTCTAAAATAGATGTACTATTTTTATATGATTACTAATCTACCCTTTTCAAACTCTACTATCATAAAGTTGGCCCCATCATATAATAATAATATTAACTTTTAAACAAGGACTAATATATAAATTCATTTATTACCACAATAAAAAGTGAGTCCCATCATAAAAAGTTGAAAATTTCAAACATTCCAAGAATTATAGAACGGAGATAGTAATGTCTTTCATGAATGTCATTTTTAAAAGAGTCATGATAAGAAATTCGATAGTTGTGCTTTTATGTAATTGTGGGTTGACATCATTGATATCCATCACGTCATCATATTGTTAGTCCACTCACATAAAAGTAGTCGAAATTGTCAGAGTGTCGGACTTAAAATCATTTTTCTTCCTAAAAATTTTAGAAGAGAAAAATTATTTAGAAGTTAGTTTCAAAATTTTGAAATAGACTCGAGGGAATAAAAAAAAAAAAAAACTTATATTGGTGCAACTCACGGAAATTATTCTGATACTTCTGTATCATAATCTATATCAGATTTTAGTCTGATATTCAAAATGAAAGTCCATTCTGGAACACGGGTAAATTAGTCATTTGAACACTTGATTACTAGTAGTTAATTTTGTCAATGCTAATTTGTTAAAACGTGATGTGAGAGAGAGAGAGAGAGAGATCTTCTTGTAGGAGTGATTAATTCTTATTTAAGTTTGCTGTGTATCCGTGTGGAACCCAAAACATTCCATAAGAAAGCCTTGTAAAACCGCCATCATCTCCTCCCATCAGATCACAAAACAGCGACGACCAAAGTTATTAGCCTCCTCTACTCTCTCTCTCTCTACATCACATCTTCACGCATTCCATTCGCGAAATCCCCAAAAAGCCACTGTATTCTGGGTGGTCTGAAGGAGGAGATGAACAGCCACAAGTTCCAAATCTCTGACTCTCTTCCGGCGTAGTAAATAGCACCGACCGGTTTTAACATGGCAAAGCGCGTATACGAAGTCTGGAAAGGAAGCAATGTAAGATTCGTATCAATTTTGAATCTCTTGTAGATGCTGTTCCTTCACTTGTATCATCTGGGTGTGCTTTAGATTTGCTGGGTTTCCCTAAATTTAAGTGGGTTTGGTGTATGGACACTTTGAATTAGGATTTGATTAGGGTTTACGGCCAATTTAATGAATAGGATTGGCAACGGTTTACAAAAAGAATCAGTTAATACGGTGCTTTATGTTGTTTTTGCACTTTTTTTTTGTTGTTAATTCAATGGTGAAATTGGTTATGTGATTTTTGGTGTTAGAAACATGATGATGTTGTATTCGGGCAATAGAGTAATTTCTTTTATATTTAGTTCAGATTTGTAGTGCTTGTACATGAATTGATAGTCTCCATAGTAGAATTTCCGCTGAGTTAGATGAAATGAGGTACGAGTTAGCTGAGTAGTGATTAATGGCAGAGAGTGCAGTTCGAGTTCTGGGGTGATTGGTTGATTGATTCATTAATCAATAAAAGTTTTAAGTTATTGGGAGGTCGAATTTTTCTGAGGGATGCACAGTAGTGTGTCAATGGCTGTTATCATCAGACCTCATTGTCTTGGGCACATCTCAGAAGACACTTCATCAAATATTTGACATTCCTGTTTTTGATTGGTGGAGATGCCGCATTTCCTGTGGATGATACTTTTTATTACTTGTTGCTTAAGCTGTATTTCTCATGCCAATTCTGGTGGTGTTAATGTGATAAAAGATTTTATTTTTTTTCCTTTTTCTGTGCCTTGTTAATGTATGAGAAATAAATGGATGTTTTTGCATATAACCATGTACTTCCCATTTATTTTGATATGTTATGGTAGTCTAGATCACAATAAGACTATTTTCTTCTTTATGCAAGTGCTACTAGTTTGGTGGAATTGTAAGAAGTGTGAGGATTATTTCTGTTATTATGCACAGTATTTTGTTAATAATAGGTTCTACAGATAGGTCCATGGCTCTCTTATTCTCTTTCTTTTCTTTATTTTCTCTCCTCTCTACTCTTTTTTGCTTCTTTACTTCGTAATAACCATAAAACAGACTTGGTATTAGAACAGGGAGGTCCTTGTCACTTCCTTGCTAAGATGTATGTTGCTCACGTGGATGGTCCATTCATGAGAAATCACATGTGATGACGTGAAGGAGTTGAAATATATTGTTCCACACCCTACCCAATACCTCAAGGCCAGTCAGTTGTTTCCAGCACTAAGGATGATTACTTTCTTTTCTTTTGCTTTAGTTATTTATTTGTCTAACTTCAGTTGGCAATGAATCGAAATTGAGCTTTTGGTATTTGAAGCAGGGAACAAATTGAGCAATGTTGGTGGACTTAGAATTTCATTATGTTTTCATTTCTTTTGGTTGATCTATGAATTGTTTTTCTTAGGTCCCTTGGAGATTATATGCTTTAAAAGAGAGAGAGTTTAGGTTAGATGGTAGGAGATGTGTGTACCTTGCTTAAATCGTTACAAGCATGAGCTAATTTCAATAGTTCATCAATAGTCAACATTAAGCTACCATTTCCCTCCATATTTGTGGGCAAACTAAGTGGATTTTGAAGTAAGTGGTCCCTAGGCCTAGGTATGTTGAGAAAGTAGGAGTTAGCACATGTTAATTTGTGACAAAGTGTTGTGGAAATAAGTCTAGGGTGATCATTTTCATCTTCTAGGCTTAATCATTTGTATAGAGATATAGATTGAAGTGTGTTGCTAATAGAATTTGGGGAGAATAGATGATCAAGTTCTTATGGAGTCTTATGCAATTGCATAGACTTGTTGTACAAATAGTTATACTGTTAGGTTAATAGGACTGAGTTGGCAGATTTCATAGATCAAAACTTGGCAAATTTATTATTATTATTATTTTATTTTTAGTTAGTTAGATATGTTCTAATTGTGAGAGAAGTGTAAATTACCTCTGAGATGAAGAACGAGTTTCAACAAAGATTAAAAAGGTAATCTTGGTCAAAAAAGGGTAAAAAGGTAAATTCACACTATTATGCACACTCACAAATTAGGCTCATGCATTGCATATTCATGGCATCTTAATTTCAAAGTTTTCTAAACTTATTTTGATTCCTAAACATGCTGGTAATTGTATGATTTTTAACCCTAAAACATGTTTCCACAAATTTTCTAAGGATCAGAAACTGTAGAGGTTCGATTGATCAAAACCTACTAGAGTTGTCTCAATCGATCGAGGCAGGGTGTCGATTGATCGAAGGGTCTGAACTGCAGAATTGAAGTGGGATTTAAACACGGAGTTTTGACCTGATCTAAACACTCTTCTAGGATGATTATAAATACACATTATCCCTGAAAACCCCAGAGTGTTTTTTCAACAAATTTTCATATATTTTGAAAAGCAGAAACATTATTTTCGTTTTAATTCACATGATCAAATCTCATCATTTGCATACTCTTCATTTATTTTTGAGATATACTTGTGAGGCTTGAGTGCATCTTTTATTTACAACAATCATTATATGCATTGGTATTTGGTGAGTTGTTGATTATATGTGTCGATACATCCGCTGCTGAGCTACTGAAGACTATTCAACACATTCTGAACAATCAACTCCAGATTCTAATGTTGGATGACTAGTGGCTGATGCTAATCACTAGAGAAGCGGGTTCATGAGTTGTTGACCTTGGAGATCCTCAAGGGTACTAAAGGTTTGGTGTCTTACTGTGTCTAGAGATCAACTAAGGGTTCGGGGGTACTAAACTGTAACTTAGGTTGTACATCCCTGTCCATAGTGGTTGGTTGCCTTAAAGTAAATTCTGGTGTCCTTTAATTATTGCTTTACTACTTTATTTATTTTATGGTTTTCATGCTTGTTTCAATATGGTATTATCAATCACATAATATTTAATCAATCAAACTAAAAAAAGCTAGTTTATCTAGTTAAACACAAGTCATAACCAGAATAATTGAAAACAGAATTTTAAATTGTTCTACAAGATTTATTCTCCAATCTCCCCCCCTCTAAGTTTAGAGACTTTCTGTCAGAGCCTTGGGTTCCTGTTCTAGGACGTTTGACGCATGTAACCCATCATATAAGACAAATTATATAACAATTATAAGACCAATCCTTCTTTCCGCAATATTATGTTGGGCAAGTTAGTTGCAATATATTATAAAGTGTCTGTTTGGGAGAGGTTCTTGGGGGATTGAAACGGGCTTCCAAGCCCAAGAAGCCATTCCCAGAAAAATGATAGTGTTTGGTGAAATAAGGAAAAAGGACTTCTAATGAAAGTCGAAGTCCTAAAAAGTTTGTTCAAAGGAAGCTGGAAAAACTTACTTTTGGAAGGAAGCCAAAATTATTTTAAGTAACAAATTTTATAAACAATTTTGCCCCTTTTTATTTCGTGGAACTTGCCCCTTTTATTAAGAGTAATTATTAAGGATAAAATTGTCAAGTTAAAACTGTGTTAATTGTAGAAGGAATTTAAAAAAAATGCATCCACCAAACAACTTTTTTCTTTTAAATTCCTTTTATTGAAGGCATTCTTCAAAGACCTTTTAACTTGAAGGAATTTTAGAATTAGGAAGCTCCTCTAAACAGGGCCTTATGGTAAGTGAAGAACATGAGACAAATAGATAGAGACACGAAAGAAATAGAAATAAGTTTATTATTTGGAAGTTGGAGGTATGAACCCTTTGGGGGCAAGGTTAGGAAAATTGAAGAAATGATTCGACCATGTTTGGTGCAAATGTGTTGTACATCTGTGACAATGTGTCATGATTCAAATTGAGGTTGTGACAACCCCATGACTTTTGGGGGGTCATGTCTCGGTCATCGAGATACATGATAGAGGCTCCTATTGGGGCACTGAAGTTCTCTATGATTAGTTCTCTTTTTTTTGTTGGGTTCTTGGGAGAAATTGTAAACCTATGGGAGAGATGGTTGATTTTTTGGACATATTGAGAGTTTAGGGACCCTATTTGGTCCTTGTGTAGCTTTTGTGGGTTGTGTTTCCCATTGGAATGCTTTCTAATACAATCTTACTAATCAAAACAAAAAAAAAGGATGTTGGTAAAATAAGGAGGCAAATACATGTTGGCTGAGTTTCCCAAAAGTTTTAGTTTTAAATATCGGCTGTTATAGTTACTTAACACTTTATGTAACGTTATCATCAGGGGGCATAAAGTGACGAGCTGATATATTAGTTCTACGAAAAACAATGGTCGTAGTGACCTGAATAGGCCCTTACAGGCTGTTACAGCACCATAACGATAGTTTCAATGAGGGATAAACCTCATTTTTGTCACTTTTCCCATTTGTTTCACAATTTAGCTTTTAAACTTACTGAAAATGAAAGACACAAGATCAGAACTTAAATCTTACATCAAAAGTTTGGACATTTCAGTTTGCAGTTTTCTTTCAAACATTTTTGAAATTTTCATTTTTCACTTGATTTAGATCACATCTTACATAGATTTGTTGTTTGATATGAAATCTTGAAAGTTTGTCAGTAGATCTTGTAAAAATATTAAACTTTTTTACCGATGACTTAAAAATTTAAAATAGAATAATAAATTCTTTGTTCATATAAAATCATCTTTATGAATTGAATAAAACTTTATTAAAAGTCCTAATTTATGGCCCTGTTTGGATTGGCTTTTAAAAAGCGGCTTTCGGCTTTTCAAGTTCAAAAGCCGTTTTGGAGAGTGTTTGGATTAGTAAGGCGGAAGAGCTTCGGAACCCAAAAAGAGCGTTTAAAGGAAGCTTGTGGGTACCAGCTTCCTGATTTAGCTTCTGCTTCTGTTTTTCTTCTGCGTAAAAGCCGAAGCAAAAGCTCTGCCAAACAGGGCTTATGGATTCTTGGATTAAAAATGTGTATTGGTATTTTTAATGGGAGATTGAAATGGTTTTACCACATGTAAAGAAAACTCTGCTCTACATCAGGTCGTACAATAGAAGCAGGATCATGATTTTACTTCATAGTGTTGCAAGGACAAGGAAAAGACCAAAGGATGTGTGTTAGAGGCAGAAAGACCGGACATATTGTTATGCAATATAACCAATTGCATAGCATTGGATAGAATAGCAAAATGAGATTCATATAAGTGACAATCTTTAGAACCTAATTTTGGTGAGATTTATGGTGTGCACAACTATTTTGCATTTAGGTATGCCACATAATTAAGGCTGAACGCTTCTTTGCTAAAGTAACCGCCTGGTCTCATGTTTGGAGAAGAGTTTTTGTAACATTAATAAGCATATTTGTCGTTGTTTTGCCTTATAATATAGGGTGGATGTTCCAATTCTTGTTTTTAAGGCTCACAAGAGTTTCTTAGTTGCAACAGAATATTAGGTGTTCTTTTTCATATTAGCTTTGAAAGGTTTGTAAGGTGCACTTTACGATGTATTGCCTTGATTCCAGAACTCATGGGTAAAACATGGGAGTTAAATTCTGCACATTTTTTATGTCTTAAACCCAGGGTGTTTTTGATTCTAGAACTGAAGTCAGTAGAAGCATGGTAGGAGTACTTTAATGGCCTTAAGGTGTTGTTACTTGGTCTGGTGGTATCACTGCAGTGGTGGTGTTGTAAGGTTGCAATATAATAAAAGTGGTAGTCGTGTTATGGTGGCCGTGATGCGTTGGGTGGCAGTTGCTGTGGTCTCAGGTAGTTGTGTTGGTGGTGACAGTTGTGGTTTTTGTGGGGTAATGGTGGTGATGGTAATAGTAGTTGTTCTGGCTGTGATGATATCGGAAGGGTGGTAGTTTAGTGAGGAAGGGTCAATGATGGTGCAAAAATCAAGCCTTGGAGTTGGATTGTAGTATTCTATGTCTAAGTATATTATTTCGCCTATTGTGAACTTTTTTGCAATAGGATTTGGTAACCCAAGTGTTGTTAGACATCGAAATTTTGTCATTGTGGAATCTAAATTTGAAATGAACTTTATAGTTGGGGGGAATCGTAGATTTCGTAATACCACAAGAAACTTTTAACTTTAAAAAATAAGATGAATTAAATGGAGTCTGTCTTTCTTAAAATATATGTATCTTCACTTTGTTATTGAATGTTTCGTGTTATATTATTTCTAATTAAACTAAAATATGAGATTAATTGAAAAATGAGATTAATATTTCATTGTTCAGAGGTTAATGTTTAACTACGCTCAAGCACTGAAATGAGTTTTTTTGTTTTGGTGGTGGTTGTTGTAGTTGGTGGTGGTGTGTGTGTTTGTGTTATGAATGAATGTTGCCCATGATAAATGAAAAACAATGGGAGGAACTAATTATTGTGTGGAAAGCCCCTCCTGCAGGAGGTTCTATCAAGCAATATTATGAATTAATTTGGCTTGATATCTGGTGTGGGAAAGACCGCCACGTGATAGGCATTTGTAGTTTTGAACTCTATTGCTTTCAACAAGGAACCCTGCTCATGGACATACTCAGATATTTGAATCAGGGATTTGCGAAATTAGGAGCTGGAAGCAGTGGATAACTTTCCGAGCTGATGTATGCTGCATCTTTGTATAGGGGATGATGATGACTCCTTGAGGTGAATCTCGAAGGCCATGGGTAATGGCAAATATTATGTGAGGTATTCTGACAGAATATAAATGACAATCAATGGGAGGAATTAATTATGGCTCAATATCTGGTGTTGGAAAGCTCCTACTGCAGGAGGTTCTTTCAAGCAATACTATGAATTAATTGGCTTGAGATATGGTATGGGAAAGCCCCCCACATGATATGCATTTGTAGTTTTGAACTCTATTGCTTTCAACAAGGAACCCTGTCGCAAACACACTAAGATCTTTGAATTAGGGATTTGCTAGGAGCTGGAAGCAGTGGATGACTTTCCGGGCTGATGTATGGTCCATCTTTGTATAGGGAATGATGATGACTCCTTGAGGTGGATCTTGAAGGCCATGAGTAATGACAAATATTACGTGAGGCATTCTTTCACAGTGCTTTTGTGATAGAAGATGCTCAGGTTGCCCTTGAAATAAAGATTCTTTCTTTGTGGTTGACTGCACTGGATATTTTAACTCACATATTTTAGGACAGGGTTGAATGATTTCCCGCTGGCATAATATGTGCATAAAGCAGAAGAGACAGTAAACCATCATTTAATTCATCATGAGATTGCTACAAATATATGGAATATGCTCTTTTCTGTTTTTGGGGTTCCATGGCTGACTCCTATGTTGGTTATTTAGGTGATGACTTCTTGGCGAAGAGGCTGTTCTATATGCAGTACGAGGGAGGGTTGGATGACAGCATCCTTTCTATCGTGTGGTGTATTTGAAGGGAATCTGATAGTTTTATTTTTGAAGATGTAGAGATTCTGATGTACGGATTGGAATAGACCATGCTTTGCTCTTTCCAGTTTTGGGTCTCTGGGAAGTTCCCTGCTTCAATTTCTTCTTTGATTTGAGTTATTTGGAAGGACCTTAGTTTGTTGCTTCTGCATATCTCACCTGTAGATGTGTTGCACTTCCTATGGTGGCTTTCTCATAAATACATCATACATACAACAAAGAGTAATATTTTCAGTAAGTGAGTTAATTTGTAAATATGAATGGGAGGAGGTAGAAATACTGGCAGCTGTCTTGGGTTTGCAGAAAGGAAGCCTTCGGAAGTTAAGATTTCCGGACCTCCACGGAAATTATTATTATTATTTTCCGAAAATTAGAATTTTCGTGTATAGTGAGGTATTTGACTACAATAGATTGATGGAGACTGGTATTGTGTGGCACCTTTACTGTGCTGTATGTGCAATGTTGCATTGATATATTGTTCAGTTGCAAGAAAGCAATGCGTTTCCTCTTCTTATTCAAGAATCATTCTTAGCTTTGTAGTTGAGGTTTTGGAAGTTGGGGGAATGGGGACTGGTTGTGTTAATCGAATAGTGAGAGGTGTGGGTAAGTGATTCCATTGTGCCAATGTGCCTGTGGTGGTATTTTGGAAGGACTTCTGGTTGAAGTTCTGAAAGGTTCCTAGGGAGACTGGTGGTGATAGTAGGAGAGTGAGAGGTGTGGGTAGCGGCATGCCGGCACCATTGTCCCTGTTGTAGTGTATTTGGAATGAGTTTGATAGATGATTGTTTGAAAGAAAGGAATAGCCAGTTATGTAGCTGAAGAAGTCCTTTATTTATGTTTTTTTTTTCTTCTGTTTTTGGCCTCCTGGGAGATTCCTTTTCTTTGATTCTTATGTTGATTAACTGGGAGATGTGTATGGGTATTTCAGTTTTCATTTTGTTTTTTCTTCTTGTTCTTTATGTACACATCTCAGTATGCATGGGTTGAACCTCATTGGTGTTTTTAATCGATTGATTTGTCTATGAAATATATGTATACGTGTTTGGTTATATGTGTGTGCTCAATAAGTTTGTTTATATTAGAGAATGATGTTTCTTAATAAGTTCAGATACAAGAGAAGGTGGAAGACATTTAATTGACAATGGGAGCATGGAAAATTTAACACTTGGGTTATGCTGGTACGTTATGATGGCAAGAGGCTCTTGGTTAAGGAACATTGCTACAAGGATTTCCTAAATGGAGGTTGTGCAAGTCCTTACCGCTGTATGGATTTGGTATAGGAAGCGTGGAGATCACAGTCACACACAATGCTGGGATCAGAAGAATGTTTAGGTGATCTCTGCTCTGTGTGTATATGAGAGAGAGAGAGAGAGAGAGAGAGAGAGAGAACTTATAGTTTTTAGGTGCACAATTTTGGACATGATGCAAGTCGCAAACAATTGTTGTTACCTTATACCTTGAATTTACATGAAGTTGCAAACAAATGTTGCCAAGTGAATGCTTAAATTATTGTGTATTTTGTTTTTGTTTCTTGTTCGTTGTTTATGTTTGACCCACCAAATTTTATGTTGCCATGAGATTTGTTCTTCTTTAACTTCTCGGTTATTTTTGCAGAAGTTCTTCCTTGGTGGGAGGGTGATATTTGGGCCAGATGCCAGGTCACTGCTTGTCACCTTATTGCTGGTCATCGTTCCTGTTATTATCTTTTGCGTATTTGTTGCAAAGCATCTTCGCCATCAATTTTCTCCACATAATGCAGGATATGCAATTCTGGTGGTAGCAATTGTTTTTACTATCTATGTTAGTCCTCTTTATCCTTTCCTTCACTTGAAATTTTTATAATTGTCATAGGAACTCTTAGTTGTCATGGTGAAATCATATTGTTTAGTTCGCCAAGTACAGGTTTTCGATCATCATTGGTGGGCATGTGGCATGTGTTTGGTTGTTCCATGGCTACTTAGGATGGTATAATGGTGAAATCATATGTGGTCTTTACTTGACTGTACAGGTTTTCAAGCACCATTAGTGGGCACGTGGATGTGTTTGGTCTTAGGATGGTGTAATGGTGAAATCATTTGATTAAGCCATTTTGAACGATCTGAATTGGAGTATTTCTTGGGCATCTATTCCTCTCCACCTCTACAAAAAATAAAATAAAATAAAATAATCAATTGATAAAATTGTATGGTGACTGTTAACGGATCAAAATATTATATAATATATTATCGTAATTTCTTGTATCTATATATTCATTTTTGAGGGTAGTTACTAGCTTCCATTGTATTGAAAAATGCATGTTCTTGAAACATGGCAATAATGGAATTCTAAGCAAGCAGATTTGTGATCTCTACAATACCTTTTTTCTGCAAAATTGATTTGTTTCACTTCATCTTTTTGTTTTTGTTTTTTGTGTGTGGGTTATTACATTTGTTGTTTACCTGTTATTATTTGGACGCTTTTGCATCTATTCCTCCCCACCCCCACAAAATAAAATGAAAAAATCACCTTATAAAATGGTATAGCGAGTGCTAAATGATCATAATCATATATATTTTACTTTATTTTTTTAATATATATATTTATCTCTGGGGGAATCTTTTACTAGCTTCCATTGTATTGAAAAATGCATGTCCCTGAAACAAGGCATTTATGGACGTCTAAGCAAGCAATTTATGATCAGTACCGTACCCCTTTATCTGCAAAACTAATCTCTTTCACATCTTTTTCTTTGTGTGTGTGTGTGTGTTATTACATATGTTTTTTACCTATTTTTATTTGGACACTTTCTTTCACTTAATTTTCTTTGTATTATTTATCTATCTATGCTTATTATAATTCCTTGTTCATTTTTGGTAGGTGTTGGTGCTTCTTTTTCTTACTTCAGCCCGGGATCCGGGTATTGTTCCCCGTAATTCACATCCACCGGACGAAGTGTTGCATTATGACAATTCGGCTTCAGTGGAGGTGGGGGGAAGACAAACACCAAGCCTACAGTTTCCTCGTACAAAAGAAGTTATGGTCAATGGTCTTCCTGTCAGGGTTAAATATTGTGACACCTGCATGCTATATCGTCCTCCACGTTGCTCGCACTGCTCTATTTGCAATAACTGTGTGGAGCGATTTGATCACCATTGTCCTTGGGTGGGCCAATGCATTGGAATGGTATTGTGTTTAGCATACCAGTTGCAACTTTTCTTGTTTCTGTGGTCTTTACATACACTACTGGTAGTGCCATTACGTGAATCTAACAGCCTGTATTTGTGTGCAGCGCAACTACCGTTACTTCTTCCTCTTTGTTTCATCTTCAATGCTGCTTTGCATCTATGTGTTTGCCATGTCAGCTCTGTACATTAAGTTTCTGATGGATGATCATCATGGCACAGTTTGGAAGGCAATGAAAGAATCTCCTGCCTCAGTGATATTAATGGCCTATAGCTTCATTTCTTTGTGGTTTGTTGGTGGACTCACTGGCTTCCATTTGTACCTTGTAAGCACAAACCAGGTCAGTTAATTTCTATTGTTTGTATGTCTCTGGCTAAAAAATGTGGTGATGTTGAATTTTGTTGTTATATAGTTTGTGAAAGAAATTGTTTGGTAGAATGAGATCTAAATTTTATATGAACGGTTGATTCCTTCTGTTGGTCAGTTGATATTTGATCAAATGTCCTGCATTTGGATCCATATGCTCATGGCTGGGTATAGCATTTCTTATTACCACAATATATTGTGTCAGTCATCTTCATACCAATCAGTGAGCTGTGTACCACATCATTATGTAGCATAGCATTATAAAACCTAATATATGCTTTCTGTATTTAGGTTTATTGTGGAAGGTTTGAAAATAGATTCAGGACTTAAGAGAGTGGAAGAGAGGTGGTGTGATTTATGACTGGAAGGGTCAGAATCTGGTTGGTTTTATACGTGATAGGTTGCTGGATTTTAATAACTGATATTGCTAGAAATGCCAGAAACCAATTAACTGTGTTTGGGTTTTGAATTCTAAAGTCAAAAGGTGGGATGGGTGGTGTTGGGTAAAATACCCATTGTTCGGCACAATGGAAGCAAATCACAAACAACGCGGAGATCCAATCACAAAACAACAAACAATAACACAATATTTAACGGCCCAACTCAACCTACGTCCATGGAGAGAATTTTTTTTACTATCATTAATGAAGAGAACAAACAACTATAGAGAATGCACACTCACTGCCTCATGAGAAATTACACTAGTAGAGACTTCGATCAATGGACTGTACACACTCTCTACTCAGGGTATGGTGTCAAATACCTGAGCCTTTCACGGTCTACCACTCCCCACTCACTCATCATCTCTAACCCCACACACATTCCAATTTCTCTTAGGCTTCATTTCTCTACTCTTGGTGCCCCTTTTGCACCCACTCTCTTCTCTTCTCTTTTCACTCACTCTTCCATTGTCTTTTCTTCTCTACTATCTCCACTCAACTCTATCTTTATTTATAAAAAATCTTAGCTTGGTGAGCAAGTAAAACAAATTCTTGTTGGGCAAGGAATGCAACTACTTGGGGCTTAAGGACAATCACTTTGGGCGAAGTCTAACAAAACATTCTCAAACTATAATTTAAAGTCCAACCCAATTAGAATTTGAGACATACATTACAAATCTTCACCTTGACTGAAAATCTCTAGTTCGATCATTATATTATTATTATTATTGTGTTTTCTGGATCTCTATCAACCAAATGTCTTACTCCTTTGGATGAACCATCGACTCGATACCACTTGTTGGGTAAAAATACTTATTGTTCGACACAACGGAAGCAAATCACAAACAACGTGGGGATCCAATAACAAAACAACAAACAATAGCACAATATTTAACGTGGTTCGGCCTAACTCGACCTATGTCCACGGAGAGAAGAAAATGACCGTCATTAATGAAGAAAACAAACTACTGTAGAGAATGCACACTCACTCATTGCCTCATGAGAAATTACACCGGTAGAGACTGAACACCGGACTGTGTACACGCACACTCTCTACTCAAGGTATGGTGTCAGATACCTAAGCCTTTCACGGTCTACCAATCCTCGTCATCGGTGTTCTATTCACTCACTCATCATCTCTAACCCCATACACTCACCAATTTCTTTGAAGCCACATCTCTTTATTCTTGGCGCCTCTTTTGCACCCATCTCTTCTCTTCTCACTCACTCCATTCTCTTTTCTTCTCTGCTCTCTCCACTCAACTCCATTTTTATTTATAAAACTCCTTAGCTTGGTGAGCAAATAATACAAATTCTTGTTGGGCAAGGAATACAAGTACTTTGGGCCCAAGTCTAACAAAATATTCCCAAACTACGATTTAAAGTCCAACCCAATAAGAATTTGAGACATACATTACAAATCTCCACCTTGACTGAAGATCACTAGCTCTATCGTTCTATTATTATTTTTGGGTAAATTACTTTGACCTCGCTTGAGGTTTGCCTTAATTACTCTCGGCGAGACTAACGAACGGTTAATAAATGAAATGGTGGTTGTGTATTTACCAAAATGACCTCATTTTTACACTGTCTACTTACTAAAATACCCCCATATTTGTATTGCATTAGGTGATGTTAGCAATATTTTTTGAATGCCCAAAAAGCCCTGTTTTGATTGCTTTTGTCACAACCTTTATTCTATAATATATAATTAAAATTGGAGATTAAATATAAATAATAGATATATTTAGTATATGTAGGTCATATATATTTGACTACTAACGCCGGCTTCCTCCACCACCGCTGGCCTCCAGGCCAAAGAATTTTGAGCACTCCCACCACCTTTGTTTCGGAACCCTTCTTTGTGAACCACTGTGATCACTAATCAGGCCTCTAGTTTGCGGCCCCAATGATCCCTACAAGCTACAAATTCATCTACAACACTGAAAGCCACTTGCGACTATAACAATTCTCAAACCAAACACACCACAACCAGGGGCAAGGTTCTTAATACCCCAAAAACACAAGGGTTGCTTAAATTTTGGAACTAACCTGAATGATTTCCATGTGGGTATTGTTGGAACTGCTTGTGATGGAGAGAGAGAAGCAAAGGCGTGATGGTGTTGTCGGCGATGGTGGAGAATGGGGGTAGCATCGACTGACTTCTCCAATTTGGTATCTACGACCTTATTATACACGTATATATTTGTATATATGGACTTAATTTTTGCGTTGTATATATATATATATATATGTATATTCTTGCATATGTATTCCAATTGAATATATAAAATCATACATATATAATGCAATCAGCTATGAAAGAAAGACTAAAATCTATAAGAAGGAAAAACAGAGAGCTAGGTCAAGCTGGAGAATAGCTTAGACACCCCACTACTCAATCCCAAAAGAAAGGGAGAGTTAGAACAGCAGGCTGAATATATTGATAACATCATAAAAACTATCAAACCCTAGTAGAGTTTCTTCCACCATAATCCATGACATAAATTGGACAACTACTAAATATAAATTAAAACTAAAATAGAAAAGTTGTTGAAAATTACAGAAAATCAGGAAAATTCAAAATATGGAAAGTTTCTAAAAATTATAAAGTTGAAGGTAGAAAATTAGGGATTCTATGACTTCATTAGTCCTTCCGGGTTGGAAAGAACTCGCCCTCGAGTTTGAAGTAAATTGCTACAATCAATCAAAAATCCGAGCATATCTTTCCATCCCTTCTTTCTTCTTTCCAAACTTGAATAAAATATTATAATCTTCTTATACTAACAAAGAATTCAATTGCATAATAACCATAGATTTTGCTAGATTTCCTTTGAACTTGGGTAGATTTGCATAACTTTGTAGAACACGTATCATGAACTAAAAAGTTCAATCAACTTTAATTTTTATTCCAACAAATGCGTAGCAGTTGTTGTGCGCTCCAAGAATTCATCGCAAATCATATCATAAAAGTAAAATCCATTATTTTTCATCTCCATGGCTACTGTTACCGCCACATTCTCATAGCTTTCTTCATTTTGAGAGTCTTGTTTTGTAGCTTCCTCATCAAATATCGCTAATTAATTCCAATATGTAGACAATTTTGACTCGTATGATTCAATGTGTGGTTCTTCATAAAAAAATGGAGGCTTGCTCCAGTCAACGAATGATTCTATAGTAGTCGATTCCATGAACGACCATTACTCATTATTTGTTGAATCAATCTCTAAATCATAATAGAATTTCTCCAACCATAGATCCTCAGGATTGACGATAATGTTCCGAACTCCTCCTCGTCATCATCATCATCATAAATAGGTTCCTTTTCTTGTGGTTGTTCTTTATCTTCACTAAGATCTCTTGCAAATTCAAGAATTTTCACCTTAAAGCCACAATCCCAACACCTTTCATCAAATAGAATAGGTGTTGGTTTAGGTGCTATGTTACTGCGAAAAAGATTAACAAAATCCTCTTCCAGATCGTCCTCCTCCTCAGATTCAATGCCATCTTGAGAAGGGACTGGGGTTTGCACAACGCGCTGGGCTTAAGCTTCAATCTGCCTTCTTAGATCTTCTGTCATAGCATGCACTTGTTGTTGATCAACTGCTGAGTCCTGTCAAGCCGAATAGCTGGTGTGCGAGGTGAGTTTCTTCTCCTTAATGGCATGTTGCAAAACCTAGGAGAGGGATCTGATAACTTAACACAAAACCACTGGACCAGAACTTGCTCTGATACCAACTAATGCAATCAACTATGAAAGAAAGACTGAAATCTATAAAAACGAAAAAACAGAGAGCTAGATCAAGCTAGAGAATAGCATAAACACTCACAACTCAATCCCAAAAGAAAAGGAGAGATAAAAAGCTGCTGTAGCAGGCTGAATGTGTTGATAACATCAAAAAAAAGTATCAAACTGTAGCAATTAGATGACTTTATATAGAGTTTCTTCTTCCCTAATCCATGCCATAAATTGGACAACTACCAAATATAAACTAGAACTAAAATAGGCAAGTTGCTGAAAATTACATAAAATCAGGAATATTCAAAATATGGAAAGTTTCTAAATATTATAAAGTTGACAGGAGAAAATTAGGGATTCTGTGACTGCATCAATATACGTGTGTGTATATGTGTTACAATTCATATTGAAAAAGAATTTGGTTTATATACATCTTGAGAATTAAGGTGAGGGAGATTGGGCGGTTGTGGGTGGCTAAGGTTATGGGTAGGCCTATAAACAGATCAGATTAGGACCGGATCAAGTCTGATGTGATTCGAACCCGATAAGGGATATAGGCAATCCGATCCGATAACCCGATGGATTATATATAATTAATCGGATATTTGATTTGTTATTAATTAGATATCCGATCTGGAAAAAATGTAATTTAAAAAAAAAATTATTTCAAAAGAGATTAGCAAATAATGATGAGGGAAAAAATAGAGAAGAAAAATAAAATATAAAGAGAAAGTAGTAGAAAAGTAAATATTTGACTTTTTATTAAAGAATAAAACTCTAAAGAAAGACAAAATAGAGAGAGGGAACAATAAGAATGAAATAATGATAAAAAATATTTTAATAGTACGTAAATATTATATGTTATAACATTAGATAATATATTGTTATGTTGTGGCCCAAGCCCTCGGAAAAAATTTTATGACCCGTTTTTCTCTTAGCGAGTTTTGGACTCGGATTAGAACTCTATTGTAGCCCTATATATAAGGGCATCTAAGGGTTTGGAGTGAGTAACGAGAGAAAACACTGAAAATGTAGAAAAAGAGAGAGAGCGAGAGCTAGGGTTTAGGGTTGAAACTTGTAATCTCCTGATTTTCGCATAGTGAAATCTTTTGCCGAATCTTTGCTGTGGACGTAGGCATATCACCGAACCACGTAAATTCTCGTGTTTTCTGTGTTGTGCTTGTTTTGTTTTGTGTCGTATTTCGTGATTGTGCTTGGTTCATCGGTTGTTTTTGACAACATATGTTTATAATTGTTAGGTTGGCTCAAATTCCTATTGTGATTAGGTTTTTATTATAGAGTTGTATCTTATTAGGTAATTTCTTAGTAGACAAGTCTTGGTCTCAAGGAAGGAAAGTACTTGTTAGGCAAGTCTTGGGCTCTAAGGAATTGTAATCCTTGTCCACCAAAGAATTGGGTTTTAGGCTCTATAAATAGTTACCTATGTTATAGGTTGAGACAAGTGAGAAGAAAAGAAGTAATATTCTCATTGTATTTGAGAGGTTACTCTCATTGTTATTGAGAGGACACTTAGAGTGAGAATTTTTGTTTAGAATTTGTGATTTCCTTTTGAGTGAGATTGGGTGTATAAGGGTTGAGAGTTGAGCGTACTCTTGGTACAATTCTTCAACTTGTACTGTTACAATCTATATAGTGAAATCGGGCTTTCTGTGGACGTAGGCTTGTTTAACTGAATCACGTATAATTCTTGGTGTGTTCTTGCAATTTTCTTCGTACTTGTTTACTTTTCATCACATCGTAATATTTGGTGGTTCGTGATTGGGGACTTATTTCTGAACAGTAATAAATTATATATTATATTATTTCGGATCGGATTATTATCAGATCGGATCGACCACAATCCATATCCGATTTGTTTAGCTAAAGGATTATCAGATTCAGATCTCTTACGGGTTATTAGAATGAATGTCTAATCCATATCTTAATTATTGGCTCCGATTCTTATCAAAATTTGATCCATTGACAGGTTTAGTTAATAGTAATGGTTTGAAAGGTTATTTTATTTGCTTGACGAGGTTATTATTGTAATTTTGTTGCATATGAGGGTAGTCTTGGTATTATTTTTAACCAACTTTTAACTAGGCTGATGGTCAACTAAAGGCAAGGGTGGTCGCAGTTAAGTCAACCAAACCTCAAGAGAGGTCGACCGAAGTATTTTAAAAACTTAAAATCGAGAGTAATTAAGACAAATTTCAGAGGAGGTTAGGGTAATTTACCTTATTTGTTTTTAGGGCAAATTACAGTTACTTCCCCTCTAGATTGGTCTTATTACATTTACCTTCCCTCTAGATTGGCATATTACACTTACCTCCCTCTCAGTGACAGATGTTAACGAAAAAATGTAAAATTACCCTTATGCCTTTTACACTTACCTCCCCTCTAGATTGGCTTATTACACTTGTCATCCATGTGTTTTGGAATATTACACTTACCTCCTTCTAATTTGGACGTTTGTAACAAATACCCCCTTACCGTCAGCAACACTAACTTTCAGCGATGGTCAATGTTGACGTGACCAAATTTGAAAATTTATATGACGAAAATGTGAAATTAGGATTGTGCTCTTATTATTATATAAATAATGTTAACTAAAAACTATTTTGTCACAGTTATATTATACGTACCCTCGCACATTTCCATAAATCCTGAAGGCTGAAATGTTCCAAATGACCAAATCTCATTCCATTTTGTTTGAAGTGTCTGTCAAACACTTAGAACGAAGTGGCACTCCAGACTCTATTAGCTTTCATCGTTCATCATTATCATCATTATCTGAATTGATATAATCAAAAGCGAACAAGGACTAAAACTAAAGAACATATTGACGGATATATAGATATAAAATTGGCAATAGATTTAGAGAGAGAGAAGTTGAAAGGCGAATATGTAGATGAAAATGATCTATGTATTTTTTTTAGTTAAGATTAAATTTGTCTTTTTGCACAAGCAACATAGGACAAAAGTTTTCCTACAAATATTTGAAGAGTATTTTTGTTATATAAATCTTCAAATTTGGCCATGTTAGCATTGACCATCAAAGATAGATAGTGTTGTTAACGGTAAGAGGGTATTTGTTACAAATGTCTAGATTAGATGGGGGTAAGTGTAATATTCCAAAACACAGGGGTGACGAGTGTAATAAGCCAATCTAGAGGGGAGGTAAGTTTAAAGGGCATAAAGGTAATTTTACATTTTTTGTTGACAACCGTTAACATCTATCACTGAGAGGGGGGTAAGTGTAATATGCCAATCTAGAGGGGAGGTAAGTGTAATTTGCCCTTGTTTTTATTGTGTTTTCTTGATCTCTATCAACCAATTGTCAAATTCCCCTGGATGAACCATCGACTCTAATACCACATGTTTGGATAAAAATACTTATTGTTCGGCACAACGGAAGCAAATCACAAACAACGTGGAAATACAATCACAAAACAAACAATATTTAACGTGGTTTGGCTCAACTCAACCTGCGTCCACGGGAAGAAGAAAATTTACTTTCATTAATGTAGAGAACAAACAACTATAGAGAATGCACACTCATTGTCTCATGAGAAACTACACTGGTAGAGACTTTGAACATCGGACTGTGTAGACACACACTCTCTTCTCAAGGTATGGTGTCAGATACATGAGCTTTCAGTTTTCCTAAGTTCATCTTCCTCTTAGAATAATTACGTAGAAGTCTATTGATTAAAAAGATTGCATAGACATTTATATGTTGTTGCTTTTAGAAGAATTACAAGATAGAAGAAATACAAGAGAAATATGTAAAGGCTTGAATGAGAGTATATTAATCACCCATTCACAACTTTGGTATTTATAGATGAAAAGAGCAAATGTTAAATATTACAAGAAAGGAAACTAACTAAAAATATGGCAGATTCTATGCCTAAATATATGCATAAATAAAGTCAAATCCCATTATTCTAGACTAATCATATCTCGGTTAATATGGAAAGTCAAATCACATGATTCTAGGCACATATCTCGGCTAACACTTTTCTTAACTGTAATTGGATTTTGACTCCTAAAACAAAAAATTTGAAACTTCGGCCATTTAGATTATTCTAGACGTATCAAAGGCCACATGAGAATACCAAGTAAAATAACTTAATTAAGCCTTATGGGTCACTACACAGGACATTCTACCAAATATTTTTACTTTCAAAATATTGTTGACTCATAAAACCTAATAAATCATAAGAAATTTGTTCTAACAAACTTAAAATAAATGTAAACTAAAGCATGACTAACTACCATGGACACTTGGAGCGTCTGGGGGGAAGAAATCTTCTTGAGTAGCCTGGGTTCCATTGTCTTAGTTTTAGGCTTCCAAAGTGGGTGATGGTCGTGGCAACAAATTGGCCAAGTATACTAAAGCAATGAAAGGACACAACAATGGGCAGTAACGCTGTTGAGCAAAACCATTGTTTGTGTGGTTTGGCAAAATGCATATGCAGGTGAACAAAAAAATTATAATTTGATTAGTTATGAATGGAATTTCTCAGGCATAATAGAATCATGTGTGGCTTATTTGATGGCGAAGATGAGAACTTTGTCATTTTTGATAATTGGTATTACATTCTTAAAACATGCATTCTCTCCCCTCAAATTGTGGTTGAACCCTTAGTGAATGGCAACCTACTCAAAGCAATGCAATTATTAAATGGAGGGAAATGCTTTTCATTTTACCAATGAGTGAGGCTGTTTAGTGATTATTTTTTTGTATTTTAACTGAATTGACACTACTGCCTCCTTTTGTTGATGAGGTATTCTGTGGTTGATGATAATTTGGCAATTCCAGTGGTTGTTAGGAAAGGACTACCTGATATTTGCTCCATTTGTATTATTCTGATTAGCGAGTCCTTGATACCGCTTTTGGGTATGGGAAATACTTGCTTTTGACTTTCACATCCAGACATCCTTGGAGCTTGTAAACATTTTAAATTTTCTGGACACTAAATATATGGACAAAATGGCCCAACCAAAAAGGATTTTTATGCATGTTTGTCTTTCCACGTGTTTGTGGGCTTTGTTGGACCAATGATACATCCCTCTTTATCAGCTAGTGTAATATTTATATATATTTTCTCAGACTACGTACGAGAATTTCCGGTACAGAGCTGACAACAGGATCAGTGTGTACGACAGAGGTTGTTTGAATAATTTTCTAGAAGTATTTTGCACGGAGATAAAGCCTTCAGGGAACAACTTCCGGGCCTATGTACAAGAGGAGGTACAAAGGCCTCCTTTGCCGTCGTCCACCCGGGAAACAGATGTAGAGGGTTTGGCCGAGAATCGACGCATGAAGGTAGAAGATGATCTAGAGATTGGTGGAGATCTACTAAAGATTTCACAGCGTCATAATATTGAAGATATTGAAGCAGACATACGCAGCAGGGGGAGCGATGTGACTCACCATAATTCCTCAGAGGCTTATTCTGTTTTGGGTTCAGATCGGCGAGCTCCCACCATCCAATCAGAAACACGGCACTCAAGTTTGGGAAGGAGAAGTGGGAGCTGGGAAATTGCACCGGAGACCCTTCCTGCCAACTCCATGGTCACTGAAAGCAGAAACTACGCTTCTCCAAATGAAGTACACCATTGAGAGAGTAGCAATTGCATCTGATTTAAATGCATGAAGTGTCTGCATGGATGATATTATTGTGGCGAATGTTCCATTTTCTGCTCTGGAAGGGATGCTGCTGTCGATTAGAACACTACTTTATGCCGCAGGGAGTCAAATTAACTCCCTTTTGAGGTAAAAAAAATGCTGTAATTCCTCTTTTTTTTCTTCTCTGGAATACTAGCTCGTCTTCTTTTAGAAAGCAATCAATAGGAATGTGTGTAATTGTTTGGGAAGATAAGGGATAGTACTCTCTTTTTGTTTTGTTTTTTTCATTTTTCTTCAGTCTCTTGATCTTGTGTGTTCATGTGGATTGAATTTGCAGTTGGTTATTCTGTGTAAACAAATTGCTTCTGAGATTTGAAATTTTTTACTATTCTTCCATACTATAAGTGTGTATCCCTTGAGAGAACTTTTAGGACATTGGCATCTTGAATCTTGCTATGCAGTTGCACTAGTGATGATGAAATGATATGATGTTTTAGTCACAATAATAAATTGTTGAGGTCAACTTATGCTGCATCTTAAATTGCCCTAGCCACAATGCTCGAAGGGAGGTGTGTTTAAGCTGTGTTGGTGCAGAGTGCTTGGACAGGGTAAAGGACTTTGATATGTTGTATTCAACTCTGGAACAATTGGTTGATCTGTTGGGTGAAGTGGGCTTGGGCTCTACTGTGGGGCTCTTCTTCTCATCCAGTTGGATAGTTGGTACAATTGCGATTATCAACTATAACTAAACTTGGTTGGTAGTGAGGCTTTCAATTTTGATAAAAGCTACAATTGAGTCAGTAACGAGAAAAATGAGTTTGCTTAGAATTTTCCTTTAAAATTAGCTTGGGACCATACAAAATACTAGACTTTGCCCATGGCATGTGATTATTTTTCGCAGAGACTTTTCAATTCCTATTTTGGGTGACGGCATTTCCAATTCCATTTGTGGGCTTTGATCTAGAAACTTTCCAATTCAGCACAGTACAAGGCTATTTTTCCAGATTGGATGACTGCACGTGATGAAGAATATTTCATATTATCAATACGTACACAAGCGCGCGCGCGCGCACACACACACACACACACACACATATATATATATATATTATCTGTACGCACTTAAATATATGGGGAAATGGTGGTGGTGGGTTTGATCTGAGCACGTGATACTTTGCCTTGTATACCTGACTCATACTAAACCTTTTGGTCGAAATTTAAAGCTAATAATATATATTTGATTTCTTTCTTTTCTTTTCTTTTCTTTTGATTTCTTATTTACATGAATTAAATTAAAGCATAAATGATAAAATCAAGTGTAGTTACCATAAAAAGTGAAGTGATTATATCGGTCTCGTTCGAGAGCACGGATCCTCTAATGTAACAGCACCATACAGCAAGAAAGAATGACTAACATGTACGTGTGGAGGGCTCACACTCGTCTTTCGCTGTACAACATGGTGTTGTTATAGCTGAGGATCACATCTCTCTCTTTCTCTCTCCTGCCTAGGAGTTCAATCGAATCTAGTCCCTAAACCCACTTCCTAATTCTTAGGTTTATCTAACGGTAGGTAGGGGAGGGTTGAATCCATTTCCAAACATAGACAGGTCTAAAGCCAACATGAACTATCAGTTTCCATAGGCAATTAGGTCAACTATAAGTTTGGTTTGGGTCATATCTATCAGAAAAAAAATGGATAAACCTCACTTGATTTTGTTTTCTTTCTATTGGTTCTACTTTGCTGAACATCACTCACTTGGGCTGCTATCAATTTCTGTTACTCAAAACTGACTGACCCATAACCAACCTCCTCTTCACCACTCTTAAGATTTCAGGACACACCTAACAAGTAACAACTTCCTATATATATATATATGTGTGTGTGTGTCTACCAGAGAATCAGATGCTTCGCAAACCACAAATGCATTGGTGTTGCCCATACCTACACGCACATGCATATAATTTTCAGTGGTGGCCACAAAATTATATATGTTGATTTGTAGACGTGTATCATTAATTCTAGCCTCTTGAATGTGAAAACATGTAACACCAGTATGTGAATAAGAATTCGATTCCGACTTTTCAAGCTCTCACAATTTCTCCTTAAATTCCAAACAACAATTGTATCAAAGAGTTCTAATTTGGACTTTCTATCATTTTTTATTTATTATAAAATAATTTTTTATTCAAAGTCAAAATACAAATTGACCAACTTTGAATAATTGAATTTAGAATAATGATTCTCTAGTGAAATTCGGACATTGAAAATTCGGACTAGTTCAATGAATCCTACCACTCTCAAAATTCGGACTAGTTCAATGAATCCTACCACTCTCAAAACTCTCTTTCGAAACAATTTACGATATACTCGGTGTAGATATACTAGATAAATTTGATTTGTATATGTACAGTTCGTATTCTAAGTCCTATCGTACGTATTGTACATGCACAATTGAAATATAGGCAATGCTTCGTACTGGTCCGAAGTCGGCAGCCTATAATACTCTTGAGTTTAACCTTTCAGAAAGGAAATCTGCAACGTGTATTTAATCAAAAGAAGTAGGTTTCAGTCCAGTCCCTTAATGCGTGGGTTACTTTTGCTTTATTCCAAATAAATAGGTAACCAACCCATCACCCACCACTTTGATTAAAGTCATTAAAGCACGTGTAGAAAAAAAAAACACACACACACATTACATTACATTACATTACAAACATTGTGTTCCGTGGTGTGTTAATAATAGGATTACGATCCTTTTGTGTTATTTTGATTTTTTTTTTTTGCCCGTTGTGTGTTTAATAAAACAACTTAACATAGTAAACATAATAATTTTAATTTGTTAATACAATTTAAAGTCGATGATCTACCAATTATGTAAATGTATTAAAATTTTTATTTAAAACTATTGTAATATTATAACATGAAATAAATATATTACAAAAGTGTTACGCAGTCCTTGTATATAAGTGTTGTATTATTTTGTGATGCAAGTGTAATTCGGATTCATGTTAACTAGAATTGGCACAGAAATTTGGCAAAACATAGGACTGGATCTTAAGAGTAATGCTACACGTCTTGAATAAATATCTCTAAATATATCTTTAATTTCTGTGATAAGTGATATAACGCATTTATTTTAGAAGATAAAATTAAATGATGAGTTAGTTTTGGTAAAATTTATTTCATACACGAAATTTTGGTAGTCTAATATATATATATTGATATCTATTTTTGAATTAATTAACCACTATATTATTTGTCACGTAAATTCAAAATATATTTCAAAATATGTATTCGGGACATGCACTAGTTTTTCGATCTTAGACCTTGTCACGTGTTCATCCACGTGGGTACTGGAACTTGTTAAAAAAGAGACACTCTCATACTGATCTTCTTGTAGAATCTAGAGGGACATCTAGAGCGGAAAAAGACATTGTTGTGTTAAGACTGTGACAAGCAAATCTTCTTCGAGACGCAATCTTCAATCTCAAGTCACGACACACAAAGTGAAATATTAAACTGAGTACAGAGATTTGGTACGTTTCTGGTCATTTCTTCTCATTAACAAATTAATGAATTTTGACCTTATCTACTTTTTCTTAATTCCAAATCCAGGAAGGCCCGATACGGCATGGGAGACTAGAAATATTATGAATAAAATAAAAGAACGAGATTTAAAATGTATTATAAATTAATTAAAAAATAATATAAAATTTTAAAAAATAAAAATAATAAACACGTAAATCTAAACTTAAAATTAATGATTAAAAATTATTATTTTATATAACAATATAGGAAAAAAATTAACCTTTCCTCTTATCCTACATTTTTTGGAACAAAAACACCGTTATCAAAATGCCTCATTATAAAAGTGTGAACATTCTTTTAATTTCAAAATAAAAAATAAAAATTGAGAAATGAAATAATGGACGTTATCAAAGGGTTTCTCTGACGTCCGACTTAAATGCTTTCATGTAATAAAATGTCTTATTTTTTCATCAATCAATATACCCTTTTAGTTCTAAAGTATTTACGTTGGTGACATCAACAAACAAATAAAACTATTTATATAAAGTATTAAAATATCTTTATTAATATTTATTTATATTGTACTGCTTTTAAATATTTTAATAATCTATATACTTATTATAATCATTTTCTATATAATTTTCAAATTTTGTAATTATTGTTAATTGAATTAAAGAACATATTTTTAAAGTAATAAAATATTTTTTTAATATATTTTCCTGATTTTAAATATTTTTAATAATCTATATACTTATTCAATTAACCATAATAATCTATATACTTATTCAAATAATCTATATACTTATTGTGTATAATTTTATTTTTATTAATATTTTTAATAGTCTATATACTTATTCAATTAATCTATATACTTTATGTTTATAATTTTATTTTTATTAATATTTTTAATAATCTATATACTTATTAAAAATATTTAAAAGTAAAACAATATAAAAAAATATTAATAAAAATATTTTAATACTCTATGTTTATAATTTTATTTGTTTGTTAATGACACCAGTATAAATACTTTAAAACTAAAAAAAGTATATTAATCCACGAAGTGTGTGCCAGCCCCAGCTATGAACGCAAGTTAATTAGTGCAGACAAATATACTTCCTTCAATATGTTGTATTCAACTTTGGAGTGCTTGGACAGTTGCAATTGGTTGATTCGTTGCGTGAAGTGGGCTCTATCGTGAGACTTTTCTCTTAGACCTTTCTATTCAACTGATGAAGTTGAACTGTTAATAAGTGACATTTGAGTCAATAACTAGAGAAAAGTGAGTTTCCTTACCATTTTCGTCTTTAGATATAGCTTGGACCATAGAAAATACTATGTTCTTTCCAATTATGATATAAGCATTATGGTTACATTTAAAATAATTAAAATATAAGATGTTTTTATTAGAGTTTGAAATTGTTCCTTCTTATTTCTTTATTTTTTATTAAAAATACAAACAAAATAACTTATTCTTCACAGAGCAAGTTGTCCCAAACAGTAACCTACCATATTGCACTTCCTAAGAATCTCTCTCTTTTCTCATCTTCTAGTCTAGGCCCGGGTCACATAATTTTTTAAAATGAATTATATTCTCGTATTTTATACAATTCTTACTCTGTCACTCTCTACATGACATAGAATTTGTTCGCTTGACTGCTTCGGTCATTTGTAATGTAGGTCCAGACCAATCAAGTCCCAATCCCACTTCCTAATTCTTAGGTCTAGCTAACTGTAGAGTTAGGGAGGGTAGGGGGAGGCTTGAATCCATTTCCAAACATTCGTTCATCATGCATAGACAGGTCTAAACCCTACATGAATTGAACTTTCAGTTTCCATAGCCAATTAGGTCTAATTAAAGTTTGGTTTGCGTCATTTCTATCACAACAAAGTGGCCTCTATCCTTTGTTTTGGTTTCTACTTTTGCTAAATTAACTTCACTCACTTGGGCTGAGGGACCCATAACCAACCTCTCCTCTTCGCCACTTTTACGATTTCAGTACAAGCAACAACTTAATATATATATATACACACACACACACGTGTGTGTATCTATCACATGTGTGTATATATATAAAATGGGTTGTGAAGCGTCTGATTCTCTGGTAGATCGATATACACACGTGTGTGTGTGTGTATGTTGAGAAATTACTTTTGAGATTAATTTATAGCATTAATTCTATTATTTTTGAATGTGAAAACATATTACAACAATGTGTGATTATTATAATATAAGGTAAATAAAATTATTCTGATGTGATTTGAAAGTGATGAATTCTAATTAAAAAATTCGTCTGAAAAAAAAAAAAAAAAACAACGTGTTTTAAAAAAGTTCCCTCATGGGTAGGTCACTTTTTCTTTACATGAAATAAGAAAGGTAACCAACCCATCACCCAACACTTTAATTAAAGTCATTAAATCACGTGTCTGAAAACACACACAATAATAATAATAATAATAATAATAAAAAAAAAAAAAAAAAAAGGCAAAAGTCACATTACCGACGATAAGTACTAAAACACACGTGGCGCAGAAATTTGGATGTCATGTGTTCATCCACGTGGAGTGTTGTCAGACAGAGACTCTTTCATACTGATCCTTCTTCTAGAGTCTATAGAGATAAAGAAAAAAAAAAACATTCTTCTATTGTTAGATAGTGACAAGGAAATCTTCCTCCAGTCCAACACTTCAATCTCAAGTAACGACAAAATATATATATATATATATATTAAAAGGAGTAGATAGATTTTGGTACGTTTCTAGTCATTTCTTCTCCATTTATTAACATATTAATGAGTTTAGACCCGGTCCACTTACTCTTACCTCCTTCAATAGGAAATATACATAGATTACACTTTACAATTTCTTCTCATTTTACATAAATGTTTTAAACAATGGGATATACATCAAGTTGGTCCATGATATTCTAATTACCATTTCCTTAAAAGCGAGGAATTATTAACGTGTATTATCGTCTGCGTTACAACGGTTGAATGTAATATTACTATCCAATACATACGAATCATGTATTAGAAAAATACTGCTGATATATTCATAAGATTCAACATAACTTTTTTATTATTATTAAATTGTGATACAAATCAGTCATATTTCTCTAACACATGACTTGCATTAGATGGTGATCTAACGCATAATTTCTCAACTTACTTTCTTGCCTCTCAAATTAATTGTTCGTCTATTTTTTTTTGGATGGTTTCAAAATGCGTAATACTATACTTGTTGATTAGTTTTTTTCGCACTCTAATCACTATTGTCCAACAAGAATTCTGAATAAATAATGAATAAGAATATTGTCTCTTTCTTCCAAAGTGTTTAAATGAACCATTCACATATGAGTCAGTAGTAATATCGATTCGGACCTTTATCATTTTTTTCCCAAAATACTTGTCTCAGTAAAAAAGTTCAAGTATAATAAATGCATATTTTCATAAATACTTACAAGAATTTTAAAACTTTAAGGAATGAAAAATGCTTGCCTCATGCCAAATAAGTAGGAGTTACTATTGCCTACCAATAAAATTTTTACTGTGTTCAAAACTTAGAAAGAATTAAAAGTAGTTTAATAGGTGTCTTTTTATAGGTTATCCAAAATAAACATCATTTTTTTCTCTCTCACTCCAACGTCACGTTCCTCTCTATCTCTCTCTCTCTCCCTCCCCAACAAATCTTCATTTGTTTTGGGTTGATCCAATCTTTATTCTTCATTTGTTTTGGGTTGATCCACTTGTGTTGCTTGTCACCAACTCCATTCCCAAACCTAATCCGTCATGTCACCTGTGTTGTCACTAATTCCATTCCCAAATCATAATCCTTTACATCTTTCATTCAAACCTTAATTTGCCACTTGTGTTACTTGCCACCAACTCCATTCCCAAATCCTAACCCTTTACATCCTTCATCCAAGCCCTAATCTCTATTCTTGGCTCGTATTTTGGGTTGAACCAATCTCGTATTTTGGGTTGAACCAATCTTGTGGCTCTCTATTTTGTTTTTGGCTAAATTCTTGATCTATTTGCTGCTTCTTTTTTTTTTTCTTTGTGAGAATTTTGTTTAGTCTTGTAAATGGTGTAAGTTCATTATCAAAAAAAAATGGTGTAAGTTTAGAATGAACCTAATAACGAAGAAATTTCCAAAGAGTGAGTAGAGAGAGAATGGAAGACAGACAGGGAACTAAAGATTAGAAGAAAAATATAAAAATATTTGTAAAGAGAGTTGCAGAGGGGAAAGAAAGATCGGTATTGACTTATTTTTCTTTTAAATTTTAAACACAAGTTAAGTTTGTATTGGCTAGTAATACGAATTTTCTAGTTATTTATTCACTAGAATGATAACTGGGTAATTAATTGTACGAAAGGATATAAGTTAAGCATTTAACTCGTTTTTGTGTTCAATAAACCTTTTCCTTTACCAATAGTGGTAGGACATGTTATTCTTCTTTTTCATACTGTTGATATATATATATATATATATGACAAATTATGCATTCATTGTTAATGTATCAAATTTACTTTGCATTCAACTGTTGTTTATTGTGCAGTCGAGATTGCCACTGGCATTATGGGGCAAGGATAAATCCTACTCAAAACCCAATACATGTGATGAGAAATACAATGATTACATCAATACAATTATATATATGGTTGTGAACAATTATATATATGGTTGTGAGTGTAACCCATGATGTAATCATTGTATTTCTCCATCACATGTATTGGGTTTTGAGTTGGATTTATCCTTGCCCCATAATGCCAGTGGCAATCTCGACTGCACAATAAACAACAGTTGAATGCAAAGTAAAAGGCAAACACAATTGCTGATAAATTTGATACATTAACAATGAATGCATAATTTGTTATATATATATATATAACCTAATAATATAAGAAAACCTAAAAACAGACTAAAAATGACACTATCACTAAAAATTACAACAAAAAAAAAATAAAATTTAATCAATAAAAACTAATAAGTGCCAAATTAAAATCAGGTTAATTCGAATCGATTTATATCTCCAATAAAAATTATGAAATATTTAACATTTTTCTCATAAAACTGAAAAACGTGATTTCTAAATTTTAAATGATACATTCAGCTAAAAATTTAGATGCATATATGCCACGAGCAAAGTTGTTTGGCCTGAAAATAATTGCTAGTGAGTATTAATTGTTGACTTAATTATGATTGAAAATGGGTTTATGTGAATCGAAACAAGCTAGTCGAAACTATTTGAAAAATGTGTCACTTCACCTGTTTCGTCATTCGTCCGTATAAACAGAGTCTTGATAATTATTGACAAATTAGTTCTAAAATAAGCAATCCCCTTAATAAAAAGAATGTTAATAAGCAATCCCCTTAATTTATTCACTTGGTTCAGAATCAAAACTGGATTTTCTTTTATTGTTTTTAAGTTAATTAAAAAAAAAAAAATCAAGCGTGATTTACACCCAAATTGAAAAAGTAACGCATAACCCAAAGTTGATTTGTAAAAGAGTGAGTCCCATTCATGCATCCAAGGACGTCCCGTGCTTGACTCATGTTTTCTGTGTGCTTCTTTTTAGTTTTTGAGTCATTTTCTTTCTTAAAGTTAGATACGAGAAAGGCGTAGGGTAGGGCCTTCCAAGTTGCAATTGCAAGGTTAAAGTATCTATATTACATTTAAGCTTGAATCTGACGGTCCAAAATGTCTTTCGCTATCAACGGCTCACAATCACTTCATCTAACGGTTACGGTGGCGAGTGCGCGATAGTGCGGTAGGCACGGACATACACTAGTATATATATATATGTTAATTGATCACATTGCTCTAAACCTCATGCACTATCAAAAATAAATAAATCTCAATTTACCTTAAGTTACAAGTTGCAAATTACTCCACAACACTGAATGTTGAAATTTTTTAATTGACGGTCCAAAATGTCTTTCGCTATCAACGGCTCACAATCACTTCATCTAACGGTTACGGTGGCGAGTGCGCGATAGTGCGGTAGGCACGGACATACACTAGTATATATATATATGTTAATTGATCACATTGCTCTAAACCTCATGCACTATCAAAAATAAATAAATCTCAATTTACCTTAAGTTACAAGTTGCAAATTACTCCACAACACTGAATGTTGAAATTTTTTAATTGGATACCCTTACACATTTATTTTATCTTTTATAATTAATATTAAAAATGAGAAGTTGCAAGTGTTTGTTGTATGTTTAAAAATATTTTTGTCAAGACAATCCGTCAAAGGTGTAAGTTACGTGTAACCACTTTAATACTAGAATTTCAACATTCATGTGAGTTACGTGTAACCACTTTAATACTAGAATTTCAACATTCATGTGCTGAGCCGAATACTCACTTTAATATACTGCACTAGAATTCCAACATTCATGTGAGTGATCTAAATATCGTACAAAATTAAATGAAAAAAAATAAAAAATTTAATCACTATATATCCTCACCACTAAAATTAAAAAAGAAAAAAATGGATTAATGGTGAAGTCAAAAAAACATAAAAGTCACCCATGGTTTCTACGTCTTTCCAACGATCATTACGATAACGAAATTGACAAAAAAAATTTTGGTATCGAACTAAGCCCCAACACCTAAGTGTTGGTTTGTCTCTTCCTCTCAACTTGATCCATAATAATTACTACATAATATTAATATATGATAACAATAGCATTAAATTAATGAAGCCAAACTTGGATAGTTACATGTAATCCAGAGTACATCAAAATTATAAACCAAGAACAAGAAAATTTTCGCCCAGTATTTTACCTAATCCCAAAAAAAAAATATCATGAATATTTTTTTTCATAAAATTTTGATGTAATTTTTAAATTAATCAACTGGAAGAGGAGGGAGGGTAGTGGCCGGAACCGGTCCACGGCGGCGCCGGAAAATATGGCCCACCACCTCTATTTTGACTCTCCGGCCGCCGAAAGTTACCCGTTTGCTGCTGATCAGAGAATAACAGAGGATATGAAGAAGTTGTTGAAGTAACAGAAGATGAAGCATATGATGGCATTGACTGTGAGTGCAAAGCCGCCATTGATGAAGCGAAGAACATTTGCTGTAACAAGCTGGAGGGTGGTTGTCCATGAAATTCACCACTGCTCTGAAGTAACTCTGAGTATTCCAAGTAGTCTTGAAATGGCAGGTTTGGAAAGAGTAATGGCAGCGGCGGGGGAGGCGGCGGCGGCGGCGATGGTGTCGCCGCCAATTGGGTTGCTGGAGTAGTAGAAATGGTCAATTGGGTCGGCGGAGACATTTGGATTGGTGGCATTAATCTGACGTTTTCAGGGAAGTTGAGCTTTGCTTTGTTGCCTCTGAACCTCAGGGCAGCTTCATCATAGGCTCTAGCAGCTGCCTCTGCTGTGTCAAATGTACCTAACCAAACCCTTGCAGCCTTGTGTGGGTCCCTAATCTCTGCTGCCCATTTCCCCCATGGCCTCTGTCTCACTCCTCTGTATCTCCTCCTCCTCTCTCCTGTTTCTTCATTTGGGACCGTCTGATCAGTTGATGGAGTTTGTGGTATGGTGGTGGTGTGTGGTGGTGGTGGCGGCGGCAAAATAGTTGTAGCTTCCTCTGGTGGTGCTGTGAACAAAGATATAGATTATAAATATATATATATATATACATGACACATGAAACATATATACATATAGATTCATATGATAATACACTATTCATAGCTGATACATGCAATATTTCATGGTTCTCACTTTTCATTTAAATGTAAATTGCCTAATATTATGTGTGCAATAACTAGTTATTGCACATCATATACATAATAGTACCAAAAAAAATAAAAAAGTGCAAGATCACTATTGTCCTAAACTTTAAATCTAACAAAATTATCAAAGAAAACTTTAAATTTTTCTTCATAGATATTAAAATTGATCAAAACATGAAGACACTAAAAGTTTGAGAAAATAATTATTTCAAATTATAAAAAGTTAATTTCTAGCTTATTGATATTTGAAAAAATAAAAATAAAATGGATAGAATAGTGTTGATCAAAACGAACCAGTTGTGATAGAAGATGACTCTCCATGTAAACCTCTGAGTTCATGACCAAACCCTCTATAAACCCTATGAATCTGGTCAAAAAATTGAGTATCACTACTACTCTCCTCTTCACGCCCTCTCTTCTGTGAACCTGAGCTCGAAGATGAGTAAGGGGAAGAAGGCGAGTTCAATGAATAAATCCCCGAACCGCCACCAAACGACGACGTAGCATCAGTGCCAGGCCTCTGGCCGGAGACAACACGAGTCAGCGCGGTCACCATCGCCGACATCTCTGTCGACTGACCGTAACCAAAAAACATTGGCGGCGGCGGCTGCGGCGTCACCGGTTGCGTTTGTTCTTGTGACTGAGTTTGATGGTATGGGCCTCCTTCATCGGTGGTGTGACTCGCCGGAAATCTGACGTTCTCACCTGAGTCTTCTGGATTCGCCACCTTTATTAAGCACATGTACCCTACTCAATCTAGACGGAGATATGACAAAACAAGAAGTACCCAGATGATATTTCAGTGAAATATCAAAACCCTTTTCGGATTATTGTCAAACAAAGGGAGTATATAAACAGATTGAGAATTCAAACTTGTATAGCTAGCCGTCAAATATACAGTCTGATCTGAAGCCCACCACCTTTTGTGAATAATAATTATTGTTCGCGAGAATATAAAAACTTCTTTATGGTACTTGAGACCCCAAAAAAAGATTTGCAAATAGCAACTCAGTATTGTGTTCACACAAATGTTTTGACTGATTATGGAGATGTTATATGCATCTGACAACCACCTAATTGAAGTTCCCAAAAAAAAGTCGGTGTTCAAGAGAGAGACAGAGAGAGAGATTGAGAGAGATCGTGTTTGAATTGAGTTCTTTAAACCGACTTGAAAATTTGGGGGTAAGTGATTTTGGGCTTTGCGGTTAATTTGGTGAATACTAAAAGATATGCTATTTAAGAAAATGGGCTTTTAGGAAGTAATTTACTAATTTGGGCTTCAAGTTTGTTTATAATATTGGGCTTTGCTTGAGTAAATGGTTTGAATTGTGGCGATGACATCATACCCTTGTGATTTTCTTTTTCTTTTTCTTTTTTTGGTAAGTGATTTTCTTTTTCTTCTTCTTTTTTGGTTTTTGTTTTGTTTTTGTGTCTTTGCATAAGCTACACTTGCTCATGTTAGCAAAACCTATCTTATCTTTTTAATTGAACTCTACTTTTCAATTGAAATATTATAATAAGCATTACTACTTTTGCAAAGTTTAGTTGTACCATATTAGGATTTAGGAGTAATATTGTGAGTGTGTAAGTTTCCTTGAACTTATATATATATATATATTCCATCTCTCTCATTTTAATCGTTTTTTTTTTTAAATTTTTTTAAAAGAACATGTAATTAATGCATTGTCGTCTTTTAAAATTATCAAATTATTCTTTAAAGTTTAAATATAAACATATAACCAGGTTGAAATTTAAAATTTTCAAGGGTATTCATGGAAAGATTAATTTAATTTACTCGAATTTTTTGAGTGAGACAAAAAGACAATTAAATTGAGACAGAGAGAGTATATAATAACAGTTTAGAGTTAAAAAGTAAAATAATTCAACAAAAATGTTTGACATCTTTCCCAAATTATTCTATACCCTTTTCTTTTAAAGACCTTCATGATCTATTTTCACATTAAACTAGAACATTTCAAGTGCTTGACTTTTTCATTGAAGCAATTTTAGTTCCATGATTGTAAGTTAATTTTTTGACTATTGCCTCCTCTAATAACCCTAAATGGAAGAAAAAGAAAAATAAGTTACTTTGCAATCTTTTGTTATATAACTATTATCTATATCTAATGTGGTCAACCAAATCCACCTATATATGTGTGTATGACTTTTTGCATTATGATCCAAGCATAAGTGATCAAATTCATCTTATTATTGAATCTTGTCTAAAAAGAATCATCATATTGAAGAGTTCACAATAATGGTTAAAATAATTCAACAATGTGATTTATGGGTGACAAAGTTATAACGCGTTTACCATGTCAAATGACACAAAATATAATAATTTGTACAATCAAACACGTCTCTTTTTATGGCATTGAGTTTTTTTTTTTTTTTATAAGTATGATCCAATAATTCTCTCACAAGATTAATTTGTCTTTCAATAAAAACCAAAAAAAAAACAAAAATCTCAATTATTATAGACAAGAAAATAGAATGTGCAGAACACGTGTGTTATTGTTAGTGATAGGCTAAAGATAACGGTACCTAACTTTCCAATGAAGTTTGCCATGTTTAAATTGCAGAACTCTTAACATGTTTTATTAAAAAGGGATAGAAAGAATATGTAAATTAAAGTATAACAGGTTTACCACATGCTCTCTCTCTCTCTCTCTATATATATATATACACACACACATATATATATATATACATGTGTGTGTGTGTACTAGCAATGCAGAAGGTACAGCAACTTATATTGCCATTTTGGCTCACAATTTATCCCATCAAAACAAATCTAAATTATTAGACAAAAAATAAAGATTATTAGAGAGTGTTGAAATATATATATATATATATATATATATATATATATATATACGATTATATGTAAAATTGGTCATCTAAAATTTCGAATCCGTGTTTCAACTGTTGACTGTCGAATGTTTTTAGCATATATTCCATTAATTCCATCAAATAATATATACTCTTCAAAACCGCCCATGCTTGTTGAATAAACTATGGATAATTTTCTAGAACTCTAGTTTTATAATATATATAATAATTTGGTCAAAGCCGTGATTAGTTATTAATGCATTTGTTTGTATGTTTGGATATATATTATCTATATATTATATGTGTGTTTTTGTTTGCTGTACTTTATTTATCTGGACAGAGTTGATGCATGTTGAATTTATGTTGGACGTAAAACCATTACTTTAAATATTTTTTATTTGTTATTAATAATTTATCATATACAAACGGTGTGCACATTATTAAATTGGACTTATTAGTTTTTGGTCCATCTTTTGAGAACTACAATATTCAACCCTGGTTAAATGCAACTATATATATATATATATATATGGAGATTTGAACTTTGAATTTGATCTACTTGCATTATATATATATATATATATATATATATATATATATATATATATATATATACATCCGTGTGCGTGTGTTTTGTAAGTGAAGACTTTAAAGAAGGGACAAAAATATGGTTGCATATTTGTATGCTTATCGCATATGAGATGGACAAACTTGCACTAATATAAGGAAAAAGTGAGTGTTTAAGGACAAATATAGAGATAGTTGAAATCCCACACAACCTTACATGTAAAGCAATTCATTCAAACCCACATACTTTTTTTTTTCTTTCTTTTGACATTGTTGATTAATACCACCCAAGTGGCTATATACTACATAATATTCCTTTGTTTCAAATAATATACAATATTACTGTCTGATTGAATTTTTTAAAAGTTGGGCAAAGGTTTATGGCCTAGGGTTTTTAATGTCAATTTAGATGCACTATTTTTTAATATATTATTAATGTGATTATAGTTAAGACAATAACACGTGAGAGAGAGAGAGACGAGATTTCCTTTTTTTTTACCTAGAGAAATTAAACATGCAACATTCAAGAATTTAACTTAAATGAGTCATGTAACCTATTTATTAATTTAAGTATAAAATACAAATATGATTAAAAAAAATGCACAATGGATGACTAAAATTATGAAAATGGAGATAATTAGGACAATATAAATATAAAAAAGAGACATGTAAAATCTATATTGGGTTTATATTGAAACAACAAAAATGTCCACACTAATTGAGTTAAAACAAATTATGGATTAATCGAGTTGAACTAACACGATTATGACATAATTAGTTAAACGAGTTTAATCGGGTTGAACTCCAAAACACAAACACGACACGACTAATTAAACGGGCTTAACATGTTGACACGGTTATGACACGAATACGAGTAAGGTCAATCCAAATCCGCTAATTTCGTGTCGAATCTTGCCACCCCTGCTCTTATTTCCTCCCAACACCCTGCAAGGCAGTACTAGACCATATTAGCATCCTACATAGGCGTTGTCCCACAATGAAAAGGAATGGAATGCATTTTGAGTTTGTAAGAATAGGTAAGAAGTACCGCCTAATAACTTAAGTTTTTTTTATTCAATGGAACGCAATAGAGCTAGACATGAAAATTCAGACCTAGTAACTGTGTGGGTAACGGTCACCAACCGTAATCATTTTCAGACCCTGAAACTTCCAGATGATTCGAGAAATAGCTCCTAGTCAAGCAATATAAAGAGTGGAGCAACCCAAAGCATGAATGGTGCAGGTAACGGTCAACCTTGTTTCATTACTGTTGTAGAAATAAACATCTGGCCATGAACCAACTCTTTTGACTGAAAAACAAAAAAAAAGGCAATCAAGAAAGTGCTTAGTGTCACAGAGTCAATTAGTCAAACAGTTAAAAGTACTTATCATGCAAAACACACACCACCATCCTCGTGAAAATTCCCAAATTTTTGTTCCTTTCTTCACCATTCTCACTCTTAACTTTCATTCATCATCCCATCAAATACGCCTAACACAAAATCATAGGCGCGTTTTTTCTGGTCCACACTAAATCATGATATTCTAGGTAGAATGTACCTAAGATACATTCTTAAAAATTCAGAATGTATGATTTGAACATAGTAGGTGAAAGCATACGCAACTTGTTCAAATGGGTTACCTTGGTCCAAAACCCCAAGTTGCTGGTGGGGCTATATGCAGACTTAGAAACCAATGAAAGAAACAAGCAAACAGATTAAAAGAATTGCAGACCTCCACTTTTAAGTCTTGATGATGATGGTTGACTTGTGATGGATAGCAACATCATGAAGCAGCAAGTCTTTTAGTTTTGTCCTCTCCTGTTCGAGATGACCCTGTTTGATATTAACTCTTCAAAGTTAACTTGATGTTTACATTTATCACCATATATCTATATTTATCTATTGAAGTAATTGTGAGTTCAAAAAATAGTTCCAAGCAAGTAGTTAGATAAGTCAAACCTGTAGTATCATTTTGCAAAACAAAATACCCTTCAACAGAATAACTGTGAATCTGAAAATAAAACTAAAATCACAATCATTCCACGTTCGATATAACTGCAGATCCTGCCATCACTTCATAGTTCATCCTGGCAAAAGTCATTTTCGCAGTTAAAAAATGAGCACTAATTACTGCTAATACAGTAGTAAAACAACTAGCTTAATCTAAACAGAGTTGTGATTTAACAACTTAACCATAATCATGGATTTAGCACAAAGTAAAGCAATATAAAATCATTTCAAAGCTTTGACATTCTACGTGCTATAGCTTTTCTTAAAGGGATGTCTATGGGGTCCAAGGAATACTCAATGATGTAACTTTTGTTCAACTTCAGACTCACGCCGAGTGTAGATTGTAGACTAATTTGCCTATATCAACTTTAAACTAACAGAGAAAAGAATATAATCCTAAAGAAATTAGAAAATATCTATTTTAAATACTTATAGTAAGATTTCTGTTTATAATACTTGTCCTATCAATCTTCTGTATCGCCTTTCAAGTTAAATAAATGGCCCAAAAGGGAACTAAGGAACTTGCAAACCCCACTAAGATTCCATGGTACGTCTACAATTGAAATGAACGTGCCAATCTAATATTTGCTAATTGAAACGCTGAATCAAACTTAAAATTCAGCGTTTCAATTCAAAACAATTTTGAATGACCTTTGAACAAGACAGATCACCATCACTATCGCCACCGCCTCCCAAAAGAAATTAAAAATAAAAATAGAAAAGAAAATAATAGCAAAGTCTAGTACTTTTGTCCTTACCTTGGTCTTCTCTAGGTCATTCCACAAATCAACCTCATGTGATACGGTTACTGCTCTGAGCATTCATTCACTTTGAAAACATAATTCTCGTCCAATGATTTTTCAAATTTATATCATTGATGAAGTCCACATAATAAGTACAAGGATAAATCACAATTGAGGACAATAAACCATACAAATTTAGTATGTGCCACATGGTGCAATACAATTGGATATTATTCCATGTGGACCATCTTATATTAGAACATTTTCATTATCCGAAGAAGAAGAAGAAACAAAAAGAAAAAGTATCAATTCAGAAGGTATGTACCCAAGGCCCAGTGGGAAAAAAGGGCCCCAAGGTCCATTAATGCACGAAGTATCCATTAGATTCTGGCTTTGAGGAATCGCAGCAGTAGGAATTCTAAGACAATTAGCAAATATTAGACCATGCATACAGCACCAGCATGCCATTTATAATCAACTAAACACAGAAGGCAACTATAAGCAAAGGGCTGTAGCCTCGTGGTATCTCCTTTACATTCGAAAATGAAGGC
Source organism: Cornus controversa (assembly GCA_026545225.1). Classification (NCBI taxonomy): domain Eukaryota; kingdom Viridiplantae; phylum Streptophyta; class Magnoliopsida; order Cornales; family Cornaceae; genus Cornus; species Cornus controversa. Next base: position 32,529,406 of record CM048854.1, read on the forward strand.
CGAGAGTTCAAGTCCACATAGGGGAAAAGTGTGTGGGTTATTTTCCAGGAAAAAAGAGAATCATATATATACTTTTGTTGCATATTGCATTTCTAAGCCCCTAGAAAGACTACCAAATCTAATACAAAAACAGTACTGGCAAATTCAGACAGGTAATACCAAGTTAAAAGCTCATAGAAGCAGCAGCTATACAACATAACAGCCTAAACTAATATCATGCTTGAGTTGGAACTTACACTCCGTTGCTTGAAGACTTTATCAAATATATCCATTTTCATTCTGCAGTAAAAAGATGCTCAGAAAAGCTGATCTCAACTCCTGCTTGCACAAGGGGATTCTCAACTAAAAGCAACATTCTTTGGATTTTTAAGCAAAGTACTTGCTTCCACAAGGTATGCATTTTTCTCAATTTTTGCAATAAACGTACAACCTCAGCCATCCTGGTGTCAGCATCGTGGTCCACTCTCAATGTGTTACCCTGATTTGCCAGAAACAATGGTTTGTTATAATGAACAAAAGATTTTAACAGCAATGCTGCATTTGGACATCGCCGTCCAAATGATAGCAATATGTTGTGCTCCAAATCATATTTAAAGATGTGAACCATATCTGTTGTAAAGAGTCTAACCATTACAAAGAAGGGGATTGTTGGGATTAGTCTACGATTTCAAAAGACAACAGTTTTTTAATTTCTCATAATATGAAAATGAATGACGAAATCATGAAATCAAATAATGTTACACTTGCATATTACATAGTGATTAATGAATAATTAGGACATTGATTGACTCAAATAAAATTATTTTTGCTTTTTTTCTAAGGGATGAGGGACTGCAGCACTAATCAACTAGGTTGGCACCCAAACACTTCAATTATTTGTGCTATTTCACCCTATAAATTGTATATGAAACTGAGAAGGATAAAAAAAATAAGAACTATGTTTGTACGAAATTTATACATATTTTTTTATATACGATTTCTACATAAGATTAGTTTCATTCTTTAGGTGATCTATCCTCCATCCCTGACGATTTTCCAATTGTCATCATCGCCAATCTGCTTTAACAGCCTCCTGTTATCTGAAAGAACCAAGTCCCTCAAGCAAACACTTGATTCTACACTTTCTGGAGAAAGTCTACTCCAGCATTCGCTAACTATACATCCACCGATAAAAATAGCAGATTATGCAATGATCATAAGGGGAGTTAGAAAATTACGGCCCATAGCAGCATGGACAAGATATTTGTGTCACTGTGCTCCATACCAAATATCAAATTCATTACAGCTTGTATCTTTTTCAAGCAAAGGTCAATCAAGATAATATTCAATTCCTACAAGCTATTACCAAAGTACTAGACGATGTTAATCTTCTATTTGTAAATAATTTGCCAAGTTCGATGTCCAGCTTGATATGAAGTCGGAGCATACAATGCAGATGCCTTATCTTGCTGTACAATATATTTGTTATATTCATATAAATTATGTAGTCAGTGCCTAGTGCAGTGATATAATGCTCAATCTGTCAACTGTGAGATTGCAAGTTCGAATATTGAGAGTAGCCACTTTGTGCAAAAAAGCCAAAGGTTATATATGTATCCACCAGTATGTTCCTCCCAGCACACTTGATTAACCCCACCACACTGGATAACAACAGTTATTCATATAAATTATGTAATAAGATTTTATTGAATTAAGGTTTCAACTAATTAATAAAAACCAAATTCTAATAAGTTTTTGGGGAAAAAAATGGAACTACTTTTGGCCGATTACCCCTTTGAACTATCAATTTGGCAAAAAAAAAACACCCTGAACTATCGAAAAGATTTACAAACACCTCCCTCTCCTGTTTTCCGTTTAAAGAATAACAATTCCTTAAACAATTTGGTAGAAGTGCTAAAATGCCCTTGAATGAGAAATAGAAAAAAAATATGCAAAAGACTCCCCTTAAACCATTGCTTTTTGGTAGTTTATCCCCTTGACCATCAATTTGGCAGAAAAACCCCTAAACTATCAACAAAAAAAATCAATCACTCCCATGCTTCTGTTTGTCATTGAAAGAAGAACGATTCCTTTAAAGGAATTGATGGCTAACAACTTTATTTAATAAAACTATGGAGGAAGGCATGATGCCCAATGAGTGGAGGAAAAGTCCTATAGTCCTAATGGGGAAATAAGTTTTGTTTGTAACTTTCCCTAAATTTAACCACTTTTTAAATCTTAACCAAACTGCCGGAATTTAAAATTCAAATTAAAACCAAATATAAAATCTCATTCAGTCCATCATGCTAATCATCATACCAATCAAATCATTAATAAATTAAAGAAGTAAAAAGCAAGAAAAAAGGACACCAAGATTTTTTACATCAAAAACCTAAACGGAAAAACCACAGACCTAGTCCAGGCAAACCAAGATGCACCGATTAGAAAAGAAAGACTGGTTTGGATAGATAATAAGAGATAGAGAGGACAACCAAAATTAATATGAATGAAGTAATAAGAAATTATTTTAAAATTTAAATCTAATAGGTGAATTGGCTCATATGATATAAAAAAATGGAAAAGGAGAATTCTTGTAGCCGACCTCATTCATACAGGATAAAAGCATGGATGATGATGATGATGAAGGAAATTAAAAAAATTAAAACATATATACATAATTTTTATCGTTGCAGGCATAGCCATTAAAAAGAGACAAAAGAGTAAATTGTCATTATAATAAATGTAGACGACACGTGCTACACACGTGATTTTGTACCTTTTTAAGTTTTTTCTAAGGAAACAAAGGCGAGGGGGTGATTCAAAATTTTTCGATAGTTGAGGGATTTTTTTCCAAATTGATAGTTCAGGGAGGTAATATGCCAAAAAGTTAATAGTTTAGGAGGATTTTCTGCATTTCGCCCTTTTTTTCTATTTTCTATTTCTCATTCGAGGGCATTTTAGTACAACAGAACCATTATTCTTTTAACAACAAACAAAGGAGAAGGGGGTATTACAAAAAAATTCGATAGTTTTGGGGTTTTTTTTGTCAAATTGATAGTTCAAAAAAGTAATCAACCAAAAAGTGATAATTATGGATTAGCCATTGTAATTGACACTTGGTCCAACAATGAATCTTTGAAAAATTCAGGGCAAAATGAAGAACACTCCCCTGATAATTTCCCTCAATATTTGTCGAATTTCTATTTCATTATAAAAAATATTTTCAAATAATGAAAGTTAAGAATTAGTTACTATTTTATGCTCCTCATCTATGTTCTCCGTTTTCTATATTTTCAAATCTTTAAATTAATTTAATTTACATTTGTTTAAAATTTTAATGCCATAATTAAAACAATACAATTTAACTATTAAATAAAGAATTAATAGTAAAAATCAAACAATTAAACAATCGAATTACTATTAAGGCTAATTAAGATAATTATCAAACAATTTTTCAATGAGCACATAAGATAATTAAAATAACTAGTTAAGATAACACCCTGAACAATTTGGAAACAGTAAGCCCAGAGCTTCTCGATATTCGAAAGGCCAATTTCTTTATTGTTATTCAACATAGTCACGTATGAAAAATAATCGTATAATAAATTATTTGAGCAATTAATAGTTAAGAGCAGAAAAAAAAATTGAGAATAATGAGGATAGAAGAGACAGTATGCAGATTGTGGTGGGAGATATAAACTAATTTGACCCCTAATTACAGTTTTTTTGCTTAAGGACATTTACGTAAAATCATTTTTCAGTAGATAAGTTAAAATTTTATTCACCGAGAAAATAAATGATATACAAAGGAGCCCAAGGCAAGAAAGAACTCTCCTGTTATCATGTGATGACAAGGTAAGGGAAAAACTGCCATAGGGAATGGTCGAGCCGAGCACCACCAACATTATGCCCTTAACCATTGCATAACTATGGGACCCTACAAACCTTTTTTGTCTTTAGAATTACCCTTCTTACTTGGAATAGACATGCTTTGTTGCCTTTTGACCTTGTTGTCTTTAAAAGAGTGTTGGAGAATATATTATTGGAGTGATTTAAGGAAGATTGATATGAGTGATTTATGGGATTGATTTTAGGAATGTTCCATTAATGTTTTTTCCATGTTTATCACATGTATTCTTTCACCTATAAATAGAGGTGGTTATTGTAAACAAAACTAAGAGAGAATACAATAAAAGTGATGTAGCCCTTTGGGCTTTGTGTGCCATGGATGTAGGCCGTAGTGGCCGAACCAGGTTATATTCTTCTGATCTTCTTGTTTAATTTGTGATGTAGCCCTCCGGGCTATGTGTCGTGGATGTAGGCCATAGTAGCTAAACCACGTTTTATTCTTCAGATCTTCTTATTTAATTTTTCTCTTCAATTTTATTTTATTTTATCAACATGGTATCAGAGCCAAAGGTCTCGTATTCAAACCTCACCGTCACCCTAATAATTAAAATTGAAACACGTGTTGGACTAAAAGAAGGCCACCATCACCCCAATAATTAAAAATTGAAACACGTATTGGACCAAAAGAAGGCCACATGTGAGGGGCGTGTTGAAGGATTTATATATTTAAGTTACACCCTCTCTAACAGCTTAAGCTTTTAGAGTAGATGATGGTTAACATGATATCAGAGCAGGTTATCATCCCCTACTCAAGATTCATCTCAGATCTTCGGATCAACTCGTCTTGGATCTCAAGATCAACTCGTCTCGGATCTCAGGATCAACTCGTCTTGGATATCCAGATCAACTCGTCTTGGATCTTTGGATCAACTCATCTCGAATCTCCAGATCAACTCGTCTCGGATCTCAAGATCGACTCATCTCGGATCTTCCGAAACTTCGTATTTAGTTTCAAGTTGGACACTTGAGTTAAAATCTCCGTGTACCAACTTGAGATGGGGTGTTGGAGAATATATTATTGGAGTGATTTAAGGAAGATTGATAGGAGTGATTTATGGGATTGATTTTAGGAATCTTCCATTAATGTATTTTCCTTGTTTATCATGTGTATTCTTTGACCTATAAATAAAGGTGGTCATTGTAAACAAAACGAAGAGAGAATACAATAAAAGTGATGTAACCCTACCCTCCGAGTTTTGTGTTGTGGATATAGGCCGTAGTGGCCGAACCACGTTATATTCTTCTGATCTTCTTGTTTAGTTTCTCTCTTCAATTTTATTTTATTTTATCAACAAAGAGAAATAGGAATAGAATCCTTAACTTCTTTCTCTGGACCTCCGGGAGTCGCCCAATCATCAAATCTTCTTTTGGGGTCTCTTTTGGCCACACTTCTCTCATTCTTAGAGAGAACCTCAAAGCATTTTTTATGACCAAAAACTTTGCAAGTATTACACTTGTGTGGCTTCCAAAGGTGAATGATTTTAAAATTTATAACTACACCGTGGAAATCCACAGTACAAGAATTAGGTAAAGGATTATCAACTGAGATTTCCACATACACTCTAGCATATGCAATGTGGCTTCTAATGGCTGTTGGACCATCTGACAGAGTAGATTTTCCAATAACAATAGCAATACAGGCAAAAAAAATCCTAGTCCAACACTCCAGAGAAACATTAATTAGTCAACCCATATAGGAATTGTATTTAACCTTTCCTCAATAAGTTTAAATCGTGATTCCCTAGGCCTAAAGAAAGAGATGCAACCAACGGTGAATTGACAGATAAAATGACACAGTCGAGGCCCTTTACCAATTTAAAAGTGTCATAATTAGGTTATAGTATTGACCAGGCTTTTCTCAGGCTCTCCTCAGGCCATTGAGTGGGCTTCATGGGCAAGGCCCAAGCACACCCCTTTAGCTATTGAGCCCCAGGCACAGCTTGTCTGGCTCAATTAGGCTGGACAATCTTGGGCATGTTATCATCCCTACCAACAGTACATTTCCATGATTCTGTGTGAGATCTAAAAGTTCAAAAATATCAACTTGTCAAGGTTCCCAATATATGGCAAAAGCACCTACACGAAAAGGATAATTGATCCTATAAAAAAGGATTCTGCATAATAGAACAACAAAAACAAATAATAGTGATAAGACAATTTTTTTGACAAAATACAAACTTATACCAATCCTAGACATGGAAACAAAAAAGTATTAAGAAACACCCATGAAATAATGAAAATACTCTTCCTTTCTTTTGCCTCCCCCTTGATCAACATAATGAGCTGCAGTTGTGTCATTATGCACTTGAATTAAGGCCTGAAATGGGACGGATCTGGAGCATTTTCGTGTGAATCCAGATCTGAATCCATTTTTTAATGCTAAGTTCCATATCCAACCCCGTTACGGATCCTATGGACATGGTCCATATCCAACCCATATAATATATACAGGATCCAAATAGAATAAAATATACTTGAACTAGGCATGATATCAGACAAAACCGATCCATTTAAGAGTTATCTAAATCCATATACGATTTGATTTCGTGACGGATCTTTTGACGAAGATCCATATCCAACCGGTTTTTGAATTCGGCTTCAAAATTAAAATCGAAACCTGCTAAAATGGACTTCAGATAGGATATCGCGTCAAACACACTCCATTTCAAGCCCTAACCTGAATCGTCAGAATTTAGAAGTGTACAAGAGTGTAACCGAGGCTATGGTGTAAGAGTTAGCACAAGGCCAAAAATAGATCTACAAGGCTGGTGATCTTCTCTAATTTTAACTAATGATAATTGATTTTTAGGTTATCACAATTTTACTTTGTAACACAACAATATCAGTTATATAAATATAGAGAGCAAAAATAAATAATCAAGCAATCCCACATTAACAAACAATTTTTACATGGATAACTCTACGGAGAAAACCCACAGGACGTATTCCAGACAAATCAAAATCCACTGTATGAGAAAGAGATTTCAGACTAAGTTACCAAACTCTAACCCAAAAATCTCTTGGTCTCTCCCAACTCATACTTAAGCAAGATCAACCCAAGACCTCAAACTGCTGATCCATCGACAAACTCACTCCCCAGGCAATCTGCTTCTCCATGGCCTTCTGATCTCTAACAACACCAGGTTGTCGTTCGTTTATGTGATTTGGTGTTGAAGACAATTTAAGCTCCACAAATTAATGATCAACACTCTAAATAATAACTCATCATCTAATGCAAGATGCTAGATGATGATAAGAAAAGTGTCTCTCAATTATATATTTATATGATCTCTCTATATGCTCTCAATAATGTGTGTAGAGATCTCTCTATATCTATTTGTGTGTCTGTTAGGAGAGTGTAAAAGTGTTTATATAATATTTTCAGTCCAAAGCAATTAGAGTTTCCTTGCTGTAATCAGAATAGGGAACCTAAACCTTTTAGAATTCTGATTGAGAGAAGTTTCTAAAACAACTCATGCACAGGTCAATTGGTCGAGCTATCTATCGAATGACACTGGCTATCTAAGCTCTCTGGTGTGGTCTCGGTCAAGCCTTTGATCAAGACTTATGGGACTTTGTTACATTTTTCTTTGTCCCTTCAGGAGTTCTAAAACAGAAACATTCTAAAACAATTTATCTATCTTCAAATTCTAATTTTGTCCTTGGACATAGGTACCACCACTAACTAACTAAACAAACTTTTAAAAATAACACAAAAGTTACAGTCTCTTTGTTATGAAATTTGTCTAACACCAAGTCCTAATCCTAGCAGGAACAATAGCATTATAAATCCCATTTTTTTTAACAAATTTAATTGCTTGTGGCATGGATATTATGCACAAAGACACCAATTCTTTCAGCTGATTTGCTGGTAACAGCACATGCCTTCAACGTATCACGAATTCCCTCAAAGTTATAAACTTTCCATATGCACAAAAAACAGCTACTCAACTACCAACACGACTGATCAAAAGTACATAAATATATATAGATATAAAAAATCATCAGAAAATTTAAAACATGGTGAAATGTTCAATCATACTTGGAACCATGGGTTCTTGAATTGAAAAGTTTTGGGGAAACACAGGTACCGATTGTAAGACAACAAAATGGTATGTTTTGATCACAGAATCCATGTCATCCTAGTGAATTCCAACGGCAATGCTCACCAACATATTCTGCATCCTTTACAACTCTCCTATCAACCTTCAACAGGTAAGACCTTTCAAGAGTTTGAAACCATTACACCGTTCTGAAGCCAAAACACCATGTAAATTAATAAATCTAGTCACTATGTCAGTTCAATTGCAATTAAAGTTGGTAATGATCAAGGAAACAGAAAACTGGTAGCTGTCAGTAAACATTTTTTCTTGCTCGCACTATTGATACAAAATATTAATAATAATAAGAAACTACTGGGTGTGGTTCATTTTTACCAACAACAATTAAACAGTAAACAAATAAAATAATATTCACCAATCAGTACTTTATAAATTTTTACCCCTTTCAGATTTGGGAATATAGTAATTTATATATCCATTTAATTCAAAATTAATACATAAATATAATATATTCTGAGCATCTAGTGTCATCTGATTTCACAGCAAAGAATACTTTGATAAATCAGTACAGTGATTGGGAAGGTGGGCAAAAAGATTATATTTAAACTCATTGCTATTAAACCTATTATATAAATTATACACATCATATGAATGTCAATTATGCACTTCCTCCTAAGAGCAATAAAACATCTTAAACTACAACTTCAATGAAATTTATCCCCTCAATAAGACAAAACAATAATTTTCTATGGAGACGCTGATGAAAGACACTATAACTTTCTAGAAGAAGTTTGCATGTACCTTCATGATAATTTCAAAAAGATCATCTGAAACTGAAACAATAGGAAGCTTCTGCCCAGACTTCTTATCATAATGGTTGCACATGACTTCAATCTGCATCAACCATCCACGCAAACCCAGTTTTCTTTTTCAACATATATTCATCAAATCAAAAATAAGATAAAGTGAAATTCAATTACACGCAATAAGCAAGTAAATCAACCAATTGGCCAAATTTATTGATTATTTGATACCCATAATAAAATTTTATTAGTAAAAAAAGAAAAAGAAAGGATAAAAAGCTGAGAACACGCTCTCAGATTTAGAAAATCTAAAACCGGAGAGAAAAAAGCCTAAAAGGCACTCACACCCGAGAATAAAGAAAACAACAATCTCTTACTTCCCAAGATAAGAAACAGTAAAGTCATCCGAGATAGGTAATTGCATATTAAAACTACTGAAGTGTGATCACAAAAATAAAACCAAACAAGTGGGAAAACATGTCAATGCGTTGTCAGAATGATTTGTGGTCATGGCAGCGTCACAGAGGCCACTTCATCGAGTTGGCTTGTGATGACACCCTTGTAGAGCTCAGCATAGACCTTCTGGGCCACCAGCAACGGATCACAGTGCTCCATGTTGCCAGTAACTCAGCTTCTTCAGACGGGCCGTGATTTCATCGAATCACGTAAATTTTGTTCCTCCAATGGTTTCCGTTGGAGGGAAGTTTCAGTCAGTGGGACATTTCGTCGAGTAGCTCTGATGCAATTGGATTGTAGTTATATACACAGAAGATCGTGTTTAATGAGCTAGTATATATAAAATATATACAGAGGTTGTGTGATAAGGAAGAGCTATGATTCAGGAGAGTTATGATTCGGCGAGGATATTTTGAAGTGAGTTTTGATTTGGTATTAGAAGTTTACTGGCCAATACTTGAAAGGGTCATCGAATTATCGACTTCGGGGGTTTTCACACAAGGCTCATTACTCACTCGAACCATGATCCTTGGCCTCCAATGGCGTGGTTACTCCGACCATTACACACTGCCATGGTGGCCATGACATGAACAATTTCTTTTCTTTTTTTTTACAAGGCAACAGAGAATGTTTTTTGTTTTCTTTCCAACTCATGGTTCAGTTCCTTCGTACCTCATGTATTCTTTATTAAATGGTGCAGTGGAGTACATGAATCTTTCAACATTACCGCCACCGGGAAATGGATTTTCAGGTGTCTTGGTTTTAGGCTTCGTTTGCACTTAATAGGGAAAACGATTGCGACCGGATTGATTATAAAGGGAAGGTCTACTGAAATCGTAGGATTCGATCCATGTAGTGAATAATAGAAATGAAGATTCTCCGTTGTCGCAAATATTATTTTTTCTCGTTGTTTCTCCATATTGCGCCATATAAACCTTCAGTCAACTCTCTCTCTCTCTCTCTCTCTCTCACACACGCACACATATACAAATACATTCACATATAGACACGGAGAGAAATCTTGTCTGCCCTTCACGCAACAAATTGCTTCGATCAAAATGTATAAATACTTATTGATATGCATATATTCATCATCTGTTCTTTGAAATATATCCAATATAATTGGAAGAATGCAAGAGAGAATAAATGAGAAATTAAAAACAACATTTTTTCCTTATGAGAGTAGGATTTTTCTCTTAAAAAATCTTAACGTACCTCGTTAAGAAAGAAGAACCCATCTCATAAGTTTGCAAAAGGATTTTTTTCGTGCAATGGAAGGAGTCATCTCAACTTTAATTTGTTATTTAATTTTAGAATAATGAGTTTCCATCATATTTTTTTTCTCACCTTGCAAAAGGGTTATAATATTGTAAAAAAGTGAATCCTAATTTTTATTTCAAACACTTGTTGTATATCAAGTTAAGTGGTTTTAGAGACTATAAAAATCAAAAAATGTATTTTATTGGTTGTTTTTAATTATAGTCATTGGATCAAATCCAACTACTAATATTATATTCACGTATGTTGCTCCCTACACACCAGTGAACAACTGAACAGTCTATATATATATATATATATATATGAAAAAACTAACATCCCTCTTTCATGGGAGATAAGTTTTTCCCCAATTTTTATTGGACAAAAATAGTCCCATTAAAATATGTCAACTCATAAAAATCATGGATATTCATGCAATTTTAAACAACAAATGGCTAAACTTATGTTTTCTCTCTATCTCTCATGTTTTCTCTTAATTTCATTGCCTAGTGAATTTCTGGCGATTGCACAGTGGATATAATGGTTATAGGGGGTGGGAGTGGTAGTTGTGGCACCCCAAATTATTGTGGGTGCGGGCATGGTGGTGGTGGAGCCATCGAGTGTGGTGGTGTCAACGGTGCTTTAATTGCCAAAATAGACTCAGCGTTGATAGTGATTGTGGGAATGGAGATGGTGGTGATGATTGTGGGATAGGGATGGTGGTGGTGTTCGTGGAAGTGTGGATGGTGGTGGTGGTGGTGCTTATGGGGGTGGGAATGGTGGTGGTGGCACCATCGATTTGATGGTAGCAACGCCGCCAATTATGGTGGTTGTTATTAAAAAATGAATAGATTTTGTAAAATTGTGAATTAGACTAAAATAACATTTATTATTGTATGATTATAATATTGTAAAAAAAGGCATATTTGTCCGTTAAAAATTGGGGAGAGACTTATCATCTCTATAAAGGAGGGGAAGTTAACCAAACCCATATATATATATATATATATATATATATATATATAATCCTTTAAAAAAAAGAAGAAAGAACCAGCAATGCACTATAGTTTTTCTCTGATTTTAATCGGCTCTTTAATTGTATAGCAGTGGCGTGGTGGAGGATGGTGGGTAGATTTGGAGTTTTGAAGCTTTGGTGTATTGTATACATGTATGTATATTTTCTTTGTGGTTTACTGTGTATTTGTTTAGAAAGTTTAGAGAGAAAAAGAAAGAGGGAGAGGCAATAAAATATAATCTTATCTTATCTTATGGTCTTTTTAGTCATTTCATGTTTATTAACTAGTTAATGAAAATAATACTAAAATAACAAGAGGATAGAAATCTAATTTCGTCACTGTTGCTAACGCCCTTGACCCAACAGCTCTAGGGAAGGATAGTTTAATTTGTTAAATAAGAAGGGAGGTATGTATATATTGACTAAACTTTTTTTGAAGGTAAGTGCAATTTACTCTTTTTTTTTCTTATGTGTCTCGTGATTGGTCGGGATGATGGATTGTTGAATCTATCGCTTTGAAGCAAAAATTACACCCACAGTGTTGTATCCATTCTCTCTCTTTTTTTTCAGAAAATAAATTAACTCAATATTCTCTTTTTTTAAAAAAATATTATTATACATACATTATCATTTCATGGAGTTAGAGTTGCAAAGTTTTGAAAAAATGAATTTGACTAAAATGCTGATGTGAACATGAAAAATTATGTTTTGCAATTTCTCATATTTAAACTATCTTTTTTAGTGAAATGATTTGCACAAGAAGTGGTATATTACACCGTGCACAAAAGTAGTTCCTCAACATAAATAATTTATAAAAATTTTTTTAAAGGTCTAATGACATATGTGTATGGTGAATATTACATATGGTCATGCAAATGTTATATTATTATTGAAACTTTGATATAAAAAAAAAAGTCAAAAATTTACAAGGTGTTTACATACATAAATCACTTTTGTAGTTTTGTGCATGTAAGTATCACTTTTGTGCACATATGTACAATATTTTGTGCGTAGTACTTTTTGTGTAGAAAAATGGCAGTTGGGCATGACAAATTGCAAAACATGATTTTTTTCATGTTCGCATCAACATTTTAGTCAAATCTATTTTTTCAAAACTTCATAATTTTGACTCCAATAAATGGTAAATAGCACTCCAAAAGTCAATATATTTGTAATAATCTCTAAAAAACAAAAAGAGTGTACGGATAATGTAATACTCCGGTAATACAAAATAATTAATCTTCATCTACTATCTAATAATTTCTCCTATCCTTTTTAGAATAGGAATGTTCTAAACTAAAACAATAGTGTGTGCATCCATATTCCCTTTTAAATATATTCGCAACCCACTTCTAAAATATTTGACAAATAATGGAAAGAATATTTTTATTTGGACAATTAAAAAGAGGAGATAATTTCAAAATTTCTTACATATTGAATTTCTATTTTAGAATAGGTTTTTTTATTTTTTTTATTTTGTTACCACAAATCTTTTGAAATAAATTTGCATCGGTGTTTTCTAAGTTGGATATGCAAGCTATCAAAAGATTTATAGAAGAATGTGTTTTAGCGATGAACTAAAAATCAATTCAATTTTTTTTTTATTTTAAAATGAAGTGTTGGAAAAATCAAATCACACATATGTTCACTTATTTTCATTTGATTAGTTGATAACTTTTGATAGAGTATATGACTCCAATTGTGACACGTATAAACGTGAAAGTTGAAGACTACGTGACGTGGACAAAAAGTATACTTTGACCAGGAATGATCTCTCCTAGATAAGTCTAAGGAGCTGAACAATCAGTCTCCTACTAGGACATGTTCCCATGTAACTGCTATAAATATAGAGACGGTTCAAGTACCAGATACGCAATTAATACTCTTTAAAGTGTCTTTCTAGCTTTAACAAGTCTTCCCGATATCTGACTTGATTGTCGGAATACAGTCGATCAACACCACGTTGGTGTCCTTCCGACTACCCTACTATTGTCTTTTTACAGGTTGGCATTTGACCAGTTCGAGATGGATTTCTACTTCATCAGTTGGTGCCGTCTATGGGAACTTGTCATAAACTTGACTCTCATCCTGCCTAAAATCATAAACGAAGCATGATGCACCTACAATCTGGGCTAGAGACTACATCGAGGCAGGAACATCCTGTCCACGATCCTCCACCTGAACAGGATCCTCCTGTCGGGCAGGATCCCCCCGCTGGCCATGACCCTCTTATTGGCCATAACCTTCCAGCCGGACAAGATCCGCCTGCCTCCTTAGACCATCCCAGTCACAACTTTTCGATAGCAGGAGAAGGAGGTATGCAGCCCCTTGGTCAAGGAGACTTTCCTAGGGCATGCCCTGGAGTCCCAAATGACCAGGAGCGAGTCGCAGCGTTGGAATACCAAGTCCATAACTTTAATCAGAGTCTGGCCAAGGTACTCCAGCAAAATGCGACAATCTTGCAGCGCCTTCCCATCACGGAGTCACCTCAGGCTAGTTGATCTAGAAGGGGACGACACAGAGCAAAATAGTAGAGTACCAGCAGCAGACGAGGCCCAGAGCCAAATGAGAAGTGATCGAAAAGGAACGAATCCAACTCACCTAGTCCTGCTAGAGAGACCTCGTGCCTAAGGGATTCGAGGTTTAGGGCCCGTACTTATGAAGACTCAGGGCATCCAAGAGAGGCTGCCTATTATAACCTGGAGATACAAGACCTCAGAGCCAAGGTAGAGAGCATGGCTCACACCATAAAGGGGAAAGACCTTGCTACAGTGGAGGATCTAGTTCAGTAAACCAACTTCCCTTTTTCCAGTGGGGTAATGAATTGTCCTTTGCCCAGCAAGTTCAAGATGCCCGCGCTTGAAAGCTTTGATGGAAACAGAGACCCGCTTGATTATCTGGAGACTTACAAGGCTCTGATGCACCTCCAAGGAGTATCGGATGAATATTGTGCAGACCATTTCCTACTACATTGAAGGGTTCAGCCCAGTCATGGTTTAACAGCCTAAAGTTGGCATCTGTACGTTCATTCAAAGAACTAAGCCAATTGTTCGTAGGCAATTTTATTGCCACCCGAAGACGTAGAAAACACACCATCTATCTCCTGAACGTAAGACAGACTAAGAGGGAGTCATTTTGAGACCACATCAACCGGTTTAATAGGGAGATGTTGCAGGTCGATGCTCTGGATGACAAGGTGGCAGTTATCACGTTTATGGGGGGCTTACTACCTTCAAAATTCTTGTACTTAATCTCCAAGCACCCCTCATAGAGCATGTCTGAGTTACTCATGAAGGCCCAAAAGTACATGAACGCGGAAGATGCCCTACATGCAAGGAGGAAAAAAGGTGATGGCGACAAAAAGGTGGATAGGAAAAGGAGAGGACAGTCCAGCAAGGACGAGAAAGATTTCAAATATGGTAGAGTGTCATGGGGAGCTTCATGGTGTGATAAGGGGTTCGGTACCTTTACCCTTCTAAACATGTCGATAAGCCAAATCCTCCTTCACATCCAAGATGACCTAATTGTGGCATGGCATCCGAAACTGAGAACCGACCCCTCCAAGAGATCTCGTGACAAGTATTGCAAGTTCCATCACAACTACGGGCACAACACGGATGAGTGCATAGACTTGAAAATGAAGATTAAAAGTCTAATCCGTATGGGCCAACTACGAAGATTTGTGGCTGATAATGACAGGAGAGTACAGGACTGCCCACGGGATGGTAAAGAATGCGACACTCAAAGAAATCCCCCGTTGGGGATATCAGAGTTATCTCCGGTGGACTTGGGGCCTGGGGGCGGCGAAAAATCTAATACGACTCACAAAGCGCATGCAAGAAAAGTCAGAAGTTTTTTTGAAATAGGCGAGGTGAGCCAATCACCCGCCAAGTGCCCTCGACTAAATGATCAGATAATAACTTTCTTGGAGGATGATGCAAGGGGAGTTCAGTAACTGCATGATGACGCCCTCGTGGTCACGCTAATTATAGCTAATTTCACAACAAGGCGAGTGTTGGTCGACAATGGTAGTTCTACTGACATCCTATTTGTGGGAGCTTTCGACCAGATGAGGATTGGGAAGGAAAGACTCAAGCCCACTAAATCCCCATTGGTTGGGTTCTCTAGAGAGAAGTTTTTCCTACTCGGCACCGTAGACCTCTCGACACTGCTAGTACAAGTCCCAAACAAGTCACTAAGATGGTGACCTTCTTCGTGGTAGATTGCCCAACTACATACAATGTCATTCTGGGAAGAGCCACCTTAAACGCCATGAGAGCAGTAACCTCCACCTATCATCTCCTCGTTCGGTTCTCCACTGACCATGGTGTTGGGGAGCTAAGAGGGGATCAGGCCATTGCCTGAGAATGTTATGCCACTTCCCTGAAAGAAAAAAAGGTACCCGAAACTCTGAGTATAGAAGGCCTAAAGGTAGAAGAGAAAGAGGAAGTCCGTCACGCGGAACTAGTGGAAGAGTTGGTTGAGGTTGATTTGTATAAACGCGAGGCAGGGAAAAAGGTAAGCATGCGGTCATCACTCTCACCCACCGCCCACGAAGAGCTTGTCCAATTCCTCAGAGTGAATATGGATGTCTATGCTTGGTCCCACAAGGACATGCCTGGAATTAACCTGGCCATTGCCATGCATCGGTTAAACGTCAACCCAACCGCCAAGCCTATTAGACACAAGAGGCGTATATTCGCCCCCGAAAGAAATTTGACAATCTCTAACAAAGTGGATAAACTATTGAAGGCCAACTTTGTGCAGGAAACCCACTATCCAGATTGGTTAGTGAATGTAATCCCAGTAAAAAAGTCCAATTGTAAGTGGCACTTATGTGTAGACTTCACTGACCTAAATAAAACATGTCCAAATGACAATTTTCCCATTCCAAGGATTGATATGCTAATGGAAGAAACAGCTAAGTGCGAGCAACTCAGCTTCATGGATGCCTACTCAGTGTGTAATCAAATTCCAATATTGTCATTAGACCAGGAAAAGACGTCCTTCATAACAAAAAGAGGGTTGTACTGCTACACAGTAATGTCATTCGTCTTAAAGAATGCTGGTGCAACATATTAAAAGCTAGTGAACAGAATGTTTAAAGAGCAAATCGGTAGAAACATGGAAGTGTACGTCGATGACATGCTCGTCAAAAGTCGAATAGCAGCAAGCCATTTGGATGATTTACAAAAAGTCTTTGATATCCTTCGAAGGTACAAAATAAAGCTCAACCCCAGTAAGTGCGCTTTCGGAGTTTAATCTGGAAAGTTCTTAGGCTACTTAGTCAGCAAAAGGGAAATAGAGGCTAACCCACAGAAAGTAAATGCCATCCTAGATACAAAATAACCCAGAACTATCAAAGACGTCCAAAAGTTAACAGGAAATGTGGCAGCATTGAACAGACTGATCTCCTGTGTCACAGACAATTGTCTCCTATTTTTTCAAGTCCTCAAGCAGGCCTTCGAGTGGACATTGGAGTACGAACAAGCCTTGATTGAGCTGAAGCACTATCTTAGTTCGCCCCCGCTGCTATCTTGCTCACAAAAGGGGGAAAATTGTACTTATACCTGGTTGTTTCCCTCGCAGCAATCAGCTCCGTGTTAGTATGAGAAGAGGAATGGTTGCAAAGGCCAGTTTATTATGCCAGTAGATTACTTTGAGGGGCGGAATGGAGATATCCCTCGATTAAGAAGCTGGCATTTGCCTTGGTCATGTCAGCCAGGAAACTCAGGCTATACTTTCAGGCACACACAATAGTGGTACTCACTGATTAACCACTCCGACAAGTCCTCTTCAAGCCCGAAATCTCTGGATGGTTGGTGAAATGGTCCACGGAATTGGGGGAATTTGACATCCGATATAAGACAATGATGGTGATAAAAGGCCAAGTACTAGCAGACTTTATAGCTAAGTTCACCCATCCCCTAGAGGAAGAGCAAGATCGTCACGAAGTGGAGGAGAGACCAGTCCAACAGAACAAGGAGGACCTAATGGACCCAGGTTGTGCATAGGAGTTATTTGTAAACAGATCCTCGAATGCACAGGCTAGTGGCACTGGAATATTGATCATATCCCCAGATGGGGAAACATTCCAATATGCCTTGCAATTCGGGTTCAAGGCAACGAACAACGAACATGAGTAAAAAACCTTGATTGCAGGGCTAAAAATAGCCAGGATCCTTAAAATACAACAACTAAAAGCCTACACTGACTCTCAACTGGTTGCGCGGCAAGTCCACGCACAATATGAAGCAAAGGGAGGAAAGATGAAATCCTACTTACAAAAAGTGCAAGAACTAGTCACTCACTTTCAGAAATTTTTCATCACACAGGGCCCCCGCCATGAGAATTCTAATGCTAATCCTCTTGCTCGATTGGCAACAACACGAGAAGCCTGTAATGGGGTAGTGCTTGTGGAACGCATGGACAACCCGAGTATAACAGAAGAAATGCCGTGTAGGGTGAACCAAGTCACCCAAGGCATGGAATGGGAAGATCTGATTGTCAGGTACATTAGGGATGGCGAGTTACTGCCTGACAAGAAAGAGGCGCACAAAGTAAGGATCAGGTTAAACAGATATACCTTGATCGATGAAATCCTCTATAAAAGAGGGGTCTCCTTGTCATACCTACGATGTGTATCGACGAAAGAAGCTCAATATCTCATAAAAGAAATTCATGGAGGGGAGTGTGGAAATCACGCAGGGGGCAAATCCTTGGCTCATAAGGCCATCAGGCAAGGATACTGTTGGCCCACTATGCAGCAGGATGCATTGGACTTTGTCAGAAAGTGTGAAAAGTGTCAGCGTTTTGCCAACGTTCCGAAGCAGCTCCCGAAGGAGTTGACTCCAATAGTTGCCCCATGGCTAATCGCACAGTGGGGGATGGATTTGATCGGCCCTTTACCTATGGGAAAGGGGCAGACAAAGTTCGCAATTGTAACAATCGACTACTTCACCAAATGGGTGGAAACAGAGCCCTTGGCTACGATTGAGGAAAAGAATGTCATCAATTTCGTATGGAAGTCAATCATATGCAGGTTCGGCATCTCGAGGGTCATTATCACATATATTGGAAAGCAGTTTGAAAGCCAACATTTTTAAAACTTTTGTGTCGAACATGACATAAGTAACCACTACTCCTCACCAGGTCACCCACAGGCTAATGGGCAGGCCGAATTGGCCAACAGGACGATACTCAAAATGATCAAAACACACTTGAAACAATCCAAAGGTGTATGACCAGAACTACTACCAAGTGTCCTTTGTTCTTACATGACCACGGCCAAAGTCCCCACCAGGGAAACGCTGTATTTTTTTGGCTTTCAAAAGTGAAGTGGTCCTCCCAGTTGAAATGAGACAGGTAGCAAGTCATTGAACTAAACATCATGACTCCCGTCACAATGAAAGTGAATTAAGGGCTAACGCCGATTTCATTGAAGAAAAAAAAGAGCAGGCACGAGCTTGGGTGGCAACGTATCAGCAGGCTATGTCCCGGTACTACAACACTAGGGTCAAATAGAGGACTTTTCAACCTGGCGACCTAGTCCTTCGTGAGGTCACTCAGGCCACCAAACCTTTGGGCACTGGTAAACTGGCTCCTAACTGGGATGGCCCTTACAAAGCAGTCAGGACTCAATGACAGGACACATATTGGTTGGAAACCCTGGAAGGAAGGCAGTTGGCCTATCCTTGGAATGCTAAGCATCTGAGAAAATACTACCAGTAAAGTTTTTTTTCTTTTTCTTTTATCTCTTTAGTTTGCATTCACTTTTGACAATTTCATTTAGAGCTTAGCTTCGTTGTCAAGCCTTAGAGCAAGGATCCAATTTTCTGTTTATTCTTCTTTTCAAGTAAATTTTGTAATTAGCAGAATATTAATATAAACGCTTTTCATTTCAAAATGCGTTGTCATAGTTAGAAACTAAAAACTATCAATAAAAACCTTATGAGGACACACCTCTAAGGGGGGCTTTGAAGAAAAAGGCTGGATGAATTAATTCCGAGAACATTATCAAATAATCCTACCGGAGCACAACCCTACGGGGACACAACTCTAAGGAGGGCATTTGAAGAAAAATGTGGGATGAATTAATTCTGAGAACATTGTATAAATAATCTTACGGGGATACACTTCTAAAGAGGACCTTTGATGAAAAAGGCGGGATGAATTAATTTCGAGAACATTGTATAAGCCACCCTACGGGGGGCACACCTCTAAATAGGGCTTTAATGAAAAAGATGGGATGAATTAATTCCGAGAACATTGTATAAACCACACAATTGGGGTACACCTCTAAAGAGGACCATTAATAAAAAAGGCGGGATGAACTAATTCTGAGAAACATTATATAAATAACCCTACAGGGGCACACCTCTAAGGAGGACCATTCAAGAGGCAAGAAGGATTATTTCCAAAAGAGCTGTCAAAGAACCCCACGGAGGGACACCTCTGAAGGGGATCTTTAACCCACCTAAGAGAATGTTACCCGATAACAAAATTCTGATTGCAGAATTATGCCGAAAAGATCTATACTCATGAAGAAAAGGAAATCTCAGCAAGAAAGCAAATAGCTCTTTATTGAATAAGAAAAGAGTTACAAAACTGTAAGCAGTTTGTTACGAAAAGAAATTACTACAATCAAAAAAGAAAAAAAAGGGCAACAAGAATCAGACTCCTCGTCATCATCCCTTTTCAGCTGCAAGTGAGAGAAATCTGTCTCCGGCCACTCAACCTGAGCCATAGTACAGAAATACTCAAAACCTTCAATATAGGACTTGTCACACATTCTGTCAAAATCGGATGAGTCCTTGAATTTTTTGACAGCCACTGCTTCGACCCCCGGTAAGTCGGCATTCCAATGCGCCATCTCTTCTTGGACATGGCAGATCTATGAATTAAGAATATCAATCTCCCCAGCTTGAGAGGCATGGGAGGCGTGAAGAGACTCTATCTCCGAGTTCAACACGGAACGCTGAGTGTCGAAAGAAGCGCGCTCGGCAACAAAGGAAGCCTCCTACTTCTCAAGTTCATTCGCCGTCCACATATAGTGGTTAGAAATGGAGTGAACGAATGTCATGCACTGTTGAACAACATTAAAATATGCATAAACACATAGAAAATGAGATCGACAGAGCAAAGTAAGAAAAGATTTGAACCTTGGCCATACTGGCTAGGAGGTGTCCAGTGGAATGCATTAGTGGTTCGGTGAACAGAGAAAATTGGGTTATTTAGCATCGACCCATCGCTGCCATCAGACGAGAAGAATGCTTATTTGGGTGGCAACAACAGAGCGGGGGAGGTTCCTAACAGAGGGAGGAGACGACAGGTCCCTATCACTGGTGACCGCAAGCGTTTTTGGCCTTTTTTGTGAAGAAAAAGAAGAAGATGATGCGACACCTTTACCCTTGAGAAGGGACTTTCCCAGTCGCCTTTGCGAGCCCCCTGCATGTTTGAGCAATAAGATACATGGACATAACCTTTTAAAGAGGAAAAATGAGCATGAATAAAGAAAGGACATACCTCTTCTGGTAATGTCGACGCGGGGAGGATAACCTAATATATACAACCCTTTATCAAATGTTAGGACAAGGACATCCCTCACATGGGCGTTGTTAGCTATCTTCAACCTTTCTTCCTCCGCCTCGCCAACAGGTGGTATGCCCTTCCAAGCTGTAAAAGCAGTTATGTATAAAATAAGAGGGAGAAAAAAAAAGAAAAAAGGAAAGAGAAAAATAAAACAGGCTTACCAGAAGCATCCCCATGAGTCTATGAACGGGGAATACGTAGGGGGGTAGCCTCCCAGCATCCAGAAACGAAAAGAAGCAGGGTTTCCATGACTTAAGGTGGTTGTTGTGATCAACAACAACCAATCCTTTGGACGGATGGGCTTCGCCTAATCGGGTGTGGACATGGCGCCAGTCGTTGGTTTTGAAAAAACCCATAGTGAGAAAGAAACCCGCCTATCGACAATGGGGATCAAGTTTGAAAAACTTCTATAAAACAAGAGAAGCTATAATAATACGCCAAGAAATTGGCGCAAGTTGAGAAAGGCATAGGTCCTCCGTATGAAAAAGTTCCTGCACGAAAACCAAAATGGGGAACTGAAGTCCACAGGCAAAGTGCCCTCATAAAAGCATGTCTCCCTAGGGTATATGGAGTAGACCCTGTATGCTGGGGAAAGGGCTCGGACTCCAACCTTGTCAGGAAAAGAGTATCAAATGGACAACTCCTCCACATCTTGGGCGGTCATCGTAGAAGCAATGTTTTGACACTCGATGTAGTTCGCCATGGAAAATCAACAAATCAGGCTTGACTTCTTAGAGTTAGGTCAGATAAAATACCGAGGTCGGGAGAGAAAGAAAATGTATAGTGAAAAAGGAAGAGAAATGTAAAAATGATAGAGAAGAAATGTGCCGAGTGAATGAAAAAGGAAGGAGTAAGGGGGTTTATATAGTGGTGTGGCCAACGGTTAAAAGGCCAAATGGCTAGAAAGTAATTAGTCATAAAGTAGTGTTCATATTCAAATGGTAGCATAACTAAAGTTGGAGCCACCTCTAAAGGGCGGCAAAGGCCACAGTTAGGGGCAGCTAGCCCCCAAGCGCGACCACCAAAAAAAAAGAAAAAAGAAAAAAAGAGCCCCCAAGGGTGGCCAAGGCTGCCCCCTTAGGGGAGCCAAAAAAAAAAAACTTGTAGCAATTTAAAAATCCACAGGCCAGCCAAGGTGTTCCTAAGGTTCAGCTAGCGACCCTCATGAACATGGGACATCTGATAGAGTATTTGACTCCAATTGTGACACATAATTGTAAAAGTTGAAGACAACGTGACGTGGATAAAAAATATACTTTGACCAGGAATGATCTCTCCCAGATAAGTCTGAGGAGCTGAAGAGTCAGTCTCCTATTGGACCACGTTTTCATGCAACTGCTATAAATACAGAGACGGTTCAAGTACCAGGTACGTAATTAATACCCTTTAAAGTACCTTTCTAGCTTTAACAAGTCTTCCCAACATCTGACTTGATCATCGAAGTACAGTCAGCCGGCACTACGTCGGTGTTCTTCTGACTGTCATATTATTGTCTTTTTACAGGTTGACGTTTGACTAGTTCGGAGTGAATTTCTGTTTCATCAACTTTAATTACCACATGCTTTTGATACACTAAATCAATATTTATGTTCTTTTTATTTATTTATTTTTGTTTTTTGTGTCACATATAATCCTTTTTCTAACAATGATCTTCCCTCCCATAAACATATTACTAAAACTTTTTGTCTAGAAATTGGAAATTTTTTCTTGAGAGAGAAAAATAATCTAGAACATAAAAGTTAGGTTTAAATAAGACATAATTTAAGTAAACTTTAATTATTTTAAATTATATTTTTAAGTAAGTTCAATCCGTAAAATCAAAGTGACCCAAACTATTTTTATACCATTAGGATATTTTCAATTTAAACAATCAAATTAATCACTCCAATTTTAATGAAATTGAAAATGATAGAATTAGTTTGATTCAAACCGAAGCAAACTAGCCAATTTGGGATTGAAGCTTCCGAGTTGACCAATTTCGGACTTGAAAATATTTGTCGGCGAAGCCACAACAATAACGTCAAAAGTCCAATATGTAATGCTTCTTACAAGTCTAGAACGACAAATACTCTCTCTTCGTCTCCCAGCAAAATCTCTCTCTATACTCTCTCTCCCTCAAACACACACAAGCTGCGACACTGAAAATGGCAGAAAATAAGGAATCCACGTCGTCGAGTGCACTGGGTCAGGTTGGCCCTGTTGAAGATGCCGAAGATCATGCAAAGTCTCCTCCTAATTCCCCCAATTCTTCCACTCGTAAGGTCAATCTCTCTCTTACTCTGTCTCTTACTCTGTCTCTCTCTCTCTCTCTCTCTCTCTATATATATATATATATATATATATAATATGCTTATACATTAATTGGTATATATTTCCCCTATATGTATTCATTCCACTGTAACTGTTAATTATAAAACCCCAAGACTCATGGATCTGCTTCGGTTCTTAATCATTATGTTCTTAGGAAATTTGTATGAGATGATTGATTTTATACTATTTTACTCTTCAATGTTAGTATTGACTTATGTCGGGAGTAGTTGGATGCACAAACGCAGAAAAATTTCATTTAAATCCTAACATTTGGAAGTTTTTAGCGAAAACTTCAGTTTGTGTAGGGTGTAAAGGTAGATGTGCTTAGGTTGGACAATGCAAGGTTTTGTTTAGCTATGCAATTGCGTAAAAAAATCAGTGGGATTTATGAGAACAGTGAGAGGTTACAGATGAATAATCAATGGACTAGATGTGACTGTTCATAAATGAAGTTACAAATTATTTAGGGCGTGTTTGGATAATTGGATATACCCTAAAATTTGTACGGCCCCTTTGGACTTTCTATAGCATTCAGGATGAAAATTCATCACTAGAATAGGTGTCATGAGCTGCTGAGGATGGGGGCCTGTGACAAATTGCAAGTGCAGCAGAGGCACGGTGCAGAGCTGTTTTGAGGCCAAACAGTGGAGCTGGCCCATCACCTGCATGGCCTAGGCTGTGTTGTCAAGGGTCTTACAAACCAGCCCTACCAAAAGAATCCAACGTCCTCAATGGATTAGGCCATTAAGACAATTTGGATACCCATCAAAAAAATCAAATAAAAGGAAATTTGGATGCATCACCATATTTCTAGTAGGAAAATTTTGATTTTTGTCTAGTTATGGAATGAATACTATAAATATATCAAATACCAAAAACTATTGCAACATTTTTCAACTTAACAAAAAGTAATTACAAATCTTAAACTTCCACTGTTCATCTATACAGATGGTCTAAACTACCCCTCATTAGCCATCCTCCTCTCATTATTCCCACCACTGTCGTCACCACCTCCTCCGCCGCCACCTCCCCATTACCCAAACCAATCTTCGATGCCCTCCTCCACTACGCCGCCAAACCCAATTCCTCCACCACCTCCAAAATGTTAGCCGCTGAGCTCCACTCTGTCGCCACCGTCCTCCGCCATTGCCCCCATCCCCTGTAATTTCCTCATTTTTGACCTCACCCACAAAACCCTCCTCTGGAATTCACTCAACCACAACAGCCGAAAATCGAAGCCTACAATCAAATCAAATGGAACAGAGACCCATCTCAATAGTGGCGCCGCCATCGCCACAGTCCCCACCCCCTTCAACAACCAAACCAGTGGCGCCGCCTCCACCACCACCATCCCCACCCCACAAATGGAAATCAAACGCGCGAGATGGTGCTTGCCAAAGATGGTGGCTTCCTGAAGAGCCATCGATGATGGAGAAGAGTGGTGTTTCGACGATGGTGACGAGATGATCGATTTGGATTCGCCGCGAACAATCTGTGTCCACGGCAAGGATACGCCATGCGCTGACGTGTGCACCTGCTTTCTTGATGCAACTGTTTTCTCCATTGACACCCAAAAGAGAAACGAATTGTGATGTCTAATAGCATTACATTTAATTTGAGTGCCAATAAGTATCCCTATTTTTGGGAGCTCAATGAAGAAAAGTAAGGGACGATCTAAAGTAATAAGAATCCCCAAATATTATTGCATATAAGGGCATGCAAAGCAGAAGGGCTCTGTTCAATTTAGATTGATTTTGGAGTTTGTACGACCAAGTGCATCTTTCAAAATTTGTGTTCGGCTTTGGAGAGTATTTATAATATTAGTTCAGCTCTTTGAGTTTTTGACCTTAATTTATCATCAGGGTTCTTGCTATCAAGTTTTATTCTCTCTTTAGGCTTCTCTCCACTAAATTTTACATTATCATTAATATTCTTTTTATCTATGTATTTTTATTTGGTTTATTTTGGGTTTTACATGCGGCAGTTATTATATTTCTTTGGCTGATTTTCAGTTTGATTATATATTCAATGAAGCATGATCTGTCTGTTTAAGGTGACTTTGAGGGTAAAATTTCTATTTTGCATATGGACATGCATACATTAGCAGCATTCACGAGACAAATTCATGGTTTATGAATTGAATGAATCATTCTCTGTTCTTACATACATCAACAATACTTAACATATATAATTCATGGTTTGACTAGCAATATCTCTACTTCATTCATTATGAGCTACTCGTGTGTAAATGAAAAAGTTTTTACTTACAATACACTTTATATGCACAGATTTACAATAACTTGCTAATTGCTATACAAATTTATTCAGTACTTTGTTTATAGTTATTGTCCATGTATATATAATATAATAAACTTCCATGCGCTTTTCATATCATATTGACTCTAGCATTTGGTCAGGCTTGCTATGCTGTTCTTCAAAGTTGGGTTTCAAAGAAGTTTATGACTGGATGGTAATATGATTAGCAATAGCATTTTGAATATTTTCTTTTCCTTTTTTTCATTTTTTCCTATTGTAATTTTGAATTAAAACTTCATTGCAGTGTGGTTCTCTTTCCTGTGGCTGTTACCTTTTTTATCACATGGTGGTTTATTCAATTTGTTGATGGCTTCTTCAGTCCCATATATGACAGGCTGGGCATTGATATATTTGGTAAGTCATCAAAGCCATGTTTAATATGATCAGGTGGACTTCTGCTTTACCAATTGGATAGCTATTGATCATGTCACTTCAGTTCCCATAAAAACAATCAATCCACTAACTTTATTAATCGAGTTGCTATTGTTTTGACTCCAAACACACCAAAAAAATAAATTATTTTATTATCCAGGATCCTTTAAGTCATGTGTAGGTCTAATTAGTTTACCCATCGATTAACCTAAATCTTGTGGCATCTAATCAGTTACCATTCTTTAAAGTGTGTGACCATAAAGGTCTGAAAAAATCATGTTGATATAGATCTCAGCTCAGTCTTCAATCTTCAGTTATATCTTCAATGTTGAATGAATCATTTGATAAAGTGACATGACTCGTCCCTTCGGGGACATCCTATAAAATAAATAAATAAATAAATAAAGTGACACGACTATTTCGACCTAATAAGAATTCATTTTACGGAATATGTCAACACTTTTCCAGAATGTCCTTATAAAAACTCAACTAAAAAAAACCTTTTTCTTAACTAGATGGGTTGGTTGCATGAATCTTATTTTGCCGTTCTACTCAATCTAGGTCCAAACTTCAGTCGAATCACGTGCCCGCAAAAACTATAAGTAAATAAAGACTAAATTTATTACTCAAATAAATTTTAAAAAATTACACTAACATTTAAAAGCTACTTTGGACACTTTTGCTTAGATCAAAAGAATTTCTTTATTGGAGTGCAACTCAAAAGCCTTAGTTTTTGGCTATCTTCTTCTTTCCTTCATAACTACATTCTCCAGCAGACCCAATGAAAAAAAAAAAAAAACTTAGTATGTTTTCTCTAATGAAGCACTTGCTACTACACTATTACTCAATTATATTGATCCAACAATTGGAATCAGCATTTAACCAGGAAAAAGAACTGGATTTACATCATGAGTAGTGCTGCCTACCTATTTTTGTGTGCGTGCAATGTGCATATATTAGTGGTTCAACTTGGGCAGATTGCATGGGTTGAGGAATCCAACTCACTAAGCCCAAGCCGAGCATATTTTTTGTGAACTCGAGTTAAGCCCACTTAGGCTCGGGTTGTATTTGGGTTACATTATATTTCAATAAGAATATTATTTTGACTGTTAATATAGGTCAGGTTCAGGTTGGACTTGGGTAGCTACACTGCCCAAGCCCAACCCAAAAAGTGGTCAAGCTGAAAATTTTCAATTTGAGAGAGAGAGAGAGATGTCCAAATCCATCCAAAGACCGGGTTAGACTCGGTTTGGGTTCAGGTTGACCCTGTCCAGCCCACCTCTAGTAGTATGGAACTTGCCTTGGGCTATAGTGCCATGTACTCCAGTTGTTGTATTCACACCACTGTAGTAGGTAGCACATATGAAGCATGGGATATGCTGTTGTTTTATGTATTGGCTACTTGTGTCAATTTTATGCTGCATAACAGAGCTTTGTGCAATCACATTAGGATTTTTGGCAGTTCTACTACTCTTGGGGTCTCATCCAGAGGCCATTGAGCTAGTGGTCGAAAACAAAAGTGTTCATATTGCCTTATCCAATGCTGAGATTAACAACCCCTTGATGCTTTGAATTTGTTAATCAGGGTACTTGAGTGGATATCTTGTATTGTAATTTGGGTATGCTCTATCTTAAAGGCAGTCAGTTCTGCATCTTAAATTCACATTTCATATTTGGTGCCGGGCTTTAAATAAATGAAAAAGAAAAATTACATCCAATGGTTCAGGGGAAATGCACTTCTAATTTTGCTTCATTATGTAGTATGAACTTGTTTTCATTCTTCCCGTCATGGTTTACTTGGGGTCTATGTTTGCCTCATATGTTTATTTATGGATTCATCAAAATATATTCAAGTGATTACTTACCAAATTACTGTCTTTGATTTTTTATCTTTTCTATTTCTTTTTTGGTTCCTGATGCAGGCCTCGGATTCATTACGTCGTTAATTTTTATATTCTTTGTTGGTATATTTGCTTCATCATGGGTGGGTGCCACCATTTTCTTGCTAGGAGAATGGTTTATTAAGCGAATGCCCTTTGTAAAGCACATATACTCAGCCTCAAAACAAATTAGTGCTGCCATTTCTCCAGGTAATGCCTGCTGTTTCTGGTGTCTAATTCATTCGTTACCTAACTCTTAGTCGTTTGATGGGATTTAGAGAAGGGCCACAGTTGCATGCAGATCATTTTATGGGTTTTATGTTCCATTATCATAGCCAGGGTTTTACTTATGCAAAATGATGTTTTAAGATAAATGGTTAAAGTTGTACCTTCTGTTAGTATTTGTGCTATGTAAAATAGTGATGTTTTAGTTATCATGATATTATCTTCCTTGTCGGCTTGTCCTATGCAATTTAATTTATAGTTGTTTATGAAAAATAAAGCCACCAGCAGAGACGAGGTTTGCCACTTTTCATTTAGACGTTTTGTGTATCATCATGGTTCTATAACTTCTGTGAGATACCAGCCCCTGAAACTTAAAGGATCTGTAAATTGATATAGAAAAGCTGCACCTGCTGAACCTTTTTTTTATCTATTCATTTCATAATACATTGAAGCGTATTCGTCAACAGGCAAATTCATTGGTTGATAGTGTGATTTATGGAGGAGGACTTGGCCCAACTCCTTCTTTATCCATTTTTTTTTCTTGTTCTTTTCCTTGGGTTGGGGTGTGGGTGAGGGGAGGGGAAGTCAGTCTGATTATCATGTTAATATTTGTGGACTTTAGACTCAGAAATAACTCACTGTCAACATGGTTTTTTGTATCTGTCCTACATGTTCATACCACTGCATGTTTCCAGCTTAGCATCCTCATCTGAGATATATTTGTTTAATAAGTGGTGTTATGTATCTTTGACTAAATTAAAGTTTCCATTTAAATGTTGAGAGATAGTTTGCCATTTTAACAAGAGCCTGGTCAATCTTTAACATCGGGGAAGTGGCTACTTATAAAAAAGAGTTGTTTTCCTAATTTGAGGAGACACCAAGAAGTAAAGAGTGTCTGATTCATTGGGGTGGTTAGATGATCAATGTATATTCATAAGCATGTGGAGTATGGTGGTCAGATGATTTATACATATTGAATCTTTCCTGGCGCTTGGAGGAGTTGCTTTCAGGTGTTGATTTTCCAGCGAACCTCCAGTTGGTTGACTAGCCTTTTTTGTAGAAAGGTGAAGTCCTTTGGGGAACTTTTGCAGTGTTAGTCGGTTTGTTCCATTGTATGGTATAGAAAACCACCGAGGAAAACTCTTTTTCCTAAACACTGGAACCTTAAGATGTTGGGTACTGGAGTCCTTAAAAATCTGAGAAGGGATGACATTGTACTGAATAAAAGAAATTGGTGAAGCATGGAAAGGAGACAGGACATAGACACAATGTAAGTAGGATACAGACACGTTGAAGACATGGCAATAAAATATATATATTTTATATAAAAATCATATTATATACAACAAATAAATATTCTATGATAATAACAAGGAATTTGTATTTATGATCATATAATTATAATCACCCTTTCACATAGAGAAAGAGATAACAAGGAATGACATATTTTTATGCTTACATTTGTGCATGTATATAGATATATAATGGTTAAGGTGGTCAGGATGTTGACACATGTCCAAGAAGTGTCGGCCATGTGTCGGAAATTAAGAATTTCATTTTTAAATTATGAAACACATCTAAGATGTGTCAGATGTGTTTGGAGTGTCTGAAAAGTGTCTGACACGGACATGGCTCCTTATTAGGTGTCAATGCTTCTTAGGTTGTTGAAACTTGGTTCTAGTTGGGGTTTCCTAGACCTGAATCTTATTTGGAAGGTGTGGAAGGGGCAAAATTCAGTTATATGGTATTGATCTCCTGGAGCTTACTTGTCCCACCTTTTTCATTTTGTATGCTTCCTGATTTGGACACGTCATACTTGAAACATTCTCCATAAATTACTTATAGGGAAAGAATCTTAGTTTTTCTTTTTTTAATTTCATAATCATTATATATCCAACTCTGTTTTTGGTTATTTCTGAAGGGATTATCTAGTTAGATATGTGATGTCAAGTGATATGCTGAAATTGTTGGTTTATTTGAAACTCTTAAATTACAAATATTGTTCCTTGGTTGTGCTTGATTCAACTAATATTTCAAAATATTAAAAAGCTCACAAGAATCCAGGGCTTGATTTGATTTATACTTTTGAATTTTGAAAAGCCTTCTCTATGTGGCAATGGACGCAGTAATCAGTCCCCTCTTTTTTGTTACAGACACAAATACCACTGCTTTTAAAGAGGTTGCGATCATCCGTCATCCTCGTATTGGTGAATATGCATTTGGTTTTATCACATCATCAGTTGTTCTTCAGGTACTTGCAGCTTCTTTTTCTGGACGACTGCTTTTACTTATTGGTGGAGCCAACACCTTTTTGGGGTGGGGTCCAAAATTTTGCTTGCACAATTGGGCACGGGGTAATAGATCTTCATCTCCCTCATGAACTATGCACCTTCCCTTAATAAAGGAGCATGGAATGCCGTCTGAGCTAAATTGATGGTACTGCTAGATCCACTTGAGGACTTCAAAATATTCCGTTTGTGAAAGATAAATTTATGAAGTATTAAGATAGTGATTTATTCCTTGATGGTCATTTAAGAGTTATTTAGCTTGGCAAGATATTTAAGCAACAATACTTTGAACGAATTAGGGAAAAGGCTTTGTTGAGTGGAGTTAATACTATCGATGAGCAAAAGGTTCAGAAAGAACGAATAAAGAGAAACAATACATCTTTGATTCCAGCAGATACTATGTATCACTGCTACTACAATCCTACTTTGGAATCCAATGTGTAATTGGTGTAAGCAAGAAACTATAGGACCTATCACTCTATCAGGAAGATAACTAAATACTTCTATCTAATCTTGAAACGAACATTGATGCGCTTGAAATGGTTAATATGAGATTTCTTTGTCAAAACTCTTAATGTAGAAATTTGATGTCACTTGAATATTTTGATGATATTCTGCTGCTTAGTTTGATTTTCAGTTGGTTGATTGCAGAGAGATAATGGTGATGAAGAGCTATGCAGTGTTTATGTCCCAACAAATCATCTATACATTGGGGACATATTTCTGGTTAATTCCGAAGAGATCATAAGACCAAATTTGTCTATTCGAGAAGCCATAGGTTGGTCTGTTCTTTTGACTACATCTTCCCATTATTTTGTATATATGTTTTTATCCAGGATGCTCTTCAAATAAGATTTGATCACAAAACTTTTGGGTACGGAAAAGAGCATTAACTTGATGCCATTGGATGTCCTCTTGTAAATTATTTTGTACTTCCAATTTTTTGATAAGAAAGTTATTGCTGATAACCAAAATATACCACTTTGAGAGATATTAGGTGGCTGGAAGGTCGAAATACTGCTAGTTTAATAAAGTATACAAGCACAGTATTTATGTGAATGGGGACATCTACTTGCAATGCAAATGGAGTTTTTCAAGATTTTAAAATTGGATAATAATTGGATAGTCAGCTAAGTCAATTACTTATACTTTATGATATGTATGACCCTAGGGTTTCAGTATTGTAGATTGGGTTGATAATGGTAATGATAATCTGACTCATGCATATTTACACGATAAAATTACAGATATCTCAATTCACAAAGAAACACAAAGAAACTTTTCAATTGTACCAAAAATTTCACACAATCTTTTATTACATGCTTGTGGATTTTATTGACCTTTTGCTTTCCTTGTATCCAGAGATCATTGTTTCGGTGGGTATGTCGATGCCACAGGTGATTTCTCCTGGAGAAAGGATTCCTCATCAAAATGACAGGATCCCTCTGAACAGAATGATATAGAAGGGAATATCATCCTTAAGACATGTAAGATTATGATTCTGGAACCACCATGTCTTGTATTTTAAAGAACGTAGTCATCAATGTTTTGTTTTCAGTTTATAATTCAGAAAGAGTTGTTTGGTAACGTGGATCGTTAACATGGATGTTTGTTCCAGGTTTACACGATTAGAGAATTACTTGTTCATAGAATGCACTTCTGGGAAGGTGAAACCATGTTTGGTGTGGTG
This sequence comes from Cornus controversa, assembly GCA_026545225.1. NCBI lineage: Eukaryota > Viridiplantae > Streptophyta > Magnoliopsida > Cornales > Cornaceae > Cornus > Cornus controversa. The sequence goes on from CM048854.1 coordinate 32,561,558, forward strand.
GAATGGGATTCTCATTGGCAAATTTACTTTAGATGCTACATTGCTTGTTCTTCGCTGTTGTACTTCTGTCATTTGTGTAAAAAGAAATGGAAATATTGGAGACTGTTTTCCTTTTAAATTTCATTTACAATTGGCATAATCTCTCTCTCTCTCTCTCTCTCTCTCTCTCACACACACACACACACACACATCGGGGTTATTCAGTGGAATCAAATACCGGAAAATAGAAATATACTTTCCAGAAAATGTTTTACATTACAAGAAATGGAGGGAACTGTAACTAACGTGGGTGTTTCCTTTTTAACTTGTAAAGAAAATGACACCCGGAAAAAAAAAATCCTTTTTTGAGGATCTTGTAATTTCCGTAACACAAATGTCTATATATTCAGTCTTTAATTTCTTTTTCATATCCAAAAATAAAATTGTAATTCCTAATTAGTTATACATTAGGAGTTACATCTGGTGAATTTGGCGTGAGTGTTGTACATGCGTAGTGAATCTTAAGGTACGTATGAATGAAATTCAACTGGTGTATTAGGTGCATTGTAGACAATTTTCATAAGAGGAGGCCCAGGACCATTGTGTTATAAAGGCTTAAGCAGAGCTTTGTTTGGCTGGCATAGAAGCTCCTAAACATGTAGATTTCTCTGATCCACGAACTAGGTTGTAGGTATGTTGGCTTTTATAGCACACAAATTGGAAAGTGATGTTGGAGTTTCAACCAGCATGCGTTCTGGATTTAATGGATTTCCAAACGGGTCCTTCGATCTTTGCGTGGAAGTGGCTGTTGGTTTCAAATACAATAAATATATATATCTATTTTGTCGTACCTATTACGACAACTAGCTGGAATAGCTCAGATGGCTAGAGCGTGTGGCTGTTAACCACAAGGTCGAAGGTTCAAGCCCTTCTTCTAGCGTTTTGAATTTTTTTTTCCCCATTTATTTCTGTCATTTAAAACTAATTACAGCTACACTGTTACTAGCAACAGCCAACAGGGATAAATCATTAGAGTTTTTTTTTTTTAAGAAGATTATTTTCTCTTTCAACTACCAAATTACTAGCGACAGGGATAATAAATTATTAGTAAAAGTTCAAAAAAATAATGAAAACAGAAAGCAGTTGTTCAACTCATCTTTTGTTCATTCATATTAGGAAGCTTGAAACAAGAATACACAACTATATCCAATTATATTAACAAACCGTTCTGACCATTGATAAAATAGATAAGCTCATCTCAGTATTAAACAGACACATACTTTTTTTTTTTTTCTTTTCTAAAAATATAGAACATTCAAGGGTTTGATGAAATAAACCATTATTTCAAAGTACCCAAAGTAGATTAAAACCATTTTTAACTTGTTGAGAACACTCTTTCTTTACCCTCAAATCTTCAGGTGGAAACCCAGAAAAATAGAACAGTAAAATTCTTCATTTCATGATTATTCATTCTCACTACATCTGCAAGGTCAGAATGAACGGACAAAGTGCAACAACTACCAAGCTTTTTTTTTCAACTACTTGAAATCGGCTATATGAATCTTATATTTCTATTCCACCCTATCCAAGGCCAAAGCCTCGGTCAAACCACAATTCATTTCAATGAATTGCCCGTGTTTCTTTACACGGCTGGACCCAAGCCAGGTAGTTTGACAGTTAGCGTAAAACTTTGTCATGACCAATATGAAAATGAATCATATGAATGAATGGTCAGAGTGCAAGTCCAGAAATAGCAGCACAATCAAATTTGAAGATACAATATCTTTTCCATGATACAGAGGATGAAATTGCAAGCAAAATAAAAATGCTCTTTTAAAACAAGGAAGAACTCTTTTATTATCGCTCATACCACAGTACAAAATTGTATAAAAATCAAAATAATCAACCTGACACATTTACATATGATAAAAATCTATTACCAAATACAAGGCAACACAAAAGAAATTTTTTCTCTTTTTATTCTTTTTCTATAAAAGAAAGAATAAATGATATTAGCGCTTCCGCTCAGCTGTAGGGGGTAGTTTTTCTGACGGTCCACTAGGAAGCTTCTGTCCAGTTTCACCCTCAATCTTCCTCTTCAACTCTCTGAGTATTCGAATTTGCCCCAGCTTCTCAGGAGACAGTTTATCCCAATAAATCCCTACGGTCACAGAATTGAAATGGTTCATTCAATTTAACATCATTTTTCCAGCTATAATGAACAGCATTGATCAGACAAGTTCATGCCCACCACAATAGTTAAGACTGCTCATGTCAAGTGTCGGTTTGTCTTGAAACCGGGCGATAAAATACGTGGGAAATTTATTTATTCAGAATTTTACTACAACCCACACTTCGACCTCTTCCAGTTAAACAGTTAGGAGCTCAGCTGGGTTTAAGGCCATTTGATCAACCTACTGAAAGGAAAAATATGAAGCCAAACAAATTTCAGTCTCACTGACCTTGAGGCTTTGGAATACTTGTGTTGGTAAAAATTACTTGAGTCGGAGTGCATATAATGTCAACTGGCACATCATGGATAAGCAGCTTCTCGACTGGAATATCATCTACCAGTTGTTGGTCGTGTACTGCAAGAGCAGTTCATAAGTAATATTTGATGCGACAAAGAAATATATTAAAGTTTGACTAAAAGATTCAATATCAAAATAGTTCAGTGATAATCAGATGAAAAAGGTGAGGATATAAACACATATAGATGATGTGCTGCAAATACATATGTGGAGTCCAACCACTTCACTCATACAAACTAGTAGTTCAGTGATAATCAGATGAAAAGGGTGGGGATATAAACATATAGACAATGTGCTGATATGTGCTGCAAATATATATATGGCGTTCAACCACTTAACTCATACATGATCTTCTCATCTATAAATGACCCTTCTGACAGATAATACTAGACATCAGAATTGGTAACATACTACTTGGTATACTTTCTTGGATACTGTGCATCAAATTACTCCAAAAAAGATCCTAAATCTGAACTAAAGAATTAGAGTTTGACAGGCACACATGTACGGACACCGTCATAAATTTATGACAGTCAAAACTCGAAGTTTCCACTATCACAGGAAACTAAATGATACTCAAATAGGAAAACAGTGTGCGGAAAAATGGCATAAAACCAGTTTCTAAAGATGGTATGACAACAACATAAAATGAAAACATCACACTCTAATTGCAAATCCAATTTTCCTGTCGCTCAATTATGGCACAATCATGCACCAGCATGTGTAAAATTCATGTTGAAAATGTACAGGAACTTTCTAAAGGAAAAGTGAAAAATCAGAAACAAGCCAAAGAAATAGAGCTTACCAGATGTAACAACTGGTGTGGAGTCATCAATTGCACCCATGTACCGCAGCATCCCATATTCAAGTTCTGCAAACCCCTACAAACATTATCCGGAAAAGAAAATAACATCCTAGAAACCCTGACCAAAATGGTGTCAAACTTCCATGAATTCATGACTATCCAGAATGTCGAAATTCATAAAGCGATATAAAATAATCCCAAATGATTCCATGGATTCCAGAAATCAACAACTGAACTTTTTTTCTTTTTTATGTGTTAATGTATGTGTAGGAAATTAATATTACTGGATGTTCACCAAATTTCACCATAAATTCTAAAGTAAAAAGCTAAAAGCCATTCTATGACATTCGGATATGTAAGAGCCAGTTTAAAAGGATTGAATAACAAAACTAAACAATTATATGATGTGAAATGTATAAAAAGGTGAGCCCTTGGGTAGTAGAAGCAATCCCAATTAGAAATTTTTTTGTAAAGGTTGATAATTGTTTCTTGCAAAAATTTGACCCAGACAGCATTGAATTATGCAACGAGAAAATAAGATTAAGCAAATGCTTATTTCATTATAATTAGTATAATAATAGTAAGTAATAATATTAAATCCTAAACCTTAACATTGCATACAGAAAACCACAAGCAAAGCCAAGCCCCATTCAACACATTAGCTTGATTAGTTCACAAACTGGGGAACAAGCACAAAACTCCTGTTCTTTTGAATAAATGAATCTTTAGCAGAATTTGCAAATTGAAATGAGATCTGAAGCACTTAACTACGTTAGACCATAACAAAATTTAATTATATTTGAATTCTGTACTTCTGAATCTTTTAAGAATAACGCATAAAGTATCTCTAAGTATGTGAGAAAAAATGGAATGCAACAGGCAATATATTTTACCTCACCCTTGCCAAGTCGAGCCCCTGTCTTTGGGTTAACAGCAACTGAACCGATGACAATTAGATCTACCTTGATCTTTTCATCCAATCCAATTGGCCTTCCATATTTGGCGACCCCTACAGAGGTGCATGCCTCTTTGATTGTACTAGGAGTTAACATAGAGGATTCAAGTACAGAGAAAAACCCTGTTCTGAGACGGGGCTGAGGAGTTAATAGCTTCTTTCCATCTGCATACACATGAAAATATCAATTAGTATATGAAGCCATATTAAGACAGAAAAGAAAAGTAGCTGTTACAATGTAATAGCGCTTAGGGCATATCTGATATAACCACAGGGAAGAGATACATAAATTCTTTAAGAACAAATAAACATGCAGGTTCAGTATTCATGGGCAAAACTCATCATTCTCGGTACCCCGGTTCAACTATATTTGGCACAGCAGTAAAAAACTCAAATTTCCAAATCTAGTCAATTATGAAGAGTCACCATTTCAGCTGAATAGCAGTTTTCATATCCCTTCTTTTACACACTATTTGTCATGAGTGAACCTCTATCATTCCACATCACTAAATATGTACATCTCTAACAACAGATAAATTGGCAACTCTAGAAACCCCATGGGATCTAAAGTTTATTACTGCATTAAATTGTGTGTGAGTAAAAATATAACCCATCCACGGGTAATTTTAATTGTCTTACATTCCAAATAGCTAGTTCCAAGACTGTTTAAAGAGGGTTTAATTGGCACACATGACACAACCCATTCAATGAAACCTTCATGAACTTTATCAGCATATATTTTTGTGCATATATCTCTATGTATATATGAATATCTACAATATGTAGCTTTTATATATGGAAAGTACGGGAATTCAATAATATATATATATATATATATATATATATATATATATATATTTTGGAGTTCAATATATACATATAATAGTTCTTGAGAGATTGATAAAGAGCTTAAACAAACATACACACACATGTGGTAATATAAATGAATAATAGAGTATAATAATTGAAAAACTGACCATTGAGTGTGAGGAACCTGACTTGCTTCTGCGGCGAATCCGGATTCACCTTCACACATTTCGCCATCCGGAACACCTCCAACCCACTTAACTGTCAAAAGATTCCCTAGAAAATAAGCCCAATTTTCCTTCGAAACAAACAGAACCCAGAATATTCCCAATCAAATGAAGAAAGATAGAGAAACAGAGAATTACTATACTTTATCAGCAGCCATTGATGCGCCAACAAAATTCGGGATCCGGTGGTGAACGGGCCGAGGGAATTGGGCTATGTTCAGCGCCTCCATCAAGTCCCAAACCCTCTTTCGGATCACCCATTTCCAGGCTTTCGGGTCGTCCTCGTCGATGGTCTCTCTCTCCGAAGTATCTGCCATTGATTCTCGTGCCTTGGCGTCGAGTCTGAGCCGCTCGGCCTCGTAAGCCGACTCGTCGAATACGACGCCGTCTCTGCTGCTTCCACTCTCCACCTTGAATGTCTTCTGAGAACTTCTCGGGCTGCAGTTGTTGTTGCTGTATATACTTCGATTTCTAGAGAGAGAAAAGGGTCTGTTGTGGGTTTTCGCAAAGGGTGAGTGTTTTGCTACTGCAAATGCTATTGAAATTCGAATTGCACTCGCGTCCATGGACACAACTCAAGTTTCGGGTTACAAACACCTTCCAGCTTGAAGGAAGTGTACGTGTCAATTGCTAATGTAGAAAGAGAGAGGTGATAATAAGACACATGTTCATCGTAGATTTATTTATGAATCCTTTGGTATGTGCATCTCTTAGCTTAGGGCTTATTTTATCATTTCACGTTTTTTTTTTTTTTAATTTATAAAGTAAGGGTACTTTAGTCATTTTATTAATCAATTTCTTTTGAATTAAAGATTTGTCTTTATTTGCACAAATTAAAAAATATAAAAAGATTTTGCAACAATAAAAGGCTTTTGCACATTTTCTATATAATTGAAATTTTTTTTTTGCACTTTACTTTTTTTTTTTTTTTTTTTATGAAGACAAACGTATAAAGTTTTAATTTTAGTCATTAATGTCACTATTAAAATTTAGTTGTGTAGATAAAATAGTCAGAAACTTTAAAATCATGTAAAAATCACAATGAAATTGTTTTATTGATATATTATTACACAAGTTTACTAGGACCATAAATATGATTTCTTTACCAATGAACTTCAATTCTTAGCTAACTATGATCTAGGAAGCAGGAACGCATTCATGAGTACGACACACACACGAAGATACAACAATTTCAAAAAACAAAAAATACAACATGGATACATCAAAAAATAATAATTTAATATATTATATTATTATATATATAAAATAATATTTTTTCGTCATTTTATCCATGTAATCATAAATGATATCCACTAATTTTAAGTTTAGAACTAAATGTTTGTTATTTTTAATTTTAATTTTATATTATTTTTCTAATTAACCCATAATATATTATAAATTGCATTGAATCTCATTCTTCTTAAAAAAATTAATTACAAAACCATCTCTTCGTGTCGTGAAAGTGTCCAAAACACGTTCTTGTCGTATCTCAACCGTGTCCAACCAGAAAATAAAATATTCAAATTTCAGGACACTTCTAGTCGTATCCGATACTGTCACGACACCCCTAGGTGAAGTGTTGTACTTCCTAGAATATGATGTGTATCATTCTTCTATAATCACTCATGAAGAAATATCTAATTTTGGTAATTAATTTAAAAGCAAATAATACTTCAAAAAGAAATTGAAGATGGAGGTGATGAATTTGCAATATATATTTTAAAAACAAAATTTGCTGTATTGGACAAGGAATTCTCTACATTACTTTGTATTGTATTTGGTGCTTTTCCAGTCTTGAGAACTATTTGTTAAGGGTCAAAGCACCAATATATCACATATTTTTTAGAACTCAAAAACAGTTTGTAGAGAATTATAAAAGAAATTACCGAGGATTGGTAGAAGAAGATGAAAAAAAATTATAAAAGAAATTTCTCTGAAATTCAATCTTTTTCCTTTTCAAGTATGATTACAATTTTTTCTATACAAAAAAAAAAATCAATAAAACAAAATTTCAAGCTGCTCAATTTTTTTCTTCTTTTTCTTTTTTCCCTAAGCAGCTGTTCAATGTTACATGCATGCAAATAGACAATTACGCCAAACAAGCCCTTCATAACATGTCCAAGCCTCCAAATGCCTAGTGCACATCCGAAAATAAATATGAATACTATGATCAAAGCCTCCACTAGGACCTGATCTATTGTTTCTGTTAGCTCGTTGGCTGACACAATCAATCAAATGAAAACAAGAAGTAGAATATGTAATAGACAAACTCTACTTTTATTGGTATATACAGTAGGATTTTCTAAATCAGGACTCGTAGATGACATCGGTGAGGAACGGTGATGGTCAACAGATCTCACCATAACCTACATGCTTCACATTTAACAAATCCACAGAGAGAGAGAGAAGAAGATCTGAATGTATGTGTGTGTGTGTGTGTGTGTATTAAGAGAGAGAAGCAGCAGCAGTGGAGGAAGAGGGAGAAGAAGAAGAAGAAGAAGAAGCAGCAGTGGGAAGGACGGGGAAGAAGAAGAAGAAGAAAAAGAAACAAAACCCAAATGGCATAACTGTACTAACAAGATTTATACAATACAACAAAGAAAGAGGAAACAGATCTCTCAATCACAAGGAAATACAACATTCCCTCTCCCTTCTTCTCTACAAAACCAGTATATCAGCAAAAAATGGTTCCAAATGGCGTAGCCAGCCCTACAGATATATACAGAATACAAAGAAAATACGGAAAAGCGATCGCTCAGTGAAAGTATATACCCGCTCTCTTCTAATCTACAAAACCAGCATCTCCAATGACAATAGTTCTACTCCAATGTTTAAGAAAGCAAAAAAAATTATTAAAAGCCCAAAACGTTGAGAAGAGCGGTGAAAGCACAAAAACAAAGAGCACTCCGTTGCTACAAAAGCAATTAAATTACAGTTCCAAGATATGAGATAAAACAGTAGAGAGAGAGTGTCACGTAGGTATCTTTTTGTCTATGGCTCATTACCCTTGGTACCCTTTCTGTGTGAAGGTCCTCAAATAGTCTGCAACTGCGAAAAGGAAATTCGTATCATTGAACCACCAAGGGAACTAGCATGCTTGGACACAAGGGCTTCAGTTGCCTGCTCCTCAGTTTCAAACAGGACAAGCGCCTGCTTCTTACCATTCATCTCAAAGAGCTTGGTATTGACAACGGGGCCATGTTCCTCCATGTGGGACATAATCTCCTCCTCTGTGACATCCTGGGGAAGGGTGGACAGGTGGATCATCTTGGTTGGAGAGCAGCAGTAGCGGTAATTCTTTGCAGCATTACGGTTAAAGCGGTTAAGATTTGAGTTCATGTACTCGTGTGTATCAGCACCTGTTGTAATGTTCGGATGCTTTGAGAAGTTCACTTCCAAATGCTTTCCAAACAGCATGGCTCCCTGTGTCCAAAAATCAGAAAGCTTTGGTATCGACTATCCAATGACAAAGAAGTTGTGAAAGATAAGAGGCCATATTCGAAACATCAAATAATCTAAGTTAATACAACTCAATAGAGCCCATGTCCCAAAAAAGTAGGATCGGCTACATGAATCATGTTTCACCGCTCCATTAGCGCCATAAAATACCCTCGCCTTGCCCAGGATTCTCGGTGTTCATGTTCATATGGATTCACAAAGATTTTGCATAGCTGTCAACTACAAAGTGAACTCAATTCATAAAGTAGTACTAATTAACTACTGTTTAGTGGTTTCAAGGGTTCAACCAACAATAACCAAAATAGGCCATGGTATTCAAAAGAATAACCAAATCAGGATAGAAACTTCAGACCCAACATCATAAAAGCCTAAGAGAAGTAACAAGAGAAGGTGGTGTTTTGCATGGTAAACATACTCATGCTAAATTTCTGTTGACATCTTCAAAAGCAAGAGGGTCCATGGACATATCCCTCTGTGAGGATATCAATAGATAATAACAATGACTGGTATACGCCAGGAAGCATAACAAGCTTCAAGACAATTTAATTATTATACAGAAGAATATGCTAGTAAGAATATGTAAGCCAGTTAAAGTACTACATTGATTTCCTTTGTTTGGGGGATGCTCCAAGTTGTGAATAGCCTAATGGCAAGACTCTCACCTCACATCCTAAAGGTTGGGAGCTCAAATTTCCTTGGGACCACCCCAATTGCCCAGTGAAAAGACGACCAACGGACTACATGTGCCCGGTGGAAGATTATGGGATGCTCTAAGAGGCCCGACACCACCATCGCCGGGGGAAAAAAAAGATGGCATTCTTGGTTTATTGAAGGATAAAACCATGGGAAAGCTTCTCTTCATAGTTAAGTGGCACAAAATGGTTTAATACTAAAGTTAGCCAATTGAAACAGATAGTGGATTTAATAGGATTATGAATGAGATGGCAATAGATAATACAAAGAATATTTTCTATATGCAGGCAACACAAGTGATATTATATATAAAATAATGAAAAACTCGGAGCACAAAACAGATAACCCTCATCTATGCTAAATTGATAGGAATAAATTTTGAGATCGCACTTGTTAATTAGAAACTAGGGAAGTGACAGAGTTAGTAAAGATACTGTTCAAGTTTAATTGGAAAAATTAAGACAAGCAATATCAACTGGTCAACTTGCACACTAGATCATGGAAAATTCTGGTTGATCAAAATATACTTGGACAAAATAAAGAAACAGAACTGTGTTAATCAGTGTCATCAACACATAAACTCACACAACAACAATCTCATTTTTTCATTGAGAAACTGACAATTATCATAAAATCAAGTATATTGATCACAACAATAAGCTAAAAAGAATCTTATGAAAATTAAAGGAAACAAACCTTCAGAAAATGTACTGCCAGTTCAGCCTGAAAGCCGTCGCCCATCTGAACTAATGCATGGTCTGGTTTATTGCGGAGAAGTTTGATTCTCACAATATTTCCATAAAGGGAGAACAGGTTGAAAAGCTTATCCTCATCTATTCTCTAAGATGCGAAGTGTTATCAACGCGAAGGGTGGAGAGGAACAAAACTTGAGATTAGAGAATGGGCATTGGTCATCCACAGACCTCAAAAAAATAGAAAATAAAAAATAAAATAAAATAAAAAACTGAAATGACACAGAGAGAGAACTTACATCAGGATTTAGATTGGATACAAGTACGGTGCATCTGTCATTTGTCCCACTTATTCCAGGAGGCAAACTTCCTCCAAAGGCAGCCGCGACTGCAGCAGCAGCATTGCCCATCTAAAATTTAAGAAAACCATATAAAATCCAACTATATAAAGGTTTGGCAGTCATTTCACAAATATATAGAAGACAAATTAGAACAAATTTTTTTGAGTAAATTATGATTTATTGAGACTGTTATGTCAACTTAGGTTCGCATATTTCATGGATCAAAACTAGAGTCTGTAATTTTGTTTTATTATTAGTTTAGTTAAGATTTTAAAAGTTAGTGTCAAGTTAGTTACCTCTTGGTCATGGTCAAAGATGGAGTTTAAGTTTCAACAAAGGCAGAATGGTAATCTTCAATATGAAGGGCACAAACATAAATTGACACTACCATATGCAATCACCAGATTAGGGTTCATGCATTCATACATTAGGGTTTCCCGATTAGATGTTTTGATTTTAGAAAAACCTAATTGAATTGCATAAAATTGCTTTTGGGAACTTGCTAAATTTGAAAATAGTGCAGATGGCACTTCAATTAATCAACAGATCAATCGAAGGCTACTGGTTGCATTTCGATCAATCGACATAATTCTCAATTGATTGAGATATCCGAAACAGCAGTTTCCTTTTAGGTTTGAAAAAAAAATATTATTCACTCTTGACTCTACAACTTTGTTTTGTCTATTAATACCCTATTATATAAAAAAAAATCCTAGACATATAGAGAGACACGTAAGCTAGAGTATTTGTGCAAAATTGAGAACATATATTTTTCTTTTGGCATAGATTAGTGAGTGTAATATATGAGTGTTGACAACTAAATTGTTACTGAGATGTATTTAAGAGTTCAACACCAAAAAACAATCAAACAATCGAGATTGGAGTGACAGCTGGTCTAGAGATTAGAATTGCTATTGAAGAAGCAGATCCTTGAGGAGTAAAGTCTGTTGACGAAAACTCGAATGAAGCGCTTGGTGAATCACTCTGTGTCAAGAGGTAACTAGAAATTCTGGGGTATGTAAAATTTAAACTAGTGTAATATCTCATTCTGGTAGTGGATTTTTTATCTGACTAAACTAGGTCTTGTGGTTTTTCCTGTTTGAGTTTTCCACGTAAAAATCTTAGTGTCAAGTGTTCATGCTTTACATAATTACATTGCTTTACGTTACTTCTGGTTCAATGATTGTTATAATAAGCATGATGGATTGATTGGTATTTAATAATTAGATTTACTTTAAAATTTCAGTAAATTATGTAAAATTCAAAAAGTAGTTAAAATTAGTTAAAGCTGTCATCAAGACCAATTCATCTCCCTTCTACGTCTAAATCACGGACCTTGCACTAACTCTCTATCAGAGCCTAGGGAGGTCCTTACCCCGTCAAAGACAAAAATAAAAATAGAACATCAAGGCAGTACAAGAGGCTGAAGGAACATCAATTCAGTGCCAACCATTTAACAAATCCCATGCACTAGAAATCTCCTAGTCAAAACTTTTGCTCCCAATGATGCAAAATATTAAATGAACGAAAGGCCCTTGTGCTCTTAAAAGATCTCCATGGGTGCAGGAGGTTTTATGACAAAAACCATCAACAGAGCCAGCTGCCAGCAGCAGGCCTACAAGATGGGATTCTTGAGAAAGATTGGGCACCAATCAGGCAATCAGAGTACATGTATATCTCATTTAAATAGCTGTTTCATAACAAGGAAGAGGGTCCAACTTGTAAACATCGATTATTTCCTCAATGATGCAAGGAGACAAATTCCCAACTCTAAGAAAAGCATCTCAGATGGCGCTATAACATGACCAGAGCAATACCCACCTGTGGAAATCCAACTAAAACATAGAAAAAAACAGTACACACGTGAGAAAGTGACTGAATAGCCCCCCCAGAAAGAAAAAAAACGAAACAAAGGCAGCAGATAGCTAAGCAATTGCCAAATTAAGCACCTGCTCTGGCTCCAGAAGCTTGAAGGGCATACATACCTCCTGCATCTCCATATCCAGGCTGTTACGCCACAGAATGGATATAAATTAAATATCAGAAGGCACAACAGGTAGCAAAGTTATACAATATCATGTCTATAACTTCAAATGGCAGTAAAAAATAGACATACTTGGGAGGACCTGCCCTTCTGTTCTGAAGGCAAAGATGGGTTTGTGAAATCCCTATCAAAGATAGAAAGCAAAGAATGCACCATTGTCAGGATGATGCCACCAAATGTAGTTGAAGGTAGCTCGCCAAAGAGATCAAATGATTTCACAAGCAAATATATAAGTATATAAAGTCAAAAATCATGAAGCTATTAATCCACCTTGACCGCTCATTATTGAAGTTCACTTGTAACTCGTCCAGGCTGTATTGTAAAGAAGTATGATTAATACAATATCCACAATAGCATGGATAAAATAATTGAGAAACTGAAAATTTTAAAAGATGTTTGGAACCTACTTTGAAAACTGAATGTCCAGCTGACAGCAACCATCATATATATTACGACCCTATAAAGATGTTGCCAAATGTTAAACTTCTTTTCAAAAGCCAAACCAGTAAGCAAACCGTTGATGAGCCTTCATTTCAAAATTCAAGTTAATTTGTTGAATACAATATAAACTACACACCTGGAGAGAGTTTCTAGCTGAAACAGCACTTTGGCGTAATTGATACTGAATAAGGGCTTGAAAACCTATGCATTCCACAGATATGGGTCAAATAAAGCCCAGAACTTGCATAATTTGAAGGTAAAAAAACGTCCCCAAAAAAGTCCCAGCACAGTTCAAGGAATGGAAATATATGGACATTTCACCTCCAAAAATAATAAACCAGAAAATTTTGACAAGCAGGATATGAAAACATATAAATATTTATTCCTGACAAAACCTAATGCCAAACGCATCCAGTTATGCTCATAAGTCAGAATGAGAGATGAAATTAAGAAATAGCGAGAATGTGATAGAGAGAGAAAACTTGAAGAAGCTGACCAGCTGACTTCTGAAATGTGACGATCTTCTCCACAAATCCAAGAGGAGAAAAAACTTGATGCAGCACTTCCACAGTAATAGGATATAGCATGTGATGAATTGTAACTAAGAGAATTCGATTAGGCTGTGTACCCAGAGAATGCCCGACAGCAGACCAGCATAGAGACAGGAGAGAGAATAGAATAGAATGAATAGAGAAGAATATATGGAGAAAAGGATAAAGAAAGAAAAATAAAATATTACATGAAATAACAATATAACAAGCAAACATAAAAAAGCACTAAAACAAGATGGCATATAAAAAGAAAGACAGAAAGAGAGTGTTAACTAGTTAAAGGGGGGAAAGAAAGAAACAGTAAACCTTATTAATCAATTTGTACAGAGATTTCATGGATAGTCTTACTCTTATATCACACCACTAAATTGCTATACCAAAATGTATGCATAACTAGCATATGATATGCACTGCACCAACAGTATTTAGAAGTAAAAAGAAAATAGGTTACTCTATGCCTAAATCCCAGTAGCAAAAACACAAAATAGACAAGTAATAAATGTGAATCAGGAGGAGAAAAACAATTTGAAGACCTCAAAGGACAAAAGAAATGAATTTGAACATGAGAAACCTCAACAATAAGAGACCATCAGGCTTTTTCAGAGTGTCCTAACTCCTAATCTTATTGCGGTAAATTAATCCATTTGTCTTTCCAGCACTCCACTAAACCAAGGGATCTTCTATACACTTGACAAAAGATTTGGAGCAAGAAAACAATTAACATTTGAAATTAAGTCCATTCTACATAAAATTGAAGTTTTATGAGAAGCACATCACAATAGGTGTATCAAGGTAACAAGTTAATACATGAAAATAATTTTTCCTAAAAGAATACGCCTTCACTAGTGCACCAGTACACATAGGAGAGACAGCAAAGCATCAATATTATAGTGACAAAGAACATAAATAATACCCACTTTATAAGAATTTTCAATTTAAAAATAGTACATATTAGCCTGATAGCAGTCACTTTGTGCAATATGATGCTAAAGGTTATCTATGTATCCAGTCTTCACTGGGTCATGCCTTTATGATAGAAGTATAACCAGTTTTAGAAATGGAATGGTAACAAACTCAATCAAACTAGTGATGCAAAAAATGTTATTTGAAAATTACATAATATTTTGGCAAAACAAAATAAAGAAAATACTAAGAGACATTTGCCATGAAACTGAACTTTAACGTAAATACCGTTTCCTCTCAAAACCGATCAACAAAAAAAAAAAAACCCTGGAAACATGCAAATTGCCAATAAAGCCCATTGCATAATATTATATCCCGTTAACATCAAGTGAATGTTGTAGAGAAATAGTACACAGAAATAGGGATGGCAATTCAACCAAGTTTGCGGGGTCCCTGTCACACCCCGCACCTAGTGCAATGGGTTTAGGATGCTCTTAAATGGGGTAGTGGCAGGTTCAGGTAGATATATGCAACTATGAAAGTCCATCCCGGGTTTGGGGGTGAACTGGGATTAGAGCCGTTATGCCAAGATTGGAACCTGAATTCTGATGACCATAAGAAGAATGAACAAATGTTTTAACCTCTTTGGCGTTCATAACGCCTAAATACTTCAATCAAAAAGCCACTACTAATTTAAAATATCTCATCTGCTGCAGTCAACTTTCTAATAAATTAATAATCGGTGAGAGATACTATATATTTATTATTAACATAAATATTATTAAAATTCATCCAATTTCCATTAGCCATAAACTTCTTCAAACTTCTTATCAAAACATAATAGATGGAATATTGCATGTTTTTAATAATATTTCCAACATTATCTTAAAAAAAATAGTAAAAAACTAGTTTTGCCACATAAGGGTGGTTCCTTCAAATGCTTCTGTTCTGAATATACCAATAACAGCCAATTTCAGAGATACCAAACTAGTGCATAAAAAAACTGACCTCATCACCACGTCCTTGAGCATTCTGATCCATAGTTGTTAATTCTTGATGTGATGAGAATTGAACATAAACATTCCTCCCCCTAGAGGTAACCGTCAGAAATTTGGAACACAAAAGCAGATGTAAAAAAAAATTATCAGAAAGTAAATATGCTCAAAACAGTATTCCCAATCCCAAAAAGTAAAATGAATTAATACAGAGCATTTATTTATCATGATACCCAAAAAAGATGTGCAGTAATTATATCATGATACCTTATGCTCGGTTGAACATTTGTGTAGAATTGCAATGCATTGACAGCTGAAGGAATGTCTTGCATTTGGAGGAGGGCCTGCAGATATGGCAGAAAAACATTTAGTTCATGGGTTAGCTTGGAACACTAGACAGCTCCATCGGCCACAAAAGAAAGACCTGATTTTTAGCACGGAGCATGACGAGCTTGGTGACAACCCCAAATGGCTGAAATAGCTGAAGCAAATCATTCTGGAAAAAGAATTAAGTGTATCAGTAGATATATATATAGAACAGAAGTAAGAAAAAGATGCAATCATTTATGTCACTATTAATTAGATTGATTTTTGTGTGTAACTAATAGGTTATGGAATACTTTGAATATTTGAATGATCTTATACCATATTATTTTCTATAGTCAGAATATTAAGACATCTGTTGTAAAGAAAATAAATAATAGCTTATGGATTTTTAATTTAATTTTTATTTCATACTACTAGTCCGGCCTCCCAACTTAAAATTCCCGGGTCCGACCCTGAGCATAAAGGTTTCACTGGTAAACTAGAAAAGCTAAAAAACACCATATATATATAAATTTATAAAGAGGAAGAGAGGGAAGGTATACCTCAGAAATTTCATGTCCCACATTACGGACATGAATGACCTTGGAAGGCTCTGCCATTTTTCACAACCCTGAACCAATTGCAATATTCGCACTCCTTAGATTGTACGGACAGTATAGAATCCAAAAAAAATTCAATTGAAAGGGATGCAATGCATGTAAATACAGACCATGTGCAAAAACAAATAATGCTTTCAAAATTTTAGAAATGAATAAGAGAATTAAGGAACAAAAGGAAAAAATTAGGCTTTCTTCAGTCAAATAGCATGGACAAATTCTTTCAAACATGAAATCCACTAAATATAAATCAAACTAAAAAATGAAACTTTATTTCTGGAATCACTTGCAGCATCACCAGAATATATATATATATATATATATATATATATATATATATATATATATATCAACAGATCATTTAAACCGGGAATTTATGCTAAATCCTGAATACGTTGCAAACTACAAACATGTACATATCCAAACAATAATAAACGAATAAAAGAAATCAGCTTGATGGTTTTGAACCTGCAACCCTAGATTTTCACTTAAAGTGAACGGTGAGCCGAAAATCGATGAGATGAGAAGTAAACCTGAAGAAGCAGACAAGAAATTTGCCCGACGAGAGAGAGAGAGAGTATATCTATCTCACGCCCATCGAATATATAAATAAAAAATACTTACGGACTTTTATTTGGATACTGTTCCAACAGAGATCCGACCCGATTGAAACAAATCCGATCATGATTGAATCAAACTTGAATTATGGAAAAAGTCATGAATTAATGCTTATGAGAAGAGTCATGAATTATTTTTATGGTGCATTGGATTGAGAAATTTATTAAAAGTATCTCAATTCGGTAATTAGTAAATATAGAGCTCTCTTTATATTATTACTTTTTGTAATAATGGAATGAAATGAACATTTCATTAAAGTAAGAATTGAATGAGAATGAGAATGAAATGGAATGATCATTCTCATTCTAGAGTTTGGTTTCAAATATGAAATGATGCAGGAATGGAATGATGATTACATTATTTTTGGTAACTAAATTTTTTTTATAATATTTATTAGGAATGGAATAACCATTTTATAAGTTGAGTGGCGGAATGAATTTTCATTCTTTTTCATTCGAAAGGAATGACGCAGAATGGTCATTCTCACTTTTATTTTTCTTACCAAACAAATGAATGAATCAAAAAAGGTAATATTGACATTTCAATTCATTCCATTATTGCGTACCAAACGCAGCATAAATGTAAACAAATAATACATACAGTATCAAAACACAAGAATTAAACCTAAGTGATAGAGAACCGACTTGATACAAATTGAGACCCAAGGTAATATAGATAAATTATAGGGAAAATTAAATTTTAGTGACCAATCCTAAACAAAATTACTCTAAAGTGACCATAAAGTCCAGAAAAGATGAATAATCGCCAAAATTGAAACTTAATTGTTGATTAGTGACCATTTGAGAGTAATATGGTAAAAAAATACTTCATGTTTATTAAACATTCTAAAAATAATTTTTTTATGACGAAATTGTCATTCAATATAAAGATAACTCATTGAATTTATCATCCTCTCTCTTTCTTCCTTGTCCATCACTCTTTTTTTTCCTTTTTAGTTTGAGAGTCTACCAATTAAAAGATTTGATTTCTTTATCATCGTTATCTCTTTTCCCGTTCTCTTAACCGTGGTCTCAAAACATATTATAACAGAGAGGGTAAGAAGTTAAATAACAACCAAGAATTATATATGAATATAAATAATACAATATATATATATATATATAATTATTAGTTAAAAGTTCTTTCTAATATCTTATTATCTATATAGAGCCATATTAATGGACATGGACAAGTCTTTTAGTATTTTTGATCCAACGATTATAAGAATTCTAACTCAATGAGAGATCATCATTATAAATTTGTTTATTACATTATGTCTGGAGACAAAGATCCTGCTCTCATTTAAAAAAAATAAAAAATAAGAAAAAAAACCCACAAAAGGTTCTAGCAAAATGGTAATAATAAAAGTTTGTACTATTATTACACTTGTATTACCCTGACGCTACAACAGCCATAACCACCATCCTGGGGCATGGACTCGATCCCTCCATCCTCAGTTCCTCCCATCTTCGTCTTCTCCTCCAAGACCTACCTCAATTTGGTAGAATGAGTCATTTTCTTTTTAGATAACTTGAAACAAAATGTTTAATTGAGATTAATGTAAAGGGTAAATTTGTCCAATTATAAAACAATTTATTAGAGAAAAGATATTTACGTAATAAGTGATCAAATGGTCACTCATCGGCAATTAAGTTTGAATTTTGGTGACTATTCATCTTTTTCGAACTTTATAGTCACTTTAGAGTAATTTTGTTTAGGATTGGTCACCAAAATCTAAATTTCTCTAAATTATATATATTCAATTCCTCTTTTCAACAATTGCATTTCACCTACTTTTTTCTTTTAAAAAAAATAAGATGGTCCATACACTAATTAATACATCACCCCTTATTTTATAATACCACAACTACTCTTTATACTATCAAGTTAAACTCTTTTTTACCTTCTTTAGTTTCTTTATTTTGTTTTTTTTTTTGGCCCTATCAAAAGAAATTATTTTTTTTTTTACCTTTTTTACTTTCTTTAGTATTTTTTTTTTTTTGTCTTGTCAAAATGGATAATTTATTCAACAAAAATATATTTTTTTTTGCTTCTTCCAATAGAGAGAATTTATTCAATAGAGATAATTTTTTTTAACCTATCAAAAGATATAATTTATTGAATAACAATAACTTTGTTTTGGGTACTCTTAATGTAGATCATTTATTCAACAAGAATAAATTTTTTTATGTACTTTTTTTTTGGGTTCTGTCAAGAGAAATTTTATTTAATAAGGATAACTATTTTTTGGGTACTTTTTAATTTTTAATTCCTACCAAAAGAAATAATTTATTCAACAGAGATATTTTTTTTTTATCTCATGCCAAAATATATAATTTCTTTGACAGATATATATCTATATATATTTTGGTCTTGTCAAAAGAAATAATTTATTCAACATATATAACTTTTTTGGCTCTTGTAAAAAGAGAAATTTTTTTTGATTAATTTTTTCCGAGTTTTTTTTTGGATCCGATCAAAAAAGATCAAAAATATTAAATATAAAAGACAAATAAGATGTCTGAAAGGGTAGTTTAGTATTTTGAAAAAAGTTAATCATTCACATGTGAAGTGAATGTTAGAACTTAGAAGTGACATTTCTACTAAGAAGTGAATGTTAGAACTTAGAAGTGACATTTCTCCTAAGATGGGAGTGCAAACTTAGAAAATAAGAGTGCGAAATCGCCTCCCTTCATTATATTGTTATAAATGATCCTAATTAAATTAAGGGAGCCTAATTAATCATATTTATTATGGAATCTTTCTACTAAATCTTATATATATAATAAGAAGATTCAGAACGTGAGGAGAGGTCTTTATCCACATCTCTCTAATGGGACTCAAACTCTCAACCTCTTTTTTTAGGGAGGAAAAGTTATACCATATGTGGTAGAAGCCCTTTGGTAATATAAAAACAGCCTGCTTGGAGGAGCTTCTTAATATCAAAAGGATTTTATTCATAAGGCATTTCTAAAAGGAATTTTGTTAGAAGGAATTTAGGAGAAAAAAGACGTTTGACAAGTACATTTTTTAGATATACTTTAACTTTTAAATTATTTTTTTCTTGACAATATTATCTCTTATCCTTAATAACGATTACAACTCTTAAAAAGCGCGAAGTTGACAATGGAAGGAAGCGGTGGCGGTGGAGGTGGCGGTGTTGGTGGAGGTAGAGGTGGAGTTAGCGATGACAGTGGTGGTGGTGATGGTAGTGGTGGAAAGTGGTGACAACAATGGTGGTGGCAGTAATGGTGGTGGTGGTGGTGGTGGAAAGCAGCGGTGGCAATGGTGATGGGGGAGATGGTGGCGGTGGCCGTGGAGTCAGTGGTGGTGGTGGCCGTGGTAGTGGAGGTGGCGGTAGTGGTGGTGGTGGAAAGCGGCGGTTGCGGTGACAATGGCGGTGGAGGAGTGAGAGACCAAAAGAGAATATAACACAATCTTGTTAATATATAAGAAGTATATGGACAAATTAATTAAATAACAAATTTATTTCAAAAAAAATTTTGGTTTCCTAAAATGAGGTTCTAAAAGTAACATTTTTTTACTTCTCTTAAATGGACTTCCTGACCACCAACTTCTTCAGAAAGGCTTTTATATATGTATAACCAAACATTATATTTTTTTTAAAAGGACTTGTAAGTCTGGAATGACTTTTTCAGGCATTAGGAAACTCCCCCAAACAGACACTTTTTGTGTTAGGCATGAAGTGTGTGAGAAAAAAAAATATAATTAAAAAAAAATACTTGGCGTTTCTAAGAGTTATGGAAAGATTAAAAATTAGATTTTAGTGACCAAGCCTAAACAAAATTGCTTATCAGTGACCATAAAATTAAGAATAGACATATAGTTACCAAATCTAAAATTTAATTGCTCTTCAGTGACCATTTGATGATTTTTACCATATATGTCCATCTAATAGTTAGGCCGGTAAACGAATCCAATCCGAATCCGATAAGAGATTCACCTTGATTTGATTCGATAATCTAACGGATTATTTATGTTTGAATACATATCCGATTTGTTATTAATCGGATATCTGATTTAATAACCTTATTTAAAAATGATATATTTTTTGCTATGACCCTTGTCTGAAAAAAGCTTGTGGAAGCCTTTAATTAATGATTAAAAATGAATGGAGAAGAAGAACATGGGAAGAATCTTCTCATTCTTTCTCTCCTTTTTTTCTTTTTATGAACTACCCTTCTGCAACCTCACGTATCTCACAAATAGAATATTAAAAAAAAACAAATTTAATTTTTAATTCAAAAATGAAAAATCAAATTTGAATTTTAAAATTAATCTTAATTCAAAAATTAAAGAAAAAGGTACCTCCATTTTGGAGAGCCTGCTTCCAAGTCTTGAAATCAAGACCTATCGCTTTTGGACGAAAGCATTTGCCATTGCACCAAAGTGCGACCCAATCTTAATTCAAAAATTAAAATTTAAATTTAAATTCAAAATAATTTGAATTTCAAATATTCATGAGCTACCAAATATGCCCTTAGTTTTTTTATTTACAAAAATGCTCATAACTTATGAAACTACAGAATTACCTTTAGCATATAAAATTACGAAACTACCCCTAGCACAAAAGTACCCTTAGCTATTTTTAATAATTACATGTATGCCCTTGACATAGAAAATTACACAAATACCCTTAGCATATAAATTTACAAAAATGCCCATGGCACAAAAGTGCGCTTAGCTATTTATAGTTTTACATATATGCCCTTG
Source organism: Cornus controversa (assembly GCA_026545225.1). Classification (NCBI taxonomy): domain Eukaryota; kingdom Viridiplantae; phylum Streptophyta; class Magnoliopsida; order Cornales; family Cornaceae; genus Cornus; species Cornus controversa. The sequence continues at coordinate 32,583,256 of CM048854.1, forward strand.
CCATAGTAAATCCATTCATTTCCATTCAACCAAATTAATTTTATCTATTGGGTTAAAAGTGAGGATCGTATTTGGACCCGTTATTTCTTTGGCTCAAATGAGCTATTAATTGACCTGGTTATCTCATGAGTGTGGTTGCACTCCAATTCAAATATAAGGTCATGAGATAACCGGGTCCACTATTTAAATATCCCATTAATCATAACTTAACTTCACTATATAAGTGTAGTTGCACTTCAATTCAAGAATGGTTAAACCACCGTGTTAATTTATGAAATTGTCTCTTTATGCACAATTGGCTATTAGATAAGAAAATACCACTAATCCAATTCAACAATTGATTATTTATTTTTGTCCACTCAATTATACCTATTTAATCACAAAACACTTTGATAATGAAATTAAAGACACACCAAGCGCTTGGGTTTAACCGTGATTAAATTAATCAAGTAAAAAATAAATTAGCTAGCGTTGATGTAACTCTTGAGAATATATTCCAAAGTAAATGATCAATGATTACCCAAAATATCCAAATCTTAGACCCTGGAGGTCACCGAAATAAATCAAAGTAACTATAAACAAGGCTAAGTTCTATAGTTCTCTCATGCTTAAGAGTGAAATCGCTATAACATTGACAAGGAGAATATTGGTATGATGATTTTAGCAATCTCTCAACTTATTGTTGATGGAGTTTATTCTTACTTCAATAGGGAGTCCACCCATTATCGTCGAATTTGAACGATTCGTGATAATGCAATTATTATGACTTGTGTTCCCGTCTTTGATATCTCTATCATACACACACAAAGTCACTTGTGTAGTCAATGAACACTTTGATTCATCTCATGAACCGATTAATACACAATATTCAAATATATATATATATATATATATATATGTATATATATGAGGAGATTAAAATCACAGATTCAAGTATAAGTAAATGTCTTTACATTTCAATTTGGTGCTATGTATGACATACAATCCCAACATATATGCCTATTGTACCCATAGTTGTTCCTCTAACACATTATGTGCTTTGGACATTATTGGAAAATTATTAAAATTACTCCTTACACTGACAAGCATAGTAATATCTACTAACCTTATCATTTGTCACATTATAGTAATATTGATTTCTAACACTAATTTAAATGCAACACAAATCAATAATGTACGACTATATCAATATTTCATTAATATAATGTGTATCATACTTGAAGATATAATATAAAATATAAACATATAAAATGCAATTCACAATATTACCAACTATAGAATATATAAATCATAATAACAACATGTAATTCAAATCACACGATTTGCATATTAATGAACTTTCAAAACAATATATACATATTCAATTTTACAAATACTGAATTAAGATATCACAAATAATTAACCCAAATCATATAATAAGTTCACACCATATTGAACTCTATCAATATTTCATAACATAATATAGAATTTAATATACTATTCTAAACAATATATTATTTGATATAAAATATCATAATCTAACACAATAAAATCACATTGATATAAAACAATATCACTATTTAATATCTCACATAATATTGAATTAAAATAACTCAATACAGTACTCTCTAAACATATGTTGCACATAACAAAACTAAGGTAACACAATATCTAAAATGTAATATGTCACATAATATTCACAAATATTCAATGTGTCACATAATATTTAAGTAATATTGAACTCATCAATATTGTATAATCAATAAAAAGTTCACTATCTCAAATAGTAGCATATAATAAAGCAGACACATTTATTTGTTTTAAGATTGTTGAAAAATATATGCATATACTATTTAAGATTATGTGATAATTATACTAATATACCAAAATCACATAAATTATATTAAAATATAATTTAATATAATATAATAAAAAAATACAAAAAATCTAGAATTAAACTGAGTCTAATATTTAATACTATCTCCTTAAGACTTTATTCACCCTGCCTACATGTTGTACAAACTCTTTGGTGAAATTCTCCTAGGATACAATGATCTACCACCGATCAACAACATCACTTTAATTTGATCAACTAGCGAACCAACTCTACGTACTGTATTCTCTTGGCTTGACCACCTTTTGAACTTTGATTTAGACCACTTAATGTTTGTTACACTTGGCTAGGACTAGGGTTTAATTGTAGAGAGAATAAAAGAACGTAGAGAGAGAATGAGTTTTTGAATTGAATTAAAAATACAAATGAAACAAGCTTATTTATAGACTTGTTAGGTGGTGCCCTTTCATCCTCACCCATCATGTCCTTTGGCGTTCTTGGCTCGGAATTGAATTGGTTCAACATGAAACAACAACAAAGTGTCTATTCAGGCTTCCATCGCACAATTTGTTTTTCTAACATTAACTGACCGTTTGTGAGAAGTGAGATATGAGAGACGTTGAGCCACCTTTGCAACACAAACTCATAGTCAACCGAATAGTTTGTTTGGACATGCAACATACGCAACATGTTATGCGCAAACATACCTTCGTTATGTTCTATTAAACCTACCCTTATTTATATAAATTTCCATTTGCTTGTCTAACAAGCCATGATCAAACTTATTTCATTCATCCGAAAAATGACTATTTTTTTTAACAATAACTACATTGACAAAGCAACACACTTATTTAATATAAATATTTTTTTTCTTATAAATTTTAAAGATTAATTATCTACAAAAATAATTGTTGCTAAGGTTAAATTTGTTAGATTTGTCATCATAAAAAGGAAAAATAAAAGAACTATGAGGTAAAATGTCATTCGATTATTGTATCTCATTATCAACACATATTAATAGTTGCATTCCTCAAATAACCATATAACAAATTCTATTACAAACAATAGTGAATCACATCACTTTCTTCAATCAAATTTGTGAGTATAAATTGACAAAGTACTAAGTTTCCATTCAAAATACATAGGGCATTCCCCAAGCATGTACGTTCCTATGTAAATCTCCAATTCCACCATGCAAAAGATTAAATGTTAGAAAAAAGGCAACACAATTTGCAACAATAAAATGATACTCATGTAATAACTGTACATATGTAGCTAATGCTATTACTAGATTCTTCTCTATATTGTTATCATGTGACATGATCTAGTATGAACTCTAGACCAATTTGTAAACACATCTAATAGAGCCACCGAGACTTTCGCTGATATTGTTTTGAATTGTTTTTTTATTTTGACTTTGTATTTGTTATTTGAAATTTGTATCTTTTTGTTTCATTGTATCTAACAGTCAGTTTAGACAAAGTCGTTGTATTTAATTTTCCTTGTAATCTATAAATACATCAATGTAAAGCCATCTGAAGTGAGGTTTTTATTTCCTTTCTTATCTTCTAAGTTTCTCTCTTCATGGTATCAGAACAATTTAAAATTGCTACTGATATTCTTCTCTAAGCCACTACAGTTATGACTACAAATAATCAATCAAATTCTTCAGCCTCCCAACCTACAATTCACAACAGCAACAAGCCAAATAATACCTTAATAAACATCAATATCTCAGCTCAAGCCCCACTGACATAGAACACACCACCGTGACCCCAAGCTCTCAAGGATAAAAAATGGTGTCGGACCATGTCTAAAGAATATGATGCTCTTGTTCAAAATGGGACATGGGAGCTAGTAACTCTTGCTTCTAATCATAATATAGTTGATTGTAACTGGATTTTTTTGCATTAAATGACACTTTGATGGTTCTATGACAGGTACAAAGCACGTTTGGTAGCTAAAGGATTTCATCAACGGCCTGATGTTGACTATCATGATACCTTTAGCCTTGTGGTCAAGCCAACTATGGTGCACCTTGTTCTTAGTCTTGCTGTTAGTCGTAGATGGCGTCTCCGACAACTTGATATCAATAATGCATTTTTACAAGGTTATCTTTCTGAAGAGGTATATTCGTCACAACCCCAAGGTTTTGTTGATCCTGATAATCCATCTTATGTATGTAAATTTAGAAAAACAATTTATGGGCTCAAGCAAGCTCCACGTGCCTGGTATACTGAGCTACGCAAATTTCTTCTTGCATCGGGTTTTTATAACTCACTAACTGATACTTCTTTGTTCATTTTCAAAATTGGCAGTCATATTATCTATCTCTTAGTTTATGTGGATGATATTATTATAACAAGTGATAATGATGGTTTTGTTCAACACTTTGTGACTCTATTATCTCAATAATTTTCTTTGAAAGATCTTGGTCAGCTATCTCAACAACAAGTTGTCACAATTCATACATAAACCAACCTCATATCATTGGATTCTAGTTAAGAGATTTCTCCGTTATCTTTGTGGTTCAGTTAATAAGGCATACTCCTTTACTGTGATTCATCACAATCTTTACATGCTTTCTCCAATGGCTAATTACATACTTTCTCCAATGCTGATTGGGCTGGGAACATAGATAATTTCACTTCCACCAGTGCATATATTGTTTACCTTGGTAGAAATATGATTTATTAGAGTTCCAAGAAACAACGATCTGTTGCCCGATCAAGCACTGAGGCTGAGTATTGATCTGTTGTAAATATTGCCGCCGAACTTAACTGGGTTTGCTCTCTCTTGGCTGAACTTGGTGTGTCTCTTTCACATTCAGTTGTGATTTACTGTGATAATATTGGAGCCACTAATCTCTGTTCCAGCCAAGTTTTTCACTCTAGAATGAAGCACGTAGCTATCGACTTCCATTTTATTCGTGATCAAGTTTAACAAGAACGTCTACATGTTGTTGATGCTCTGAAAAAACCCTTATCTAGGACACCATTTCTTAATCTCAAAACCAAGATTGGACTCTCTACTCGAGCTCTATCTTGAGGGGGCATAATAGGGCCACCGGGACTTTCTCTAATATTATTTTGAATTGATTTTGATTTTGACTTCATATTTATTATTTGAAGATTGTATCTTATGGTTTCATTGTATCTAGCAGTTAGTTTAGACAAAGTTGTTGTATTTAATTTTCCTTATAATCTATAAATACATCAATGTAAAGTCATTTGAAGTGAGACTTTTATTTTCTTTCCTATCTTTTATGTTTCTCTCTTCAACATCTATACTGCAATTAGAACATTTAAACATATGTGAATACAAATTTACATATAACAGTTGAATTATGAAATTCAGTGTGAGTAGTCAGAAGATGGAAATGTACCAATGTTTTTTGATACAAGACCAAAAAATAACTGCGATGAATGATAAAGGAAGTATTTTGAGATAATTTTGGACAATACTTAGGTCCAACCCTAAGTGAATCAACTTGGTTCTCCTAAGTCACGTGGTCCAATTAAATTTTAACACCTGTCTAAAAGAAAAAGAAAATTAAAAATCAACCAAACCAATTCTTACGGGTAAAATCAAAAGATCCGACAAATTTTTACTCTCTTCTTCCCGTCTATCTGCTTGTTGCATGCGCCGCCTTCCTCCTCTATTGCTATTCGCCGACCTCTTTTTCCATTGCTCAACACCTCCTTCTTCCACTGTTGGCCGCGTCTCCATTCCAAAACCCGAAGTGTATACCGAGGAATGCTGGTGTTTATGTAGCAGAATGAAACAAATTGGTGTTTTTGATTGAAATACCATTGCACCCAATAAGACCCATTACTATTTTAATGTCAATGAGGTTTGTAGATTCTTGAAGATTGGTCTCACTTGCACCCAATAAATTTCAAAACTCCGGCCGTCAATCTCTATTGTGGTGAAGATGCTTATAGGTGAGATTGATGTGGATGAGTAGAAGATACCAAAACCATCTTTGCTGGGAGTGTGTTGAAAGAGAGGAGCTATGTTTGAGTTTGGGGATTTTTTGAATTCAACTTTTGTTTGTTTTGTTTTATTTATATTTGATCTTATTAGCCTTTGATTGAGATTTAACATCTTTTATATGTCATCTTTACCCATAAAAGGTGAGTTTTGTTGATTTTTTTTAAGATAGGTGTTTAAGTTTAATTGGGCCATATCACTTAAGAGTAGGGGTGTACAAAGAACCGGTGGAATCGAAACCGAAACCAAAATCGTAAGGAACTGTACTTGAACCGTTCATTACAGTTCTGGTTCCAAATTTTAGGAATCGTTCAATTTCCAATTTATGTTCCAAATTTTAAGAACCGTTCACTACGGTTTCGATTCCAAGCCAAGGAACCAGAACCATTATATATATATATATAATATAATATATAAATGAATAATAATAACTTTTAAGTTCTAGTGTTCTATATAAATATATAATATATAAAGTATAAAATATGTAATATATAAATAAATACTAATAACTTCTAAATTATAGTGTTCTATTTATATATAAATTATAAAATATATAATATATAGATAAATACATTTAACTTCTAAGTTTTAATGTTCTATATATTTATATAATATAAGATATATAAATAAATACTACGTTCTAATCTATTGTTATAACTAGGAGTGCACAACTATTAGTGTGTATCTTGCCAATATTTAAAAAAATATATAAAATAAAATATAAAAAAAATAAATGACAAAAAACCGTTGAGGAACCGGAATCGAAATCGAACCGAACTCAACGATTCCAAAATTAAGGAACCGTTGGGAACGGTTCTAGTTCCGGTTCCGTTTCCACTAAGAACGGTAAGGAACCGTACCATGTGCACCCTAACAATATTTGTAAAAACCACCACACTTCTCTAGAGTGGAGAATTTTATTTATATAGGCGTATACAAAACATAGTAGAGTTTGAATACCAGGTGATAAGATAGGAAAGATAACTACAAGGAAAGATAATTATAAATGAAAACCGTATAAATGAGAACCGTATCTCCTAAACCATATCGCCTACAATCAAGGAGGATTCTGTAAATCAATAATTGATTTACAGGAATCCTCTACAGCCCCCCGCAAGCTAAGAGTGGGATTAACACAAACTCGAAGCTTGGATAGTAAAAAGACATTAAGATCCCGGGAGACACTTTTGGTGAAGACGTCAGCCAGTTGTAAGTGGGACGGAACATGTTGAAGACGAAGTGTGCTAGCAACAACGAGCTCACGGAGAAAATGATAATCAAGGTCGATGTGTTTGGTACGCTTGTGGGACACCAGATTGGAGCTCAAAAAAATTGCACTCTTATTGTCACAAAGAAGGAGAGGCCGGTGAATCGAAGTAACCCGAAGATCTCGTAGGAGATGAGTGAGCCATAAAACTTTAGCAGCATTAAGGGCGAGAGCACGGTACTCGGATTCACAGCTTGATCAAGAAACCTTGGGTTGTTTCTTAGCACTCCTAGAGACAAAATTATTGCCAAGAAAAATCGAGTAGCTAGAGGTGGATCGTATAGTGTCCGGGCAGCCAGCCTAATCGGCATCCGAGTATGCAACTAAGCCCATGGAAGAAGATGAAGTGAACTTGAGACCAAAATGAAGTGTGCCTTTTACATAGTGAATGATTAGCTTGACTGCCTGAAAATGAACATCAGTAGGTGCATGAAGAAACTGGCTTACAGAGTTGACGGAATGGGCAAGATCAGGACGTGTAATCGTTAAATACTGCAAGGCTCCAACTAATGAGCGATAGAGAGTCAGATCCGCAAATGGAGCACCTTCAGATGAGAGTCGTTAAGAGACAATCATAGGAGTAGCAACCAGTTTGCTGTCCAACAGTTTGAGCACGAGCCAAGACATTAGTAGCATATTTAACTTGGCTGAGGAAAATGCCGTCAGGGATGGAGGATGCCTCAAAAGAAAATAATTCAATGGACCTAAGTCCTTGACAATGAACTCGGAATGCAACTGGTAAATAAATCGATTGATGAGAGCAGAGTTATTCCCAGTAAGTATGATGTCGTCAACGTAAAGGAGGAGATAAATAAGATCATCTTGCCAATTAAACACAAATAAAGAAGTGTCTGTGCGGCTGCAAAAAAAACCAAGTCTTAGTAGAAATGAACTAAACCGTTGAAACCAAGCATGGGGCGCTTGTTTCAAGCCGTAGAGGGCCTTCTTTAATTTGCAAACATGAAGGGGATGTCGAGGATCAACATAGCCCGGGGGCTGCTCCATATAGACAGTTTCATGAAGAATACCATTGAGAAAGGCATTTTTGACGTCAAGTTGACGTAAGGGCCACTTGTGAGACATGGCGAGAGAGAGAACAACACGAACTATGGAGGCTTTGACCACAGGGTTGAAAGTGTCAGTGTAATCAAGACCAGGAAATTGAGTGTAGCCCTTTGCAACGAGGCGCGCTTTGAAGCGCTCAATGGATCCATTGGAAAGAAATTTAGTTCGAAAAACCCATTTGGAACCACAATATTAGCATTGGAGGGCCCTGAATAAGATCCCAAGTATGATTTGTTTGAAGTGCCTTCATTTCATCATCCATGGCAGCAAGCTAAGCTGGGTTTTTGGTAGCTGATTTAAATCCCTTACGCTTAGAGGTGGCAAACAGTGCATGAATTAATGGAGAAGACTGCACAAAGCTGAGATGAGCGGGATGTCGTGGCTTGAAAATTCCAGATTTGGCTCGAGTAATCATGGGATGAGAGCCGGAAGGAGCTAATGGAGTGGCATGAAGCGGGTCCATGGGAGCTGCAGAAGGTACCAAGGCCGTAGCAGATGCAAGGGTGGGCGACACTGCAGTTGAAGATAACGTTGATTCTGTAACAAAAGAAGAAACCTGTAAGGGCTTAACAGCAGAGTTATTTGCAAAAAAAATGACAAGGAAGAATGATAGGGACCTGCGTAGTAGTGGGAGAAGATGTGCTAGGAGATGGTTTAAGGGGGGAAGGTTCGAAAAAATTTGAAAAACCAATGTCAGCAATAGAAGTGGCACTGGAAGTAGTAGAAAATGAAAAAAAATTCTCATCAAATCGAGCATGTCGAGTAATATAGGTGCGAGAAGTTGTAGTGTCAAAACAACGGAAGCCTTTATGTGAGGAACTATAACCAAGAAAAATACACGGTAAGCTACGGGGAGAAATTTTGTGAGGTGCGTAATCACTTGAGCATGGATAAACTCGATAGCCAAAGGGGTGGAAATTCTCATAATTAGGAGACTTACCGGATAAAACTTCAAAGGGTGAAAGACCACCAAGAACAGGCATAGGCAGCGGGTTGATAATGTAGGTCGTTGTGCTGAAAGCGTCAACCTAATGCCGAGGAGGAACGTGAGAGTGGAAAAGGAGAGCAAGGCTAGTTTCTGTCACATGACGATGTTTGCGTTCAGCTCTACCATTTTGGGAAGGAGTGGATGGGCAAGACATTTGGTGGTGGATGCCAAATTGTTGAAGATGAGATTGAAATCGATTGCTTATAAATTCGGCGCCACCATCACTTTGAAAATTTTTGATTTTGGTGGAGTGTTGATTTTCAACCAAATTTTGAAATTGGAGGAAAATATCAAAAAAATAGATTTCAATTTCATGGGATAAAGCCAAGTAAATCGAGAGTAATCATCGATAAATAACACATAATAGTTAAATCCCAAATTAGATTTGACGGGAGCTGGACCCCAAATATCGCAATGGATGAGACCTAAAACAACATGAGATCGAGTAGTATTCGGGGAAAAAGGCAAGCGATGGCTTTTAGCAAGTTGACAAGTAGAGCAAAGAGATGGATTAGGCAATAAAGGAGTGAGAAATAATTGTCCTTTTTTATTCAAAAGAGATAAAATTGAGTGATTTACATGACCAAGGCGAGCATGCCATAATTCAAAGGAAACATGTAAATTTTTATTTCGAAGGACAGAAACAAATGCAGAGTTGCCACGTTCCAGCACATAAAGACCACCTTCTCATTTATCGGTTGCCATCGCCGTTCCTGTGACTCGATTCTGGATAACAAAATTATCATAAGAAAAAGTGAGAGAGAGAGAAAAGTCAGAGGTCAGTTTACTGATGGATAACAAGTTTTTTGTAAGACGAGGGACAACAAGAACATCCAAAAGTTTAAAATTGGAAGAAGGAGATAGTGTGCCCGTGTGAGTAATAAGAAGAGAAACACCATTTCCCACTATTACACAGCCCTTACTATGATAGGGCTCAACCTTGTCCAATTAAGAAGGGTTAGGTGTCATGTGAGCAGAGGTGCCGGTATCGGTGAACCAATCAGACTCTGAGCCATTGGAGAGAGAACATGCCGTGGTGAAAGCTTCAGCAAGCTGTGCAGTCGGTTCGACACGTTCGTAACGGTTCTGACAGCGATCAACAGTGTGTCCTTTACTCTTGCAGATTTGACACCGAGGGGTATAGGATCCCCGTTTGCCAAAGCCATGGCCATGGCCTCCATTATAGCCACCACGAGAATGACGGGACTTGGAATTACTACCACCTCGAGATGGAGGAAAAGGCCATTTGGTGGCAGTAAAAGCAGTAAAGGAAGCAGGGGAGAAGGACCCGAGTGACTTCTAAAAAATCTCAAAGCTTTCAGCTTTGGGAACCAAGTCTTTGAAAGCTGGTAATGGAGTGAGAGACATCTGGGTAGTAAAAAAATTAGCAAAGTCAACGCCCAATCCTTGAGCAACCCATGGCAGTGAGTTGATCGTATAAAGCCTTAAAGGAAAGAGAATAGTCAGTGACACTTCGAGTTCCACGTTTGATGAGCTGTAAGTCATCTTTGATACGAAGCTCACGAGTCTTGGAAATATGGCTGAAGGAATTTTCCAAAGCAAACTAGACATCACGAGCGGTGGTCAGGCTAAGGACTTTGGCCATGGCTTATTCAGTCAACGAAGAGAAGAGGAGACTGAGAAGGCATTGATCTTGAAGTTGCCATTCCACATATTTAGGATTCGGTTGAGAAGAAGAAGAATCAGAGGTGATAATGGTTGGAGGTGCTGCAACAGAACCATCGACATGGCTAAGAAGATTCTGACATTGAAGAAGAAGGAGAAGTTGATTTTGCCAGAGAAGATAATTTGTGGAGGAGAGTATAATAGTAACCATGTGAATCATGGTGTTGAAGGAGAAAGAAGAATCGACCATGAGTGGATCGAGGAGGTTAATCCAAAAAAGGCTCTAATACCATAACAATATTTGTAAAAACCACCACACTTCTCTGGAGTGGAGAATTCCATTTATATAGGCGTATACAAAACATAGTAGGGTTTGAATACAAGGTGATAAGATAGGAAAGATATCTACAAGGAAAAATAATTACAAATGGAAACCGTATAAATGGGAACCGTATCTCCTAAACCATTTCGCCTACAATCAAGGAGGATTCCGTAAATCAATAACTGATTTACTGGAATCCTCTACACACCACTACTTAGGAGTACCAAGTTGGTTCATCTTGAATTGGATCCATTTATTGTTCGATGATTTTTACAGAAAATACTTGGGTTCAACCAAAGGTGTACTAACTTCGTCCTCCCAAATGATGTGAACCAATAAAACTGACACGTGTTCAAAAATTATATAATATTAACCGGATCCAGTTTAACGGGTTAACAAGTAAAATTCATATGAAAAAAATATCGTCCCTTTAACTATATCTATCTCTGTCTGTATCTCTCTGAAACTCTATCTTTTCTCTCTCTCAAACTCCATCTCCATGACTCTCAGTGTTCAACACCTACACAGCAGCAAAGTCTCTTGGTCACAAATTCTCAAATCCAATCAAATTCCCAGACAATGAACGCCTTAATGGTTTCTAATCTCCTTTAGTTCTCTATAGGATTATTTGTGTAGTTTATTTGATGATATTTTTTTTTTCTTCCGGAAAGTAGTCATCTTTAAGAAAGAATGCTCAGACAGCTTTTGGGCATGGAATCCCAGATCAGAAACTCTAGTTCACATATAGCTTCATCACCACACAAACACAAATTTTTAAATAAACAAACACTAACATATTCAATTCAAAAAGAGAAATATAATGTAGGCCAAAGTGCAATAAACACCCTTCCTCTGATTTTAGAATGGTACACAATATCCTCTCTCATTATTTTTGGGTGTGACAAACATCCTTCAACTTATAAGTTGGTGCGATTTGTCCCTATTTAGCACTATTTGGATTAAGAATTGACGTAAAATGACAGAAATACTCTTACTGATAAAAAAAGAAAAAGAAAAAGAAAAGAGTGATTAATTTACCTAAAAACACCAAAAAAGAAAAAAAAAACTTTAATTTGCAGAAAAAAAATCCCAAAAAAAGAACTTTAATTCACCAATTTTTTTCTAAGTAATTGTTTGTTGGTAAATTAAAGTTTTTTTTTGATATTTTTTGATAATTTGTTTTAGTATTTTGGCAAATTAAAGTTATTTTTTTCTTTTTTGGGTAATTTTTTTAAGATAAATTAATAACTTTTTTCTTTTTAATTTTAATTTTTTTATTTGTGAGGGTATTTCTGTCATTTTACGTCAATTCTTAACTTAAATAGGGGCAAATTGTACCAAATTATAAGTTGGAGGGTGTTTGTTGCACCTAAAAAAAAGGAAGAGAGAGGTTGGGGGGGAGGGGGAGGGGGAGGGGGGGGGGGAAGAGAGTATTGTGCACCATTTTGGAAACATAGAGATGTTTATTGCACTTTGGCCTATAATGTATAAATAAAGCCATAGAATAGAACTAAAAGACAATCTAATTGGAGAGATGATGAGAGAAAATCGTTGGTGGTATCATATCTATAGATGCATATACAGACCTTTTGTGTGCTAGGGTTTCGAGAGTAAAAAATTTATTGATTTTGTTTTAGCTATATGTTAGAAATGAAAGGATTAATATGTTTGAGCATGTAAGAGAGAGAGAAACTCTCTCAATTGTGTAACTTGTAAAAGTGAGTTTGTTTTAATTTTAAATTATTTTTATAATTTTTAGACGTGTTTGTTTACTTTACTTTGGAGAACCAACTTAATACGCCTGTTCAAATATTGACCATTTTTATATAATTATCAAACTAGTCAAGTCTACCAAAAATTGAAGACTTCTTCTCACGCTTTTGGAGCTCGATTTAGTGGAAAGGTACGAAGGCAGAGGATGTATAATCAAGCGTGAGAAACATGGGAGGAAACCAGAAAAAGTGTTTTGAACGTGTTAAAAAAGTAAATAGCTTCGAAACCATGTCAACAATGTACATTACTTGGTTAAGCTGTCAGAAAAAAGACAAAGGACAAAGGTATTATCATAAATAACACTACTTGGTGATGACTCATTGCTAATTAATGAGTAATGATTAAAAAATCCAATCCATTTTTGTTGCGATTCGGATGAACAGAGTAAAGGGTAAAATCGAACTTTCCTTAACTGTCAGTTACAAAACTCGATTCACACTTATATCATTTTTTAAAAATAATTTATAAAGATTCACCTACTTAAAGTGATAATATGTGCATATTCACAAACGCGTCACTGGAAATTTACAACGTAAATTTATATCTTTCATTAAAGTGGTGACAGATGATTAGAGGAGATTTTTTTTATTTTTATTTTTAATTTAAAAGGGGCCTTAAACGACGTTGTTTTGAAAAACACTGGACCTCTTCATGTAGAGGATAGGGTCCGATGACTCCGATCCGATCCATATAATGTGCAACACATCATCACCCATAAAAAATAGATAAATCAGGCGGTCTTGTTGGCGGTACGACCGCCATCGTCAGCCCTACATCTACACACTCTCTCTCTCTACTTTCTCTCACTAGACTTCTATAAAACGGATCTGAAAACAAGGACACGCGAGCCTCTTAGAGCGAAAACTCAAAAGTAAACAGCCAGAGAGGGCAAAGCGAGCAGGTCTTCAGATAATACCTTTTTCGCTTCGAACTCGCTGAAATCTAACAACGGTAACGCCACAACCAAACCCTAGCTCTATTTATTACATCCATTAATTTCATGTTTTTGCGTTTTTATTGTTGTTTTGTTGCTTCAGATCTGATTTCTGAGCCTCATATTTTTTATATATTTTATTTTTGTTTTTTAGTGATAAAAAGTGTGTGTTTGGTTTTTGATTTGTGGTGGTTTTGGTGTGTGATCGGTAGATGGATCGGTATCAGAGGGTAGAGAAGCCGAGGCCGGAAACACAGATTAACGAGAATGAGATTCGTATAACCACTCAGGGGAGGATGAGGAACTACATTACTTATGCTACAACTCTGCTCCAGGTTTCTATCTCTTTTTCCTGTCCTTGTATATGTATTTATATGTGCATATATATAGATATATATTGATATGAATTGCAATGCTTTTGGGATATTGATGTACTGGTTATGAATTTTACAGCTTGTCTGCTCATTGCTGGGTTTGATAGGTTTTCTTATCAATGGCTGCTAAAAAATGGCTTTTTGGTTGTTTCTAAACGCATTGTGACTAAAATACTCAATTTTTGTTATCACAAGTCTATTGTGCATGCCTTGCTCGTATCAATATATTTTTGGGAATATTTTATATCTCTGTCCAGGTTTCATAGCATATCTGACTATCTGTTTCTTATTCAATTAAAATGCTATGTAGGGATTTAAGTGTCTCTTTACACATTTCATCAATCCTTAAGGAATTAGCCTCCGCTGAGGTTTTATTTTGGCATGGAGTCAAACCAATTTTTGGATGCTTTTGTCTCATTGTCTTTGTATATGCTTAAGTATTACCTCCCACAGATTTGTTTGGCATGCAATTAATGGATTAAAATTCTATATCCATGGTATGATATACGCAGGAATTCTATGCAGAAATGTTTCATGCTTAGTGAACAAACAATCCGTGACAGTTACTATGTTCTTATGCATCTTTGTGACAGTAAACTATGTATGAGTACTATTAACTATATTTTAAATACTTTGTTTTTTTTGCAAATGTGAATGTTTAATTTTTCTTTGTTAAAATGCTTAGAGAAAAGGTTACAATCGAGTGAGGCACCAGTAATCTCTCTTGATCTTTATAGTTTTAACTGCTCTGTATATCTGAAGTGCATGGACAAATTGAATTGACAAGGGGAGTTGAACCCTTGTCCCAGCCCCAGATTTCTTACCATTGGGCTACAATGGATTTAGTGGAATGCATACATATGTATTGACTGAACTGTTGTCTTATCTGGCTCCTTCAAATATCTGTGAATGCTATCCATGACATTGATAGACCTGGTGTGTTTTATGCGGTTTCCCCATTTGCTTTTACACTTTTTATCCCTTCATTTTCAAACTCTGTTTATATCATCATCAACTTTTGCAAACTTATTTGACAACTTTCATGTTCATATTGGTTTGCTTTGCTCGTTTCATTTTTCTGCATTACAGAAAACAACAAACTTTTCATTAATGTGCAGCTGTTTTTAGTATTCTCATAGATGTTCTTGTTTTGCCTCTTCTCTATCTTACCATCCTATGCATTTTGATGTGATTTTTGTAGGAGAAAGGATCTAATGAAATTGCTCTTAAGGCCATGGGCAGAGCTATCAACAAAACTGTGATGATTGCTGAACTGATTAAGGTGGTGTTATTGTTAAGCGCGACTTTTTTTTTCTCTGCTTTTCATTATTTCCCCCCCTGCTTCCCTCCTTTTGGTTTGCATGGGCCACTGTTTCATAATTTTCTTTGAATAATTCTTATGTACTGGTGTTTTGTGTATGTGCTCATAATGATATATATACACACATTTTGGTACCAGAGAAGGATTGCTGGTCTCCATCAGAACACGTTGATTGGTTCTACGGATATGACTGATATGTGGGAACCGCTAGAAGAAGGCCTTCTTCCGTAAGAACCGAAGCATGCTCTTATTCAGATGAACTAGTTTGGTATATTTGGTATTGTTTTGATGGTTGGATGATATATTTCTTGCTAATGCAGCCTAGAAACTACTCGTCATGTGTCGGTAATAACAATTACTTTGTCCATGAAGGAGCTGGATACATCCTCTGCAGGGTAAAGTGGATCTAGATTTTTTTCCCTAAAGTTCATTGCTTTATGTTTCTTTTATTGATAATCAGCTTGAGCTCTGGGAAGGTTATGACTTGTGACATTGTGATTACCTTGCACTAGGGGATGTTAACTTGAACTTGTACATGTAGGAATTGGGACATGTTTTGGTTTATTGTTTTAATACTGCTTGCTAAGATTCTTCGTGAGGAGCTGCTAGCCCACTATAACCATCAAATAGTCTCTTTATTTGAATCAATGAATGGAGAGTGGATTCTCTTTATGAGGAATCATTTTTTGTACTTCTATTGCTATATTTCAGTAGATAAAAGTCATCCCTGTGTGTGTGTGTGTGTGTTTGCGAGTGCATGCATGTACGTGTATTTTGTATAAGCGCATGTGTGTGTGGGCTTCTTACTTTTCGTTTTGATGAAACATTGTGTAGAATCTGTAGATCACTTGGTTGACAAAAATCAAGGGCGAGAATGGGCATTCATTCTCATTCTGTTTGATTTCTACTTTTGGGCAATGGGAGTTTCATTTATTCGGGAATGAAATATGTGCCTTTAGTAAAGGGTTTCCTTTTGGCACTGGATGGATGAAGGAAAGCAAACTTGAGGAACAGAAAGGTTGGAGGTGTGAGGAGCTCACAAGTCTCTCTCTGGCAAGGCTTTATGGAAGCTTATTAATGAAGTTTTTGTTAGGAGGTCCTTTTTTGTGTTCTCCTCTCTCTCTCTTAAATGATTGTAGTCCCCATTATTCACAATGGCATGAGAATATATTCTCTTGTTAGATGGTGTTATAATTCATAGTAAATTATTGCACGGCTCGAAGAATTTGATGTGCAGCCATTTACGGTCTGCATACTTCAGGGATAGAGTGGCTCATAAATGCACTAAAATGGCCATTTAATGCACTCATACGGCTCATAAATGTGGTCATTAAATGTGGATGGGATAGGAGATGGTCACAAGCCAAGACACAAGTGTTTGTCCTTAGGCACTTTAAATTTGGTCAAGACGTGTGTGACACTTTTGTTCGAGTGAGTGCCTCGATGAGCCTTGGTCCTTAGCCACTAAACTAAAACCTGCCAAGATCCCATCAGAGTCACTTGTGGTATTGGGCTTTCAAGTGGGCAATGAAGAATGCTGGGTATTGCTCCCAACCCAATAACTTTCATGCCCTTATTTAGCGAGGCTTAGTTATGGGGAAAAATTCTTCACCTGTCTCAAATGGTTAATCTCGAATAAGTTATCATAGGTGAAACTCCTCGAGATATTATTGCCTTTCATATACAAGTGGAGAGAATTATTTGTGGGGAAGAGGTTATCATCAAAAAATAGATGGGAAATTAAGGACCCTACCTTCAGAAGTTCACTTGAGGACATTATTGTCAGGAATAGGTAGGATATGAAGGACCCCCTTGCTTTGAATACCTTTAAAAGAAGTTCACTCAAGGAGATTATCGTCAAGAATAGATAGGAGATGTTGACTACCTTGCTTTGAATACTTTCAGGAGAAGTTTACTCGAGGTGTCCTGTAGAAGACACCATCAAGGAAAAGGAGTGATTTAATTAGTTTGCTTGTGTTAGTCCGTGTCATGGTTACGTGGACTGTTAACCGTCTTCTTTTTGGATCGTCTTTGTTAGCTACAGTGCCAATAGAGGGCCTATATCAACAAAATACACTTAAATAATTGGTATCTCATTCCTGAAGGTGAGATTCTCATTATCATACATGGGAGCCAAAGTTTAAGTGTTGAGGAAGTAGTGATATTGATATCTGAGTCAACTAGTAGATAGTAGATAAATTAATTTTATACTATTATTTTAGTAAAATTGTATAACTCAAATTAATTAATATGTAAATAATTTTAATAATATTAATTTATAGTATTGTTTTAATGAAATAGTGATAATATACTAACTTCTTTATAACTTTAATAATGATTAATTACTGCTGTTATATTGTGAATCAAGATTAAGTTCAATGGATGCAATAAGTTATTCAAAAATATTAAAATTGCATCAAAAGAATAAAAAAGGTACTTCATTAAGAAAATTAAACTTTTATAATCTTAATATGGTGTTGTTGCCAATTCCTGGAGGCTGGAGCTCTATTCCTGATAGCCAAACACACCCTTAACATTTTACTTGTATAAAAGAAGGAAAAAAACACACCCTTGCCATTTTAGATGGGTGAACAGGCCTCTTTTTATATGTAGTAATCTTTCTAAATTCTGATGGATAATTTGTGATCAATGGAGATCGTTTTTGTTGGACAAGTTTTATTTAGTGCTTGTCTTTTTATTTTTTCTATTTGTCTATGGTAGTTGTATAAATCTTATCTGATGATTTTAAGCTTTCTTTATTATTTTTATTGCATACTTTGAGTGGTTAAGAATGTCTACTTAATGACATATTTAGCAACAGAAATACATGATATAGGATATAATTTTGACTTATCAGGTAATTGCTGAGGTCATAAATTAACACAGGATTATTGCCTATTTTTTCTCTCCCTTAAATAAGGATCGTAGGTGGCTACAAAAGATTCTGATGACTTTTTTATTTTTCCTAGTTGGTACACACACACCCACTCCCAAAGAATTGTTTGCACCTAGGAGGACTTGATTCTTAGACCTAATGCTTGCTAGGCACTAGGGCCAAGTTCTTTATCCACTTGAGCCAACCCCTTGGGGTGATTCTGATGACTTTAATATGCTGCAATAAAGCTACTGTGTACTTTGTTTCCTTCTTATACTGTTTATTTTATGAGCATCATATCCTAAGTTATATGTTATGGTTAAGGAAGTAGGATTAGAAGCAAAACATAATGCATACGTGCTATTGTGTCCTTTTGAATTACTTATGAATGTGTTCTCACTATGTTAAAAATGCAGCTACCAACCACCTATTCCAATTGAGCAAGTGAAACCGTGGAATGAATTTGACAATGAAGGAGGTAAAGCACTAATAATGTTTCTGATTACTCTCTTTTAAATAGTTTTGTAATCTTTAGTTTGTTTTTCTGGAATTAGAGGGCTCTCCTGGCATGCGAGGAAGAGGACGTGGTGGTCGCGGAAGGGGTAGGGGTAGAGGTAATATAATATGCGCTGTAAAGTAATTTTTTTTGGCGACTGTGATGAATTGTATCCTTCATTTTCTTCTTTGTTTATGTCAGATTTTATATGTTTTGTGGTTTGAAGATAGATGAGCACTTGCTGCTGTTCTAAATAAATAACATAAATATTTGATGGACAGATGGAATAAGATAACAATGTTAATTTAAGAAATAAAGAATAGAAAACTGTTATTCAACTCCATAAGCCTCAGACATGTTATCAATAGAAAAGCGTTATTAAACAATTCAAGTTATAAACCAAGGTTGTTATTTGTTTTGGAGGGTGTGCAAAATTGAATACACCACTTTTAGATTTTAATATAAACCAAAACTTTATGGAAGTTCTAGAGATTCTAGAAAAACATGTATGGTCATTAGAAATTAAGAAAAGATGTGAGAAAGAAAAACATGTTGAAGTTGGCTGCATGGGTCTTGGATGGGTACTAGCAAAAAATTATGGTTCACTTCTCTGTTACAGGATTTAGTTCTCACGCAGTCATGGAATTGAGGATTATATTGTACCCACCCAGTACCCATTCCCCAGTTTCTGGCTCTGCTCAAGTATGTGATTATTTTGGAGCAAGGAATATGAAAAGTGGCTTTTGGTCTTTTGCGTCCATTGCTTCGGATTTCCTCTTTTCATCTTGAAGAGCTCTGTTTCTTCGTGCTTCTTCATACTTGTTGTGTGGATCCCGTTGAATGGCTGTGGCAGTGGTTCTGGGACTTAAAATGCTTCTTCATACATGAAGTCAAGCTACGTTATGCCTTTAAAATCTTGAAATTGAATTTAGAAAGGATGAAAATCACGGAGATACTTATCAAGGGGGAAAAAAAGAAAAAGAACAAGAAAAAGAAAAAGAGAACATACAGTAAGCTTTGTTAAAAGCTAGCTAGGCATTTAGATGATGAATTGCTTGGATTTATTGTTAGTGAGAATGCTTTATTATTGACTTCTGCTTTTACTGCTAATTCCTGCAGTTTTCTTACCTTGTAAAGTAGTTGAAGTTAGCAACAATCTTTTCCAGTCATTTCCTTAAAAGTTCCTGCAACGTGTGTCAATCTTCTCAATTTAATGTATAGCAGTTTCCATCTTTTCTTTTCTTGTTCTTTTTTTAATCCTAATATTGATGGAGAGTTGAAATTCTTCCTGTCAGCATGCGAATCTTCACATTGGTTGTGGGAGTTTGGAGTTTCAGTAGCGATCTGCTGGAATTTCTTTGCCTGAAATTGAATCATGTTTGGACATAAAATCTGTTAGGGGGATCAACCTATCAATTCTCACTATCCTTGGTCATTGGCTTTAGTTGTTTGCGTGACATGCTTTCTAAATTTGCTTTCTGCTTGCAGACTCTATTTTGTCTTGGTGTAAAGCAACAGTGGTTCTGATCTATCTTCTATTGCATGTACAGGAGGTAATAACAATGGAGTAGTGGAGTACTACGGAGATGGCGGCTGGGATGGTGGACGTGGCTACGGTGGAAGAGGTAGAGGTCGGGCAAGAGGCCGTGGTTATCGTGGGCGTGGAAGAGGCTATGGTGGTGGTGATATGCAACAAGAATCGAGTGGTTACAATGACTATGGTGGACCAGGGGCAATGCCTGCTCAAGGCCGTGGTAAGCTCATCTTTTTATGCTGTATCAACATTGTTTTTTGCTATTTATTAAATAAAATAACAATTACTTGACAAAAAGTGTGTAGTCAAAAGTAGTAGCTCTAAAAAGCTTAATACAAACAGGTGGTGACTTAAAGATGATGAAACTTTTAGTTTCTATCCTTTCATGTTTACCCTGGTGATATTGCTTTTAAAGTTGTTTGAATGAGTCTTCATAAATTTCCAAGCCAGAGGTGTGACTAAAATCATCGATGCAATAAACTCATAACCTTTGTGGTTATTAGTTGTTATGTTGTCATTGGATACATCATTGCAGAATTGCTGAACTTGCAAGTACTATGGTGTTGGATCCAACAAAATCTTGTTTGCTAAATTTGCATTAACAAATGTCAAAATTCAACTGCTCCTTTGTGTGTGTATATTTCTAATAAAATCTTTTTTTATGATGTACTCATTTGTTAATATGAAGGTATATGGAATTTTGCAGGGCGCGGGCGTGGCCGAGGCAGGGGCCGTGGACGTGGGCGTGGGCGCGATTTCAGATCAGATGGTCCAGTCCAGGCCAGGCAGCTGCTGCCTGAGCCCTAGACTGTAAGGTATTGAATATGTTTAGGTCAAGTTCTGGATGCCTGCTCTGCTGATTATGACTTATATGAAGGGAAAAGAGAAAAGGGGAAAAAAAAAGAAGAAGGTATCGGTGATGCATGAATTTCTAGGGATATTGTTTATAGTAAGGTGCTGCTGCTGTTGCTATGTGGTGGCCATGTTTTTGTAGTTTGAAGGTAGAGATGTTTTTGTTTAATGCCAACAGAAAACTAGTAATTGTACACTTCATCCTTTTTTAGGGAATAATAGAGCAGTACATTCTTTGATTCTTAATTCAAACATCTGTGTGTGTCTGTGTCTGTGTGGAATCAGAATTTTGGAGATTGCTATTGTAAAAAGGGGTATACTTCAATCATATTACTTCATTTGAGCTTGAAGAAGGGTGGAGTTTTTGTCACTCTTTTTTGAGCTTGTTTCCTCCTGTTTTTATGATCATAAATTCAGACGTAATGAGTTTGAGTCTCTAATGCTGCGTTTGAAACGCAACAATGGAATGGAATGTTAATATTACAATTTTGAATTCATTATTTTGTTTTGTAAGAAAAATTAAAGTGAGAATAACATTCTGCGTCATTCATTTGGAATAAAAAAGAATGAAATTCATTCTGCTGCTCAACTTATGGAATCGTCATTTCATTCATTCTCAATAAACATTAAAAAATAAAATATAGTTATCAAAAATAATGTAATTGTCATTCCATTTCTGCATTATTTCATGTTTGAAAGCAGACAGTAGAATGGGAATGACCATTCCATTCCCATTCTCATTCTATTTTCACTTTAATGAAATGTTCATTCTATTCCATTGTTGCATACCAAACGTAACATAAAAGAAACATTCAAATTTAAATGATATGGGTGGTTGCACATGTTTGAGGTTTATCTTGTAGTCATAAGTTCAAATGGCAGGCGATTGGAAGGTTTATTTGGTTGATTGGAAACACCTAATTAGTCTTGTCAAGAGAAATCACATACTATATTTTTCTTCCTAATGGACACTTGAATTTGTGGTTTCTATGGAATATGTTGTCATGATGTGCAAATGACTATGCATGAATGTCATGATATTGCTTTCAACAATTTCTCTTTACTAAATGATTTTTTTTTTTACTAGGTAAACTTTATTAAACCACCAAAATCAAAATTAAATCAAACTGACTAGCAAGTAGATTGATTATTCGTTAACACAAAAAAAAAAGGGCAAAAATGAGGCCGAAATGTTGAAATCCACAACCAAGAGAGAAAAAACATATGAAAGATAGAGTAATCAAGAGTCACATTCTCCATATTCGATAGGTCTTATCTCAATTACCTGAGGCATATGAATTATATAAATCATATCCCACTAATACATATGAACTAGAGGAGGATGAAGGGGCTTGTGAGGGGTATGTAGCTTGACCCTGTATGTTACAACACACCACTTTGACTAACTAATTAAGCATCAATAAGTGAAGGAACAAAACCCTCTGTGTTCCCCTGTCATGGTACTTGCTCTGCAAGATTTTTTTTTTCTTTCTTTTATGTGGGTATGTGCTTATATTCAAAATTTGGACTTTATTTATATTTACAATAATGAAATTAGTGTATCTTGAACTCATATATGGTATTAAAATTATTCTAACAATCCTTCATGTATGGGAAATTTCAGGATTACCATGGCTCTGAATCTCTACTATTATGCAATAATATACATCTCTGCAACATTTGCCACAGCCATGACTAACACAAATCTTGCCACGGTCTTTATCATGGCTGTTGTCTTTAGGTAATAAAAAAACTAATATATATATATATATGTTTGTGTGTGAGTATATATATATAATTTTCTTTGTGTAAATGGTTTTGAACATTTCAGGATAGAAAGTGCTTCCATAAGGGAATGACATGGAATAGCATAAGTGTTGGGTTGTGCAGTAGGTCTTTCGGGGGCTATGGTGTATACTTTTCTCAAGGGGCCTCCAATTTATTCAAGTATGCATAAGGAAGTTTCAAAGGCATCAACAAAGTATATTTCCACGGAGGATTGGATAAAAGGTGCTCTTCTCATGCTTGCAGCCAACATAACATCATGATAGCAATTTTCTGCATGAACCGATTTGGCGCCCTGCTCCTACAAAGACAAAGTAGATGAGGCAGCCAGGGACCCTCCGACACTCAAGTCATTGCTTGGATATATATATATATATTAAAGAGAGCAATAAATGTTCAAATTAATTATTTGTACATGATCCACTCATCCTACTCATTAATAAGGCACGAAGTAGCCTTGTAGATTCTGTTTGTCTTATCCGGCCTCAATACTGGAGATATATATATATATATATATATATATATATATATATATATATTCGCACTCCTCTTTTAAATGATTGTACTCTAATGTTATAGGAAATAATTCTTCTAACCCTAACTTTATAAATAAATAATTACTTTTTTTCAAATACCACAACTATCCTTTCATTTATGGTATGATTTTTTCATCTCCTCCCTTTCCAATTAACATTTTTGTCTTCCACTTTCTTAACCCTCTCCTCTTTCCGTTGGACTTTTAACCTCTCAAAACTCACTCTCTTTCTCTTCTTTGTATCTATTATCTCTTCTATGATTTACTTGTAATCATCCGCGGGTGGATTGTCGGGGCATATCAGGATTGCTTAATCCCACATCGCTTGGGTGTAGAGAAGGAGATGTGCTTATATGTAGTGTGTTCTCTTCAAATAGTATGAGACCTTTTGGAATAAAATTCAAGAGCAAAACCATACGGGCTTAGGCCCAAAGCTGACAATATCATACCATGTGTTGGAGCGGGGATTGCCGGGGTATGTCAGAATTGCTGCCATAAAATCAAAGAGTAAAACCGTGCGGGCTTAGGCCCAAAGCGGACAATATCATACCATGTGTTGGAGCAGGGTATTACAGTTGGTATCAAAGCCTAAACCCAGTCGGAAGTGTGTCGATGAGGACATCGGGCCTCATAGGGGGGTGGTAATCACCCGCGGGGTGGATTGCCAGGACATGTCATGATTGCTCAATCCCATATCGCTTGGGTGTGGAGAAGGGGATGTGCTTATATGTAGTGTGTTCTCTTCAAATGGTATGAGGCCTTTTGGGGTAAAACTCAAGAGCAAAACCGTGCGGGCTTAGGCTCAAAGCGGACAATATCATACCATGTGTTGGAACGGGGTATTACATTACTGATTTTTTTTTACGTAACAATGAAATATCTCACAAATGAAGAAATGGTCGAGTTAAACAAAATAATTGATCTTGTTAGCACGAAAAATATTGAAGAACTATCAAAGCTTCGTGAGACATTCAATTCCTTCGATGCTAATGGTGATAGTAACTTTTTCTTTTATTTTTCTTTTTCTGTTGCATGCTTTGAGTTTAATTTTTGGATTTTTTTTCTTCTTTGTTTTTTTAAGAATTAATTTTGAATGCATTTGAATATTGAAATTTAGCTTTTTGATGATAAAAACCCTAATTGTTTTGACAATAAAATCACAACACTGAACTTATGAAAAGAACAATAAAAAAAAAAAGATGGGTATAATATACAACTATAACATAAAATTTGTCTAGCCTTTACACGCATATGAAAAAATTTGTATATAACATATAATATACAATTATGATAAAAACCCTAACTGTTATAATTATTTGTTGGTTTAATGAAAGTAGATTTAGGAGAAAAAAAATCATGCACGTACCTTATTAGTAAATCATGCAGAGGCCTTATTAGAAAAGGGTATTTATGGTATTATAAGCTAAAAAATGATGAATTAATGAGACTTTCTTGTTATTTTCTTTAAAAGAAAAGAAGAAGTGGAGTACAATTGTTCAAAAGGGGAGTGCGAATATCGCCTTCCTATATATATATATATATATTAGAAGAGAGCAGTAAATGTTCAAATTACTTGTTCGTACATGACCCATTCATCTCTCTCATTTATAAGGCACAATTGAAGTAGCTTTGGTGGATTCTCTTCGTCTTATCCGGCCTGATCTTTCGTTTGTTTCGCATCATCTAGTCCTTTGAATTTGAATCGTCTTATCGTATTGTCACTCATTTGACTTTTTAAACTGCCCCATCTATCCGTATGTCAGGATTGTATTATCCTAACTTATTCAAATCGTTTTATTAGTTACCCCATTCGAGAAGATTGCTTGTCGAACCTCCAAAACGTCAATAGTTGAGCAATTTGCTTTTATAATGACAATATTTTGACAGGAGCATCGAGGTGTCAGCCACAACCTTAGTCAATCACACAATATTTTTAATTTTCTTCTTTAATATTATGCAATAGTAGACCTTTTGAATAAGGGGAAGGTTTTCGGCTCACCCTTTAATAAGAGGGAGGTGTTGTAACCCCAGGCTTCATTCAACTTTTATGAGGGTTCGTAGTCTCACTCATTTTATAAGGGGTTGGCCCTGGGTTCACTCAGCCCCTTACGATAGTTCATAGACCCGAGCTTCGTGAGCTTGCCCCTTTAATAAGGGGTTCGTAGATCCAAACTTCGTGAACTCTCCTCTTTAATAAAGGGTTTCATAGAACTAAGTTTCATAAGCTTGTCCCTTTTAATAAGGGAGTTCGTAGTTATGAGCGTTGTGAGCTTGCCCTTTTAATAAGGGGTTCGTAAATCTGAGATAAGTGAGCTCGCTTTTCAATATTTGGGGTACGAATATGCCCCCAGTCTTTGTTTATAACTCTGCAATGCCCCTAGTTGGGGGGCTAGTTCATCCCTTTGTCAGTGCTTATCAGGTGCTTAGCACTCCAAATTGTAGTATGATTACCTCTTAGCTTTATGACACCGTGCTTGGTTAGGAGGCCTACTAATGGGTGGTAGGTGAAGGTGATGATAAGCTGTTATTCATTGTAGTTAGATGTGTTGACAATCATAAACAATCTATCATCACTGTGGTCGAGGCTAAGGAGCTTGAAACACAAGCCCATTTCTGGTTTGTCTATATTGAATTACGTTTTTGCTTCCTTTACATCTTCTGGCTACGTTAGGGAAGCCTCGACAAGTAGGGAGGCCTCGACAAGTAGGTCCCATTAGGCGGTCTTGTTAGATATGCCTTGTTAGGTAGGCATTATCAAATAGTTTTGTCAGGCAGGTAAGCCTTATTAACCATCTGCAGCAGTGTCCAACTACCTCTCCTCCCTTCATCATCCATCCAACCACTGCCCTCTTATCCTTGATAGTAGCAAACCCCTGCACAAAGAAATTCCTAGTAGATGATGAAAAGCCATTAATAATATTACACCACCAATTTCTTTCTAATTTCCAACTTTTGTTCGTTCCATCATCATGCTTGTGTTGCTTTCTTTTTCCCATTTAATTGCTTGTGATTCTTCTTCTGCAGCTTCAAAAGAAATGGAAAGAGAGGCTCTTTTAAAGTGGAAATCCAGTCTTGACAATCAAAGCCAATCTCTTCTCTCATCTTGGGAGCCTCGAAATAGCAGCAGCCCCTGCAATTGGGTTGGAATTCAATGCAACAAGGAGGTTAATAATGCAAGTAGTGTCACCCACATACGCCTTCAAAGTGTTGGTTTAAGAGGTAAACTTGACAATCTCAACTTCTCATGTTTCCCTCATCTCCACAGCATTGATGTTTCTAACAATTCACTCTACGGGACAATTCCCAAGCACATCAGTACCCTTTCCAAGCTCACCCTGCTTGACTTGTCTAGAAATGATCTCTCTGGAGCAATTCCTGCTACAATGTGGTACTTGAGCAACTTGAGGTTTCTATACCTTGATGACAACAAACTTTATGGATCCATCTCTCAAGAAATTGGAATGTTGGGGTCTCTTGTGGATCTCCGGTTGTCCAGGAACTTCTTCTCAGGACCAATACCTGCTTCTATAAAGAACTTGGTCAACTTAACCATTCTGTATCTTCGTATCAACAAACTTTCAGGACCCATCCCTCAAGAAATTGGTATGCTGAGGTCTCTTGTCAATCTCATGTTGTCCTGGAACAACTTCTCAGGCCCAATACCCACTTCTATAAACAAGTTGGTCAACTTGACCATTCTGTCTCTTCATAGCAATAAACTTTCAGGATCCATCCCTCAAGAAATTTGGACACTTAGATCTCTCACTGATCTCCGACTGTCAAAAAATAATTTCACAGGTTCAATACCCACTTCGTTAGGGAATTTAGGCAACTTAAACACATTGTACCTTTTCAAAAACCAACTATCCGGATCCATTCCATCTAGTATTGGGAATCTGACCAAGCTCATCAACTTATGTTTGTTCGAAAATCAATTATCTGGCTCCATCCCTCGAGAAGTAGGAAGCCTGAAATCCCTCAGAGTATTTATCCTTGTTCACCAATAAATTCACCGGCTCTATACCTAAAGAGTTGGATAATCTTACCCATTTGGAAAGCTTGCAATTAAGTGAGAACGAGCTTACGGGTCATTTACCACATAACATATGCATTGGTGGATCACTTGCATATCTGGCTGCAAATAACAACAATCTCACAGGTCCAATCCCTAAGAGCTTGAAAAGCTGCACTAGCCTGTACAGAGTTAGGCTTGAAAGAAACTAACTTTCTGGAAATATATCCAAATATTTCGGCATATATCCAAACTTAGATTATATCGATTTGAGTGATAATAAATTGTACGGTGAGCTTTCTGGTAAATGGGGCCAGTGCCACAATCTAACAAGCCTAAAAGTGTTCAACAACAATATTTCTGGTGAGATACCACCTGAGTTGGGAAATGCAACTCAACTACATGTACTTGTTATCTCTTCAAACCGTCTCATCGGGGAAATTTCAAAGAGTTTAGCAATGTTAACCTCACTGATTGACCTTGATTTAGGCAACAACAAACTCTCAAGCAACATTCCTTTGGAAATTGGTGAGCTATCAGAGTTGGAACATCTTAATTTGGCAGCAAATAACCTAAGTGGCTCAATTCCTGAACGATTAGGGGAGTGCTTGAAACTACGATACTTGAATTTGAGCAGAAATATTCTTGGTCAAGGTATTCCTTTTGGTATAGGCAATTTACGCTCACTTGAAAATCTTGATGTCAGCCATAATTTACTGGAATGGAAAATACCAAACGAGCTTGGACAATTGGGAAAATTAGAAGCATTGAATCTCTCCCACAATAAGCTCTCTGGTTTCATCCCATTCACTTTTGATGGTATGTTAAGTTTGACTTTTGTTGATGTATCATACAATCAGTTGGAAGGTCCTGTTCCAAAAAATAAAGCCTTTCAAGAGGCTCCATTTAATGCATTCAAAAATAATAAAGGTTTGTGCGGCAATGCCACTGGTTTGAAGACTTGCACCCCCATAATGAACAATGAGGCTAATTAGGAGGAGAATGGCAACAAACTTGTGATTTTGATTATAGTTCCTCTTTTAAGCATTTTGCTTCTTTCATTTATGGTTGTTGGGATTTTCTATCTTCTTTACCCAAAAGTGGACAAATGAGCCAAGAAGAGTAAACAATGCAAATTTGTTTGCGATATGGAGCTACGATGGAAAAATGGTGTATGAGAACATCATTGAAGCGACACAGGACTTCCAACTCTGATCATTGCATTGGGGTAGGAGGATCAACTAGTGTTTATAAAGCTCAATTGTCAAGTGGTCAAGTTTTTGCAGTAAAGAAACTTCATGCCCCGGAAGATGGCGGACAGGTTAATGATCAGAATGGTTTTGCAAGTGAAATCCGAGCATTAACAGAAATACGGCATCGAAATATTGTGAAGCTTTATGGTTTTTGTTCACACCCACGACACTCGTTTTTGGTTTATGAGTTCTTGGAAGGGGGAAGTTTACAGAAGATCTTGAGCAGTGACAACCAAGCCTCGGAGTGTGGGTGGATTAAGAGAGTGAATGTGGTTAAAGATGTGGCAGTTGCTTTGTGTTATATGCATCATGATTGTTTGCCTCCTATAGTTCATCGGGACATATCAAGTAAGAATGTTTTATTAGATTCTGAATTTGTGGCTCACATCTCCAACTTTGGCACTGCTAGGCTTCTAAATCCTAAATCTTCCAATTGGACTTCATTTGTGGGGACCTTTGGGTATGCTGCTCCAGGTAAATTTAATTTAATTAATTAATTATTTTTGAAACAATTCATTTCAAATTAATAGGTGATTAATTGAATGAACTAAGATTATATGATATATAGATGTTTATAATATTCATGTATATGTGAAATATTAGCTTAATCTTGTACCAGTTTCTCAATATCCTAATTCTGTAAACTTTTATCACTTTATGCATGTGGCCTAATAGTTGTTCTATAAAAATTTCCTTTCAACACAATATACTAGACGCCTCCTTCATTTATTACATCATGCCTAGATTTATTATTAACATTATCTCCAATTTCTCCCTCATAAAAGATAATTGAGTATAAATGATAGAAAATGTTAAATTTTTTTTGTACTTTTTGAACTTCAATATTGACTACATCCTTACTTTTTTTTTGTGTTTTATGCATATTTAAATAATGATTGCTAGAAAAAATAGCGCCGGCAGTTTCTCTTTACTTTTCTTGTTATTTTGTTCTTTTTTCATTGCTTTGCAGAGTTTGCTTACACAATGCAAGTGAATGAGAAATGTGACATTTATAGCTTTGGAGTGCTGACACTGGAAGTGATCATGGGAAAGCATCCAAGCGAGCTCATTTCTTCTCTATTATCGTTGTCGCCATCATCACTACCACCACAGACGTTGCTTGTTTGAGATATACTCTTTAAGGATATTTTGGATCATCGTCTTTCACCTCCAATGGGACAAGTGGCCAAGGAATTAGTCTTTATCACGAAGGTAGCTTTTGCATGCTTGCATATTAGTCCCCAATCTCGGCCAACAATGGCAAAAGTCTCTTGGACTAACTGTTTGATATCATATCTTTAGCTTTCTGAGCATTTTTGCATCCTTTCACATAACTCAATGTTGGTGAAATTTTAATGTGTTTCTTGTAATTCGTGCGATAACAGAGTTTTAGAATTTTATGAAGTGTAGAATATTAGCCAAAAAATTGATTCAAGTAACTCCATTCCATTAGCTTGAACAGTAATTAAGCCCAGGAAAGCAACCATTCTCAGCACACATGTTTAGTTTTTAAAAGGATTGAGAATATATATATGGATATATATAATCAACTTTAATTAAGGTAAGGAAAGAGAAGTAGGCTGCAAGTTTGAGGTTTTGATAGCTCATTTTGTTACTTGAGTTTTTGAGTTAAAATTTTCAAATACAATCACAATTCAGTCGAGTTTGGGTAGAAGTGAAGAAAAATTAAATTCCATTATTATTATTATTAAATAAAGTCCAATCTAAGCTTAACCTAATCATACCGACTAAACACATCTAACCCAACCAATCTAAGCCTAATTTAAATTGGACTCTAAAACAAATCACTAGAAGTTGAGATTTTAAGAATATATTTATTTTCTTTTTCCTTCATTCTCTTTTCTTCTCTTTCCATTCCTTTTCACTTAATTAATTTTCTTATCTTACAACAATAATAATTTTTTTTATTTTCCTTTCTCTTCCCTATCCTTCCAAAGATTATTATTAAAGTAAGTGATTGAAGGAATCTCACCAATTCTCATCGTATTCGTTTAATTATTCAGTAATTCAACATGATGAACTCTTACAAATTCTATTCCTGAAAAAAAAAAAAACAAAAAACAAAAAAAGAATATAAGGAAAACCTGAAGTTAGTGCAATTATGGAGAAGCTGCTAAGACTACAACAATGCATAATGCATTTTTATAAGCGAGAGAGAAAAAAGGAAGTGGTAGCAGTAGTTAGGAGTGAAAACAAAATTCAAAAAATTGGAGATTAGGTATTTTATTTAGGAAGGTAGTAATGAAAATAAATGTTTTATTACTAGAGTAGAAAGAACAAAGGAAAAATTACTATCAAATTCTACTTTTCTCGTTAAAAGAAAAATAAGTTTTATAAATTTTCTTTATGACTAATAAGTCCTATTTTTTGAGGAAAAACATTCTTTAAATTCTAAATCATTGAATCTTTCATTTATACCATTGCTAAATAGAAGTAAAATTTTGTAATTGTAAATTGAAAATTTGATATATAATCTATTTTTTTTTTATATATTCCTTTAAAATTTAGTTAATTTATGAATATTGCATTACAAGTTTAAATAATAATTAATTTAATTTAAATGATATAGAAAAATCTTGTCTAGAATTCACGACTTTACTACACAAAAAATTAAATATTCTATAAAAATGTCAATAAAATTTATCTTTTAGGAAAAAAGTAAAATGTTATCTTTTCTTTTTATTTAAATATATATAATTTTGTAAATTTCTAAATAAAAGTTTGAGCTTAAATTTTATACCTAATTTAGCAAGGGTATAAATGGAATATTTTGTACTTAAATGAAAAAAAAATCAAAAGTAAAATTTATTGGTCCTAAAAAAAGGGAATTTATAGGACTTATTTATTTCTCTTTTAATGAAAAAAAAGAAGCATAATTTGGTGGTAATTTTCCCAAGAACAAAACATGTACTCACAATCACTTGTTTAAAAATGTCCAACGCTATAAAGCACGGACACTTCACTGATGGTGTCGTATTCGTGTCGGACACTTGGATACTCCTCGGACACGTGTCAGACACTTCGTAAAAGTGTTTTGACATTTTTCTTTTTATGACACTTCTTGAACACTCCTCGTACACGTGTCGGACATTTCGTAGCAATGATGTATATTCAAATATTTTGAAAGAAATTATATGCGACTAAGATATGATTAAAAATCCAAGTTAAGTATTTGTAGATGACTAAATAAGTTTCGTTCTTTAATATATTTGTCTATTTTTGTTTATAAGTTTGTTTGGTTCTTAATTGCTTGATAATGAATTGAAGTATTCTGTAATGTAATTTTTTTTTGAATAATTAATATATTATATCATTATTTTATAGCTGTATTCTTGTCGTGTTTGTGTCTTTTTTTTATAATTTTTCGTATCGCTGTATCCGTGTCGTATTGTATTCATGTTTTGTGTTTGTGTCTGTGCTTACTTGATCTGATCTCTTTAAAAAATAAGTGAAAACGGGAATATGATATTGGGAAGGTCACTTGATGTGGTGTTTTTAAATTCAATATTTTGATTAAAAAGAAAGTAAAAATGTATATAAAAATAAAAGATGTTTGAACTTTTATAAATAGTATAGATATGCATAGCTTAACTTTCAAACTTTTTATTTTATTTTATTGTATAGCAAGTTAGAAAGAGGTTTGATCAGTGTTCCGTTCAGAAACATGAAACTGAGGTTTTGAGATTAGAATTTGTTCTTGTGTATCTTGAATATGTGATTTTGTATAATGAATATAGTTGATGAGAAATAAAAATCCCTTTGTCAGAAAAAGAAAAATATCGATGGTTTAATTGATTCAATTTCTTACTTGAGACTTGAGATATATAAATATCTTATTAGTAAGGAAATAAACCCTATTCTAAGACAAGAGGGAAAAGGGTTTAGAAATTAATCATCCTTCATGTGACGAGTTTGAACAGGACATCTCGTGTGGTTATACCTGACATTCCTAGTACTAACAAGGCCTTGAATCCTCTTTTCTGTGTAAGAATGTATGAACGAATCAGACGACAAACATAATCATAATCATATCCGTACGTTCAGGACAAGCGATAATCACGTGTGGTGTCCTTAGCTTCCTGGTAACTTAGTCCACACAAAATGTGGGTTACGTGTGTGTGTATATATATATATATATATTGACTTCTCTGATAGGAGATAATCACGTGTAGGTGTGGAGCCGACAGTCAAAAAAATGTCGGTGAAGAAATGTTTAAAAAATATTTGCCAGACATTGGTTGGTTGGTTTTTGGATGAATTATGAATCTATAAATTGATAGTTCCATCTCCATGCAGTACTTACTAAATAGAGTCCTCCCTTCATTCTCCACCCAACCATTGCCCTCTAATTAAACCCCTGCACAGGTTTCACAATGAAATTCCTAGTAGATGATGATAAGCCACTAATAATATTCCACCACCATTTTCTTTCTAATTTTCAACTTTTGTTCATTTCCATCATCATGCTTGTGTTGCTTTCTATTTCCCATTCAGCTCCAAAAGAAATGACAGAAGAAGGAAAGGAAAGAGAGGCACTATTAAAGTGGAAAGCCAGTCTTGACAATCGAAGCCAATCTCTTCTCTCATCTTGGGCGCCTCCAAACAGCAGCAGCCCCTGCAATTGGGTTGGGATTGGTTGCAACAACGTTAATACAAGTGTCACCGCAATGCGCCTTGAAAGTGTTGGTTTAAGAGGTACACTTGACAATCTCAACTTCTCATGCTTTCCTCATTTCGCCATCATTGATCTTTCTAACAATTCACTCTACGGGACAATCCCCAAGCACATCACTAGCCTTTCCAAGCTCACATTTCTTGACTTGTCTGTGAATTCTCTCTCTGGAGCAATTCCATCTGAGATAGGGAAACTGAGGTCTCTCAATGTGATATCACTCGCAGTGAACAATCTCACAGGTCCAATCCCTCCTACAATGTGGAACCTGAGAAACTTGAGCATTCTATACCTTTCTCGAAATAAACTCTCTGGAACCATACCTCAAGAAATTGGAACGTTGAGGTCTCTTGTTAGTCTCCATTTGAATAACAACTTCTTCTCAGGTCCAATACCTACTTCTATGAGTAACTTGGTCAACTTAAAGGTTTTATACCTTTATCGAAATAAACTCTCTGGACCCATCCCTCAAGAAATTGGAATGTTGAGGTCTCTTGCCCATCTCCGCTTATCCTCCAACAACTTCTCAGCTCCAATACCTACTTCTATAAAGCACTTGATCAATTTAATCACTCTACACCTTTTTCAAAATAAACTCTCTGGACCCATCCCTCCAGAAATTGGAATGTTGAGGTCTCTTGTCAGTCTCAAGTTGTTCGAGAACAACTTCTCCGGATCCATTCCCTCCACTATTGGGAACTTGACCAAGCTATTCCAATTGAATTTGTACAAAAATCAATTGTCTGGCTCCATCCCTCGAGAGGTAGGAAGGCTGAAATTTCTCGAAACTCTAGTCTTGCTCACTAATAAATTAACTGGCCCTATACCTACAGAGTTCAATAATCTTACCCATTTGAAAAGCTTGCACTTAAGTGACAACGAGCTTACTGGTCATTTACCACATAACATATGCCTTAGTGGATCACTTGTAAATTTCAGTGCATTTAGGAACAATCTCACAGGTCCAATCCCTGAGAGTTTGAAAACTTGCACTAGCTTATACAGAGTGAGGCTTGAAGGAAACCAACTTTCTGGAAATATATCAAATGATTTTGGCATATATCCAAACTTGAATTATATCGATTTGAGTGATAATAAAATGTACGGTGAACTTTCCGGTAAATGGGGCCAGTGCCATAATCTAACAAGCCTAAGACTGTCCAACAACAATATTTCTGGTCAAATACCACCTGAATTGGGAAATGCAACTCAACTACATGTTCTTGACCTCTCTTCAAACCGTCTCATCGGAAAAATTCCCAATAGTTTAGGAAGGTTAAACTCACTGATTGACCTTGATTTAGGCAACAACAAACTTTCAGGCAACATTCCTTTAAAAATTGGTGAGCTATCAGACTTGCAACTTCTTAATTTGGCAGCAAATAACCTAAGTGGCTCAATTCCTGAACGATTAGGGGAGTGCATGAAACTACGATACTTGAATTTGAGTAGAAATATTCTTGTTCAAGGTATTCCTTTACGTATAGGCAATTTACGCTCTCTTGAAAATCTTGATGTCAGCCATAATTTACTGGAATGGAAAATACCAAACGAGCTTGGACAATTGGGAAAATTAGAAGCATTGAATCTCTCCCACAATAAGCTCTCTGGTTTCATCCCATTCACTTTTGATGGTATGTTAAGTTTGACTTTTGTTGATGTATCATACAATCAGTTGGAAGGTCCTGTTCCAAAAAATAAAGCCTTTCAAGAGGCTCCATTTAATGCATTCAAAAACAATGAAGGTTTGTGCGGCAATGCCACTGGTTTGAAGACTTGCACCCCCATAATGAACAATGAGGCTAATTATAAGGAGGAGAATGGCAACAAACTTGCAATTTTGATTATAGTTCCTCTTTTAAGCATTTTGCTTCTTTCAATTATGGTTGTTGGGATTTTCTATCTTCTTTACCCAAAAGTGGACAGCCTAGAAAATGAGCCAAGAAGAGTAAACAATGCAAATTTGTTTGCGATATGGAGCTACGATGGAAAAATGGTGTATGAGAACATCATTGAAGCGACACAGGACTTCAACTCTGATCATTGCATTGGGGTAGGAGGATCAGCAAGTGTTTATAAAGCTCAATTGTCAAGTGGTGAAGTTTTTGCAGTAAAGAAATTTCATGCCCCGGAAGATGGCAGACAGGTTAATGATCAGAATGGTTTTGCAAGTGAAATCCGAGCATTAACAGAAATACGCCATCGAAATATTATGAAGCTTTATGGTTTTTGTTCACACCCACGACACTCGTTTTTGGTTTATGAGTTCTTGGAAGGGGGAAGTTTACAGAAGATCTTGAGCAGTGAAAAACAAGCCTCAGAGTGTGGATGGATTAAGAGACTGAATGTGGTTAAAGATGTGGCAGTTGCTTTGTGTTATATGCATCATGATTGTTCGCCTCCTATAGTTCATCGGGACATATCAAGCAAGAATGTTTTGTTAGATTCTGAATATGTAGCTCACATCTCTGACTTTGGCACTGCTAGGTTTCTAAATCCCAACTCTTCCAATTGGACTTCATTCGCGGGGACCTTTGGGTATGCTGCTCCAGGTATTTATCTATTTATTATTATTATTTTTTTGAAATGATTCATTTCAAATAGCTGATTAATTGAATCAACTAAGGTTATACGTTAGATGTTTATATTTTTCATGTTTTTATATTTGTTAAATTTTGGCTTAAACATGTACCAGCTTCTTGATGTTCTAATTCTGAACACTTTTACCAATTTATACGTGTTGTTTTCTAATTCTCCAACATTCTGTTCTATAAAGAACGATTGGTCTAACAATTGTTTTATAGAACCACCCTCCTAGCTAGAGGAAGGAGCTGGGTATAGGTGAAGCCAGAGCATATTAACCCAAACTTACTTTTTTGGCATTGGTTTCGGTCTAGTAGCCTACTCCCCTCCCATGCGACTTCGTTGCTTTCCCTTGAGACGGAAAATCTAATTATAACAAGTGGAGTTCTATCTTTCTTCATCTTCCTTAATCATAACGAGATATGCCGATCACATATTATACTAGATGTACTCTTCTATTTAACCCATCATGCCTTCAACTATGACATCATCTCCAATTTCTCTTTCATAATAGATAATTGAACCTAAATAATAAAAATGTTCAAATTTTCTTTTACATCTTGATCCTTAACCTTCGTTACATCCTCATTTTTTTGTATTCTATAGTTATGTTGTTTAAATAATGATTGTTAGACAAAATAGAACTGGAAGATTTCTCTTTATTTTTCTTGTCCTTTTTCATTGCTTTGTAGAGCTTGCTAACACAATGAAAGTGACTAAGAAATGCGACGTTTATAGCTTTGGAGTGCTAACACTGGAAGTGATCATGGGAAAGCATCCAGGCGAGCTCATCTCCTCTCTATTATCATCGTCATCGTCATCGTCATCACTGACATTACTTGTCCGAGGTATACTCTTGAAAGATGTGTTGGATCAACGTCTTTCACCTCCAGAACAAGTGGCCGAGGAATTAGTCTTTATCACCAAGCTAGCTTTTTCATGCTTGCACGTTAGTCCGCAATCTCGGCCAACAATGGGAAAGGTCTCCAAAGAGCTATCAAAACGAAGGCCAACTCTGCGAAATCCATTCCACATGATTACAATAGGACAATTGTTTGATATCGGATCTTCAACTTCCTAAGCATTTTTGCATCTTTTATGTTTTTATGTTCTTGTATTTTTTTCCAATTCAATTAAACTAGGATTTTCTTTAATTTTCAATTCAATTAAACATATCTTTCACAAAAAAAGAAAAAAATCAATTAAAGATTACGGTTTATTGTAGAGATTGGTTTACTTTCAATTTAATATTTTCTCTCAAATACTTTGATATAAAATTTTCTTCCAACTCAAATACTTTTTATCTTAATCACATACTTTTTTTATCTTTCAAGGTAAGCTTCCTATATTATGTAACTACTAATATGTTAAATTTTAAATAGAAGGGCAATAATATCATTATAAGTATAAGAACCAATCATTCTATTATGTAAGGACTCTTGTGTAATTTGATTGTAAAGGAAGGAATAATATCAACTCCTATTTAAATTGTAAATAATATTAAATTTTTTTCTTACACATTCAATACAACTTGCTTAAACTTAAAAATAAAATAAAATTTATGAATTTTTGTGAACCTTTTTATTTATTTATTATTTTTGACTGGGCTTAAAACAAGGGTATGTTCTTTCATTGGGCGTAAATTGCTCCCAGTGAAAGAACATATCCCCGGTGCGTAAAACATATATATATATATATATATATATATATATATATATATATATATATAGAGAGAGAGAGAGAGAGAGAGAGAGAGAGAGGGAGAGGCATATAGAAGAGTGATGGGCGGAATTGAAGAGAGAGAGAGGTAGATCGATGATAAAGAGGGTGGGATCGAAGAGAGAGAAAGGGGAAGATAGAGAGAGGTGGGATTGAAGAGAGAGAGAGAGAGGTTGGATAGAAGAGAGAAACTTTAATCCACTTTTTGTTCTATATATGGGTGGAGGATGGATAGAATATGAGTACCCATATTCAACCCAACTAACCCGCTAATTAATTGGTTTATATTTATCCAAACCATTTTTGACCCGCATAAGAAAATAAGTCATTCATATACATTTTTGACTGGGTGGATATGGACAGGTAGGCAGATTTGCCCTCAATTTTTCACCCCTAAGTCTAAGAGTGTGGCAGCAGTAAGTGAAGGAACAAAGCCCTTTGTGTTTGTCACTTGACAACGATTTGCCACACTTGCCTTGGCTCCATTTGCTTTCTTCCATGAAAGGTTAATTTTATGGTTTCATACCTATGTGTGTTTGTTTGAGTGTGTGTATATATTTGAACTAATATATAATTGTTTCTGATCGATGGTGATTTTTCTTCTAAATTTGCAGAAAAGTCTGCTCCCATCATGCTACTTACTCTACAAGATCTTTTTTGTTTCCTTATGTGGGCATGTGCTTATTTTGTCATTGTTATATTCCAAATTTGGACTTCCTTTGCAATAATGTAATCAGAGCAAAATGGTTTTACATGTGAAATTCGAACATTAACAAAAATACGACATCGAAATATTGTGAAACTTTATGGTTTTTGTTCACACCCACGACACTCATTTTTGGTTTACGAGTTCTTGGAAGGGGGAAGTTTGCACAAGATCCTGAGCAATGACATACTAGCCTCGGAATGTGATTGGATTAAGAGAGTGAATGTGGTTAAATATGTGGCAAATGCTTTGTGTTATATGCATCATGATTGTTCGCCTCTTATAGCTCATCGGGACATATCAAGCAAGAATGTTTTGTTAGATTTTGAATATGTGGCTCACATCTCTGACTTTGGTACTGCTAGGCTTTTTGAATCCCAACTCTTCCAATTGGACTTCATTCGCGGGGACCTTTGGATACGCTGCTCCAGGTATTTATTTATTATTATTATTATTTTGAAACGATTCATTTCAAATAGCTGATTAATTGAGTCAACTAAGGTTATACATTAGATGTTTATATTCTTCAAGTTTTTTATATTTGTGAAATTTTGCCTTAAACATAGAGCAGTTTCTCGATGTCCTAATCTTGTATACTTTTACCACTTTATACATGTGTTGTTTTCTAATTGTCTAACATTATGTTCCATAAAGCCAACTGGTTTAATAATTATTTTATAAAACTTCTCTTTCAATCTTAATGAGATACGTTGATCACAGATGCACTCTTCCATTTAACCTATCATTCCTTCATAAATCTATGATATCATTTTCAATTTCTCCTTCATAATAGATAATTGAACCTAAATAAAGAAAATGTTTGATTTTTAGTTTGTCTTGTTCCTCAATCTTCATCACATCCTAACTTTTTTGTGTTCTATAGTTATGCATTTTAAATAATGACTATTAGAAAAAATAGCAGTACCAGATTTCTCTTTATCTCTCTTGTCCTTTTTTCATTGCTTTGCAGAGCTTGCTTACACTATGCAAGTGAATGAAAAATGCGATATTTATAGCTTTGGAGTTCTGACACTAGAAGTGATCATGGGAAAGCATCCCGGCGTGCTCATCTCCTCTCTATTATCATCATCTTCATCATCACCAACATTACTTGTCCCAGGTACACTATTGAAGGATGTGTTGGATCAACGTCTTTCACCTCCAACAGAACAAGTGGCCGAGGAATTAGTCTTTATCACGAAGCTAGCTTTTTCATGCTTGCACGTTAGTCCGCAATCTCAGCCGACAATGGGAAAGGTGTCCATAGAGCTATCAAAACAAAGGCCAACTCTGTGAAATCCATTCCACATGATTACAATGAGACAACTGTTTGATATTGGATCTTCAGCTTCCTGATAATTTTTTCACCATTTATGTTCATGTATTTTTTTTCCACTTCAAATTTTCAATTTTATCCTCTCTGTGTTTTATTTCTTTTTCTTGTTTATCTTGTGTTGTGAGGATGATGTCAAGATTGTTATAAGATATTTTGCATTTATATTGCACATCGTAAGACCAATTTAAGTGCCTCTTATTTAGTAACATACGTACCTCCTTTCATAACCCGTGGAAGAAGACAATATAAGGCATAACTCAGTGTTGCTGAGATTTTAATGTGTTTGTTGTCATTCTTCGGATAACAGACTTTTAAAATGTTAGAAGTGTAAAATATTTGGCAGAGAGAGTTTCACTGGTCTGTTTAGGCTAACATTGTACTAGCATTAAGTGAAGGAACAAAAGCCTCTGTGTTTGTCACTTATCGACAAGGATTTGCCACACTTGCCTTAGCTCCATTTGCTTTCTTCCTTGAAAGGTTAATTTTATGGTTTCCCACCTATGTGTGTTTGTTTGTGTGTGTTTGTATATGTGTTTGAACTTATATATGATTATTTCTGATGGTGATTTTCTCCTAAATTTGCATAAAGAAATCTACTCCCCTTTCATTTCATGGTACTTTGTAATATCTTTTTTGTTTCTTTATGTGGGTATGTGCTTACTTTTGTCATTGCTATATTCAAATTTTGGACTTACTTTACAATAATGTAATTAGAGTGTATCTTGAACACATATATAGTATTAAATTTTTCTAACAATCCTTCATGTGTGGGGAATTTCGGGATTACCATGGCTATGAATCTCTACACACATATATTCTGTATTTGTTTTACAATTCTTGTGCTACTAGAATCTCTATGGACATTATATTTTTGTTTATTTCTTAATTTTAGAAGTTAAAGCAAAGGCATGCCCATTAACCACAATATGTGCCTAGTAGGACTCGAACCCTACCCTTTAGGAAGGATAGTCATACGATTGGGCTAGAGGCCCTTTGGTCTATCAACATAGATGTTAAATAACTCTTCGATCCATGTCATTTGAAATTCATTCATATAGGGGCCTCAAGTCAATAAATATTGACTCCTTATAAATTTCAATTTGATCTCTTCAAGCCCAAGGATCAAAGACCAAGTCAAGAACATAACAAAAGAATCAATTTAATTAATAAGAT
Source organism: Cornus controversa (assembly GCA_026545225.1). Classification (NCBI taxonomy): domain Eukaryota; kingdom Viridiplantae; phylum Streptophyta; class Magnoliopsida; order Cornales; family Cornaceae; genus Cornus; species Cornus controversa. The sequence continues at coordinate 32,624,284 of CM048854.1, forward strand.
TTTGAGAGTTTTGAATATGGGAATGTGAAGAAAGTATACAATATCAAGGAATATTGATGGTGTAATACTCTCAGTAAGTGTAAGCCTTCATTTTTTCTTGATTGTAGAGAATTTAGTAGTTTTTTTAAAAAATAGAGGGCTTATACTTATCGGGAATGTCACATCATCAGTATCACCGTCGTATTGTATAATTTCTCGGGAATGAGAGTGATTTAGAGTTTATTGGAAATTTAGAAGTAAAGAGACTTTGCATGTGTTTAGGATGAAGCAATCTGAGCATTATACCTATTTATAGCTGTATCTAACAAAAAAAAAAAAAAAAAAAAGGTTTTGATGGGATGATATGACATTGCACATAAGAGTCGAACAGAGTCTAGACCCTTTTGGGTCGGACAGAGTATCATTACTCCTAAAATTATGAAGTCCGAAGCCACCGAATAGACGGTCACAAAAATTCAAAACAAACTGAGCAAATAACGGTCCCTTGTATGCCTTAATTGGGCTGCGTGGGCTTGCCCTATTTTCTGCTTCATTGTTGGGCCTTTGTTTTAATTTCCTGGCCTCTCCATCATCATTGGACCCTCTGTACTTTACAGTCACACATATACTAGTATAAAACAACGTGCAGGTGGTTAAAAAATATTTAATAAATAAATCAAATATAAACTCAAAATTAATAATGCTTTCATTATGAAATTTAAACTTTGATAAGCATCATTTATTCACTGTGAATCAAACAATCCAAAATATTTTTATTAGAACAATAAGGAGATTAGAGCAAATGATGGTTTTATGAATTGTAGCTATTACCTGTCTTGTTTCCTACAAATTGCATATGTTACTATGTATCAGCTCATCTCTCTCTCCCTCAAGACAGTGAGACTACAATACAATTGTAGGGACCAATTTAAATACAGAAATAGATGTTGAATACATAACAATTATTATAGTATGATAATAGACCAATTGTAAATCTATGTTACTCATAAAAATCTATAGATTTTTTATTTTTCTTGACAAAACAAAAAATTGAAGCATATAACATCTTCAAACAGTTTTACAAAAATCAAGTCAAACAAAAGAAGAGATCAATATAGTATACAAATAACTAATAATTAATTGAAAATAATCAAAAACTCATATGAGATATTTGACTGCAGAATTTAGAATATTAAAAAACAATGCAAAATTAAGAAAAAAGTTATTGAAATAGGAAATAAGTTTTGTTGAAGCTGAAATCTGCTCCATCCGGTTTGGCACACCCTTCCTGCAAGACAGAGGAGTATCGGTGCTAGCTTTTTCTTTCTTACTTACCTTATTTATTTATTTATATTTTTTAAGAATTTTTTGCTCAAAAATTCATAACTTTCAATGTGCTTGAAATTTTTTATTGAAACAAATTTTAATAAAAAGAAGACCTCAAGAACTTGAATACCATTATCACTATTTTTCGACTTAAGACCTCAACATACATTTCGATTATGTTATTTAAAAGTAAATCCAAATTTTGAATATAACAGTGACAAATGTAAGCACATACTCACGTAAAGAAACAAAAAAGATCTTGCAAAGTAAGTACCATGATAGGGGAGCAGACTTCTTTCTTCAAATTTAGAAGAAAAATCACCATCTGAAACAATCATATATAAGTTCAACTGGTTTCACTGGTTTTCCTAACCTAGTCGTTAGTAACGACTTTTTGAGTGTATCCATCTTGGGCCATCGACTCTTAGTTTGTGGGCTTTGCCTGTTGTCTTGCTTTTGTAGCTTGGACTTTGGCCCTCGCCCATAAATCAATTGATATTTCTCGTTTGCATCTTCTTTAAATTATAGCGAAAACATGTTGTTTTCTGCACACCAACATAGGAAGAGAGAGTCTGTGTGGCTATAATCTGTGAAGCTTGAAATTTCTTTTCATTTCATATTTTTATAAGAAAAGAAAAAAGCAATTCATGTTCCCTGTAACTTTATAATGTGTATTCACTATGCAGCACTTGACTTGTTCCTCTTTTGTGTGTTCTTGTTAGGAAACCAATATTATTATAAATCTTTATTAGGAAGTGTTATTTCTTTATTTTATTTACTTGCTTAGAAAGTCTATTATTTACTTCTATTTTTTCTTAGACCGGTCTTGTAATAGAATTAGAGCATCGATTGAATGAAAAGTTAAGATTTTGGTGGCTAATCCCCAATTCAAAGGATTATTGGTGTTTGATCTCTAATCAAAGGATTAATTTTGGGTCTAGAACCCTAGACTGCTCATTTTTTTTTCACTCTATTTTTCATCTTTCGATTCCATTAGTATCCTCAATATGACGGTTAAGGAACTTGAAGAACAAGTTGTGGCTCTTACCGTAACATATATTTTTGTAATTGAAAATCTTCAGTGTCAAAACTGAACATGATTGAGTTGTAATATTTTTTTTTTCATATTCTTATAATCGATCATGTAATTGAAGTCAAAGAACATGGATAAAGTTCTTTACCAAACATGCATATGATCAAACCAAGCCCAACAACAAACGGACCACCATGCATTATAACTACTGCTACTTCCACAAGAACACAACAAACCATGAAACCATTCATTACATAAAATTAAGAAATAAAGCTTTCTTGACAATAATACTACCACTTCTACTACCTCAAACAGTCAAGGAAACAACATAGTATTAAAATTCTACAGAATCAATTTCAAATTGAACAGCTACAGTATCTTACATATAATTTCAGCAATAAACATGGACTGAACATCTGCTAAAATTACTTACATTTAAAGATCCAAACTTGAACCCAAAAACTCCTCAAGCCTCAGTTATGACTACAAAAGAGTAAATATGGTCAAGATTGCATAGTTATAGAGTTGCCAACAAGTAAATAGCTAACAATTTGTAATTACCTGATTCATATTCTTCAATTTCTTGCATAGTTTCTTCAACTTCAATTGGGAGCGGTGAAGCCCATAACCAATCTTGTGCACATATCAAGCACTCCACGAGCTTGGGTGTTAGAGAACTACAGAATCGATCAAGAACACTACCTCCAGTGCTAAAAGCAGAATTAGAGGCAACAGTAGACGAAGGGATAGCCAAAAAATCTTTAGCAACTTGGGCCAACACTCTATACCTGAAGCAATTCATTTTCCACCAACTCAATATTTCAAAATTAGGGTCATACGTCAAAGAAGATTCCTCCAAATACCTATCCACCTCAGATTTGTAATCCATAACATTTTCTTCTTTCAAGTACTTTCGGAACCTGGATTGAAGAGAGTCTTCATCTCTAAGTGTTTGATCAACTGCCATTCCATTTGAGTTTTGAGTTGAGCTATCCGAAGATGAATTAAGCGAGTCATACAATTGGTACTCGGCAAAAATACGACTCAGAGCCTCTTTTACCCTATTTATTAGCTCATCCACCTTGTGAGAAGGATAAAGTTTAGCAGAGCAAAACCTCACATACTCCATTTTGAAACGAGGATCCAACACAAGAGCAACCAACAACATTAAGTCCATTTTTTCAATGTTCCAACAATACTAGTCAAATTTGCTCTTCACTAATAAGGTCAAAGAACTTAAACAAGTATCCGACTTTTTGCCCACTCATATAAAAGCCTTTCAATTTCAATTACTTCTTGAAAATATGAATTTGAAGTGGCATATAAACATCATAAAATTTCCAACTTAAAATGTGGATCTTCCTCCTCTAACCTCTCAAATGCCTTTTGAAGTTTTAATGCAGATTCTGACATTAAAAAAGTGGAGTTCCACCTAGTTTGAACATCAAGGCATAAAACACTCTTACTTGCTATTCTTTCTCTCTCTCTCTCTCTCTCTTTGTGTGTGCATGCCTTAAAATGTTGTTCTCTTTATGGAGAACTCTTAATATATCTCACGGCCCCACCAATACGACTTATTGAATCCTTAATATCATTTAACTCATCATTCACAATAAGATTCAATATGTGTGCACGACACCTCATGTGAAAAAATTACGGCCTAGAATCAAAGTGTCATTCTTTTTGCAAAATCTTCTTTTCAAGTAAGCAATAGCAACATCATTGGAACTCGCACTATCAATTGTGAGTGTGCATAATTTATCAAGACCCCATTCAATTAAGCATGCCTCAACTACCTGATCAATTGCCTCACCTTTATCACTCGGAATCAAACAAAAGTTTAGAATCATTTTATGCAATTTCCAGTCTTTATCGATAAAGTGAGCCGTGAGGCACATGTAAGAGAGGTCTTGCAACGATGTCCAACAGTCTATAGAGAGAGAAATTATTTGAGGTCCAACAATTTTTCTTTTCTATTTTTTTCCTACTCATTATTTGTTAATCTCTTTTGAAATTAATTTTTTTTAAAAAAATATTATATTTTTTCATATTGGGTTAAAGGATCGGATATGGATTTAATTATATATAATCAGTCAGGTTATCGGATCGGATCGCTTATATTTTTTATCAAGTTCGAATCGAATCAGGTATGATCCAGTTCAAATCCAATCCATTTACAGGTCTACATATATTTAGTCTAACAATGTGTCCCTCCTCATATATATATATATATATATATATATAGGAAAATGATTCCAAAATCGAGAAGTAAAACTAAAAAAACAAACTCAATGGTTACAAAACTTGGTGATATATAGTTTGATTTAATTTCTATTGAAGAAAAAATTTTCATTACATAATTTTGAATAAGAAGTTTAAAATTTTCAACTTGTCATGAGTAATGATACGTTTTTCGAAGCATCTCACCTGAATGCATTCAAGAGATAAAGTTTGATACTCTTTGTTTGGAGAGAGTATAATTTTTCTTGTCACTGTAATTATATTGTAGAATTCTCCACACACAATGGTTCTTCCTTGATCCAATTGAGAAATGCTAGCAACGGACTGCACAAAGACTAAGACATGCTAATTTCCCTCGAATAATACAGTTACCATGCAATGTAGACTAATTTGCATGGTCGTAAATTGCTATACACATGCAATTTTACAATTTATTTTGGTCTTATTGAAAAATAAATTGAATAATGGGTAGGATTGTAAATTAACTAACTTGTTCATTAATAATAGCTCAATGTCAGTCACAAGTTTAACTTGGACTCGGCTCATTAGAAGCCTAGTTCAGGCTATTTCATTAAATAAATAAATCGAGCTTGAATTTAATTTTTGAATAAACGGACGCGAACACTACCAGACTCATCTCGTTAAGCTCTTGAACAAGCCCTTATAATAATAAATTTTTAGTCCAAGCCCGTGTGACCTTTGAAATCATATAGCTAGATCCATAATGTTAACATAAAATAAAAAATAATTAAAGTTCTCTTTCTTTTTCTCTACCTATCTATATATATATACACTATAATATATATAACCTAACATATATAATTATTTATTTACATAAATAATAATATTAACATAAAATAAAAAATTAATTGCCAATGCATATTATCATGAAGGGTATTGTGGTCATTTTTTTATTATGATATTTTTATATTAAGATACATTTAAATAATTATGAGCAATCAAGACATTTCACATATTGAAAAAATGAAAAGAGGGTATTGGTGATAAAAATTTACAAAGTTGTTGTCGAATGTCAATATATCAAGCCTCAAGGAATGTTAGTGATATTTACCCTGAAATATAAAATCAAATTTCAATTCTTATTGCTATATGTATAACCAAAAATTTGCACCGTTCAAATTTATTAGAACCCCATAAAACCTCAAACGATACTCATTAGAATAAAAAGCGAAAAAAAAATTGAATCAAAACCCCCAAAATTGAAGAACAATCATAAACATGCACATATACATATACCCACTTGCCTAGGGACATCAAACCCACAATTTTTGAACAAAGATTAATGGTAGACATGAATATGTAACCGTATAAGTTCAAATTAGCGCAAGAGAGAGAAATTCTCACGAAATAGTCTCAAAATCAAGAAAACCAAAACCCTATGAATGAGATGGGACTCTGCTGTTTCCAATGTCATTATTTCAAGTTACACAGGGAATGGTTTTGGGGAGTAAAGTTGGGTTATAGGTGCAGTGGTGGAATTATTAGAGAAAAATAGGTTTTTTTGAAGATTAATTTTTCTCTTTAAAGAGACATGCTTACAAATATATGTATAACCAAAAATTTGGGTTCAAGTGGTGGTAAAAATGTGGATTCCAATTTAGGGCATTGACAATTATATATAGATATATAAATGTCACATGTGAGGCACTAGTGGGTACTAATGTATCCACTTAATTTTATAAATTTTTTTTTTACATGTAATAAATATAATTTTTTGGAGGTTTTTAACTGGGAGGACCTATTAAATATAAGTGATGTACTTACTTAATTTTATAAAAAATAAATTATGACTCCAACTCTTTTATTCGTATTCACTTATTCAAATTATGGTTACGCCCCTGCGCCTGTGGTGAGAGGGGTGGTCGTTGTTTGTGGTGATAGGGTGATGACAGTAATAAGTGGGGTGGAGAGAGAATGCAGTAAGAGAAGAAGAAAGAAGAAAGAAAAGAAAAGGGAGAATATTGTTTATAAACGGAGGGCAAAATAGGTATTTTACATTTTTTTTCTATTTTTCAAAGATTAAAAATTACACTAAGAATTGACTGTCTAATAAACACCACACATGATAGTCAGGTGTATGACATATGAGTCCAGTAACAAACTTCCTTCAATTTATGAATGGTTGCAATTCAATTGCCCACATTTAGTTTAAAAAATAACTTAAATTACATAAATAACCTTACATACAGTGAAATAGAAAAAGGGAAAAAAAAAACAGATCCCGCATGAGTGATTCCACCTTCACTGTTCCACGCCGAGCAAATGGTGCCGGATCTGTTCTTCTTGAGGCATAGATGTTTGTCTGATTCGTCCTGATAGGGTGCCCGTCCTATAATTTGAATCTATTCTAATCTGAATTTGAAAATGAAGTGAATTTTCCATTCCATTCGGAGCTACCGTCATGTTTAATTTTATTGTTTTAATATTATATTTTTAGTTTTGTAACTATAAAGTTAATAGAAATATTTAGTTTAAAATTTTCATTATATTAAAATTTATTTAAAAGAAAATCTGTCGTGATCCATATCCGTCTTTAAGATTTTCTGGTAGTCTCGCAGACAGAGAAAATTAATGTTGACGAGGAGAGTAATAGAAGGGTTAGAAATTATTTGTCTGTCAATTGATTGTGGTACTCGTAATAGAAGGGTTCGAAATTATTTGTCTGTCAATTGCTTGTGGTACTCGTAATAGAAGGGTTAGAAATTTTTGTCTGTCAATTGCTTGTCGTACTCGTAATAGAAGGGTTAGAAATTATTTGTCTGTCAATTGCTTGTGGTACTCATTCTTGGAGAGAGTATACTTTTTCGCACAACATCACCATCATTAAAAGTCTGGAATTAAAAAGAGAAAAATAGGATTTTTTGAAGATTGATTTTTTCTCTTTAAAGAGACATGCTTACAAATATATGTATAACCAAAAATTTGGGTTCAAGTTGTGGTAAAAATGTGGATTCGAATTTAGGGCATTGACAATTATATATAGATATACAGCCGTCGTGATCCATATCCGACTATAAAGTCTTTAAGATTTTCCGGCGGTCTGTGCACGTAAAGCAAATTAATGTTGATAAGGAGAGTAAAAGAAGAGTTAGAAATTAATTGTCAGCCAGCTACTTGTGGTCCTCATTCTTGGAGAGAGTATATTTTTCCACACATCACTGTTAGAGATATTGAGAGAATTGTATAGAATGAATTGATATTGTGAATAGTACATAAATGTCTATTTATAGACACATAATTTTGGAGGTTAAGTAAACTTAAGAGACAACAAATTCTAATTCTAAATGGTTTAGAATAAGGTGTAAGAAATTTATTAGGAAAAGATATATAATTATAATAGCTAGAAAATATATAATCTAATAGCCCCGCAAACTCAAAGTGAGTCATATGAAGCCAACTTGAATTTGAAGACAAAATTTTGAATTGTGCTCATGAAAGCAATTTGGTGATCGTAACCAATTGTGGCTGTGAACACATACAAAGAAGTTGCAAAAGAGCCGAAAAGACCAAAAGCAGCTCGTTGGAGCAAAAATTGATTTGAAAATTAAAAAAGGAGTTCGTTGAAATCAACGACTTTGACACACAGATGTTATGACTCGTGAAAGCAATCTGGTGATGTTACCAACAGTGGCTAAAAAACACATACAAAGAAGCTGTAAAAAAGCGAACACGTTAGAGCGACGGTAAAATCGAAAGCTGCTTGCTGGAGTGGAAACTGATTTAAAAACCAGAAAAGGAGCTCATTGAAATCAGCAACTATGACACACATACTAGTGGGAGCCGATAAATTGACCTTGAACTGGACTATCATTTTTTTTATTATTATCTGCATAAATATATATATATAGATATAAGGCAGAAGATATTTTGACGATTGTCCACTGAAGATGAAGCTAATGGTGTCATCCCCGGCTGTGATGATGATAAACTGGATATCATGTTATAAATATTGAGAGAATTGTATAGATTGAATTAATATTGTGAACAATACATAAATACCTATTTATAGTCACATAATCGTGGACGCTAAGTAAACTTAAAATACAAAAAATTCTAATCCTAGGTTATTTAAAAAAAAGTATAAAAAATTTATTAAGAAAAGATATATAATTATAATAGATAATAAAAAATATATGGTCTAACCATCACCATCATTAAAAGTCTGATGACCTGTGCACGCAGAGAAAATTAATGTTGATGATAGAGTAATGGAAGAGTTAAAAATGGTGCTCTCCTTCCTGGTAACATAGTCCACACAACATCATCATAATTAAAAGTCAGTCAACTTGTGGTAGGCTAGTAATACATTCTGGAGAAGATATTGCAGGACAAATTAATGTTGATGAGAAGAGTAATAGAAGGGTTAGAAATTATTTGTCAGTCAGCTGCTTGTGGTACCAATACATTCTCCAAGTCGTGAGATTCTGCAGAAGACTTAATTTTCTGATTTTAACGCATAGCCAAACGTAGGTAGGATAGGTGACATTGAATTTCCATTGGCTTTCGAGCAAGAAGAATTGGCCTCGCATCTTTTTCTAAATTCAACTTAATTTTATGCAGTGATTTAAATAATTAAGGAAAGAGAAGTAGGGGCGCAAGTCTTTGGATACATTGCTCATTTTGTTACTCCGCTTGGGTTTGAATTAAAATTTGAAAAAAAATAGATTTAAGTGATCAAAATTAAAGATAATTGTTATATAGTGACCATAAAGTTACAAAAAAATGAATAGTTACAAATTCTAAAACTATATTATTTTTTAGTGACCATTTTAGACTCAATTACAAAAATGTTTTTCTCCCCCAATTGAAACATTGTCTATAAACACCCTTCATATACTGTGTATAACAAATACTAATAATATAAATATGCTGAATCTAGATTCTATATACCACTCTAAATCATTTATTTTTTTAACCTTCCCTCATATGGTACTTATCCATTATTACATTTTTTTTTAAACATTCCCTCATATGGTACTTATTCATTATTAACTCTCTTTTGTTCAATTGACCATTTAAATATGATGAATATACAGTGAGGATTTCTGCAATTTTGAACAATCGGCCTCAACGGTTTAATTGTGACTATAGTTTCTAAGATGTATAACATGAGAAGTATTAACGGATTCTTGGCACCAAATCTTAAATTGAGTCTAAAATTGGAGCGTGACAGATTGGCATTTTTTTTCCTTCCTTTTCTCTTCTTCTCTTTCCCTTCCTTTTCACTTTAATTTTATTCCCTTTTCTTCTCCAACCAAGCAGCAGAAGAAACGACAACAATAATAATTTTTGATGAAGTTGTTTTCTCTTATTTTGTTTTCCTTTCTCTTAATTCCATATCCTTCCAAATATTATTGAAGGTATATCACCTATTGTCATCCTATTTGTTAGATTATCTAGTAATTCATCATATAGCTTCAACAGGATGAACTCTTTTAAATTTTTATTCATGGGAAAAAAAAAAGAAAAATAAATAAAAGAAGGAAAGAGAGTGTAAACCAGGAGTTGGTGTAATTATGGAGAAGCTGCAAAGACCATAACAATGCATTTGGACAAGTGAGAGAGGTAGGTAGAGAGAAAACGAAATGGTAGCATAGTTAGGAGTGAAAAAGAAATATTTTTAACCTTAATTTCCACTTAAGAATGGAAATGAATTTGATATTTTATTTGAAAATATAGTAATGAATTTAAATATTGGAAAATTAATGGTACTGAATGGGGAGCTACCCCACCCACATGCATCAAACAAAGATCCAAAATTGAAAGGCCAGAATGCAACAGACTTTTCAAACCCAAATAAGCAAAGAAATTTCCCAAACATTGGGCCAGCCCATGCCAAGATGGTTGATTCATATATGGAAAATTAATGGTACTTAATGGGGAGCTACCCCACCCACATGCATCAAACAAAGATCCAAAAATTGAAAGGCCAGAATGCAACAGACTTTTCAAACCCAAATAAGCAGAGATATTTCCCAAACATTGGTCAGGCCATGCCAAGGTGGTTGTTCCATATATATGAATCAATCTATAAATTGATACCTTCATCCTCCACCAAACCATTGCCCTTTTGTAGCTCATATATAGTAACAATTAAACCGACCCTGCACAATGAAATTCCTAGTAGACGATGATAAGCCATTAATAATATTCCACCACCATTTTCTTTCTAATTTCCAACTTCCCTTCATTTCCATCATCATCCTTGTGTTGCTTTCTTTTTCCCATTTCGCTACTTGTGATTCTTCTGCAGCTCCAAAAGAAATGACACAAGGAGGAAAGGAAAGAGAAGCTCTTTTAAAGTGGAAAGCCAGTCTCGACAATCAGAGCCAATCTCTTCTCTCATCTTGGGCGCCTCCAAACAACAGCAGCAGCAGCAGCCCCTGCAATTGGCTTGGGATTGGTTGCAACAAGCTTAATGCAAGTGTCACCCAAATACGCCTTCAAAGGGTTGGTTTAAGAGGTACACTTCACAATCTCAACTTCTCATGCTTTCCTCATCTCGCCATCCTTGATCTTTCTTTCAATTCACTCTACGGGACAATCCCCAATCACATCACTAGCCTTTCCAAGGTCATATTTTTTGACTTGTCTGTGAATTCTCTCTCTGGACCAATTCCATCTGAGATAGGAAAACTGAGGTCTGTCAATATGTTGTCACTTGCATCAAACAATCTCACAGGTCTAATCCCTGCTACAATGTGGAACTTGACCAACTTGACCGATCTATACCTTTATGACAACAAACTTTCTGGATCCATCTCTCAAGAAATTAGAAGCCTAAAATCTCTTATACAATTGTTTTTGTCAGAAAATAATATGGGAGGTCCAATCCCTGCTACAATGTGGAACTTGACCAACTTGATCCGTGTAGACCTTTTTGACAACAAACTTTCTGGACCCATCTCTCTAGAAATTTGGAGGCTAAAATCTCTTGTACAATTGGATTTGTCACAAAATAATATGGAAGGTCCAATTCCTACTACCATAGGAAATTTGGTCAACTTAACCTATTTATACCTATATGATAATAAACTCTCTGGACCCATCCCTCAAGAAATTGGAATGTTGAGGTCTCTTGTCGATCTCCAGTTGCTCAATAACAACTTCTCAGGTCCAATACCCACTTCAATAGGGAACTTAGGCAACTTAACCAGATTGATCCTTCACCAAAACAAACTCTCCGGATCCATTCCATCCACCATTGGGAACTTGACCAAGCTCTTGGTCTTGAGTTTGAATGAAAATCAATTATCTGGCTCTATCCCACGAGAGGTGGGAAGGCTGAAATTCCTCGAAACTCTAGTCTTGATGGCGAATAAATTTACTGGCCCTATACCTACAGAGTTGAATAATCTTACCCATTTGAAAAGCTTGCAGTTAAGTGACAACGAGCTTACGGGTCATTTACCACATAACATATGCCTTAGTGGATCACTTGCAAATCTCACTGCATTTAGCAACAATCTCACAGGTCCAATCCCTGAGAGCTTGAAAAGTTGCACTAGCTTGTACAGAGTTAGGCTTGAAAGAAACCAACTTTCTGGAAATATATCCGAAGATTTTGGTATATATCCAAACTTGGATTATATCGATTTGAGTGATAATAAAATGTACGGTGAACTTTCCGGTAAATGGGGCCAGTGCCATAATCTAACAAGCCTAAGATTGTCCAACAACAATATTTCTGGTCAAATACCACCTGAATTGGGGAATGCAACTCAACTACACAGTCTTGACATCTCTTCAAACTGTCTCATCGGAAAAATTCCCAAGAGTTTAGGAAGATTAACCTCACTGATAAACCTTGATTTAGGCAACAACAAACTTTCAGGCAACATTCCTTTGGAAATTGGTGACCTATCAGACTTAGAACATCTTAATTTGGCAGCAAATAACCTAAGTGGCTCAATTCCTGAACGATTAGGGGAGTGCATGAAACTACGATACTTGAATTTGAGCAAAAATATTCTTGGTCAAGGTATTCCTTTTGGTATAGGCAATTTACGCTCACTTGAAAATCTTGATGTCAGCCATAATTTACTAGAATGGAAAATACCAAACCAGCTTGGACAATTGGGAAAATTAGAAGCATTGAATCTCTCCCACAATAAGCTCTCTGGTTCCATCCCATTCACTTTTGATGGTATGTTAAGTTTGACTTTTGTTGATGTATCATACAATCAGTTAGAGGGTCCTATTCCAAAAAATAAAGCCTTTCAAGAGGCTCCGTTTAATGCATTCAGAAATAATAAAGGTTTGTGTGGCAATGCCACTGGTTTGAAGGCTTGCGCCCCCACAACGAACAACAATGAGGATAATAAGGAGGAGAATGGCAACAAACTTGTGATTTTGATTGTAGTTCCTCTTTTAGGCATTTTGCTTCTTTCATTTATGGTTGTTGGGATTTTCTATCTTCTTTACCCGAAAGTGGGTAGCGTAGAAAATGAGCCAAGAAGAATAAACAATGAGAATAATTTGTTTGCAATATGGAGCTATGATGGGAAAATGGTGTATGAGAATATCATTGAAGCGACAGAGGACTTCAGCTCCAATCATTGCATTGGGGTAGGAGGATCAGGAAGTGTTTATAAAGCTCAGTTGTCGAGTGGACAAGTTGTTGCTGTGAAGAAACTTCATGCCTTAGAAGATGATGATGAACGGGCTAAAGATCAAAATGGTTTTACAAGTGAAATTCGAACATTAACTGAAATACGGCATCGAAATATTGTGAAGCTTTATGGTTTTTGTTCACACCCACGACACTCGTTTTTGGTTTACGAGTTCTTGGAAGGGGGAAGTTTGCAGAAGATCTTGAGCAATGACGAACTAGCCTCGGAATGTGGTTGGATTAAGAGAGTGAATGTGGTTAAATATGTGACAAATGCTTTGTGTTATATGCATCATGATTGTTCGCCTCCTATAGTTCATCGGGACATATCAAGCAAGAATGTTTTGTTAGATTCTGAGTATGTGGCTCACATCTCTGACTTTGGCGCTGCTAGGCTTCTAAATCCCAACTCTTCCAATTGGACTTCATTCGCAGGGACATTTGGATACGCTGCTCCAGGTATTTATTTATTTATTTATTTATTTATTATTATTATTATTATTTTGAAATGATTCATTTCAAATAGCTAATTAATTAAGTCAACTAAGGTTATACATTAGATGTTTATATTCGTCATGTTATTATATTTGTGAAATTTTGCCTTAAACATAGACCAGTTTCTCCATGTCCCAATTTTGTATAATTTTACCACTTTATACATGAATTGTTTTCTAATTGTCTAACATTATGTTCCATAAAGCGGACTGGTTTAATAATTGTTTATAAAACTTCTCTTTTAATCTTAATGAGATACGCTGATCACACAGTATACTAGATGCACCCTTCCATTTTAACCCATCATGCCTTCATCTATGACATCATCTTCATGAATTTCTTTTTCATAATAGATAATTAAACCTAAATAAAGAAAATGTTGGATTTTTAGTTCGTCTTGTTCCTCAATCTTCATCACATCCTAACCTTTTTTGTGTTCTATAATTATGCATTTTAAACAATGACCGTTGGAAAAAATAGCAGCAGCAGATTTTTCTTTATCTCTCTTGTCCATTTTTCATTGCTTTGCAGAGCTTGCTTACACTATGCAAGTGAATGAAAAATGCGATGTTTATAGCTTTGGAGTTCTGACACTGGAAGTGATCATGGGAAAGCATCCAGGCGAGCTCATCTCTTCTCTATTATCATCATCACCGACATTACTTGTCCCAGGTACACTCTTGAAGGATGTGTTGGATCAACGTCTTTCGCCTCCAACGGAACAAGTGGCCGAGGAATTAGTCTTTATCACGAAGCTAGCTTTTTCATGCTTGCACGTTAGTCCGCAATCTCGGCCGACAATGGGAAAGGTGTCCATAGAGCTATCAAAACCAAGGTCAACTCTGCGAAATCCATTCCACATGATTACAATGGGACAACTATTTGATATTGGATCTTCAGCTTCCTGAGCATTTTTTCATCTTTTATGTTCATGTATTTTTTTTCCACTTCAAATTTTCAATTTTATCCTCTGTGTTTTATTTCTTTTTCCTGTTTATCTTGTGTTGTGAGGATGATATCAAGATTGTTATAAGATATTTTGCATTTATATTGCACATCGTAAGACCAATTTAAGTGCCTCTTATACAGTAACATAGGGACCGATTTAAATACAGAAATAGATATGGAGTACATAACAATTATTATAGTATGATAATAGACCAATTGTAAATCTATGCTACTCGTAAAATTCTATAGATTTTTTATTTTCTTGCCAAAAAAAACAAAAACAAAAACAAAAAATTGAAGCATATAACATCTTCAAACAATTTTACAAAAATCAAGCCAAACACAAAGAAGAGATCAATTAATATAGTATACAATTAACTAATAATTAATTGAAAACAATCAGAAACTCATATGAGATATTTGACTGCAGAATTTAGAATATAAAAAAACAATGCAAAATTAGGAAAAATAAAATTAAAAAAAAAAAAGTTATTGAAATAGGAAATAGGTTTTGTTGAAGGTGAAATCTGCACCATCCGGTCTGCACATCACTCATGCAAGACAGAAGAGTATTGGTGCTAGTTTTTTTTTTTTCTTACTTACCTTTTTAATTTATTTATATTTTTTAAGAATTATTTGCTCAAAAATTCATAACTTTCAATGTGCTTGGAATTTTTTATTGAAACAAATTTTAATAAAAAGAAGACTTCAAGACCTTCAATTTGAGTACCATTGTCACTATTTTTTGACTTAAAACCTCAGCATACACTTTGATTATGTTATTGAAAAGTAAATCCAAATTTTGAATATAACAGTGACAAAAGTAAGCACATACTCACATAAAGAAACAACAAAAGATCTTGCAAAGTAAGTACCATGACAGGCGAGCAGATTTCTTTATGCAAATTTAGAAGAAAAATCACCATCAGAAACAATCATATATAAGTTCAAATACATATATATAGGTAGAAACCATAATTTTAAATTAAAGAGTTGTTTGGGTAATTAACCTTTCAAGGAAGAAAGCAAATGGAGCTAAGGCGAGCGTTGCGAATCCTTGTCGATATGCAACAAACTGTGATATTTAAATTTGTATTTGGTGACTTTTGGTATTCAAAACTGGATTAATCGAGTTATAATTTTTCCTTCAATTTCTGTATCGATCATCAACATTTTCGAGCTGATACACAAGTGCATGGAAGCTATTAAATCAGTGGGAACATCATATAGTACAGGTAAGTAAGTATGGTGAGGATACATTGCACTTTATATTTCAGAGCCTATTTTGAAAAACTAGAGTTTCTGAGAAAATTTAGGATTTTTCAAAATAGGACCAGTCCCCATTTCACAGGACCGGTCCAACTTTGTTCGGTACTTTTTGCTTCTACATGTAATTTTAAAAGTCCCAACTATTTGGGTCCTACTTAGCCTGTTCCAAATAAAAAATTAATTTTGACAAAAATTCTGATTCATGTTTGGTTTGAAACTTCTAGCAGAGTTGTATATTGGTTTTTAATTTTTTTTTCCTAATAGGATTAGGAATCCATTACCTATATATACGTATCTATGTTTTCTCTACATATATGCCTTGAAATTATTATTTTTAGAGAGAGAGAGCTTATACAGTATAATTAGGAAAAAGTATTTTTCTATATTTTGAGAGCACACATCTATTATTCACGAGTGATATTTAGGATGGTGTTTCTCTACTGATTGGCTGTTCAGAGACTGCATCAAATTTATTCGTTGATCAAAGCATTGGATTTGTGTTTCTTCTATTACTTGCTGAATAAGAAAGGTGAATCATTGGATGTCGGGCTATGAGGATAGAAAGGAAAGTGAATCTTGTGGCGATTAAACAAGAATGGGAATTGGATTTTGTGCAATATTTTGAGGATAATGGTTGGGAGTCTCTATGTGATCTTCGGGAGATTGTCAAGCCGGACATGGTTCGATATTTCTATGGTAATATCATTACATCGAGCCTGGATGACCTAACTTTTGTGACCAAATGTTATGGTGTTCGGGTTGAGGTTACCAAGGATATAATTGCCAATATATTGGGAGTCCCAGAGATTGAAAATGGCTTAGTTTTGCCATATCAAATTGAGGATCCAAACCGACCAACCATGGATGACATGATTAGGGAGTTATGCATACCCAATGCCCCTAGACTTATTGATAGGTTGCCTTCACTTTATATCACACACAATGTGTCGGCATTAAATTTGGTGGTCTCCTACAACCTTGATCCTCATGATCATAAAGGTAATTTGATCAAGAGTCGAGCCGAACTACTATATCATATTGTTCGAGAGGATCCCATCAATCTTCCTGCAACAATCATGCGTACCATGATTCTAGCTACTCGACACTCTAGGTCATCATCAGCCTTACCCTTCCCACAGATTATCATGGCTATTCTGAGAGGTGCAAGGGTTCCTATTCCTGATAGAGCAGATGTTGAAAGACCGAAAGGGATAATTGATGCTACCTCAATTACTCGTTCAGTCAACAAGAAAGAGAAGGATAGGAAAGCTTATGAGCTCAGTCAAGGAGCTGGTCAGACTGTGTCTGGGGGTCGTGGAGTTTTCCAACTTCCTGCGACTGACACACCAGTGACGGCAAATCAAATGAACCAAGTTCTCAGGTTCATTCAACAAGGGTTTGATCGTTTACATGCTAGGATAGACAAGCTGGACCCTGCTGTATCTGATGAGGCTGTTGATGATGCAGAGGATGATTAAACTTTAGGTCTTGCTATATTTTTGTTCTAGACTATTGTTGATTTCTTTATCTTTGATGTCTAGATTATTTATTTTGGTTTATTCCATCAACTGATATGTTTTGGATATTTATTTGATCAGTGATGATGATTATGTTTGTCTTAATGTGCTTCATGATTTATCTATATCTTTTTGCTAGTTCTTTGACAATTTGTTCCAAAAAGGGGGAGATAATATTGTTATATGCATATGATATGATATGAGATTATTTGACAAAGGGGGATAAATATTTATCAGATTAAGGGGGAGATATTGATATATGATTATCTTTCTTTATTAAGCTTTTCACAGGTTGTGTTGTTTAAGAGATGTGCAGGTACAACAGGTTTTTACTAACTGTCTTGAACACACAAGTAAAGCTTCTGATGATCAGTTCTATATTTCTGTGTATTTGGGTAAATTTGTAATCTAATTTTTCCAATAGGTTAGGTTATTGATTGTCTAAGTGGTTTTGTCACGAAATTGCCAAAGGGGGAGATTGTGACATATAAATTTGTAATTGGCATATTTCTGTGATCAAAACCTGAATGATCGAGTTGTAAGTTTCATGTTATTTTATGTAACCGATCATCGACAACTTCGAACTGACACTCAAGTGCATGGAAGCCGATAAATCAGTTAGAACACCATAGTACAGGTAAGTATGGTGAGGACACTCTACACTTTTTAGTTCCGAGCCTATTTTGAAAAACCAGGTTTTAAATGAAAAGTTTAGGGTTTTTCAAAGTAGGACCGGTCCCCAATATTTAGGATCGGTCCAAATTTTCTCGGTAAGATGGTTTCTGCAGATTTTCAAAAAGTCCCACCGGTCCTGATTATTTGGCACCGGTCTAACTTAGCCTATTCCAAATAGGAAATAAATTTTGACAGAAATTCTGATTCCTATTGGGTTTGAAACTTCTAGGAAAGTTCTATTTTGGTATTTAACTTCTTTTCCAAGTAGACTTAGAACTTCCTTGTCTATATATATGTATTCATATTTTCTCTATAAAGGTAAGCAAGGAATATATATCTGAAACATATTTTTAGAGAGAGAAAATATATATAGTATAATTAGGGCTTTATATTTTTAAGAACACACATCCATACTTCACGAGTGATATTTAGGATGGTGTTCTACTTCTGATTAGCTGCTCAGAGACTGCATCAAATCTATTTGCTGAGCAGAACATTGGATTGAAGGTTCTTCGCTTGCTTGTTTGCTGAGGAAGAAAGGTAACCGGAGTGCACTACGAAGGGAACAAAATACTTGCTGAGTATTTTGGTTCTTCCAGCAACCTTTCTGTAAGGGTGGTGATGTTAGCCGGAAGTCTGCAGCAATTGGACGTGTTGTCGCAATCATAAGCCTGAGGTGTTCTGCATCAGATCCTTGATAAAGTGAAGAGGGGTGTGAGACTGAGACAGAGTCTGTTGTACTTTGCTTCATCATAGTGAATTGGTTCCCTGAGGCGTGCCGCCTCCCTCCGTGGTTTTTCCCGCCTTGGATTTCCACGTATATCTGGTGCATTCTTTTCTTTACTTGCACTTTACTTATTTGCTTGCTTTAATTGTTTGATTAATTGGACTAAAAATTGAATTAATTAAAAATTAAGCAAACGAGCAAGTGATCCTATTCACCCCCCTCTAGATTCTAAAATATTTTTCGCAACCGCTTCCGCACCGCGCAACTCACAAAACTATCTCTACCAAATATGCTCTTGTTGCTAGAATTAATATTCTTGAACCTGAATTGAAAAAGTCATAAGAGAAATTGATTACATTTCCTTCTGGGCAGATTAAACTTGATAGCACGATTAGTGTTACTAAGCTTGTAGGAGATAAGACTGGATTATGTTTTGTTAGGTCTTCATCTAAGAGAAAATTTGTGTTTGTTAAACCCAAGAACTTGAATGTGTTTGCACCCATGCATAAGCCTCAAGTTAAGTCTTCGCATTATGGTAAGAATGGATATAATCAACACTATTGCTATAAGAAGAGAAAACATTCTAATTCTAATTTTCATGTGCATAATTCTTTTGCTCAGAATATGGTCCATGCTAAAAAGCCACATTATTGGAACAAACCCAAAAATTCTCAAGCTAAAAAGAATTCAAAAAAGAAAAATAATGTTTCTGTTTTTCCACAATACTTTCCTAAGAGGTCATTAGGACTTTTTATGGTCATGGACTGAGCTTATGTTGATTATTTGTATTCCATTAGACCATATTTTTTAGACTAGGTTAGGTTTTGTTTTTTTTTAATGATCATATGAGATGATGAAAATTATGTTTTTCTGAGAAATAATGTGAATTCTTTGTATTTCTTTTTAATTTTACTTTGATTTGTAAATGCATGATTGGGACACTTAGTTTGTCAATTGATGAAGTACTTGATTTTATGATCTAAGCATTAATGACTAATGTGTTGTATTTAAATATTTTTAGTGGTGAATCTTTTGGGTCCATATAATTTGTGCATTAGTCTAACTTCAAGAGAATTTATCAAAAATTGATGTGAAGTTGACTAGAGTATATTGTATGAGTAGCATTGAAGGCTTAAATGATCAATGAAAAAAATGAAAAGAAAATATTTTGTTTTTATTCAACATGAAAAGAAAAAGAAAAAAATAGAAAATTTACTAAAAATCTAAGACAAAAGGAAAAGGCTACCTTCGGGATTTGTCTGAAGCTACCACTACAATATAAATCTCCAATGAGATATCTTTAAAAGAAAGTTATTTTGAGAAAATAGTTGGTTGTCCGTAAGCGTGAAAGTCACCGTGTTAGAAATAAAAATATGATAATGAAATTCAATAAAAAAATAATTGATCATGTGTAATTTTATTTGTTTATCATCCAATATGTTTTAAAATATGAATCAAATGAATTTGATTAATTTTTGTGATGTTGGATGGATTTGTTAGATGAATTTTTTAATTTTTATAAATATTTGTGTATTGAAAATTGTGCCATGATCATGAACTTGATGGTGAATTTTATGTACAAATTATGGGTTTTAAAATTATGCATTTATAAATATTTTGAAATTTTTTAGAAATTTTAGGACTCATTTTATTCTCTAAAAAATCTGTTTTGATTATCTTCATGTGATTATTTTTGTGTTCTTCAGAGAAAAAAAAAATTTAGTTTTATTTGTTATTTTGGTGTGTTTATATTTTTAACATTTTTACTGCTTAATTGCTAAAATAGGCTGAAGATGAGTTGTTGATGAATTGAGGTCCAAAGTGAATTTTTTTCATAATTCACAAAGTTGGACCGATCCCCAAATACCAGGACCGGTCGCACTTCTGCAGGTTCAGAGATATCGAAAAATATTGGATCGGTCCTCATATTCAAGCACCGGTCACACTTAGCGGATGTCCAAATACGCCTTCATAGTTTTGGTTTAAGAGGTACACTTGACAATCTCAACTTCTCATGCTTCCCTCATCTCCTCATCATTGCTCTTAATAACAATTCACTCTACGGGACAATCCCCAAGCACATCGGTAGCCTTTCCAAGCTCACCTATCTTGACTTGTCTCTAAATTCTCTCTCTGGACCAATTCCATCTGAGATAATAAAGGTTTGTGCGGCAATGCCACAGGTTTAAATGCTTGCGTCCCCACAACGAACAATAATGAGGCAAAGAAGGAGAAGAATGGCAACAAACTTTTGATTTTGATTATAGTTCCTCTTTTAAGCATTTTGCTTCTTCCATGCATTCATGGTTGTTGGGATTTTCTATCTTCTTTACCCGAAAGTAGGCACTGTAGAAAATAAGTCAAGAAGAGTAAACAATGAGAATTTGTTTGCAATATGGAGATATGATGGAAAAATGGTGTATGAGAACATCATTGGGGTAGGTGGATCAGGAAGTGTTTATAAAGCTCAATTGCTGACTGGTCAAGTTGTTGTTGTAAAGAAACTTAATGCATCAGAAGATGATGGTGGATGGGCCAATGATAAAAATGGTTTTACAAGTGAAATCCAAATATTATCAGAAATACGCCATCGAAATATTGTGAAGCTTCATGGTTTTTGTTCACATCCACGACACTCATTTTTGGTTTATGAGTTCTTGGAAGGGGAAAGTTTACAGAAGATCCTGAGCAGTGACGAACAAGCAGCCTCGGAAAAGTGTGGATGGATTATGAGAGTGAATGTGGTTAAAGATGTTGCAGATGCTTTTTGTTATATGCATCATGATTGTTCGCCTCCTATAGTTCATCGGCACATATCAAGCAAAAATGTTTTGTTATTTTTTGAACATGTTGCTCACATTTCTGACTTTGGCACTACTAGGCTTCTAAATCCCAACTCTTCCAAATGGTTTCTTTCGCGGGTACCTTTGGGTACGTTACTCCAGGTAAATTTTTTTTTTGATATTTTGTTGAAACTATTCATTTTAAATAGCTGATTTAATGAACAAAGGTTATACATTAGATGTATATAATCTTCATATTTTTTATTTGAAATTTTATTTTGGCTTAAACTAGTACTATATAGTTTCTCGATGTCCTAATTCCGTAAATTTTTATCACTTGTTGGATGTACAATCATGAATATTGTTTTTTAAAGTTAAACAACAACAAACATAGCCTTTCTAGCAACTACTTCGAGTCAACTACATGAATCATATTATTTCATTCTGCTTTATGTAATGTTATAGCTTCAGCCAAATCACATGTTATCATATCCTTTTTGCCTAACTCTACACATGTTAACTTTTAGCTTTCCATTCTGCTAGCATTACCCTCAATATGGACCATGTCATATGCTATTCTTAACTAATGCACTTAAAAGGTCTTTTGTGCACATGTCCAAACCATCTTAATCAATTCTCTCATGTCATTTCCTAAATGCTCAACATTTTGTTCCATAAAGAACAACTAGTCTATTAGTTGTTTTATAGAACTTTCTTTTCAATCTTAACGGAATACGTTGAACACACAATATAGTAGATGCAATCCTCCATTTAACCCGTCTTGCCTTGATCTATGATTAACATCATCTCCAATTTCTCCTTTATAATAGATAATTGAGCCTAATAATGAAAATGTTAAATTTTTTTGTACTTCTTGATCCTCAATTTTCACTACATCCTCACTTTTTTGTGTTCTATAGTTACACGGTTGAAATAATGATCTTAGAAAAAATAGCACAGGCATATTTCTCTTATCTTTTTTTTTTCATTGCTTTTTAGAGCATGCTTACACAATGGAAGTGAATGAGAAATGCGACGTTTATAGTGTTGGAATGCTGACACTGGAAGTCATCATGGGAAAGCATCCAGGTGAGTT
Organism: Cornus controversa; assembly: GCA_026545225.1. Taxonomy (NCBI): domain Eukaryota; kingdom Viridiplantae; phylum Streptophyta; class Magnoliopsida; order Cornales; family Cornaceae; genus Cornus; species Cornus controversa. Next base: position 32,647,005 of record CM048854.1, read on the forward strand.
CATCTCCTCTCTATCATCATCAATAACAACATCACCACCACCGACATTGCTTGTCCAAAGATATACTCTTGAAGGATGTGTTGGATCAACGTCTTTCACCGCCGATGGAACAAGTGGCTGAGGAATTAGTCTTTATCACCAAGCTAGCATTTGCAAGCTTGCATGTCAGTCCGCAATCTCGTCCAACAATGGAAAAAGTCTCCAAAGAGCTATCAAAATGAAGGCCAACTCTGTGAAATCCATTCCACACATGATTACAATAGGACAAGTATTTGATAATGGATCTTCAGCTTCCTAGCATTTTTTCATCCTTTTAGTTTTTGTTGTCGTGTTTATCTTGTGTTCTGAGTCTGATATCAAGATTATTATAAGATATGTTGCATTATATTGCACATCGTAAGACCAATTTAAGTGTCACTTATTCAGTAACATGCATACCTCCTTTCGTTATCGGAAGAAGAAAATATAGGGATAACCAATTAAGTGCGTTGTTGAAATTTCAATGTGTGTTGTCATTGGTCGGATAACAAACTTGGAATGTTACGAAGTGTAGAATATTGGGCAGAGAGAGTTTCACTAATCTATTTAGTCCAACATTGTGCCCCTCCTAATGCTGTTATTAGAAAACTGAACCAAATAGACCCAAACTCTCCGGATCCATTCCATCCACCATTGGTAACTTGACCAAGCCCTTCGACTTGAATTTGTTTGAAAAATCAAATATCTGGCTCCATCCCTCCAAAAGTAGGAAGGCTGAAATTCCTCGAGTATCTAGCTAGTCTTGTTTGTGAATAAATTCACTGGCTCTATACCTACATAATAGAATAATCTTACCCATTTGAAACAATTGCATTTTGGTGACAACGAGCTTACTGGTCATTTACCACAAAAACATATGCCTTGGTGGATCATTTCAATATTTCACTGCATCTAGCAACAATCTCACAAGTCCAATCCAAGAGAGTTTGAAACGTTGAACTAATTAGATCGACGTTGCTTTAAGCAACAAAGACTTTCAGGCAACATTCCTCTGAAAATTGGCGAGCTATCTGACTTGGTACGTCTTAACTTGTCAGCAAATAATTTAAGTGGCTCAATTCCTGAAGAGTGCGTGAAACTATTATACTCTAATTTGAGCAAAAGTATGGGAAATACCTAGAGGTGCACATGATTCAGATCAGGTCAGTTTTTAGAGAAATTGGAGTCATTCCAATTCTCACAGTTCCAACAAAATTAGAACCAATCTAAACTGTCAACCTCTCAGAACCGATCAGATCCAATCGGTTTGGCATTTTTGACTTGAAAAAAGCCCAATAAAAAATGGACCAGCATACATAAAGGAATTTCAAGAAAATAGCCCACCATGCATTGTTACTGCCACTTCCACAAGAATAACATCAAACCAAGCCCAACAACAAACGGACCACCATGCATTATAACTACTACTACCACAAGACACAACAAACCATGAAACCATTCATTACATAAAATTAAGAAACAAAGCTTTCTTGACAATAATACTACCACTTCGACTACCTCAAACAGTCAAGGAAACAACATAGTAAATTAAATAATCACGAACTAGTAAAGCCAACATAGATACTCCAACAAAGTCCAGCAATGCAGCAATACATCATAGCCAAAAAAATTGATTCCATTACCTTGAACAGTAAAGCCCAGGAAAGCAACCATTCTCACCATATATCACAACAGGAACCTGCAAGTGTTATCAGTCATTACTTTTTTTATTCAAAACTGCTAGAAACTTTCAATTATAATTATATCTGCCTCGCATGTTTAGTATTTAAAAGGACTGAAAACACATATGGATATGATCAAATTCAATCAATGCATAATAAAAGTTCAACTGTAGATGTAGACAAAATTATATGCAACTTGTCCTCTAATAGAAAAAAAATATTAGAGAAAAGAAAGTGACTTTAAGCTAAGGTGTTTTGCCAGCTCGCTGGAGATGATCCCAAGTCCATTATGCCCAACTTCTATGGGGTGTAAAGTTATGATAAGGCATTGTGTTACCCATGGATACATATAATTTTAGCAAGGTGAGATTGGATGCAATTATAACAACTGAAAAATTACACCACCAAGAATTCCACTTCCAAGTTAAAATAAGTGAAAATTATTCTCATCAAACAAGATGTAAAAGAGTATCTGACCAGAACTCCTCAATTTTCTCTCTTTTCATTTTTCATATTATATACTCAACTAAACAAAACCGTAATGGTAAAAGATGGTCCAATGCCTAATCACTTAAATTTTTTTTACTAAACATCGGAAAATATCACAAAATACCTAATCATCTACATATGCAGATTGTTTCAACAGCACATTGAGAAAGATAAAGGTTTCACAAGTCTGTGTCATTTCGAGGCAATCTAAATTAACTTAAACCAAATAGTTATCGTGCATTTGAACATCCGTAAAAATGAAACTACCACATTTTGGTTCTGACAGTATCTGATAGCATACTCAATAACATATATATAGTGTCACACCCAATGCCAAGTAAACAGAAAATGATAGTCTTATAAAATTACTACTTTTAAAACATGGACTGAACATCTGCTAAAATTACTTACTTTTAAAATTGAAGCCTTGACATTTTAAGATCCAAACTTGAACCCAAAAACTCCTCAAGCCTCAGTTAGTACTACAAAAGAATAAATATGGTCAAGATTGCATAGTTAGAGAATTGCCAACAAGTAAATAGCTAACAATTTGTAATTACCTGATTCATATTCTTCAATTTCTTGCATAGTTTCTTCCACTTCAATTGGCAGTGGTGAAGCCCGTAACCAATCTTGTGCACATATCAAGCACTCCACAAGCTTGGGCGTTAGAGAACTATGGAATCGATCAAGAACACTACCTCCAGTGCTAAAAGCAGAATTAGAGGCAACAGTAGACACAGGGATGGCCAAAAAATCTTTAGCAACTTGAGCCAATACTCTATACCTGGAGCAATTCATTTTCCACCAACTCAATATTTCAAAATTAGGGTCATACGTCAAAGAAGATTCCTCCAAATACCTATCCACCTCAGATTTGCAATCCATAACCTTTTTTTCTTTCAAGTACTTTCGGAACCTGGATTGAAGAGAGTCTTCATCTCTAAGTGGTTGATCAACTGCCATTCCATTTGATTTTTGAGTCGAGCTAGCCGAAGATGAATTAAGCGAGTCATACGATTGGTACTCAGCAAAAATACGACTCAGAGCCTCTTTTACCCTATTTATTAGCTCATCCACCTTGTGAGGAGGATAAAGTTTAGCAGAGCAAAACCTCACATACTCCATTTTGAAACGAGGATCCAACACAAGAGTAACCAACAACATTAAGTCCATTTTTTCAATGTTCCAACAATACTTGTCAAATTTGCTCTTCATTCTTAAGGCCATAGAACTTAAACAAGTATCCGAACTTTTTGCCCACTCAGATAAAAGCCTTTCAATTTCAATTACTTCTTGAAAATATGAATTTGAAGTGGCATATAAACATCCAGACAAGCGTAAAGCCGTATCATAAAATTTTTGTAAGAATTTGGCCAAAACTCGAGCATCATCCCAATCACTCTTCGATGGAGGTTCATTACTAAGTTCCAACTTATAATGTGGATCTTCCTCCTCTAACCTCTCAAATGCCTTTTGAAGTTTTAATGCAGATTCTACATTAAAAAAGTGGAGTTCCACCTAGTTTGAACATCAAGGCATAAAACACTCTTACTTGCTATTCTCTCTTTCTCTATGCATGCCTTAAAATGTTGTTCTCTTTGTGGAGAACTCTTAATATACCTCACAGCCCCACGAATACGACTTATTGAATCCTTGATATCATTTAACTCATCATTCACAATAAGATTCAATATGTGTGCACGACACCTCATGTGAAAAAATTCACCGCCTAGAATCAAAGTGTCATTCTTTTTGCAAAATCTTCTTTTCAAGTAAGCAATAGCAACATCATTGGAACTCGCACTATCAACCGTGAGTGTGCATAATTTATCAAGACCCCATTCAATTAAACATGCCTCAACTACCTGACCAATTGCCTCACCTTTGTCACTTGGAATCAAACAAAAGTTTAGAATCCTTTTATGCAATTTCTAATCTTTATCGATAAAGTGAGCCGTGAGGCACATGTAAGAGAGGTCTTGCAACGAGGTCCAACAGTCTATAGAGAGAGAAATTCTTTGACTTGTTTCTTTCAAAATGTTCTTCAACTTGTTCTTCTCACTAATATACATTGCTAGGCAATCCCTGCCAAAGTAGTATGTGACACTAGCTCAAATTTAGGTTGCAACACACTACAAAAATTACGGAAGCCTTCATGCTCCAGAAACCTAAAAGGCAATTTATCTATGATGATCATCTTAGCAAGTGCATACCTACACAACTCTTGGTCAAATTTACAAAGATGGTTACTATTGGAGCTTTCTTCATCTCCCACCATTTGAAAAGATTGGAGCTTCTGTTTTTTTGTCTTGATGGTATGGATACTTGGGACACATAGTGCTTTTTTAACATCAGATTCCAAGGCATTTTTCTTAGAAGTACATACCTTCCTCTGAGATGGAGAGGTGGAAACATTGATGGCAGTATCAGGAAGAGCATCACAACCATCACTGCTTCGATTTGAAGTATCTCCCGCAGTTGACATCTAAAAGAAAATTAAGAATTGTTACTGGTGATTAACTAGAAAATCAGATCTCATTTATTAATAGAAATGAAATTTAAATCAACCATAAACTAATTTTTTTTGAGATTATCAAATTATAAAATTAGAGTAATAAAAAATGAAACTCTAACAGACTGAACGAGCTACAAAATCAGATTATCAAATTATTAGAAATTCTGAACCTCACAAGTACGGTAATATAGATTTCATGAAGGGGCTTTTAGAAATTATAACAAAATGAATACGAAATTCTCATCAGACTGTGAGTTGCGCGGTGCGGAAGCAATTTAGTTAATTTAGAGTGAGATGCTAATCCTTAGACCTAGAGGGGGGTGAATAGGTCATCTTGCCCAATTTTTATGATTGATTAATTACCCACAATTATTATCAATTAAGCATCCAAACCAATCACAAAATAAATAAAGCAAGTAAGGAAAAGTTAGAGATGACACCAGGAATTTTACGTGGAAACCCAAGATGGGAAAAACCACGGGGGTGAGGCAGAAACCCCAGAGAAACCAATCCACTATCTCAAAGCAAAGTACACCAGACTCTGTCCCAGACTCACACCCACTCCACTCTGACAAGAACTTGATGCGGAACACATCAGGCTTACAATTGCAACAACACGTCCAACTGCTGCAGACTCCCGGCTAACGTCACAATTCTTTCAGAAGGGTTGCTGAAAGAACACAAATACTCCACAAGTATTTTGTTCCCTTCGTAGTGATCGTTTCTCTTCCTCTTCAGATAAAATCTTGTAGTTTGAAGGAACCACCTCTGCTGCTCTTGATCAACCTTTGTAGACTGATGATGTCTTGAAGATTCCGTTGATCAGATGAAGAAGAACATCACAACTTAAACACTCCGTGTGTGTGTGCTCTCAAAAATAAAAATCAATGAAGATTTTCTCTCATAAATTCCTCTTTTAGCTCTCAAAAATATATTCCTGGTTCTGAATATTAAATCATTGAGTTCCTCATCTCTCTCTTTTGATTGAAGCATAAAGAGGTATTTATAAGGTTTAGAATCCTTAGTCTACTTGGAAAACAAGTTTAAAACACCTAAGGAAAGTTTTAGAGAAGTTTTGGTTGACTAGGAAATCAATTCGGATCAAAAAGGAAATTTTCGCGCATGTCAGCCAAGTCGGACCGGTCCTAAATATTGGGGACGGGTGGGACTTTTCAGACATGTACAAAATCCAAAGTCCCGAGATAAGTTGGACCGGTCCTCATTTTTGGGGACCGGTGGGACTTAGCAAAAACTCAATTTTAACTTTTAAAGCATATTTTTCAAGTCCTAAGCCCACCAAACTTCAAAACATAGTGTCCTCACTCACATACCTGTTCTAAGTGATGTCCTCATCAAATTCACGGTATCGAGACACCTTCCGTTTAGCTCTGAAGATCGAGACACAAGATCAAACAAAAATTACAACTCGATCAACAAGTTTTGACACCGAAATTTGCCAATTACATTTATATATCTCACAATCTCCCCCTTTGGCAATTTCGTGACAAAACCAACCTAGACAATATGTAATCTACCCCGCAGCAGAAAAGATAAATTACAATGTTGTCAAAAATAAAAAAACAACTGAGCCAAACTGAGCATTCACTTTGATCTTGAGCTTGTGGCAAATATGAAGAACACCTATATTCAGCAAATATGATGAACCACGATAATCTGCAAAACAACACTCAAAGATACCTTCGTGAAAGCTTAATAAAGATAAATAAGCATAACCATAAGCAAGAATAAAACAAAACATGTAATGCCAATGCTATGTAATACTCTCTCTCCCTTAAAGATAAATGACTAGACAACTCTCCCCCTGAAAGTCACAAAGTCTCTCCACTAAATTTCCCAAATCTCTCCCCCTTTTTGTCACAAATTGACAAGGGACTCAAAAGAAAATAAAAAAATAGTAAGGAGGAAGCAAGCAAGCATATAGAACTTGTATATGTAAACAATAGAAAATATTGACTCCACAAGACTATATGAACACAACAAACTAAAACCAAAGCTTAATCAATTAGTTTCACACACTTAGTAAGTGTAGTAAAATCACCATAAATTTCCATAAGCCAAAATATTTCTTTTGCCAATTGTTCAGATTTCCAGACAATATTTTAATGACATTACACTCACTCAGAAATCAAACAATCAACATGTGCACAGACTTTCATTTTTTTCTTTTATTGTTCCTCGCACATACATATTCGGTGGCTTTCACTCTTACGGGTAGCCAGCTATTTCCTCAAAACAACTCTTTTCAAAAGATATCTCATTGGAGATTTATGTTGTAGTGGTAGCTTCGAACAAATCCCGAAGGTAGCCTTTTCCATAAGAATATGCTCAACAGCAATTTTTCAATTTTTTTTTTTTATTCTTTTCTTTTCCAGCTGTTGATATATATATATATTTTTTTTTCACTCATCACTCTTTTTGGTCTTTAGCACAATATTTGAACATTCAATTTCCAAGATAATGCTCTATCACATCAACACTATCTTCGACCAAAACAATGACATAAAAATAATCCAGTAAATGTACTCATCATGATTCATCTACTAAACGAAATAAGTAAGCAAAACCAAATTTTCAACTCTTAGCCATAGTATGTTATACACATGTAATCTATGTGTCACTAATTTTCTTGTGTTCAAACATACTAATTCTAATATGGTTTGCTTAACTTCTCAATAAAAATAAAAATAAAAATAAACCTAAAACTACAAGGTTCAATGCATAATCTAGACTCATAAGATGAATATGAAGTTCCTTTCTAGATTATGTCAATGCTATGCAATCTAATCAAGACAACAAATGCCTATAGATTTCCTAAGGCGATGAAACCTAGAAGCATCTAAAGGCTTTGTGAGAATGTCGGACAAATTATTATCAGTATGCACTTTCTCCAAAGACACGACATTTTGTTCAACTAATTCCCGAATAAAATGATGTCGAATGTCAATGTGTTTTGTCCTAGAATGCAAAACTGGATTCTTTGAGATATTAATTGTACTATTGTTATCACAAAAGATAGACATTGTACCTTGTTCAATTCCATAATCCAGTAGCATCTGCTTCATCCAAAGTAGTTGTGTGCAACAACTTCCAGCAGCAATATATTCAGCTTCACATGATGATAAGGAAACACAATTTTGCTTCTTGCTGTACCATGAAACAAGATTAGTACCAACATAGAAACAACCACCTGAAGTACTTTTCCTATCATCCTTATTACCAGTCCAATCAGCATTAGTGTAACCTGCAATCTCAGAATTAGACTCCATAGAAAAACATAATCCATAATTCAAAGAGCTATTGACATATCGAATAATGCGCTTGACTGCAATGAGATGTTGTTCTCTAGGATCAGCTTGATACCTAGCACATACTCCTACACTGAATGCAATATCAGGCCTACTTGCTGTTAAATACAACAGGCTGCCAATCATACTCCTATATAATGAAGGATCAACTCTCTTAGAATCAGAGTTCTTTTCCAACTTGGAAGAAGTACTCATAGGAGTTTGCACATGTTTGGAACCTTCCAAACTAAATTTCTTGACTAACTCCTTTGCATACTTAGTTTGAGATATAAAAATCCCATCATCAAATTGCTTCACTTGGAGTCCAAGAAAAAATGTTAGTTCACCAACCATGCTCATCTCAAAAGTATTACCCATATCTTTAGCAAATTCATGAACAAGGTTATCAGAAGTAGAACCAACAACAATATCATCCACATAGATTTGAGCAACAATCAAAATTTTCCCTTTCCTGATTATGAACAAAGTTTTATCAGCTCCCCCTCTCCTAAAGCCCTTATGTAACAAATAAGAAGTCAATTTTTCATACCATGCTCTAGGAGCTTGTTTCAAACCATAAAGAGCCTTTTTCAAATGAAAAACATGATCAGGATTATGTGGATCAACAAAACCTTTAGGTTGAGCTACATACACTTCTTCTTGCAAAATACCATTTAGAAAAGCACTTTTAACATCCATTTGAAACAATTTAAATTTAAAGTGACATGCAAGAGCAAGAAGAAGACGAATAGACTCAAGTCTAGCAACTGGTGCAAAAGTTTCATCAAAATCAATTCCTTCAACTTGAGTATATCCTTGTGCAACTAACCTGGCTTTATTTCTCATTACAAGCCCATTCTCATCAAGTTTGTTTTTAAAAATCCATTTAGTTCCTATGATGTTCATATCCTTAGGTTGAGGCACTAACTCCCAAACATCATTTTTCACAAATTGATTCAACTCTTCTTGCATTGCTATAAGCCAATCAGAACTTTGAAGAGCTTCATCAACATTTTTAGGTTCAAATTGAGCCATATGACATGAGTGTCCTATGTTATCTCGGACTCTACTCCTAGTATTTCTTTCCTCCCATGGCCCTATCACATTAGTTAATGGATGACTACTTCGAACCCTAGAACTGCCAGACATTTGGACTTCCTCATGTGGTGTAGGATTTTCTATAGGTGCATGTGTATCATCAACAATTTCATCACCACCTACATGCTCACCTTCATCCTCAGTTTCACTTTCTTTCTCAACCTCTCTCTCACTAGGTTCACTCTCAGGTAACCCTAAGGTGTTTATACCTTCTTCTTCCTCAGGTTGATCATGTATCTCCTTAGGCCTTGAGTCATCAATCACAACATTAATTGACTCCATTACAACTTTAGTGCGACGGTTATACACCCTATACGCCCGACTATTTATTGCATATCCCAAAAAATATCCTTCATCACTTCTAGAGTCAAATTTTCCTAAATTCTCCCTATCTCTAAGGATATAACATTTACTCCCAAAGACTCTAAAGTGTTTAATGTTGGGCGTCTTTCCATACCACAATTCATATGCAGTCTTTTCAGTTCCAGGCCTAAGGTACACCCTGTTTAAAACATGACAAGCAGTACTAACAGCTTCAGCCCAAAAATGTTTAGCTAACTTACTTTCATGAAGCATAGTACGTGCCATCTCTGCAATTGTCCTATTCTTTCTTTCAACTACACCATTCTGCTGAGGTGTTTTAGGTGCAGAAAATTCATGACTTATGCCAAGAGTATCACAATACTCAATGTAAGGTCTAGGTTCAAACTCACCTCCTCTATCACTCCTAACATGAGTTATTGCATATCCTTTCTCATTCTGAATCCTTTGGCAAATTGACCTGAAGAACACAAAAGCATCAGATTTTTCTCTCAAGAAAGCAATAAAAGTAAATCTAGAAAAATCATCAACCATTACAAGCATATACTTTTTACCACTTATGCTTTGAGTTCTTACTGGACCCATTAAATCCATATGAATCAGTTCCAATGGTCTTGAAGTGACTTGATGCTTAAGTCTCTTATGTGACACTCTAGTTTGCTTACCTAATTGACATGGTCCACATACCTCATCTGTTGGCCTTTTCAATTTAGGCAAACCTCGAACTTGTTCATGATTAGACAAACTTACCAAATCATTGTAATTCACATGACCAAGTCTCCTATGCCACAAGATAGCTTCATCAGTCACAGCAGAAAAACACATATGTGAAGGATCTGAAAATATCACATAACAATTTTCAGGAGTTCTAGATCCTTTCAAAATACAATCACCCTGCTCATTAGTTACAAAACATCCATGTTGAGTAAAATTAACTTGAAAACCACTATCACATATTTGACTGATACTCAACAAGTTTGCAACTAAACCTTTAACATATAGAACATTTTTCAATTCACCAAAAGCAGGAAAATCAATTTTACCTTTACCACTTACTTTAGATGCATTGCCATCACCAAAGGTAACAGATCCACCAGTATAATCCTTAAAAGTGGTAAACAATGTTCTATCCCCAGTCATGTGCCTAGAGCAACCACTATCAAAGTACCAACCTGTAGGACCAAGTGCTCTAAGTGCAGTGTGCATGACAAAACATTTCAGATTATTCTTTTTCACCCAAACAGTTTCAGATTTTTTATCAAATGATTTCCTAACTGTTTTAGAATCAGAATTATCAGTCTCAAGGGGTTTTTTCTTCTTATTGCCTAGAACAGAATTAAAGCAATTCAATTTATCAAATTTTTCTTTCAATTCCTGTTGCTTCTTTTCAAGTTCTTTCATCTCATTCAGCAAAACTCTTGAACTGTTTAAGTTTTTATGTTTTTTCAGTTCAACTTTTCTCTTTTGACACTTGTATTTAATATGACCTATTTTTTCACAAAAATGACATGTTGGAGTAAGTTTTAGAGCATGAGTAATAGAAGGCTTAGTCTCAACTTTCACAAAAATATCTTTTGATTTCAAAAATGAGAATTCCTTTGAAGTTAAACCCAATTCTTCTTTGTTACTCAAGTTTTTAGAAAAATCCAACTTACCAAATTTGCAAGTGTCAGAGTTAAATTTCTGGAAAGACTGATTAGATTTAACAAGTTCACAATTCAAGTTATCAATCTTATGCTCAAGTGAATTATTAAACCCTTTAATCTGTTTAACTTCCTGTTCCAGAAATTCAACTTTACCAAGAAGATTCATCTTTTTATGTCTAAGTTCTTCTAAATTTTTATTGGTAACAGAAACTTTCAATTTGTAAATATCTCTATCAAGTTCAGCAAGTTTCAATTTTTCCAACAAATTTTCATAGTCCCTTTTCAACTTAGACCACTCAAGATGCATGCCAGTTATAGAATCAGAAAATTGGGGTAAAACAATTTCCTCATCAAAATACACAACATGAGACATCATGAAATTCACAACTAAATTAACAAAAAAATCTAACTCAGAGTTGAGCAACCCGCTCTGATACCAAATGTGAGTTGAGCGGTGCGGAAGCAGTTTAGTTAATTTAGAGTGAGATGCTAATCCTTAGACCTAGAGGGGGGTGAATAGGTCATCTTGCCCAATTTTTATGATTGATTAATTACCCACAATTATTATCAATTAAGCATCCAAACCAATCACAAAATAAATAAAGCAAGTAAGGAAAAGTTAGAGATGACACCAGGAATTTTACGTGGAAACCCAAGATGGGAAAAACCACGGGGGTGAGGCAGAAACCCCAGAGAAACCAATCCACTATCTCGAAGCAAAGTACACCAGACTCTGTCCCAGACTCACACCCACTCTACTCTGACAAGAACTTGATGCGGAACACCTCAGGCTTACAATTGCAACAACACGTCCAACTGCTGCAGACTCCCGGCTAACGTCACAATTCTTTCAGAAGGGTTGCTGAAAGAACACAAATACTCCGCAAGTATTTTGTTCCCTTCGTAGTGATCGTTTCTCTTCCTCTTCAGATAAAATCTTGTAGTTTGAAGGAACCACCTCTGCTGCTCTTGATCAACCTTTGTAGACTGATGATGTCTTGAAGATTCCGTTGATCAGATGAAGAAGAACATCACAACTTAAACACTCCGTATGTGTGTGCTCTCAAAAATAAAAATCAATGAAGATTTTCTCTCATAAATTCCTCTTTTAGCTCTCAAAAATATATTCCTGGTTCTGAATATTAAATCATTGAGTTCCTCATCTCTCTCTTTTGATTGAAGCATAAAGAGGTATTTATAAGGTTTAGAATCCTTAGTCTACTTGGAAAACAAGTTTAAAACACCTAAGGAAAGTTTTAGAGAAGTTTTGGTTGACTAGGAAATCAATTCGGATCAAAAAGGAAATTTTCGCGCATGTCAGCCAAGTCGGACAGGTCCTAAAAATTGGGGACGGGTGGGACTTTTCAGACATGTACAAAATCCAAAGTCCCGAGATAAGTTGGACCGGTCCTCATTTTTGGGGACCGGTGGGACTTAGCAAAAACTCAATTTTAACTTTTAAAGCATATTTTCCAAGTCCTAAGCCCACCAAACTTCAAAACATAGTGTCCTCACTCACATACCTGTTCTAAGTGATGTCCTCATCAAATCCACGGTATCGAGACACCTTCCGTTTAGCTCTGAAGATCGAGACACAAGATCAAACAAAAATTACAACTCGATCAACAAGTTTTGACACCGAAATTTGCCAATTACATTTATATATCTCACACAGACGTCAATAGTAATGTTATTGAGAAAGTTCTAACAAGGAAAAAAGGACAAATATGACGCTGGGAAAAATGGTTAATGGGTTGGGAATGTGTGTGTAACATATGAAAAACCAACGGTTTGGTCGGTTTCTTGGCACCAAAATCCGAACTGAGCCGTGGCTGGCTTATTTTTGACTCTGATTCGAACTGACAGTCATTTGAAACTGAACTAATGTTATACATGAGATGTTTACAACTTTTATATTTGAAATTATTGTTAAATTCACGGACCTTTTCTGACGTTTGATTTAATTATATTTAAAGAGACTCTTTGACCTTTACTTTTTTCTCTCTTAAATCAATTTTTTTGGTGATCGAAATAAATTTTAAGAGTGAAAAGATAATTTTGTCCTTGCATTGTAATATCACATTATATTTCAAATAGAGTAAAATAAAAGGTAAATTACCCTCACCTCTCTCAAGGTTTTCTTTTATTACTTACAGTTAAAGTTTTGATATTTATTCACTCACACCCTTGTCAGTTTAACATTTTGTTAAATGAACTAACGGTTGTGGTTCTTTTACCGTTATGCCCTCAAGGGTAAATAATTTGCATCAGCATCTTCACTTCACCTACCCACTCAGTCGACCACACTCTCTCCTTCTTTTCTCTTTTTTTTTTTTTTTTCTATTTCTCTCAGCCACCCAATTATCTCTCTATCATTACTCTCTTTCTCTCTCCCTCAATCTCATATATATATATATATATATATATATATTATTTCTATTTTATTCTTTCTCTCTCTCCCCATAAGCCTTTTCTTTTTTTATTCCCCTCTAACAACCTACTCACTCTAGGTGCTACTTGTTGGTCGGCCATATGGAGGTAGTGCATGGTTGAAGCTCACTGTGGATATGCGGCTGACCATAGAGGACAGTTTGGAGATAGGTCTTCCCTATTTGTGGTTGATGGTGGCCTTCAATGGGGTTCCGAAGAGGTTGCTGGCCAAAATTGAGGTGCTCCAGCATATGTGTATTTTGAACGGTGGAGAGAAGCTTGGTTGGAGATGATGGGGGGCATGGGTGGCGGTTCTGGCATGAGCTGTGCATGCCACGGCAAGGCGAGGAAGTGTTGTTCTGGTCAACAAAGAATATGGTGGTTTGGTGAGCTTCCGAGGTGGTGCCATGCATGGTAGTTCACTGTGGTTACGGGTCTTCTTGAATTCTTGGCATGTGGAGTTGAATGGAGCTCAGGTCAACTGTGATCTTCAATGGTGCCAATGGTGCTCTAGTTGGTGGCTCACAATGGTTCGGAGGTGTTGATGGTAGGACTTGTCGTGGCCGAAAATGATGGTCAGACATGGTGGTGCTTCATTGTTCTTTTACCGTTTTACATCCTCAACTACTTTGTAAATTCTTCATCTAGTACACAGAGAAAGGTGAGAGAGAATAAGGATAATTTTGTAAATATGATGCACAAAGGGTAGTTTGGAAATTTAGATTTTTTGTTTAACTTGACTTTAACGGTGCTAACAGTGAGTTCACAGCATGGGAAGTCAGGGTTAAGTCAACCAACTTCAAAGGTGTTTGACCACCGTATTTTGCCGTAATTGCACCGACCTCCCCTAAAGTTTGCCATAATTGCATTAACCTCTCATATGATGATTTGAAATAATATTTTATAATAATTTTACCATTATACACCCAAATAATTTAATAATAAAAATAAAAATCTGATTTCTGAAATGATATGTACGCTATTCATGCACACGACACCACCAATCTAATCATTTTCGTCAACCTGTACTCGTGACTCACGACAAAACTCAACAACTCAGTCCACAGATCTAATGCTCTGTATGTGTTTGTATATATCACCATGATCGAAGATCTTTGAAAAGAATTTGTTTGATAAAATATTTGGCAATTAATCAGATATGTTAGGAGCAAGATCGAAGATCAATGGTGGTCATGGGAGGTGACGGTGATGGTATGTGTAGCAGGTGTACAAAAAAAGACTGAACAAAAATAAGTATAATGTGGAAAAAAAATTCATTTTAAAAATCAATTTTTTTTTCAGGGGAGGTCAATGCAATTACAGCAAATCTCAGGGGAGGTCATTGTATTTTATTCTATTTGAAATATAATGTGATATTATATTACAAAGGAAAATATATCTTTTCACACTAAAATTTACTTCGATCACCAAAAAATTGAATTTAAGGAAGGTGAAAGAAATAAAGATCAAACGGCCTCTCTGAGTATAATTTAACCAAATCTCAGAGAAGGGAGTTCAATGAATTTAACCCTTGAAATTACAATAACCGACCTTAGCTTAGTTAATTTCTTTTGAAGAAAAAATTGTCATTAAATAAATTTGAATAAGAAGTTTAAAATTTTCAACTTGTCATGAATAATGGTAGTCTTTTTGAAGGGTCCCACCTAAATGCATTTAAGAGATAGCGTTTGATACTCATTCTTGAAGAGAGTTAAATTTTCCTTGTCATTACAATTATGTTGTAGCGCAGATGAATTGATCCAATTGAGAAATGCTAGCAAGAGTCCTTGGATTGCACAAAGAGTTAGACATGCTAATTTTCTTTGTCATTATAATTATTTGATAGGTGATCTGAACAAAGACTATCAGCTTTTCCACACGTTGGATGGTGTGAACTTCACTATGGTACCCTCGAATGACCGTTTCTTCTCCCTCGGTGTAGCCTAATTTGCATGGTCAAAAATTACCATAAACATGCAATTTCACAATTTATTTTGGTCTTATTGTAACATAAATTGAGCAACACGTAGGATTGCAAATTAACTAAGCTGTTGATTAATAGCTCAGTGTCAGTTAGATAGACGTTCAACTTGGGCTCGGGTCATTAGAAGCTTAGTTCAAACTTTTTTATTGAATAAATAAATCGAGCATAAACTCTTTTTGAACTCGTTTAGTAAACGAGCACAACATCAACGCTACCAGACTCGTATCTTTAAACTATTGAACAAACTCTTATAACAATAAATTTTTAGTCCAAGCCCGTATGACCTTTAAAATCCATATGTAAAATTGACTAAGATATTATAATGTCAAAATAACAAGCCCAAAAAAGAAAAATGACCCATATCCCTTTACAAACCCAACTGATATAAGCCCATATATATGTTTCGCTCCACTGTGAAAGAAACTCGAGCAGAAACATGCCACCTTCCACAGACGGTACAGACCCCTGTGAGTCTTATTGTTTAATTTTATTGTTTTAATTTTTTAATTTTAGTTTTGTAACTATAAAGTTAATAGAAATAGTTACTTTAAAATTTTTATTATATTAAAATTTATTTAAAAGAAAATCTGTCATGATCCATATCCGATTATAAAGTCTTTAAAATTTTCTGGCGGTCTGTGTAGGCAGAGAAAATTAATGTTGTTGATAGAGTAATGGAAGGGTTAAAAATGGTGCTCTCCTTCCTGGTAACCTAGAAAGCACGGACACTTCGTATAGGGGTGCCGTGTCCGTGTCGGACACTCGGACACGTGTCGGACACTCCGTAGAAGTGTCCTGGAATTTTTTTTTTAAGACACGGCTGGGACACGGCAAGGACACGCGGGGGACACGGCAAGGACACGCGGGGGACACGGCGGGGTACATTTTGTAATTTTTAAAAGTGCAAAAAAACCCCTGAACTTTTACAAAGTTACAAAAAGACCCCTTTGAACTATTTTTTTTAGCATTTTAGCCCCTCATCTTCTAAAAATTGACATCTTGACCCCTTGAAATAACTATAATGACATATATCATTTAATATGACTATTATGCCCTTTTCTATATAAATATAGTATTTTCTAAAATTAAAAATTTTAAAAATAAAAAATAGTTAGATAAAATTCCTAAATAATAAATTTAGAAACAAAAAAAATAAAAAAGCCAATATAATGAACATCCTTTTTGAAAATACATTAATTACTTGATAATAAATTGAAGTATTTGTGTGATTTATTATTTTTTTATTGTTAAATTTATGGTATTGTGGATATTGGTTAACTTGTTGAATATATATTAATATATTATTTCATAGTCGTATCCCCGCCGTGTCGTGTCCTATTTTTTTAAAATTTGCCGTGTCGCCGTGTCCGTGTCGTGTCTTACCCGTGTCCCGTGTCCGTGTCCATGCTTCTTAGCTGGTAACATAGTCCACACAACATCACCATAATTAAAAGTCAGTCAACTTGTGGTAGGCTAGTAATACATTCTGGAGAAGATATTGCAGGACAAATTAATGTTGATGAGGAGAGTAAAAGAAGGGTTAGAAATTAATTTTCTGATATTTCAGCTGGTTTTTGAACTATTAGTCTCAACTGTGTATCTTCATAAAATACAATTAAAATTCTTATTTTATATATATATATATATATATATATATATATATATTTATATTTTTAGAATGTAAAGTTGGGTTTAATTGTGACTATAGTTTTTTATCCTATATAAAATCAGATGCATAATATAACGTGAGAAATATTTTGTTTAATATTTTTAATTAATTAATTATTTTTACTAACTACATAAAACCCTTTGACAACGTACCATCAAATGGTCACCAAAGAGTAATTTAATTTTAAAATTGGTGATTATTCATCTTTTTTTAATTTTAGGGTCACTTTAAAACAATTATTTTTTAATTTTGGTTACTGAAATATAATTTTCCCTTAAAATTTTCACATTCAATCTATAATAATTTAGGTTAGGTTGAGTTTGAATACAAGTATCCGACAACTTAAATTTCACTGTTATAATTATTATTAATAATACTAGTAACTCAAGTCCAATTTAAGCTTGACCTGACAAGTCACATCTAGCATAACCAATCTAAGCTTAACCTGGTCACTAAAGAGTAATTTAATTTTAAAATTGGTTATTATTCATCTTTTTATAATTTTAGGGTCACTTTAAAACAATTATTTTTTAATTTTGGTCACTGAAATATAATTTTCCCTTCAAATTTTCACATTCAATCTATAATAATTTAGGTTAGGTTGAGTTTGAATACAAGTGTCCGACAACTTAAATTTCACTGTTATAATTATTATTAATAATCCTAGTAACTCAAGTCCAATTTAAGCTTGACCTGACAAAACACATCTAGCATAACCAATCTAAGCTACCTGGGTTTAAAAAAATTAACTTGAGTTGCACTCATATAGTTAGATATTGGGTTGGACTCGAGCTAGATTCAAGATTTTCATAACTTGGTTGAATTTCGGTTTAACATTAATCTTATTTAAGTGTCATTCCTTAAGGGTCCGTTTGGTTAGATGGAATTATGGTAGAAAGTGAAGTGAAAGAAAAATGAAGTGAAAGAAAAAAAAATTAGGTTTCTAATATGCATTTGGTTAGCATGAAAATCTAGGAAAGTTATGAAAAATTATTATTTTATTAATTTGGATAGTATGAACGTGAAAAGAAAATAATTACACTTACCAAAATTATCCTTTGATTTAAAACACTAAAAAATAAATAAATTTATGTTAAATAAATTCGATCTCTTTCTACCCAATTGTTTATATTTATTTTTAGTAAAGAAATAGACGAAGCAAGTCTTCAAGAACTCATGAGAGAGTATTTAAAGTTAAAAGTTAATGTAAGCCAAATAAAAGACTATCTATTATTCAAAACTAAAAGTCATGATATAATAGTGATACATCAATGCTAATATACCTCTTCTAGTTAGGTTGGTAAAATTATTAATAATGGTAATTTAGCTTAGAAAGATAATTATTGGAAAGAGTCATCTAGCTTTAAAAGATAACTCTTTTTTTTATTAATAGGTATAAAATATAAAGAATTGAAATTCCATTTTGACTCTTGAGAATTTCAAAAGTGAACATCTTCAGAATATTCAACTTCTTATATTAAAATTTTAAAACATTATTTAATTAATAAAATTATAAAAAATGTATAAAATATAAGAAAGCTATACAATTTTTAATAGTATATGTGTGAATGTATAGATATAATGTAGCTTAATGTTAAAGCTAATAATAGCATATTAGTGAGAGATAACATGTTATAATAGGAAAGCTACAGTGAATAAGAGTTATAATAACTCACCACTTCTATAAAATCTGTAGAGAGTGAAGATAAACAAGGGGGCATAATAGTAAATTAAGATATAAAGTCACGTGAAAGTAAAATTTTCTATTGTTCTATGCTAGAAATTTTTTGAGGAAAATCGAGCAATTATAGAATGCTATTTTTCGAAAAAAAATTACTTTCCTTCTAACCAAACACCTAAAAATTGTAAAAATTTTCTTTTCCTTTTTCTTTCCCGCTACTTCCAGCTAACCAAACGAACCCTAAGAGAATTGGATAGAGATGTCAATTTAACTTGTTTTGTCGGGCAATGTTCCACCCACTTCACTCAACTCCTATTGAGACATGGTTGATCATTCTAATAGGTTTAGGGTAATATGAGGTAAGAAAGTTTAAAACTTCATTAATACATATTCTTTTATTAACTATAGTTTTTCTCTTTCTTTCATTTTCAATGTACTTTTTGAATTTTTACAACCATTTATTTATTATGGTTGTTGTATTTATCTATATTTAGATTTTTTTATGTAAAATTTATCTTAAATTTGTTCAAGTTTAAATTATTTTCAGGAATTCCTTAAACAAAACAAAGAAATATAGTAAGTGTTTCTTTCCTTGATTTTTTCTTCACTTCTCTCCTCTTTTTCCAAACAAATCGCTAGAAGATAATATTTTCAGGGAAAATAAGATTTTAGTGACCAAAATTGAATTTTTTTTTCCTTTTGGTGACCTTAAACTTAATAAAAGCTAGATAGTGACCAAACTTAAAAACTAATTGCTAATGAGTGACCATTTAATCTTAATGCCAAAAATATCATTCATTCTCTCTATAGATCCCCATCCTTTCTTCCGTCTACTCTAACTCTCAAATATCATAAATTTTAAAGAATCCAATAACTTGTGTAGAATATATAATACATTCTAAATAAGATATAATAATATATATAAATTTATTCATATATATTAATATCTCATTAACCAAAATAATAATAATTTGGGTGCAATTAATTTCAAACCTCACATTTAGTATTAACAACCCAACGAATCATAATTTTTATTTTTTTCCCATTTCTTGAACACCCAAGTTAGATTGAAAAATGTACTATTCATTTTTCAAATTAGAATTAGCTAGGATTAAGTTGCTAAACCTAGAAATACTGACGGCAAAAAAAAAAAAAAACTAGACATGGAACAAATTGAAAAAGGCACATGCATTAATTGTAAGATCAACATATATGTCTAAATATATATATAGAGAGAGAGATAGAGAAGCTCATCTTCAAAGATAGAGAAGCTCTTTTCCTATATATATATATATATATATATATATATATATATTCTTTGTAATACTCCGCTCCAACACATGGTATGATATTGTCCACTTTGGGCCTAAGCCCGCACAGTTTTGCTCTTGGGTTTTACCCAAAAATGTCTCATACCATTTGAAGAGAACATACTACATATAAGCACATCCCCTTTTCCACGCCCAAGCGATGTGGGATTGAGCACCATGTATTATGTCAGTGTGGTAGCTCGCCCAGTGTCTCTTCTTTGCACCCGCCCACAAGGGTTACTACAATCCACCCCCTACAAGACCCGACATCCTCGTCGTCACTCTTCTGGGTTCAGGCTCTGATACCAACTGTAATATCCCGCTCCAACACATGGTATGATATTATCCATTTTGGGCCTAAGCTCGCACGGTTTTGCTCTTGGGTTTTACCCCAAAAGGCCTCATACCATTTGAAGAAAACATACTACATATAAACATATCCCCTTCTCCACGCCCAGACGATGTGGGATTGAGCACTCTGTACACTGTCAGTGTGGTAGTTCGCCCAATGTCTCTTCTTTGCATCCGCCCACATTACACCTGCCCACAAGGGTTATTACATTCTTTCTTTTTTAGAATTCTTTTATGCCTTTTGAAGCTTTGATATTTGGGGGTGGGATTGGAGAAGACATAAAAGGGATAAAAGAGAGGGTATTTTAGACATTAAAGTTAAATGATCACTCATTGGAATTATTTTTCAAGATTGGTCCATATTTATCTTTTATTGAGTTTAAGGTCAGTGTAAAGCAATTTCTTTTTTTTTTTTAATTTTGGTCACCAAAATCTAATTTTTCATATTTTTATAAGTCCTACTTTTCAATTTTAAGGACCAATAACTCCTAAAATTTTTTTTTAAGACAACTAAGTCTTACTTTTAACAAATATTTTCAACTAAGTTCACAATTCTATTAAGAATATTTTTTCCCAACATTGCCCTTTATCATAAATGTGTTAAATGTTCTTTTAATTAACATTCTAAATATAATATTTACCTCTAAATTTTATAATTAGTATCAATTTACAATAATAATTAAAAAGCACATACTTTTAATTGCCACCAAAATTAGCAATTTTTTAAAAATATTTAACAAGTTATATAAATTCAACCAATTGTAATAAAAATAAATATTAGAACAAGCCAAAGAGTTTCACAATTTTTTTTCAATAAGGTGTATTTATGTATTATAATTAATGAATTATTATTTTTCACTTTTTTCTATTTATATTGTTTTACAAATATGTAATTTCAAGAATTAAAGGTAATTTTATGTAAATTTAAGACTATGTTACATATACATATATATATTTAAAGTTTATCAAGATGGTCTAATTTTTTTTTTTTTTGAATAATTTTATATAAGAATGACATTAATGATATTTTTATAAAAAGTGCACTGTTGGAAGAAAAGCAATGTGAGTTGAGTTATGAACTTAATTGGAAATATTAGCTAAAAGTAGAACTTAGTTGTTGTAACAAAATTTTTTTAGGACTTATTGGTCTTTACAATTGAAAAGTAGGACTTATAAGGAAAATTAATAACTTATTTATTTTAACTCCGATTTGAGAAAAATTTGAGTCTAAACTGATTCTCTCAAAATGCTCTTTCCAGTAAAATTATTTTTATCTAGATATTTTCAAATTTTTTGAGTCCAATTACATTAAGTTTGAAAAATCAAAGTATTTTCCTTCGATCATTGATGGAGTCTTGGACCAAATCTTAAATTGAGTTGGAAATTGGTATTTTTTTCCTTTCCTTTTCTCTTCTTCTCTTTCCCTTCCATTTCACTTTAATTTTATTCCCGTATATCTTCTCCAACCAAGCAGTAGAAGAAACGACAACAATAATAATTTTTGATGATATTTCTCTTATTTTGTTTTCCTTTCTCTTAATTCCCTATCCTTCCAAATATTATTGAAGGTATGTCACCTATTGTCATCCTATTCGTTAGATTATCTAGTAATTCATCATATAGCTTCAACAGGATGAACTCTTATAAATTTTTATTCATGAAAAAAAAAAGAAAAAAAATTAAAAGAAGGAAAGAGAGTGTAAACCAGGAGTTGGTGTAATTATGGAGAAGCTGTAAAGACTATAGCAATGCATTTGGACAGGTGAGAGAGGTAGAAAGAAAAGGAAATGGTAGCATAGTTAGGAGTGAAAAAGAAATATTTTTAAAGAAAAATTAGATTTTAGTGACCAAAATTAAAAAGATTTGTTTTTCAGTGACCTTAAATTCAATAAAAGGCAAATAGGGACCAATCTTGAAAAATAATTGCCAATGAATGATCTTAACTTTAATGTCTAAAATACTCTCTCTTTTATTTTCATCTTCTCCAATTGCACTCCCAAATATCAAAAGACATAAAAGAATTCTAGGAAAGAATATATATATATATATATATATATATATATATATATATAAAACTTCTGTGACTTTGAAGAGGAGCTTCTCTCTCTATATATATATTTAGACATATATGTTGGTTTTACAATTAATGCATGTGCCTTTTTCAATTTGTTCCAAGTAAGTTCAGGTTTTTTTTTTTTTTTTGCCGACAGTATGTATAGGTTTAGCAACTTAAGCTTAATTCTAATTTAAAAAATAAACAATACATTTCTCAATCTATCCTGACTATTCAAGAAACGGAAAAAAAAACTTATAATTCCTTGGGTTATTAATACTAAATGTGAGGTTTGTAATTAATTTCACCCAAATTAGTTTTTTTTTTTGTTAATGAGATATTAATATATAGGAATAAATCTATATCTATCATTATAACTTCTTTAGAATGTATATATGTTCTACACAAGTTATCGGATTCTTTGAAGTTTGTGATATATATTTGGGAGTTGGAGTAGATTGAAGAAATGATGGAGGTCTATGGAGAAAACGAATGATATTTTTGGGTATTAAAATTAAATAGTCCATCATTAGCAATTAATTTTTTAGTTTGGTCACTATCTAGTTTTATTAAATTTAAGGTCACCAAAATGCAATTTTTTTTAAAAAAATTTTGGTCACTAAAATATAATATTCCCCATCTTTAACCTTAATTTTCACTTAAGAATGGAAATGAATTTGATATTTTATTTGGAAATATAGTAATGAATTTAAATATTGGAAAATTAATGGTAGTGAATGGGGAGCTACCCCACCCAAGTGCATCAAACAGAGATCCAAAATTGAAAGGCCATACTGCGACAGACTTTTCAAACCCAAATAAGAAAAGGTTAGAGACCGTTTCCTTCAGTCAAAGATATTTCCCAAACATTGGGTCAGCCCATGCCAAGGTGGTTGTTCCATATATATGAATCAATCTATAAATTGATACCTTCATCCTCCACCAAACCATTACCCTTTTGTAGCTCATATAAAGCAACAATTAAACCGACCCTGCACAATGAAATTCCTAGTAGATGATGATAAGCCATTAATAATATTCCACCACCATTTTCTTTCTAATTTCCAACTTCCCTTCATTTCCATCATCATCCTTGTGTTGCTTTCTTTTTCCCATTTCACTACTTGTGATTCTTCTGCAGCTCCAAAAGAAATGACACAAGGAGGAAAGGAAAGAGAAGCTCTTTTAAAGTGGAAAGCCAATCTCGACAATCAGAGCCAGTCTCTTCTCTCATCTTGGGCTCCAAATAGAAGTAGCTGTGAGATATAAAATTGTAATTGGCATATTTCGGTGATCAAAACCTGATTGATCGAGTTGTAATTTTCGTATTATTCTTTGTATCGATCATCGACAACTTCGAGCTAATATTCAAGTGCATAGATGCAGACAAATCAGTTAGAACACCATATAGTACAAGTAAGTATGGTGAGGACACTCTGTACTATTTATTTTCGAGCCTATTTTAAAAAATCAGGGTTTAAAAGAAAATATTATGGTTTTTCAACGTAGGACCGGTCCCCAATATGTAGGACCGGTCCAACTTTTCTCGGCAGTTTCGTTTCTGCAGGTTTTACAAAAGTCCCACCGGTCCTAATTATTTGGCACTGGTCTCACTTAGCCTGTTTCAAATAGGAAACAACTTTTGAAGGAAATTCTGATTCCTATTGGGTTTGAAACTTCTAGGAGAGTTCTATTTTGGTATTCAATTTCTTTTCCAAGTAGAATTAGAACTTCCTTGCCTATATATATGTATCTATATTTTCTCTACAAATTGGTGAAGAAGAAGCTTGAATAATTAATATTTTTAGAGAGAGAAAGTATATACAATATAATTAGGGCTATATATTTTTAAGAACACACATCCATACTACACGAGTGATATTTTAGATGGTGTTCTACTTCTGATTAGCTGCTCAGAGACTGCATCAAATCTATTTATTGATCAGAACATTGGATTGATGGTTCTTCACTTGCTTACTTGCTGAGGAAGAAAGGTGACCAGATTGCACTACGAAGGGAAAAATACTTGCTGAGTATTTTGGTTCTTCCAGCAACCTTTCTGTAAGGGTTGTGACATTAGACAGAAGTCTGCAGTAATTGGACATGTTGTCGCAATCACAAGCCTGAGGTGTTCCGTATCAGATCCTTGACAGAGTAAAGAGGGGTGTGAGACTGAGACAGAATCTGTTGTACTTTACTTCATCATAGTGAATTGATTCCCTGAGGCTTGTCGACTCCCTCCATGATTTTTCTCGCCTTGGGTTTTCACGTATATCCGGTGCATTCTTTTCTTTACTTGCACTTTAATTTATTTACTTATCTAACGGAACGCTATTGGATCAAATGACAAAGACATTGTTGAGAAAAAGATGGCTTTTCCCGGATGAAATGAAAATTGGATTCATGTAACAGGAGAAAGATTTCTCATTCCTTAGCCGGAAAGATATGTGGCCATGAAAGAGAGATTAAGCGGAACAGAATTGACTGGGTGGTAGAGTTGTGGAGCTTTAATTGTTTGGTTAATTGGACTTAAAATTGAATTTATTAAAAATTAAACAAACGAGCAAGTGATCCTATTCACCCCCCTCTAGATTCTAAAATATTTTTCTCAATCGCTTCACCATCGCGCAACTCACAGCAGCCCATGCAATAGGGTTGGGATTCGTTGCAACAAGATCTTTCTAACAATTCACTCTATGAGACAATCCCAAAGCACATTAGTAGCCTTTCCAAGGTCACATTTTTTGACTTGTCTGTGAATTCTCTCTCTGGTCCAATCCCTACTACACTGTGGAACTTGAGCAACTTGAGGGTTCTAGTCATTTTTGACAACCAACTTTCTGGACCCATCTCTCTAGAAATTTGGAGGCTAAAATCTCTTGTACAATTAGATTTGTCACAAAATAATATGGCAGGTCCAATTCCTACTACTATAGGAAATTTGGTCAACTTAACCCAATTATACTAACAAACTCTCTGGACCCATCCCTCAAGAAATTGGAATGTTGAGGTCTCTTCTCGATCTCCAGTTGCTCCAGAACAACTTCTCAGGTCCAATACCCACTTCAATAGGGAACTTAGGCAACTTAGCCAGATTGAAACTTAACCAAAACAAACTCTCCGGATCCATTCCATCCACTATTGGGAACTTGACCAAGCTCTTGGTCTTGACTTTGCAACAAAATTAATTATCTGGCTCTATCCCACGAGAGGTAGGAAGGCTGAAATTCCTCGAAACTCTATCATTGTTCATGAATAAATTTACTGGCCCTATACCTTGAAGCGACAGAGGACTTCAACTCTGATCATTGCATTGGGGTAGGAGGATCAGGAAGTGCTTATAAAGCTCAGTTGTCAAGTGGTCAAGTTGTTGCTATGAAGAAACTTCATGCCTTAGAAGATGATGGTGAACTGGCTAAAGATCAAAATGGTTTTACATGTGAAATTCGAACATTAACTAAAATACGGCATCGAAATATTGTGAAGCTTTATGGTTTTTGTTCACACCCACGACACTCGTTTTTGGTTTACGAGTTCTTGGAAGGGGGAAGTTTGCAGAAGATCCTGAGCAATGATGAACTAGCCTCGGAATGTGGTTGGATTAAGAGAGTGAATGTGGTTAAATATGTGGCAAATGTTTTGTGTTATATGCATCATGATTGTTCGCCTCCTATAGTTCATCGAACATATCAAAGAAGAATGTTTTGTTAGATTCTGAATATGTAGCTCACATATCCGACTTTGGCACTGCTAGGCTTGTGAATTCTAACTCTTCCAATTAGACTTCATTCGCAGGGACCTTTAGATACGCTACTCCAGGTATTTATTATTATTATTATTATTATTTTGAAACGATTAATTTCAAATAGCTAATTAATTGAGTCAACTAAGGTTATACATTAGATGTTTATATTCTTCATGTTTTTTATATTTGTGAAATTTTGCCTTAAACATAGACCAGTTTCTCGATGTCCTAATTTTGTATACTTTTACCACTTTATACATGTGTTGTTTTCTAATTGTCTAACATTATGTTCCATAAAGAATAACTGGTTTAATAATTATTTTATAAAACTTCCCTTTCAATCTTAATGAGATACGCTAATTAATTGAGTTAACTAAGGTTATACATTAGATGTTTATATTCTTCATGTTTTTTATATTTGTGAAATTTTGCCTTAAACATAGACCAGTTTCTCGATGTCCTAATTTTGTATACTTTTACCACTTTATACATGTGTTGTTTTCTAATTGTCTGACATTATGTTTCATAAAGAATGACTGGTTTAATAATTATTTTATAAAACTTCCCTTTCAATCTTAATGAGATACGCTGATCATACAGTAAACTAGATGCACTCTTTCATTTTAATCCATCATGCCTTCATCTATGACATCATCTTCAATTTCACTTTCATAATAGGTAATTGAACCTAAATAAAGAAAATATTTGATTTTTAGTTCGTCTTGTTCCTCAATCTTCATCACATCCTAACTTTTTTTGTGTTCTATAGTTATGCATTTTAAATAATGACTGATGGAAAAAATAGCAGTGGCAGTTTCTCTTTATCTCTCTTGTCCTTTTTTCATTGCTTTGCAGAGCTTGCTTACACTATGCAAGTGAATGAAAAATGCGATGTTTATAGCTTTGGAGTTCTGACATTGGAAGTGATCATGGGAAAGCATCTAGGCGAACTCATCTCCTCTCTATTATCATCATCACCGTCATTACTTGTCCCGGGTACACTCTTGAAGGATGTGTTGGATCAACGTCTTTCACCTCCAACAGAACAAGTGGCCGAGGAATTAGTCTTTATCATGAAGCTAGCTTTTTCATGCTTGCACATTAGTCCGCAATCTCCGCCGACAATGGGAAAGGTGTCTATAGAGCTATCAAAACAAAGGCCAACTCTGCGAACGAAATCCATTCCACATGATTACAATGGGACAACTGTTTGATATTGGATCTTCAGCTTCCTGAGCATTTTTTCATCTTTTATGTTCATGTATTTTTTTTCCACTTCAAATTTTCAATTTTATCCTCTCTGTGTTTTATTTCTTTTTCGTGTTTATCTTGTGGTTTGAGGATGATATCAAGATTGTTATCTTGTGTTGTGAGGATGATATCAAGATTGTTATAAGATATTTTGTATTTATATTGCACATCGTAAGACCAAACTAAGTGCCTCTAATTCAGTAACATACGTACCTTCTTTTGTAACCCGCAGAAGAAGACAATATAGGACATAACTCAGTGTTGTTGAGATTTTAATGTGTTTGTTGTCATTCTTTGGATAACAGACTTTTGGAATGTTAGGAAGTGTAAAATATTTGGCAGAGAGAGTTTCACTGGTCTATTTAGGCTAACATTGTACTAGCATTAAGTGAAGGAACAAAGCCCTCTGTGTTTGCCACTTATCGACAAGGATTCGCCACACTTGCCTTAGCTCCATTTGCTTTCTTCCTTGAAAGGTTAATTTTATGGTTTCCCACCTATGTGTGTTTGTTTGTGTGTGTGTGTATATATGTTTGAACTTATATATGATTATTTCTGATGGTTATTTTTTCCTAAATTTGCATAAAGAAATCTGCTCCCCTTTCATTTCATGGTACTTACTTTGCAATATCTTTTTTGTTTCTTTATGTGGGTATGTGCTTACTTTTGTCATTGCTATATTCAAAATTTGAACTTACTTTACAATAATGTAATTAGAGTGTATCTTGAACACATATATAGTATTAAATTTTTTCTAACAATCCTTCATGTATGGGGAATTTCAGGATTACCATGGCTATGAATCTCTACACACATATATTTTGTATTTGTTTTACAATTCTTGTGCTTCTAGAATCTCTATGGACATTATATTTTTGTTTATTTCTTATTTTTAGAAGTTAAAGCAAAGGCATGCCCATTAACTACAATATGTGCCTAGTAGAACTCGAACCCTACCCTTTGGGAAGGATCATCATACCATTGGGCTTGAGGCCCTTTGGTCTATCAACATAGATGTTAAATAACTCTTTGATCCATGTCATTTGAAATTCATACATATAGGGGCCTCAAGTCAATAAATATTGACTCCTTATAAATCTCAATTTGATCTCTTAAAGCCCAAGGATAAAAGACCAAGTCAAGAACATAACAAAAGAATCGATTTAATTGATCAGATTTTGAGAGTTTTGAAATGAGAAGAAAGTATGCAATACCAAGGGGATATTGATGATGTGGTAATCTCGAAAAATGTAAGCTTTCATTTTTTTTTATTGTAGAGAAATTGATAGTTTTTTTAAAAGAAATGGAGGGCTTACACTTATCGGGGATGTCACATTAACTAAAAAAAGAACTATAATTCTATCTTAGTAGCAAATGAAGTCTAAAATTATGGAGTTCGAAATTGGAAAGAAAATTAGGTCACGAGAGAAAAATGGTTATAGTAAAGCATAGACAGATCTATAGTTGAAAAAACTGGAGTACCCACTCAGATGTAGAGGTTCTTTTCTCCACCAAGAAGGTTTGTACCATTAACAGCAAGATTCATCTCCCATCTGTGAATATGCGTGAGAAAGAAGAGGAGAGAGAAAAGAATAGAGTGTTGGCTGAGAAATTGTCTAAGAATTGATTGGAACCATAGTTAATTTAGGATTCAATCTTAGAGAGAAGCTTTTTTACTTTCATATTTTTCAATAAATTTGAGGGGATATTGCCAAAAAAAAAAAAAGTTTTGATGGGATGATGTATCTAGCCGTTACTATAACGGTTATAGTAACGGAATGGCCTGTCCATCATTTCACTCTGATGCACATCAGAGTCGGACAGAGTCTAGGGCCCTAGGCCCTTTGGCAAATTTTGCATTGTATCTAGCCGCTATTATAACGGTCCCTTGTATGCCTTAATTGGGCTGTGTGGGCATGCCCTAGATTAGGCTTGATTGTTGGGCCTTTGTTTTAATTTCCTGGGTCTTTTAGAGCTGTATTGGGCCGAAATGGCCTGTCCATCATCATTGGACCCTCTGTACTTACATTTACACATATACTAGTACAAAACAACGTGCAGGTGGTTAAAAAATATTTAATAAATAAATAAAATATAAACTTAAAATTAATAATGCTTTCATTATGAAATTTAAACTTTGATAAGCATCATTTATTCACTGTCAATCAAACAATCCAAAACATTTTTATTAGAACAATAAGGAGATTAGAGCAAATGATGGTTTTATGAAGACAGTGAGACTACAATACAATTGTAGGGACCAATTTAAATACAGAAATAGATATTAGATACATAACAATTATTATAGTATGATAATAGACCAATTGTAAATCTATGCTACTCATAAAAATCTATAGATTTTTTATTTTTCTTGCCAACAAAAACAAAACAAAACAAAAAATTGAAGCATATAACATCTTCAAACAGTTTTACAAAAATCAAGCCAAACACAAAGAAGAGATCAATATAGTATACAAATAACTAATAATTAATTGAAAATAATCAGAAACTCATATGAGATAGTTGACTGCAGAATTTAGAATATAAAAAAACAATGCAAAATTAGGAAAAATAAAATTAAGAAAAAAAGTTATTGAAATAGGAAATAGGTTTTGTTGAAGCTGCTCTATCCGGTTTGGCACACCCTTTTTGCAAGACAGAGGAGTATTGGTGCTAGCTTTTTTTCTTACTTATCTTTTTTATTTATTTATATTTTTTAAGAATTTTTTGCTCAAAAATTCATAACTTTCAATGTGCTTGAAATTTTTTATTGAAACAAATTTTAATAAAAAGAAGACCTCAAGAGCTTTAATTTGAGTACCATTATCACTATTTTTCGACTTCAGACCTCAACATACATTTTGATTATGCTATTGAAAAGTAAATCCAAATTTTGAATATAACAGTGACAAAAGTAAGCACATACTCACGTAAAGAAACAAAGAAAGATCTTGCAAAGTAAGTACCGTGACAGGCGAGCAGATTTCTTCATGCAAATTTAGAAGAAAAATCACCTTCAGAAACAATCATATATAAGTTCAAATACATTTATATAGGTAGAAATAATAACTTTAAATTAAAGACTTGTTTGGGTAATTAACCTTTCAAGGAAGAAAGCAAATGGAGCTAAGGCGAGCACTGCAAATTCTTGTCAATATGCAACAAACTGTGATATATAAATTGTGAGTTGCACGGTGTAGAAACAGTTGCGAAAGTAATTAAAAACCTAGAGGGGGTGATTAGGTTTGCTCGCTTTATGCTTAATTTTTCAAATTATCAATTTTAAGTCCAATTAAAATTCTAAGCAATGCCACAAAACAAATAAATAAATAAAATGCACGTAAAGTAAAGAATGCACCAGATATAAGTGAAAAATCCTGATCGAAAAAAAATCACGGAGGGAGGCGAAAAGTCTCAGGAAACCAATCCACTATAATGAAGCAAAGTACAGCAGACTCTGTCACAGACTCACACGCCTCTTCACTCTGTCAAGAATTTGATATGGAACACCTCAGGCTTATTTTTCGACAACATGTTCAATTGCTGCAGACTTCCGGCTAACGTCACAATCCTCACAGAAAGGCTGCTGGAAGAACAAAAATACTCAACAAATATCTCATTACCTTCGTAATGCGATATGATCACCTTTCTTCCTCAACAAGAGAAGAACCTTCAATTCAATGTTCTAATCAGCGAATGATTTGATGCAGTCTCTAAGCAGCTAATCAGTAGTAGAACACCATCCTAAATATCACTCGTGAAGTATAGATGTGTGTACTAAAAAATAGTGTGCCCTAATGATACTCTATATATTTTCTCTCTCTAAAAATATTATGTAATACCCCATAATTTGAGGATATTTAAATTAGATTTTTATTTATTTGATTGAGTTTTTAATTATTTAAATGTTTTAATTAATTTTGTCAATGCCTGTTTTTATGTGTTTAATGTGGATGTTTGAATTGTTGCTAAGTGTTGATTGAGTTTAATTGTGTGTTAATCATTTGTTTTAAATATAGTTTTTCTTTTAAATAAAAATATGTGAATTTGGGATGCGTTTCCTTTTTTTTTTTTATTTTTTTATCAGGTGGGCTAGATTGATGGGCTAGGGTATAAATATTTATATATAGTTGGGCTAAATATTTTATATTTATTAGTTAAATTATTTAGGAATATTAAATAAAAGAAAATAAATTAGGATTCAGTAGTTTCTACGCATAGACAGGGAGTAAAACAGTAGACGCCAGGAAAAGGGAGAAAAGGTGATTTTGCTCAACATCACAAAGCAAGTTGGAACTCTTCTCTTCCCCTTTGAATCTATATATATATATATATATATATATATATATATATATATATACATGATGTTGGAATATTTTTTTATGTATTTAATTATGAAATTAAATTATTATGCATGCTAAGGTTGATTATGTGAATTAAACATGAAGATTCTGGGGTTTGGTACTGCTATAGGGTAATTTCTCATATGTTTATGCATGTATATATGACTGTATAGGCGGATGTAAATATATATATATATATATATATGTGTGTGTGTGTGTGTGTGTGTGTGTGTGTGTGTGTGTGTACGAACATGAAATTAGGTTTAATATATTCATCATTTTTGAAGGTTTGTGTTCCGATTAATAGGTAGATCTTACTTCCCCGAGTAATCCTTGGAAATTTGGTTGCGAATCGTTGAGTAGATTGACGAAAAATTGAGATTGAAATTTTAGAATTTTGAAACTTGAAATTGGACGTTTTTGATTTAGGTCGCGAGAGGGGGTGATTTTGGTACCAATGCGTAGCTTAGATCGAGACTAGTGGAATGGTATATTCATACACGCGATTCGATGCCCGAAGGTGGCTGAAAAGTGGCCTGGAAATTGTGGCTCCATGGTTGGGCGTGCAACAATCAGTTGCAGGAAAAGGAGGAGGAGGAGGAAGAAGGAAGAAAGAAAAGAAAAAAAAAAAGGGGAAGGGGGGGGGGCGCCACGGACCGAAAAAGGCCCATTGGGTCCCACTCGTCGGACCCACCCACTGGCCTAGTTCAAAATATTTTAATATTTTTTATTTGTTTTTTAAATTGAAAAAATAAGAAAAGTAATTTTTTAAAATTACTTTAAATTTCCAGAAAATTTTTAAATATTTTATGTAATATTTTAGGGACAGAATACACTTGGGTTTTAAATTTCAAGTGAAAATGAGTTTCCCTCATGGTTAAATTGGTTTCAAAAGTATGCCTCAAAATTGCGTTTTCATTTTCTTTTATTTGAAAATTATTTTTTAATTACCGAAAATTCCAGAAATATAATTTAAGACTTTTAAAAACAGATTTTGCATGGAAATCTAGGATTAGAGTTAGGTTAGATACTTGAGGTTTAAATTGAGGTGTTGGCTTTATTATGGGGTTTTCTTTTTAGTAATTGTTTAATTTCCTTTAATTGTTTCTTTGCTTGAATAAATGTTCTTGATTAATTGTATGGTGTTTAAAACAATTTATATGAGTATGATAAACTCATTTACATTCATAGTATGTTGTGGTATTTTTATTTGTTTAAATTAATAAAAGGGACGATAGGATTTACATGATATTAATTAGCATTCTTTTTAGTATGTTAGATTTTTATTTAAATGTTAATTATCCAGGCATGTCAGGATCACCTAATACCTAATAAGGTATCTATACA
The DNA here is from genome assembly GCA_026545225.1 of Cornus controversa. Taxonomy (NCBI): domain Eukaryota; kingdom Viridiplantae; phylum Streptophyta; class Magnoliopsida; order Cornales; family Cornaceae; genus Cornus; species Cornus controversa. The sequence continues at coordinate 32,680,246 of CM048854.1, forward strand.
TTATATTTGGCATGTCAGGATTGCCAAGCGTGTCAGGATCGCCTAATACCTAATAAGGTATTTATACATTATATTTGGCATATTAGGATTGTTAAGCATGTCGGGATTGCCTAATATCTAATAAGGTATCTATACATTATATTTGACATGTCACGATTATCAGGCATGTTGGGATCGCCTAATACCTAATAAGGTATCTATACATTGTATTTGGCATGTCAAGATTGTCTAATACATAATTAGGTATCTTTATATTTTGTTTGAGGCATGTCAGGATTGCCTAATATCTAATAAGGAAGCTCTCGTTATATATTCTAGCATGTTAGGATTGCTTCCTGTGTAAATGTAAAACTAGTCTGCACTCGCATTGAGATAATTGATAGGTTAGTGTAGTGTGTGGGGTTGCTCTATTTTTGGATCATAGGGTTAATTCGGTATATATCTATAAGCTGGTGGGTTATATTTAATTGTATATAAACATAAATTTGGTGTTATGGGAAAGGATTATTGGTGGAGGCAGAATAAGTTTGTCTAATACCTTGTAAGGCATTTATAAAATATGGAGGCAAGTATGGTGGGATTGCCTAGAATCTAATTAGAAAACTTAGCGTGTTCAGGCATATTAGGATTACATATGGATTGAACTTAGAAATTTGTTCTACCTTTATTGTGATAATGGAGTGGTTGGTTCATAACATAGTTCTAATTATTTATGAGATAGGAGATTAAATGACTAAACGGTATAATTATATTTATATGTCTTTACTGTTCTCATAGAGATGGTATGGTTACCGGTTCTTTGATTGGGTTGTAGTAGCGAGAACTTGCTCGTGAGTTTAACCCACTTTGTTGATATGTCAAGTTTCAGGCAGTTTTCACATCGAGGTTAGAGTGTAGAGTTTGTAGAGCGTGACGGCCATCTATTCTTTACCAGAATTCAGTATAGGAACTTAGATTTTTTCATAAAGTATTTACTTTTATAATTTTTGGTTAAGGGGTTCTTGAGTTACGAGACTTCCAAGTTGTATCGTTCAGACTAGTACTATATTATTTAACATTATTATTTATTTCAGTTAGACTTTACTTTCAGCATTTATATTTTTTTTTTCTTTTGTCATTGTATTCAATGTTTGTTTGCTATCAGTTGTAGATATCATTTATTTTTTATGTGTGAGTTGTAGATATATATAGGCAAAAGAGTCCTAATTCTATTTGAAAAAGAAGTAAAATACCAAAATAGAACTCTCCTAAAAGTTCAAACTTAATAAGAATTAGAATTTGTGTCAAAAATTATTTTCTATTTAAAATAAGCTAAGTGGAATCGATGCCAAAATAATAGGGCATCCCACTATATTTATTGCTTCCATGGCAACTTTTGATGATGATGAAGGTTGAGGTCTCTCATTACCCAAAACATATAATACTACCTAGGGGTGCACAAAGAACCGTTAGAACCGGAACCGGAACTGAGCGGAACCGTACCGAACCGTTGGCTACGGTTCCGGTTCCGGTTCCTAATTTTAGGAACCGTTGCCAACGGTTCCGGTTCCAGTTCCATGGCCAGTGGAACCGAACATAACCGGAACCGTTATATATATATATATATATATATATATATATAATAATTATTATTATTATTTAAGTTATAAGATATATCTTTAAGTTTCTAACCCTAAAATTTTCTTAACTGTTAACACGCAGCAAAAGAGATGGCCGCACGACGCAAGACGCACAACCTCAAAAACTATTCTCACTGCTTCGGAATCTTACTCTTCACAGGTGGTGCTACTAAAAGCTGGGGAAGCCTCTCAATGTGCAACCTTACTTTGCCCAGCTTTTGACCGGATCTCGTAAAGAAAGGAAGGCTCATCAATGACCAATCCATGGAGAAAGACTATGATTCTACTTCTGTCTGATCGTACTAGCCATTCAATGTTTCATTGCTTTCATGGTATGTTCAATTTCTAGTGTCCTTTCCTTCCTTCCCTCACATCTGAACCTTGTCCTCTCTCCTTTTTGTAGCTTTTATCTTCTGGACTTTTACTTTGTTGATTATCACCTTTTTTCTTAACTTTTGTCATTAAAATTTTTGTGTAGATGGAATTAATTCCATGAGATATCTGTTGAGCATGTTGATTTTCTTTTCGAGTCTTTCAGATAAAAATTATGACTTTGGTTACAGAAAGATTGAAATCTGTTTCCTCACCCAAAATTACACAAAATTTTGTTTTAAGTAATGAATCATTAAAAAAAAAAAAAAAATTTTGAAGAACCGCGGTTCGGAACCGAACCGAACCAAGAACCACGGTTCGGTTCCTCACGGTTCTAAACCCCAACGGTTCCGGTTCCGGTTCCAAAAATTAAGAACCGTTGGGAACGGTTTCGATTCCGGTTCCACCAAGAACCGTGAGTAACCGTACCGTGTACACCCCTAGTACTACCTACACAAATAAATATATATATATATATATATATATATATATATATATATATAATTCTTATTTTGCCGGAGAATCAATACCAGCCATAACTTTGTAAAAGACGGTCTCTAGGCTGCGATAGTTACAGGTATGGGTTACATGGCCAATTTCCCATCGGAGAGAATTAGAAAACTCATGGGATAAAAGTCTGCCTTCCCTTTACGGTACGTAGCTTGTCTTAGTCTTCTTACATTGACAAAAGAACATTCTCATTTTTGTCTTCTTTTCTTCATTTTCTTTTCTTTTAATAATCTCTTTCTCAATTAATCTGGTCCTTTGTTAAGACCACATGACTCTCAAATATATATATATTTTCTTTAATTCCTTAAAATTTGAAAATTCATAACTTATCATTTTAACTCCGATTTGAGAAAAAATTGAGTCTTAACTGATTCTCTCAAAATTCTATTTTCAATAAAATTATTTTTATCTAGAGATATTCAAACCTTTAGAGTCCAATTACATAAAGTTTGAAAAATCAAAATATTTTCCTTCGATCATTGACGGAGTCTTGGCACCAAATCTTAAATTGAGTCTAAATTCAGAAAGTCACATATTGGTAAAATCCATTAATAATGGAATTGATGATTGAGACATGGACTATGGGATTTATAAACACACATACATAAAATATTGGCTAAATATCATTGATATCCTTGAAGTTTGATGTATTGACACACGGTTATAACTTTATGAATTTTCGTCACTAACACCCTCTGTGGTTTGTGTCGCATATCACATACACCCCCTCTTGCCAAAAATATACCGTGTCAAAGCACTTTTTGACGATGAAATGACTATACTGCCCTTTGACTTCTGACCTAATCAATTTGAATACTAAATTTACTCATTTAACTATTTCTAATGAACCAAAATATCCCATTGAATATACCTTTATATATATACTATAATATATGTAATCTATATATCATTATTTATTTACCTAAATAATAATGTTAACATAAAATAAAAAATAATTAAATTTCTCTTTCTTTTTCTCTATCTATCTATATATATAGACTATAATATATCTAACCTAATATATATATATAATTATTTTAAATAATAATATTAACATAAAATAAAAAATTAGTTGTCAATGCATATTATCATGAAGGGTATTGTAGTTATTTTTTTATCATGATATTTTTATATTAAGATACATTTAAATAATTATGAGCAATCAAGACATTTCACGTATTAAAAAAATAAAAAAGGGGTGTTGATGACGAAAATTTACAAACTTGTTGTCGCGTGTTAATACATCAAATCTCAAAGAATGTCAGTGATACTTACTCTAAAATATACAATCAAATTTCAATTCTTATTACTATATGTATAACCAAAAATTTGCACCAATCACTATTCAAATTTATTAGAACCCCATAAAACCACAAACAATACTCATTAGAATAAAAAGCCAAAAAAAAATTGAATCAAAATCCCCCAAAATTCACTAACAATCAACTTAAACATACACATATACATATACACACTTGCCTAGGGACATCAAACCCACAATTTTTGACAAAGATTAATGGTAGACATGAATATGTAACCGTATAAGTGCAAATTAGCGCAAGAGAGAGAAATTTTCACAAAAAATAGTCTCAAAATCAAGAAAACCAAAACCCTAGGAATGATTTCGAGCTACACAGGGAATGGTTTTGGGGAGTAAAGTTGGGTTATAGGTGCAGTGGTGGAATTATCAGAGAAAAATAGAATTTTTTGAAGATTAATTTTTTCTCTTTAAAGAAACATGCTTACAAATATGTGTAACCAAAAATTTGGGTTCAAGTTGTGGTAAAAATATGGATTCAAATTTAGGGCATTGATAATTATATATAGATATACAGCCGTCGCCTGTGTTGAGAGGGGTGGCCGTTGTTTGTGGTGATAGGAGTGATGACAGTAATAAGTGGGGAAGGAGAGAACGCAGTGAGAGAAGAAGAAAGGAGAAAAGAAAGAAAAAAAAAGGGAGACTATTGTTTATAAATGGAGGGCAAAATAGGTATTTTACATTAACTTTTTTTTTTTCTACTTTCCAAAAATTAGAAAGTACATTAAGAATCGACGGTCCAATAAACACCACACATGATAGTCAGGTGTATGACATATGACAGTCAAGTAACAAACTTCCATCAATTTATGAATGGGTGCAATTGCCCACATTTAGTTTAAAAAATAACTTAAAATTACATAAATAACCTTACATACAATGAAATAGAAAAAACAAAAAACAGATCCCGCATAGGTGATTCCACCTTCGCTGTTCCACGCCGAGCAAAAGGTGCCGGATCTGTTCTTCTTGAGGCATAGATGTTTGTCTGATTCGTCCTGATAGGGTTGCGTTCTGCCCATCCTATAATTTGAATCTATTCTAATCTGAATTTGAAAATGAAGTGAATTTCCCATTCCATTCGGAGCTACCGTCATCTTTAATTTTATTGTTTTAATTTTTTAATTTTAGTTTTGTTACTATAAAGTTAAAAGAAATATTTAGTTTAAATATTTTATTATATTAAAATTTATTTAAAAGAAAATCTGTCATGATCCATATCCGACTATAAAGTCTTTAAGATTTTCTGGCAGTCTGTGCAGCGAAAGAAAATTAATGTTGATGATAGAGTAATGGAAGAAAATGGTGCTCTCCTTCCAAGTAACATAGTCCACACAACATCACCATAATTAAAAGTCAGTCAACTTGTGGTAGGCTAGTAATACATTCTGGAGAAGATATTGCAGGACAAATTAATGTTGATGAGGAGAGTAATAGAAGGGTTAGAAATTAATTGTCACTCAGCTGCTTGTGGTACTAATACATTCTCCAAGTCGTGAGATTCTGGAGAAGACTTAATTTTCTGATATTTCAGCTGGTCTTTGAACTATCGGTCTCAAGTGTATCTTCATAAAATGCAACTATAATTCTTATTTTATATATATATATATTTTTTTTGAATTTGAATACAAAATTTTGAGTTTGGACACAAAATTTTGAATGCGGCTCATGAAAGCAATTTGGTGATGTAACCAACTGTGGCTGTGAACATATACAAAGAAGTTGCAAAAGAGTCAAAAGACCAAAAGCAGCTCGTTGAAGCAAAAACTTATTTAAAAATTAGAAAAGGAACTCGTTGAAATTAACGACTTTGACACACAGATGTTATGACTCGTGAAAGTAATCTGGTGATGTTACCAACAGTGGTTAAAAAACACATACACAGAAGTTGCAAAAAAGCAAACACGTTAGAGCGACGGTAAAATCGAAAGCTGCTTGCTGGAGTGGAAACTGATTTGAAAACCAAAAAAGGGGCTCATTGAAATCAGCAACTTTGACACACATACTAGTGGGAGTCGATAAATTGACCTTGAACTAGACTATCATATTTTTATTTTATTATTTGCATATATATATATATATATATATATATATATAAGACAGAAGCTATTTTGACGATTGTCTACTGAAGATGAAGCCAATGGTATCATCCCCGCCTGTGAGGATGATAAACTGGATATCATGTTAGAAATATTGAGAGAATTGTATAGATTGAATTAATATTGTGAACAATACATAAATACCTATTTATAGCCACATAATCGTATGAAGGATGAAGGGCTCTAGTACTGCATGGAGAGTAAACTTAAGATACAAAAAATTCTAATCTTAGATTATTTAAAAAAAGGCATAAAAAACTTATTAAGAAAAGATATATAATTATAATAGATAATAAAAATATATAGTCTAACCATCACCATCATTAAAAGTCTGGTGGCCTGTGTACGCAGAGAAAATTGATGTTGATGATAGAATAATGGAAGAGTTAAAAATGGTGCTCTCCTTCCTGGTAACATAGTCCACACAACATCGTCATAATTAAAAGTCATTCAACTTGTGGTAGGCTAGTAATACATTCTGGAGAAGATATTGCAGGACAAATTAATGTTGATGAGAAGAGTAATAGAAGGGTTAGAAATTATTTCAGTCAGCTGCTTGTGGTACTTATTCTTGGAGAGAGTATATTTTTCCACACAACATCCCCATCATTAAAAGTCTGGTGGTCTGTGCAGGCATAGAAAATTAATGTTGATGAGGAGAGTAATGGAAGGGTTAAAAATGGTGCTCTCCTTCCTGGTAACATAGTCCCCACAACATCACCATCATTAAAAGTCAGTCAACTTGTGGTAGGCTAGTAATACATTCTGGAGAAGTGAGCTGCATGTGGTAGTAATATTCTCGAAGTCGTGAGATTCTGGAGAAGACTTAATTTCCTGATTTTAACGCATAGCTGATCATATAGTCATTTCCATCTCTGTGCATTCCCAAACGTGGGTTAAAAATGGTGTCCCTTCAATGATGTTCTCATACACCATCTTTTTCTAAATTCAACTTAATTTGGGTTGAGCACTCATTCCATTGGATAAAGACGTCAATTTTCAAACTTTCAAACCCAACTAAGCAAAGATTCAAAACTGAGGAATGACAAGTTAAATTGAAAGCACTCAAGTGTGACCAGACTTTTCAAACCCAACTAAGCAAAGGTGAGGGACTGTTCCATTTGAATGGACCATGAATCAATCTATAAATTGATACCTCTCCATGCAGTACTAGAGCCCTTCATCCTCCACCCAACCCAACTATTGCCCTCTTGTATCTCATAGTAAGAAACCCACAATGAAATTCCTAGTATTTGATAAGCCATTAATATTCCCCCACCATTTTCTTTCTAATTTCCAACTTTCCTTCATTTCCATTGTCATCATCCTTGTGTTGCTTTCTTTTTCCCATTTCACTGCTTGTGATTCTTCTTCTGCAGCTCCAAAAGAAATGACAGACGAAAAAGAAAGAGAGGCTCTTTTAAAGTGGAAAGCCAGTCTTGACAATCAAAGCCAATCTCTTCTCTCATCTTGGGCGCCTCGAAACAGCAGCAGCCCCTGCAATTGGGTTGGAATTCAATGCAACAAGGAGGTTAATAATGCAAGTAGTGTCACCCAAATACGCCTCGAAAGTGTTGGTTTAAAAGGTACACTTGACAATCTCAACTTCTCATGCTTTTCTCATCTCCTCAGCATTTTTCTTAATAACAATTCACTCTACGGGACAATCCCCAACCACATCACTAGCCTTTCCAAGCTCACCAATCTTGACTTGTCTGTAAATTATTTCTCTGGACCAATTCCATCTGAGATAGGGAAACTGAGGTCTCTCCAAAAGATGTCACTCGCAACGAACAATCTCATAGGTCCAGTCCCTCCTACAATGTGGAACTTGAGCAACTTGAGCCTTCTATACCTTTATGACAACAAACTTTCTGGATCCATCTCTCAAGAAATTGGGAGGCTAAAATCTCTTATATATTTGGGATTGTCAACAAACAATATAGTAGGTTCAATTCCTACTACCATAGGAAATTTGGTCAACTTAACCAATTTATACCTTTTTGACAATCAACTCTCTGGACCAATCCCTCAAGAAATTGGAATGTTGAGGTCTCTTGTTCATCTCGACTTGTCCAAGAACAGCTTCACAAGTCCAATACCTGCTTCTATAAAGAACTTGGTCAACTTAACCACTTTAATCCTTCCAAAAAATAAACTCTCTGGTCCCATCCCTCAAGAAATTGGAATGTTGAGGTCTCTTGTCGATCTCGATTTGGCGAGGAACAACTTCATAGGTCCAATACCTGCTTCTATTAAGAACTTGGTCAACTTAACCATTCTGTATCTTCATGACAACAGACTTTCAGGACCCATCCCTCAAGAGATTTGGACACTCAGATCTCTCACTTATCTTGGATTATCAAGCAATAATTTTACGGGTTCAATACCGACTTCGTTAGGGAATTTAAGCAACTTAACCAGATTGTTCCTCCACCAAAACAAACTCTCCGGATCCATTCCATCCTCTATAGGGAACTTAACCAAGCTCTTCAATTTGACTTTGTCCATAAATCAATTGTCTGGCTCTATCCCACGAGAAGTAGGACAGCTGAAATTCCTCAAGTATCTCGCCTTGTACACGAATAAATTCACTGGCTCTTTACCAACAGAGATTAATAATCTTACCCATTTGGAAGTGTTGGATATAGCTGAGAATGAGCTTACTGGTCATTTACCAAATAACATATGCCTTGGTGGATCACTTGCACATTTCAGTGCATTCAGCAACAATTTCACAGGTCCAATCCCTGACAGCTTGAAAAGTTGCACAAGCTTACACAGAGTTAGGCTTCAAAGAAACCAACTTTCTGGAAATATATCAAAAGTTTTCGGCATATATCCAAACTTGGATTATATCGATTTGAGTGATAATAAAATGTTCGGTGAGCTTTCGAGTAAATGGGGCCAGTGCAACAATCTAACAAGCCTAAGAGTGTCCAACAACAATATTTCTGGTGAGATACCACCTGAGTTGGGAAATGCAACTCAACTACATGTACTTGTTATCTCTTCAAACCGTCTCATCGGGGAAATTCCAAAGAGTTTAGGAAGGTTAACCTCACTGATTGACCTTGATTTAAGTAACAACCGACTTTCAGGCAACATTCCTTTGGAAATTGGGGAGCTATTAGACTTGGCACGTCTTAACTTGGCATCAAATAATCTAAGTGGCTCAATTCCTGAACAATTAGGGGAGTGTGTGAAACTATTATACTTGAATTTGAGCAGAAATATTCTTGCTGAAGGCATTCCTTATCTCATAAGCAATTTACACTCTCTTGGAAATCTTGATGTTAGCCATAATTTACTAAAATGGAAAATACCACACCAGCTTGGACAATTGAGAAAGCTAGAAGCATTGAATCTCTCCCACAATAAGCTCTCTGGTTCCATCCCAATCACTTTTGATGGTATGTTAAGTTTGACTTATGTTGATGTATCATACAATCAGTTGGAGGGTCCTGTTCCAAAAAATAAAGCCTTTCAAGAGGCTTCATTCAATGCATTCATAAATAATAAAGGTTTGTGTGGCAATGGCACTGGTTTGAGGGCTTGCACCCCCACAACAAACAATGAGGCTAATAAGGAGAAGAATGGCAACAATCTTGTGATTTTGATTATAGTTCCTCTTTTAGGTATTTTGCTTCTTTCATTTACGGTTGTTGGGGTTTTTTATATTCTTTACCCGAAAGTGGGAAGCATAGAAAATGAGCCAAGAAGAGTAAACAATGAGAATTTGTTTGCAATATGGAGCTATGATGGAAAAATGGTGTATGAGAACATCATTGAAGGGACAGAGGACTTTAGCTCCAATCATTGCATTGGGGTAGGAGGATCGGGAAGTGTTTATAAAGCTCAGTTGCCGAGTGGTCAAGTTGTTGCTGTGAAGAAACTTCATGGTGCCGAAGATGGTGGACGGGCTAATGAAAATGGTTTTACAAGTGAAATCCGAACATTGACAGAAATACGCCATCGAAATATTGTGAAGCTTTATGGTTTTTGTTCACACCCACGACACTCATTTTTGGTTTATGAGTACTTGGAAGGGGGAAGTTTGCAAAAAATCTTGAGTAGTGACGAACAAGCATCGGAGTGTGGATGGATTAAAAGAGTGAATCTGGTTAAATATGTGGCAGATGCTTTGTGTTATATGCATCATGATTGTTTGCCTCCTATAGTTCATCGAGACATATCAAGCAAGAATGTTTTGTTAGATTCTGAATATGTGGCTCATATCTCTGACTTTGGCACTGCTAGGCTTCTAAATCCTAACTCTTCCAATTGGACTTCATTTGCGGGGACCTTTGGCTATGCTGCTCCAGGTATTTTCTATTATATTTTTTATATTTATATTTCATTTCAAGTAGTTGATATAATAATGATTGGTTTAACAGTAGTTTCATAAAACTTCTATTTCAATCTTAATGAGATAGACCGATCACACAATATACTAGATGTCCTCTTCTATTTAACACATTCTGTCTTAATTTACAATTAACATCATCTCAAATTTCTCCTTCATAATAGTTAATTGTGCCTAAATAACAAAAATGTTCAGTTTTTTGTACCTCTTGATCCTCAATCCTCAACATCCTCACATTTTTGTTCTATAGTTATGTTTAAATAATTGTTGTTAAAAAACTATAGCATTGGCAGATTTCTTTTTACTTTTCTTGTCCTTTTTTCATTGTTTTACAGAGCTTGCTTACACAATGGAAGTGAATGAAAAATGTGACGTTTATAGCTTTGGAGTGTTGACACTGGAAGTGGTCATGGGAAAGCATCCAGGCGAGCTCATCTCTTCTCTATTATCATCATCATCATCATCAACTTTGCCTGTCCGAGGTATAATCTTGAAGGATGTGTTGGATCAACGTCTTTCACCTCCAATGAAACAAGTGGCCGAGGAATTAGTCTTTATCACTAAGTTAGCTTTTGCATGCTTACATGTCAATCCACAATCTCGGCCAACAATGGGAAAAGTCTCTACAGTGCTATCAAAACAAAGACCAACTCTGCAAAATCCATTCCACATGATTACAATAGGACAACTGCTTGATATCGAATCTGCAGCTTCCTGATCATTTTTGCATCTTTTTAGTTTTTATGTTCTTGTATTTTTTCCCACTTTAAATTTTCAAATTTATCCTCCTTGTGTGGTATTTCTATGTCCTATTTATCTTGTATTGTGAGGATGACATCAAGATTGTTATAAGATATATTGTATTACATTGCACATAGTAAGACCAATCTAAGTGCCTTTTATTTTATAACCGCGAGAAGACAATATAAGGCATACAGATGCTTTCTTTCTCTAAATTAACATTTAAATTAATGAAAAATGTAGGGTGTAATAGTCATAGGGATTACTTATTATTAGATTATATGAGTTGTAGTAACTGCTTCATATATTGTACCTTGTACTATTGTACTATCCACCTGCCCCACCTTCCATTCTACTATATATATTCACATTGTGCACATATATTAACTTAGATAGACTTTAGGGCTAGATACATTTCACCTACATCTTACCTTATATAGCCTCATCTACTACTCTCCTTATTTAACCTTAGAACTAGCCTATATACAGGGCCTTATGTATTGTTCATTTTGTATCAATTCAATAAACCACTACATTTAACATGGTATCACAGCTACTTATTAATTGGTTGCAAGTTTGGGTTATAGAGAAGAAGTGCCCTTTATTCACTTTCTGCCATTACATACACACACAAGGTGATTAACTAGCTAGTATAATCCCTATATATATATGATAAGTGTTGAGAGGAGAAACACATAATTTTGTATTTGCTAAATGAATAGATTTGAAATGATAGCATTTCAGTTTGAATAAAAAGATTGACTATTGAAATTGAATTCAGAAGCCCATAAGAGGGTTTAGAATAATATATATTTTTACTAGAATTAGTACCAACGTAGATTTTAAATAACCCTTTGAACCATGTCATTTGAAATTCATACCTATAAGGCGTTAAATTCTGATGATGCAAAAATTCCCATGATTTGGTCCGCCTAGCCATCCTGCAAAACAGATGAGATATGATTGCGTCAGCGGGGGGCCAGTGGGGTACACTTTGACAGTCAAGTTAGTACTTGATCAAATATGGTGAAAAAAGATATTTATGAAATTGATTTGTGAAGTACTTTTTTCGGAATACGAGTGGTTGTATTTATAGTTGATTGGTCTTCGCGTTGTATTCAAAACTGAACCACCCCTTATTAGAATAAGAGAGATGAGTGTTATCCTTATCTTATCTATAACCAGACTCAATGTCGTTTGAAGTTCTGTAGTGCCGAAGTTTAGACAAGCTATATTATTCGTCTTTTGGTATATCCAATTAAAATTGCCCCATTAGTTGCCCCCGGATTCTCAACTGTGTATTACACGTGTTGGGAATCCATGTAGCAATGTGCACCTAACTGATGATAATAATGACTCCACCAGTTTATGATGAAGATTCCAGCTCTGTGGATTATAATTAGTTTCTTTGTCATTAATTTCTGTTATTATTGTAGCTTGCAACCATCCCATGCTTGTACTCTATCATTTTACGAGCTTAGTGAAAACATGCAAGCAATTGAAACAAACTTTTCTTTTCTGAATAATTTTTTTTGAATTGGAATCCCCTTAGTAAAAAGCTCGCATGTTTGCTTCGGGACTAAGATATCCCATTCTTTAAGAAGAGCTATATGGGTGACATGGTCTTGCCTTAGCAAGGAAATCACATTTGATCTCGGGATTAATTTATCCTACCCTTTTAAGAAGGGCCCTCTCGTGGAGGTGTATGCACTTTGTCATAGCAAGTAGTTTTGCATAGATCTCGGGATTAATTCATCTCGCCTTTTTCGATAAGGGCCCTCCGTGGAGGTGTATGCATGTTGGTTGCATTTTTTTTAAATTAATTCATCCTGCCCTTTTAAGAAAGGTCCTCTCATAGAAGTGTGCATCTTGCCGTAGCAAGTAGTTTTGCATGAATTTCAGGATTAATTTATCTTGCCCTTTCAATAAGGGCCCTCCGTGGAGGTGTATGCACTTTGCCGTAGCAATTAGCTTTGCATGGATCTCGGGATTAATTCATCCCGCCCTTTTCAGTAAGGGCCCTCCGTGGAGGTGTATGCACGTTGGTCACATTTTTTCGAGATTAATTCATCTCGCCCTTTTAAGAAAGGCCCTCTCGTGGAGGTGTGTGTAATACCCCGCTCCAACACATGGTATGATATTGTCTGCTTTAGGCCTAAGCCCGCACAGTTTTGCTCTTGGATTTTACCCCAAAAGGCCTCATACCATTTGAAGAGAACATACTACATATAAGCACATCCCCTTTTTCATACCTAGGCGATGTGGGATTGAGCACCTTGAACCCTATCAGTGTGGTAGCTCAGCCCAGTGTCTGTCTTCGCACCCGCCCATTCACACCCGTCCATAAGGATTACTACAATCCACCCCCTACGAGGCTGTCAGCACACTTTCGACTTGGTTCAGGCTCTGATACCAACTGTAATACCCCGCTCCAACAAATGGTATGATATTGTCCGCTTTGGGCCATAGCCCGCACGATTTTGCTCTTGGGTTTTACCCCAAAAGGCCTCATACCATTTGAAGAGAACATACTACATATAAGCACATCCCCTTTTCCACACCCAGGCGATGTGGGATTAAGCACCCTGTACCCTGTCAGTGTCGTAGCTCAGCCCAGTGTCTATCTTCGCACCCGCCCATTCACACCCGTCCACAAGGGTTACTACATGTGCGTCTTGCCATAACAAGTAGTTTTGCATGGATCTCGAGATTAATTCATCCAGGCCTTTTCAATAAGAGCCCTCAATGGAGGTGTATGCACGTTGTCGCATTTTTTTGAGATTAATTTATCCCACCTTTTTAAGAAGGGCTTTCTCATGAAGGTGTGTGTCTTGCTGTAATAAGTAGTTTTGCATGGATCTCGGGATTAATTCATCCCACCCTCTTTAATAAGGGCCCTCTGTCAAGGTGTATGCATTTTACCGTAAGCAAATAGTTTTGCATGGATCCTGGGATTAATTAATCCTGCCCTTTTCAGTAAGGGCCCTTTGTGCAAGTGTATGCACGTTGGTTGCATTTTCTCGAGATTAATTTATTCCGCCCTTTTAAGAAGGGCTATGTCGTGGAAGTGTGGGTCTTACTATAGCAAGTAGTTTTGCATGGATCTCGAGATTGATTCATCCCACACTCTTCAATAAGGGCCCTCTGTGGAGGTGTATACACTTTGTCGTAGTAAGTAGTTTTGCATGAATCTCGGGATTAATTCTTCTCGCTCTTTTCAATAAGGGCCCTCCGTGGAGGTGTATGCACTTTGCCGTAGCAAGTAATTATGCATGGATCTCAAGATTAATTCATCTCACTCTTTTCAATAAGGGCCCTCTATAGAGGTGTATATATATATATGCACTTTGCCATAGCAAGTAATTTTGCATGGATTTCGTAATTAATTCATCCCACCCTTTTCAATAAGGGCCCTCCGTGGAAGTGTACGCAAGTTAAGTTTAATAGTGAGCTCGCTACTTTAATAAGGAGGTTCGTAGACCATTGTCGTTGATATTCCCTTGATAAGGAAAAAATTGTGGCTCGACCCTTGAATAAGGAGAAGAATAGGCTTTACCCCTTTGAGAAGGGGGGAATAGGCTCACCCATTTAGTAAGGGGAGAAATAAGCTCGACCTTTTAAGAAGAAGAGGTTTGTTACTCGTGTTTCTCGCCATCTCAAACTGCTTCCGTGTTTTCATCATGGAAACACACCAGTAGTTTTCTGCTTTATAGATAGGACTAGTGCGGTGTAGGCCCTGTTGCAGTAATACAAAAGAGAATATTTTTTCTTTTTCTTCAATCCAACACAAACAAGGCTCATACATTGGAGCCTGGATCGTCTACAGTAGAGCCCTCTGCAGTAGCCCAAAACGACACAATTTTGTTCAACAGTGAAAAAACCATTTTCTCATCGTTTTGTCTCCGTTATGCTACGTCCGTTATGTATAACTTTCTTCAGTTAAATTCCATTAAAATATATTTGTTTGACTTAAATTCTATTATAATATATTTTGTTACGACTCCCGCCAAATAATATCACACCCATCACGTCGATGCCTCAACTCTCTTTCTCAATCTTCTTCATCCTTTCCAGCATCTCTCCATCATTTCTATAGTTTCGCCGGCCTTCTTTCTTCAATAACAACTTAGTATTTCTCCATCCCAATATCTATCCATTGCCGTTATCTTTCAACCTTGGTCCTTCTCCAGCATTGGTCCTTTTTTCCGTCACCCTATCCATCGCCGTGAAGTGTAAAGTAATAGTAATTTAACTTTCCGTCACTCTGTCCACAGACAAATAATGCTTATTATCTGAATAATAGTATATTTAAAGATGAATCATTTATTCAGTTTTTAAACAATTGATTTATATTTATTAACACTTTAATTCTTAAATTCAACTAATGCGTTCTCTAGTTAAACAAAATTTATTCAATATTACTGTGAAATATTTTGTGACAAATAATGTTTATTGTCTAAATAATAGTATATTTGAAGAAGAATCATTTATTCAGTTTTTACTGTGAAATATTTTGTGACAAATAATGCTTATTATCTGAATAATAGTATATTTGAAGAAGAATCATTCATTCAGTTTTTCAACAATTGGTTTCTCTTTATTAACACATTAATTCTCCAACTCAACTAATGAGTTCTCTAGTTAAACACAATTTATTCAATAGTACTGTGAAATATTTTGTGACAAATAATACTTATTGTCTGAATAGTAGTATATTTGAAGAAGAATCATTTATTCTATTTTTCAAATTTAGTTTCTCTTTATTAGCACGTTAATTCTCCAATTCAACTAATGAGTTCTCTAGTTAAACACGATTTATTCAATAGTACTATGAAATATTTTGTGACTAATGATTATTGTCTGAATAATAGTATATTTGATCTATTTTGTGACAAATAATGTTTATTGTCTGAGTAATAGTATATTTGATCTATTTTGTGACAAATAATGTTTATTATCTGAATAATAGTATATTTGAAAAAGAATCATTTATTTAGATTTTCAACAATTAGTTTCTCTTTATTAACACTTTAATTCTCCAATTCAACTAATGCGTTCTCTAGTTAAACACAATTTATTCAATATTACTGTAAAAATGTTTTATTATTAAAATATCACAACTTACCATAAGTTGATATGATTATATTCACATAAATTAAATTGACCATGTACTGTGAAATATTTTTGATATTTGTTTATTACTCATATATAACATCAATTATGTCTGATAATGATCCTCTTAAAAAACTCGTTATCTATTATTATAGTTTGGTTTTTTGTGTGAAATTTTTTTTAGTACACCAGCATCAACATTAATAATGCTACTCGAGGCTTCGGTTGAACCGCAAGTGAAACCCAAGATTGGAATTGTGTTTGAATCATTCGATAGAGCATATGACTTCTATAATGTGTATGGACGTCAAATTGGTCTTAGCATAAGGAAGGATTATAGAAACAAAAACCCTAACACTGGCGAAATTACTTCAGCAGGATTTGTTTGTTGCGAGGATAGTTTTAGAGGGAAAGACAAGAGGGACCATTTGACAAAAGAACCTAGGGCCCAAACTAGGACTGGATGTGGTGATTTGATGCGTATAAAACTTGATAGGGAGAAGAAAGTACTGGTTGTGGACAAGTTTGAGGAAGAGCACAACCATCTGTTAGTTACCAAATATTGCACTCACTTGATGCGATAACAGCGAAAAATCACAGGTGTGCAGTCAATTGAGGTAGTTATGGCAGATGATTTAGGAATACGTATTGGCTCTGTGTTTAAACTCATGGGTAGAGAAATTGGTGCAAGAAAAGCAATTGGGTTTACCAAAATAGACCAAAAAAATTATTTGAGAACGAGACGACAAAAGCATCTGGAATTTAGAGAGGCGGGATGCATTTTAAATTATTTTCAGACCTAATAGTTGGAAAACCCTTCTTTTTTTCATGTTGTTCAACTAGATAAGGATGAGTTGATGACTAACATTTTTTGGTCAGATGTACGAATGATAATAGACTACGCTTACTTTGGAGATGTTGTAACCTTCAACACAACATACAAGGTGAATAATGCTAATCAGCCATTTGGAGCTTTTGTTGGTTTGAATCATCATAGAGAGACTGTTATATTTGGAGCTACTTTGATGTTCGATGAGACTGCCGACTCATTTGTTTGGTTGTTCAAGACGTTTTTGAAGGCAATGTCTCATAAAACTCCAAAGACAATTCTCACTGATCAAGATGTTGCAATGCACAAAGCATTAGCATTGGTGATGCCCGAGACAAACCATCATCTATGTACATGGCATATTATGCAAAATTCTTTGAAGCATGTCGACCATTTGTCTTATGATGATGAAAATATAACTGGCATATTATCCAAATTCATGACAAGTTCAGTGGTCACGACAACAAATGAGTTTTCGATTTGTTTGTGTTGAGGAGTAAATGGGCAAAGGCATTTGTGAAACAATGTTGGTGTGCTGGTATGAGGAGCACCCAACTTAGTGAAAGTTTCAATTCTTGCTTGAAAGATTACTTAAAATCTGACTATTCTCTTCCAGATTTCTTTAAACACTTTGATAGAATTATGAGAGACAAATAGTACAATGAAATACATACGGAATATGAATTGTGTCAAAAGTTACCCATAATTAAACTTCAGTCGTTCACTATGCTCTTACAAGCCAGTGAATTGTACACAAATGCAATTTTTCAGCGATTTCAAAAATAATTTGAAAAATCAGTTGAGGCATATGTTAAAGAGCAGTCACAGGATGGTCAAGACCTCATATACATAGTTGTTGTATTTTGTGGACATTGTTCAGAACGGCGAGTGAGGAGGAGAGAAGATGACAACTTCCTAATATGTAGCTGTGGGAAGTTCGAAATGGAAGGTATTGCATGCTCTCACATCATAAAGATCCTGAAAGAGCATTTGCACGTAATTGAATTGCTCGTGGAATACATAATAAACGTTGGACGCGGGATGCGAGAAATGGAAAAGTGCTTGATTTCATTGGTCGTGAAATACATCCGAATCCTAAATTGCAAGCATCCCATCGGTTTAAAAATCTGTGTCATCTATACTTAAGCATAAATTGATTTGCATCAGAGAGTGAACATAATTACAATTTATCTGTCACCAATGCTGAACAATTGCTTAAAATGTTTGAAGATGCAAGAAGTCAAAGAATGGGTACTCATGATGGTCCATTGTCAACATCCCAAGTTACAGAAACCTTTGAAGACAATGTTTCTCTTGACCAAAGTGAAAGAGACGCATCAATTACCCTGAATACCCAAATCACAAAAGGATTTAAAAAGAGGAACACCGGTCGAGGGCAGAAACGTAGGTACAAATCAGGGTTGGAGAGTCCTTCACAAAGGGCGAAGAAGTCATCAAAACCTAGAGCACCTAAAGCTAAAGCAAAACATCCCATTAAAGGAACTCACGTCACGAACAATGTGAGTTACCCTCCTATCCCATTCTTACAGTAAGATAATTGATTGTATGATCCACATATTTTTTTCTCCTCATGATGGTCAACTTTCTTCCACTGCAATGAGTTATGAGTTTTTACAAACCAACAACCAAAATATGAGCTCCCAAGCATCTTACTATCCATATAATCTTAGTCAAGTTGTTCTCTAAATTGTGAATGCAATATATCCTCTGAATTTTGTTTAAGACAAGATGATGATGAGAAATAATTGATTTAGTTTTGTTTCTAGGTGACTCATTCAAATTATTGTGATAATGGTAATGCTAAAGAGCCTGCAAATATTGATGATTTGGTTTGGGTAAGCATATATTTTATAGTATCAATAGTTAATAATGACAATGTCAATGCTTTTACTAACTTGTTCCTATATTTTGATTTAGCCTTTTGATCTGAACCTCGGATAGACAGTTGGAGATTAAGAGATGGAATTGATAGAATTTATAAAGACATATTTTTGTAGTGTATTAAATGGTTCTCAGTTTTTGAAAGGTGACAACATTCTATTGTTTGCGCGAGTCTAATATGGGATCCTCCCCTGATCGATGTTGATCGTGTTTCTCAGTTATTAATATTGTCTTTGTGTGTTGTATTGTATTACCAGGGAAATTGTATTGCTATTAGCATATGGAAAGGCAGAATTTGAAAATTAATTTGCTTTTGTTTTGAATATGGAGAACAATTTATTTCAAGGTTTCAACATACTCTATTAGACACCAATTTTTCATTATTTTGGTTTCTATATCCAAAGACAGTAATTATTTTGGTTAAATTAATAATAAGTTAATTTAGTTAAAATCAACACTTTTACTTCGTAAATATTCCGAACAGTTCACCATCTCAATGACATAAATTCAATTTTCAAGGGTCATTTCAATCCTTATAAGTTTTTTCGTCAAGTATTTTACCAGGTGTGTTGTCAATTTAAAAAAAAAGAAGAATTGGAGTTGCTGAAATAGGAAAATATGTTGTTTATTTATGAAGTAAATGTGTTGAATTTAAATAAATTTCTTTTAAAAAAAATTAAGTAGTAACATAGTATAAGTGGTACTCAAATTGATATATATATATATACACACACACATATATTATTTCTAAAATATATTTAAAATTTTAAATTGAGTTTTAGAGAGATGAATTAATTTAGTTAAAAATAGAATTGTAATTGCTGAAATAGGAAAATATGTTGTTTATTTATGAAGTAAATGTGCTGATTTTAAATAAATTTATTTTAAAAAATTAAGTCGTAACATAGTCTAAGTGGTACTTAAAAAATTCATTTTATAGTCAAAGTTATTGAAGTTTAAGTGAAGAAAACACAAAATATATTTAGAGAATTATATATTGCAGTACTAGGAGGTGTTATAATATTTTTTTATTAGACTCCTTTACTTGGGTAACTTTAACAAAACCCATTTAACACAAGCACAAATGCTTTATAATTGAATAAAAATGCTTTTATAATTGAACAAAAACGGGACCGTTTCGTTCACTGCAGACACGGCAGATGGATTCTCACAGCAGACGATCCAAACTCGCTGCTCACAGCAGACGATCCAGGAGCCAGGATCCCCTACTATGAGGATCCTTTGTCGTGTCTGCAGTGGACTAAAACGGCTCCATTTTAGTTTATTTGTGCAGCATTACTTATTAGCTAAATGGGCTTTGCTAAAGTCACCCAAGTAAAGAAATTTAATCATAAAATATTATAACTCGTCTGATGGATGGATCAGGCACTTTAAATTTTTTTTTATTAAGTTTCTTTAGTTAGGTAACTTTAGCAAAACTAATTTAGCATTTAACAATTGCTTTACAAATCAACACAAATGCTTTAAAATTAGGGTTAAGCTTGGGTTGAAAAACCTCAACCTGAACTTAATTCGAATTGGACTTAGGTTGAGGTGTCAACAAACCGAGCCCAACCCGAACCCAAATTGTAATATTATTTTTATACATATTTTTTTATCATAATTTGAATATTATATATAATATTCAAATTATGATAATCTTTTTTTTTTCAATTTCCTTTATTTAAATCTTAATTTATTGTATGTTAACACTTTGGATAATTAATTTCCTAAAATTTTTTGGAAATTTGCATGAAGTTCTTATATTTTTGTGTGTTTAGGAGTAATCTAATGTGAAACTTATTAAAGATCACTTTAAAATTTCAACATGAAAATTGGTGATATAGATAACCCGAATTAACCCAACTTTCTAACCCGAAATCTCAACCCGAGTTTAAAATTTTAAGGATGGGTTAGGCTAGGGTTGAGTAGTTAGGGTTGGAAGTAAGAGTTAGGGTTAGGTTACAGTTAAACATTCCATATGTAGGGTTAAGCCCGAGTTGTACCTCTAACCTGCCCGAATTGCAGCCCTAAAGTTAACTAAGTAAATAATTATAATAAAATGCATGCATATCTATTTTTATTGCATTCAAGTAAATGCATATGTTATAGGACCTTTATATCAATCTCATGCAAATCATACTTCAATAAACATGTCCATCTGAAAGATAAATATATGTTCGCCATAAAATATAATTATAATATTGAAATTATTCAAGGACCACTCTAATGAATTATTCTAACTTCTCCCTTCATCCCAGTTACTGGTTCATTCTCACACACATCCTTCGTCCTCATGCACATCTTTCTCCTGTCTTGAAATTGTAGGGATGTTTTCACTTCATTAGCAGGATCTAACAAAAGATTCAATGTTATGCGGTTTCGCATTTCATCTGGGACTAGCTGCAACCATATAAATATACGTATGTATATGTATACATAATGGAATTCATAGTTAAAGTTGAATAAATGGTTGAGAGTTTGTTCATACCATAGGCAACACGATCTCTTATTCTCCATTAAAGTTTTGCATACAGGACACAACGAACAAACCACTGAACAGTAAATGCTACTTTAAAATAATGAATTACAAGTTGTACAATAACAGAGTGAGTGGCACCGTAAAAAAACTTAGTTAAGTACCTGTCAGCCTGTTTCGGGACTTTCACCCTAATTGTTTTGAAATTTTCTAGATATTTTCCAAAAACAATTGCCAAGAATTCGACCTGTCATTCAATATGAAACTTTTAGGTCTACAACATTTAAACTCAATTTATATAGTAATTCACTAAGATGTACCATTACCAATGTTTGTCCACAAGTTGTTCTATACATTTCATAGTGCAATGCGTCCAGATAATAAATGGTATTATTATCCAGATCAATAGCGATTAGGATCCAATGACGATTCTTGATGCAAATGGAGAAGAAGCACTGGAACACATACGATACAAAGAATAATAACTGAGCCTTGACAAATTTCAAGTTGACATTATGCACATAAAATATAAACAGACATACATACCCTTGTAAATTCCATAAAAGTCTTTTTTTTAATCCACAAGGTCACTCTGTAGGATTCCCATATTTCCATCAACGTTTTTCGACGCATATTCGCATTAGCCTCATGCATTCTTATCACTTTTGTCTACATACATATAAATTTCTGATACTTAACACTACAAGAATTTCTTATATCACCGGCGGTTTAAACCGCCGGAAAATGCATCCAAAACCGCCGGAAAAAACATCACCGGCGGTTAAAAAATCTGTCGGAAAATGTGCCGCCGGTAGAGAATTACCGGCGGTTTTGCTAAACTGCCGGTAATTACCGGCAGTTTTTTTGCAGCCGCCGGAAATATTCCGGCAGTTTTATCCGCCGGTATTTTACTATAAACCGCCGGTAAATTACTGGCGGTTTTATAAAAACCGCCGGTATAGATTGAAAATCTTACTTTTACCGGCAGTTCATAAAAACTGCCGGTAAAAGTTTTTTTTTTTTTTTTTTTTTTAAATTTGGAATCAGGTTGCAATTGTGGTGCTCTTCTTCCACTTGTGTCTTGCTTGGAAGTTTCAAGGCAACAATTCAATGAGACAAATATAACATCCATGAAACAAATTGGAAGAAATTTGCAAAGAGCAATGATAGATTGCTAAAAAATCCAGACTTTCCAAAAAATTAAGAAATACCAATGATGTGGCTCATTTTACTCCTACCATTTTAAACAAAGGAATGTCAAATTTACCAGTTACAAAACTATCACAGCCATATCATTATGGATGAAATTTATTACATAAAACTAAGTAGTTTTCCCATCGGAAAAAAAAAGAATTCCACAACAAATTATTAATTCGTTTGATAGCAATATGATACAGAAGTAATGATCGCCACTTGATCACAGTGGTATGGAACTTGTTCCTTTTCAGTTCTTTTGTCTTGTAGGTGGGTGCTCTACGTCCTGCGCAATGTTTGCAATTGACTCTTGGAATTTTCACCTGGGTGCTCTACGTCCTGCGCAATGTTTGCAATTGACTCTTGGAATTTTCACCACCCCCTCCACTACCACTTTTCAAGACGTTTGGTGCCTTTTCTGGAGGAGCAATCACCTTGCGACCAAAGACAAGTCTACCATCACATTAATCTTCTGAGACCAGCAATCTTATCGCCGATAGAAGCTCATTGTGGTTGTGAATCTCCAACTTGGGATTAAGGAGCTGCCATAAAAAGAAAAATGTTAGGATC
This sequence comes from Cornus controversa, assembly GCA_026545225.1. Classification (NCBI taxonomy): domain Eukaryota; kingdom Viridiplantae; phylum Streptophyta; class Magnoliopsida; order Cornales; family Cornaceae; genus Cornus; species Cornus controversa. Next base: position 32,703,357 of record CM048854.1, read on the forward strand.
AGCTGATAATGGTTTATAGTTTCAAAAACATGTTTTACTTTTATCAAATCTAAGATCGTTTATAGTTTTTAAGCTTATTAAACCAGTCTGTATATCTACCAAAAATAATAAAGTTAAACAAGTCTGTACATTGTTTATAGTGATCACCTATCTAATAGATTTGTGTGCTTTTTGAGTTTTACAGCCATATATGTCAAGTGTAATAAAAGCCAATATAACATGAGTAAAGTTGTTTCAGTTGTCAAATTAAACAATGCCTGAAGACACAACTGTTGTAAAAGAGTTAACTAAGTATAAGATCGACCAGATAATAGGCAAATAATCATAACAAATGCGAAAACGAACAACAAACAACACATGCTTGTAAAATCAACACATGCTGTTAATTATGTTCATAAGAATTTGATTAGTATAGCCTAATCAATCACACATATGGATCTTTTTTGGTCTCTATCTAATAATATTAATCTATATATTGCAAAATACTTCACAGTAAATGAAAAAGAAATAAAGGCATAAAGGAATCTATAAAGGCATATAGGTCTGATTTGGGAAGTCATTGATACTCTATAGTTTTCCATTGAATTAAAGAAAGAAAAACAAAGCAACATTAGAAAATAAAAAAGGCATAAAGGAATTTGAGATTTTTAAATGACCCTAATTCCCTTGTCTAATCACCCCGGAAAAGTCAACTAAAATTCATGTCATTTATTTCTCTGGTTTGTACACTCGAATGGTTCGTGGTTAATATAAATAGTGCGATGCAGCAAACCGAATTCATCATTTTATGACAACCAAGCAAGCCAAGCGCAGAGAGAGACTCAAAGAGTAGGAATCTAAAGCCAGAACCAGAGGAAGAAAGATATATATAGCTCATATATATATATATATATATATATATATATATATATATATATATATATAAAGCTGAAGTCCAGTTATTTGGTCATGGCGGATCAATTTCAGATTGGCAGTGGAAACTGGTGGGATCCATCAAGAAACAGGTTATATATATATATATATATATATATCTATATCCTCAGTACCCAAAATGAAGTCTTTATTTTCCTTTTCCTCTTTCATCATGGAAGATTTAACTCATAAATCTTAATATCTTATTAGTAGTAGTAGTAGTAGTAGTAGTATATATATATATATATATGTATATATATAGGATTTGATAAGTATATATGTTGGTTGGTTTTTATGGGTTGGGCAACAGTAATCGTGCTGGGAAAACTGAGAGCAGTTTCAGTTCGGTTCTTCAAGAAGACTTGAATTCGAGTAGGAATTATCAGCAAGAAAGTGGGATTGGATCATCTCAAGAACAGTGGAGACAGAAAATGTTTTCTGGGAGCCATGAAGAATCTTCGGTGAGCGAATTCAAGCAAATGAATCCACGGGGTTTTTCTTTAGATCAACCACAATCACAACAACAACAACAACAACAACAACCACAGTTCAGTTCTCATAGCGAAAGCAGTGTGACATGCCAGGGCTTACCTTCTAGTTTTCAGATGGATTCAAATGTGTATGGAAGCCCTTCGACCATGTTACAAGGTTTTTTAGGTTCCAATAATCAGCCATCTGAACTGTCAGCTTTTGAAAACCGCTCCATGAATTTTCAATATCCTTCAAACTACGGCATGAACACCGGCTCCGAACTATTGCCTAATTCTTGGTCTAAATTTCCTCATCATCAGTTCATGAGAAACTCGCCGCCTTCCAAAAATTCCCCACATACTCAGCTTCAATTCTCCAATAACGCCCTGTATTGGAATGCATCTGCAGCAGCTGCCACAAATGATGTTCGATCAAGCTTTTTCCAACCATTACAAAATAACCAATTTCCCATGCCAAGCTTTGATGAAAAACTCAAGGTATGTATATACATATACATATACATATACATATACATATACATATACATATACATATACATATACATGTCTATGGAAAAACTCAAGGTATGTATATACATATACAAATACATATACATATACATATACATGAAATTCTTTAATTCGCAAATTATTTTCTAATTTTTTTATATATAAAAAATCAGGCTTGTAATCTAACTAAGAAACCAAATTAAACCTCAAAAGACTAACTAAGAAACCAAATTAAACCTCAAAATAATCAATACACCATTCAATTACAAAGCTATTAAAAAAAATGATTTAGAAGATAGATAGAAAAACGCATGCAGGTGTATTTCATGATACAACCAAACAGAGAGAGCACTAGAAAATTCACACCTGATCACTTAATCAAACACAGAGAGCTTCGGAAACTCAATCAATCACCTAATCCAGAAGTCGATCGATGCCTTCTTAATCAATCACCTAATCCAGAAGTCGAATCGAGCTCCAACCTCAAGTGTTTCGGCTTGAAACTCGTATAGAGATATACATATTACACACACACATGCACAGATCTATCATATAAATATTACACACACAAAACACACACATGCACAGATCTATCATACACATATGACACACACGCATATGCACAATGCACATATCTGTCTAAAACTAAATTTCATCAAAAGAAATTTCCTACAAAATTATAAAAAGTAGAAATACCTGGAAAATCACCGATCTCTTCAAAGCCACAGCTCCGATCTCGCCAAAGCCACTGCTCCGATCTCGCCAAAGCCATCGTCACCGTCCTCCCATGCCACGAGAGAGAGAGAGAGAGTGCAAACACAAAATACAGATCGGCAGTTGTGAGTTGGGACTTAGGATGCAGAGAGAGGAGTGCGGGTCGTGCGGCTAGGGTTGAGAGTAATTGAGTGGTTAAAGAATATATATAGATGGGCTTTCAGAACATGGGCTGAGGTTTGAGCTATGTTAATTCTCTTGGACTTGGTCCATTTTTTTTTAAAAAAGTTTTGTAGTGCATTTTATTGATTTGTTGGGCTGGGCTAAAATTATAAGTTTGGTAATATCATTTCCGGCGGTTTTAAAAAACCGCCGGTAATACCTTGATTATTTCTGGCGCTTTTTAAGAAACTGCCGCTAAGTGAGTTATTTCTGGCGGTTTTTAATAAACCGCCAGAATACGTAGTCATTTCCGGCGGTTTTTAAAAACCGCCGGTAATAACGTTAAATTTCCGGCACTTATAATTCCGCCGGTCAAAAACCGCCGGAAAATATCAAATATGTTGTAGTGTAACTACACCTTTAGGCAATTTCATTAATGTACTGAACTACCATACACTGCTTATCGAGATTGCATTAACAATGTACCAATCCCTCTGCAATTCTCTCCTATTATGCAACATGCTGATACTGATCACATCCACCATCTTTCACATGTTTTGGTTAAGTGTCAATGACATTTGTTTAAATACATTAATAACTATCCATTGTATAAACAAGACTTGCTTTATTGTCAATCCATTCATTGCTTAATAGTTTTATGAACTATGCTCTGGTCAGAGAGTAGTTGCACATAATAACCAAAGTTGAACTGAAAATTGAAGAGGTATGTAGGGTGGTGAGAAATACACAAATTATTATATACATATAGATGAATTGATCATGTTAAATGTATGTATATACTTACTCCGATGGCGCGTTCGGGTCTTTTGCAAACTTCAGAATTTTCTTTTTGTGCGCTGATAAATTGTTTTGATCCTTCACCGAATTACCGTAAAATAGTGATGCTGGTTTCCTAGTGTGTACCAAAAAGTTTGGTTTTGGTTGATTGATAACATGGACAACATCACCAAGAAGAGGCTCATTCTGAATTACAACAGTCCTTTCATCTTTGAAGACCTCTTCCACCTCATCGTCCATCTCATCCTCCTCTAACATGTCAATAAATGAATCTTTGATTCTATCACTCTTATATATTGACATAATATTTGATACAATAACTTCCATGCGACACTTTATTTGATCGATATCCTTCAAGTCCACCTCAATGTGACATTTTATATGGTACACTTGATCAAGGTCCCTCTTCAGACTTTCCGATAATTCCTGTGTAAACAGTTGTACAACTGTTATATGATTCATGTATGAGCTATACACGTTAGCTTAAGGTTTGGGCATTCACAGCATGTGTCAAAGTTATAAGAGATAGTGTATGGATTAAATTAAAATGTGAATTTTAGTTTTGAGTATGTGTTTGTTACCATAGAATTATCCAAACCAGCTACGCTTCTGCTTGATTCACTGGATGTTGGGCTCTGTTTCTGTTTAACGCACCCAACCATTGAATTGGTTGGTGTTTAGTAAGCTCAAACTGAATGATTAGCAGAAACTCACAGGTTAATGAAACTGAAATTGTTAAAAGACTCTAAAAAATTATCAATTGAAAAGATTAATTGACGTGGTTACTATTGCATTATTGTTTCTTATTTGTTATCCAAACTGACAAACAACAAAATTTGTCTATAAAAGCAAAAATAAAGTCAGTTAGTTTAAGAGGCAATGATGATTTCTATTTGACCATGAAAAGGGTAAGGGTAAAATAAAATCAATCCAAACAAGGTCAAAAGCACCAAATCTTAATCGTGATAAACGCTAACACGGAATAAGTAAAAACAAATAAAATTAAGTCAAGTAGGTAGAATTAAACATAGTTATTCATCAATTATAGTATTCTATATATTTCCATGTCAGTGTTATTTCAATGCAAAGCTGTTCAAATGAACTGTAATTGATGGGCTACAAACAATTTCATTATTCTATTTTTAGGGTTTGAAAAGACGAATAGAGTTTATACACTGCTACTATAGAACATCTTATGTGTTAAAAATATTATTAATCGATGTAATGACAAATTATAAAACATTATCAATACTATACGAGAAATAATGCGTTACAAAACTACCTGGATCCAAAACTAAAGGACTTAGAAGAAATCAAGATACCCCGTCACCTAAAACTCCAACCTTAAACTACAGAGAGAGATAGAGATGGAGGCCAGAAAAGAGGTTTGTTTTTGACTTCTCGTACAGCGTTCTAGCATAACAAATAGAGAGAGAAAGACACTCGAGAGCTCGAGAGATAGAGATCGAGTCTGGGGGATTGGATAATGGATTGGATTGGATAAAAGTCGGTAGGTGATGCTAATTACTTCCAGAGGTCAGTAATAATAAATAATTACAGTTTAGTGTTTTTATGTTGGAACATATATTTGAATTATCCCGGGCATTTTTCATTTTTTTACAAATTTTCTTGCTTTCACAAATGATCTTTTATACAAAAAAAATTAATATTTTATTAAAAACTGAAAGTGATAAAACAAGAACTTTCATTTTCTTTCACAACTTAAAATATAGCAAGTTATATATATGGACATGTGACTTGTATATAACATAACTATTATATATATATAGAGAGAGAGAGAGAGAGAAATTAACGCAAATTACCTATTTTATATATATATATTCTGGAGTAAGTTGTAAAAGAGAGTGAGAGAAATTAATGAATGAAGACAGAGATGATGATTTTAATAATGAGTGGGAATCGAATGATCATTCCATAGCTCAAGAAGATGAATGATTTTGTTGGAATGAGCATTCCAATGGAATAACTTGGAATGACCATTCCATTTCTAATGTAGTACAACAAACGAGAGAAATAAAATCAGAGGTGGAATGACCATTTCATTCCACCTCTATTCCTGCGTACCAAACAACTCCTAAATTTATTTTAGGGTTAAGTGCAAAAAACACCCTCGTTATATACAGAATGTGCAAAAACCCCCCTGATGTTCAACTAACCCCCCACAGTTTCAAAATTGTGCAAATAAGGACAAATAGTTAATTTTCCGGTACCGGAGATAGGAAATGACAAAATTACCCTTATGTTATAAAAATATATATAAAAAAATGTGCAAAAACACCCTCGTTATATATAGAAATGTGCAAAAAAACCCTCCAATTTAGGGGTAATTTTGAAATTTTAAAATTTTTTTAAGTCAAACATGCCGGTCAACAAGCCGGAGGGGGGTATTTGCACATCGGAGATAACTAGTGGGGGGTGATATGCACATACTAAATTAGAGGGTGTTTTTTGCACATTTTTGTATATAACGAGGGTGTTTTTTGCACTTAACCCTTTATTTTAATTAAAACTCAATTTTAGTATTTGACTATAACTCAAACTCAATTCAATAATTTTAGTTTAATTAAAACTCAATTTTAGTATTTGACTACAGTTAAAACTCAATTCCTTAATTTTATTTCAATTACAACTCTCAAATTTATTTTAAAATAACTAAAACTCAATTTCAAGATTTTACTACAACCAAAATTCTATATATATAAGTGAGTTTATAAATAAATAAAAATTTATTTGTCTTTTTGTCAAAAAGGCAGTAACTTAGGGCACCAAAATTTTACTAAAGATACATATTGAGAGATAAGTTATTAAGAAATTATAAGGGTAGTTCTATCTGAAAAATATTATGTAGAGACTGTTACCAATTTTGGCCAATTTTCACCTTTATCATCATAATTGCCACAAATAATAAGTGGTATGAATTTTATAATAATTGTTAAAAAAGAAATCATGCAGTTCAAAATGTCTTTTGCTATCTACGGTCTAAAATTACTTTATCTAATGGTCACGATTGCGAGTGCACGGTAATGTCGTAGGCACGGGCATACACTAGTAATATTACAAATAAAAAGTGGTATGAATTTTATAATAATAAGTTATTGTTGTTGAAACCACGAAAATGAAAAGTTTATTTATTGAACTGAAACATTTGTTTAAGAAGTTATTTGGTTTACTATATTCTATTTGCTCCAATTTGGTTCTTGCCTTCATTAGTTTCAATTAATCAATATCTAATTTAGTACTAATTGGTTGTACGTGATGTGTTGTATTGGTTGGGTTGGGTTACCTTCTAGTTTCAATCCTAGTCAAAGTTTGCCGAAATATAATTATCCTAGTCCACTTCTACGACCTAGCACCACCTAGCTCTAGTGAGAGTTTTCTTTTTTTTTTGATTTTGATAGATAGAGGGGCTGTGTCAGATGAGCTCTGCAGGCAAAGGCAAAAAGTAATGATTTTGATCATCCATCAATCCATCAAATCGTATCTAATCTAAAATATCATATCGATATACGCACACACAACACAATGTTTTGCATTGAAATTGGTGCAAGTTACAATACAATGAATTATTTTATAAGCAAAATATTTAATTCAATAAATAGAATACGTTCATCCTCTCAACGAACATAAATCCAGTACTTTTAAAAAATTAAAAAATAATAATAAACGCATGAAATGCTCATTCATTACATAATATTTAGAATTTTTAGAATTTATATAAATATAAAATTTTGGCTTATGAAATTAAAATTGCAATATTTTATTCTAATTTTTTAAGCGTTTAAATGGAATGTTGAGTGGTTTACAACTTAAATGTAAAAAAATTTCAAAAGTAGGACTTATTGGTCCTATAAACAAATTTATTTAAAATTGGCACATTTACTTCATAAATAAACAACATATTTCACTATTTCAACAACTCAATTCTATTTCCAACTAAGTTAATTCATTTATTCTAAAACTCAATTTAAATTTTCAAATATATTTTAGAAATAATATATATATATATATATATATATATATATATATATATTTCAAGAGATAAAGAAAGTTAAAATAAGGAAGACAAAGAAAGTTAAAATAAGGAAGACGGTTGCACTCCAGTTATTTTTTTCTTCTAAATAAAATGACAAGAAGGTCCCATTCCACATTAATATTAAGTTTATAATAATATTATAACTTTTTTAAAAGAAAGTATGTTAAATCTATATAAAATCTAAAATTTATAAATATGTATTTAAACTATTTTTATCCCTCTAAATATAAATATATATATATATATATATATATCCATATTTTATTTCATTAAAATATTTTAAAATTTAAATTGAGTTTTAGAATAAATGAATTAATTTCATTGGAAATAGAATTGGAATTGTTGAAATAGTGAAATATGTTATTTATGTATGAAGTAAGTGTTTTAACAAAGTAGGGTGATTTCACAGGTGGGGTCAGAACTAGGGGTAGAGTTGTCATTCATTCAAAGCCTAGCCTACCAATACAAGAGACTCGAGAAACCATCAGTTGGCTCCAGTTCAAATTCAAATTCTAAACAAAATTGCTAAATTTTCATGGTGAAGGTGAAGAGGACATTTTTAACCTCACCTATATCAATAAAATTTATCAAGGGAAACAAACAATTAACTTTAACGATAAATATACACACACACACACACAAAGAAACTAAAACCAATGGTCTTATTCTCTGTTCGTATAATGTTATCGTTGCTATTGCATTACCTCACTCAAATGCCTATAAAGCCATTGTTGAGGCCATCACTTTGATCTCTATCGGTAAAAGTTTATCTCTCAATGAATAACCTTTTTAAAAGACTTGTCTCCCTTCCCTCTTTGCTAGTAGTAATACTATTTTGTTGTTATTTATCCTAACTAAAGTATTTTTAGAGGTAGATCAGTCATTGATGTTCCAAGCATGGACCAGAATAGCAAAATGGATCTCAGATATAGGAACATGAGTTGTTGTTGTGGGGTGCTAGTTGATATCAAGGTTACGGTTTCAACCGTAATCTCAACAAAGGAAAGTTATTTTGTGGGTGTAAGCTTGGAAGGTGCACATTCTTCAATTGGTGCGACCCAGTACAAATATGTTACCGATCATATGTTCAGAGCGAAGAAGTTGTTGCATTGAGGTATCAGATTCATGATCTCGATTCAAGGTTATAGGAAGAAGTAGCTTGAAATAGGTTCATAAGGAAGATGGCAACTATGATGTTGATTTGCATTTCCTTCATTGTAGCCATCTTAGGTTATTTTGTTTCTTAGGTTGATGTTTGAAATATATCATAGTAGGAATACGTTGTATAAAGTCATGTATGCTATATAAAAATCAAACATGAACACATGCATTGAATCTATATATGAAATAATCGAATTGATAATATGAAGTAACTTGATGGTTAATGAAATACATAAATTAATTTCAAGATTTTATAAAATTATTCATAGACAACTTAAGTTATACGCTTATTTTCTTAAATTATATTTAATGATTAATAATTATAAATAATTGTAATAAAATAAAATTATATCTTTTCACAAACAAACGCAGTATAAACAATATAATGAGTAAGACCATATTGAATTTTATATTTATTAATATTTATTTAAATGGAAATTTGAAGGTTTAAATTAAGTGTTTAAAAGGTGTAGAAATAATAATTTGCACCACCCCCTATTTATGCTAATTTTCGTCATTTGGAAAACAAGAACTTCCATTAATAGGTACAATCAAGGAGTTTTAAGACTCCAAATTCACCCCAAAGGTGAGTTCCAATATCTCTTAGCAGTAATATAATATTATTATTGAATTGGGCAATTTAATGCATAAAAAAATGTAATGTAATGTCGTTACAAAATAAGAAGATCCTGAGGAGATAGGACAAGTTTTAGATATTATATATATATGGGGTGTGATTCGCTACTCTTCGGTACTATACTATATGTGTGTGACTTTATTAGTTGCATTCGCAAATGAAATTGGTCTACGAGTGAGTGACTTAATTACACATAGGACTTCCAAATTGACGCTTTAGCGATATCAAGAGTTGCGACTGTTGAGATTATAAAAGACAATTGTCTATAAAATCCTGCCAGTTAACAATGAACATGAAGAGAGACCAAGTTGAATAGCCAACATTGTTAGAAAGGTAAAATGGATAGACTTCCCACAGATATGTTGGCTGAAATCGTTGAACGGGTAGCCTCATTTTCTCTAAAAGACCTTCTCCAATTGCGTGCATGGTAGGAAGAAAACTTCATTGTGTTCAACATGTATTAATTGGTTTGCATTATTCCTGAACCAAAGTGACATTTATATAATATAATATGATTTAAATATTTGTTTGTTCTTTCAGTTCAAGGAAATTTTCAGAAATAGGTTCATCTTGGAGTATGAGACGCATTCCTTTCACTTCAGTAAAATAACTAATGAGTGGTTGGGGTCCGCCAGAGGTCATAGGTCGAAGGGAGGAATTCTTCTATGCATGTATCCAAAATGGAAATTCAAATGCAATGTTTTGTTTGGGGTTGGTACGGTCCTAACATTACCATTTATCACATGAATATGTCTAAGTTTTTAATTTTTAACTGACCGAGTGTCAAATTTTCAGGTTCAATGGATTAGACAAAATAACATTGAGGGCTTGAATTTGATACATCAAGCAGTTGCCCTTGATGAATCCCATGTTTGTTCACTCTATGCTCTTGCCATTGCACAACTGTTTCGTGACGATCAAGAGAAGGAAATGGGAATAAAAATAATCACAGCCATGAGGAGAAATAAGGTGTTGAATGCTGGAATGAAGAATGCTCGAAAGAGAATGCTGACAATGTTGCCAAGGGGTTGCTCAGAAAACAAATACTTCTTCGAACATATTCCTCAATGCTTTGCTAAACCAAATCACCTCAACTTGAGTGGTTGGCATATTAATGAGGATACTGTAGAATGTGATCATTGTCGGATTGATTTAGACATCATGGTCTTGCAACGCCGAATTTTGTCTAGGCTAAACGGCTTCCTTTTGGAGGAATAACTTCATTATTTGTTTGTTGGTGTAGGTCCAATTATGAATATGTTTATTTAAAAATTACTTTTTCGCTACAAAATATTATTTTCAGTGCTATTGTATTGTATGTGGGAAACCACAATATTTATGTATTTTGGTGATTAATTATGACAATTAATCCCAACTAGCGTTAACCATTTGTTTGTGGGGCTCTCCTAAACCATCATAAAATTCTTGCACCAATTGCCACTTGAGACTACCATGGTGTGGGCAAGACCTCAAAAGATCCTTCATCCTTTCCCAAGTTTCGTGAAAAGCTTCTCCTTCCCTTTGAGAGAACCTAATGATTGCTCTCTGTGCATCATTAGTCTTCCCCATTGGAAAGTATTTCTTTAGAAACTCTCGTTGCATTTCTGCCCAAGAGTTAATGGAATTTGGCTCTAAGGAGTTAAACCATTGTTTGGCTTTATCCTTAAGTGAGAAGGGGAAAAGGCGAAGTCTCAAGTTGTCTTTAGCTGGAGCATTCAACTGTAAGGTTGAACACACTTCTAGAAATTTATCAATGTGTTTATAAGGATCTTGGTTCGGAAGCCCATGAAAACAACTAAGAAGATTAACTGTTGAGGATTTGATTTCAAAATTATTCCTCCTCGCATTCGGAAAATGACTACAAGAAGGAGATGCGTAGGTAAATGGAACATAAAAATCTCGAAGAATCTCACCACCTGGTGGAGGTGGTAAAACAGAATTTTGTTGAACATTGTGGTTATCATTATTTGCGATGGTTTCTCTCCTATATTCTCTAAATAGTAGAGGGTCCCTAATAATGCTACTATGTTGTTTAAGAGTTCGTTCAAGTTCAAGGTCACACGGCAACAAAGGTAATGACGACGATCTCCTACCTTGCATATGAATGAACCTAATTTTAAACTATATGCAAAAATAAAATTTGAATTCTTAAGTGCAAGAAAGTTGGGTACTCTACTCACAAGGATCCAAGCTTAAGTCTTGACGCCTTGATTAGATAAGTACCTACAAAAAATACTTTAGAAATAAAGATAAAGATACTTATAAATAAAGAATGTAAAGAATGAGTTATGTTAAAATTTAAACTAGACTCAATCCTCTAATTTTAGCGATTCAACTGTAGTCCCAGGCAACGGTGCCAAAAACTGTTGTGTGCGGTTGCGCTACTCGCAATTATAATTTACCACTCACAATAGAATGAATCCTTGAAGGATAGGGCTCTAAGTTGAGGGTGTCGATCCCACAAAGACTACATAGGTATAACTCACTAAAGGTTGAGGGTTTGTTCTTGTTTAAATCACAACCGGGTGTGGTTATTTTATTACTCTAATTTGAAAGCATAAAAGATAATTAAAATACAAAGTTGAGAGAAGAGTTAAGGACTAGGGGGTGAGAGTTCACCACAAGCCTTGTAGTATGCCACACTTTTAATAAATTAGGAGAATTCATGCAATTGTGTACTAATTGACGCGTTGACAAGTCCCACATACAACGACGTCGCCAAGAGAATACACACACCTTAATATACTATAATCCATCTCCGAAAAGTGTGATTTTCCTACCTACCTACTTACTTAATTACCTAATTAACTAAGTGTAGCTAAATCTCCATCTATAAGCATGGACTATGCAAATCTAGATATGCATGTTATAGTGAAAACTAGTCTCAAACCATCACTTGTAGTCCTTGTGAAACTTACAAGTGTTTGAAGATCATTTGAGGAATTTAAGCATTCTAAGACAAGAAGATAAATTACAACACATGAACATGAAGAAATTGTAACTTATATTGATACATAAGGCTCAAGGCAAGAGACATATACACAATAATACATAAAAATCCCCAATTCATTGAAGTTAGAATATATTTACAAGACTAGGGTTTGTCAAAACCCTAGAGAAGGATTAGTTGATCATGGTGGGCTGGAAGCACTCCATAGACAGAGATGGTCCCATGCTCAAAATGGTCTTCAAGGCCTTACAAAGCCCTCTTTGAAGCTTTTCCTCTCTAGAACTTCACTTTCTCCCTCTAGAATTCTATATATGTTCTCTCTCTTACAAAAATTGTGATATATCACATTATTACATATTTTCTAGCTATATATCTGATTTGAGGCTCAAAATATCACTGAAATTCCGTTCAAGGCTTTAACCAAGCAAAATTGGACAAGTGGCAAGTGAAAAAAATATCTGCAGAAAAATATCTTCTACAGGAATGGACGATGCTTCGAAGTAGGGACTTCGATGCATCGATCTCTCCTTCTTCTACAGGATATTCGATTTTCAACTCCGGTCTTGACACGCCATTCACTATTCATTGATATGAACTTTCCATGAAGCATGATAGGACTTATGGATGCATTCCTGAACTAATAAAGGAGTTGAATTACGCCGAATTCTGAGTTTGAACCTTAAATTAACAAAAACATAAAAACAAGTAAAAATTATACAATATGTGTAGCTATGGGATCAAAATACATAAGTAAAAGCGCAAAAATGTATAACATTCAACACTTATCACACCCCCAAACTTAGATATTGCTAGTCCCATAGCAATACAAAAAGAATTAAATAAAGCAACTACTCTACTTCCGCTTTCGTGGGAAACATGGTTGCATTTAGCGAATGCAACAAGCCTTTAAACCCCTAGACACGTCTAGTGGACGAGTGAAGTCTCATTGGGTTTAACACGCTTGTTAAACTCACAAAAGTATGCAAAATTTGTGGTTTGCTTACTCATCAACTAGAAAAGAGTGATACCCCAATTGATGTTCAAAATGACAAATGCAAAAACTATTATGGAGCTATATGGACATTAATAGATATAAACTGTCAAAAATCATAATTAAGCGACAATCCCCACATAATGGTCAGTCCAAAACACGTACAAATGCAAACCCTAAAATCCTCTTTAAAAGGTGAACATACATTTAAATGTGTGGTTTATTATTGTTAATGGAGAATAAACAAAGTATTCGTTCTTAGAAGAACAACTTTCCGAAACAGATCACCAAAGCATAATGCTAACTATAAGAATATTTACAAACATTAAGCGCAATCGGCCGTGCAATGCCTAAGTCTTTAAGCTCTCTAGTAAGAGTGTTGGGTCAATGACTCCCAAATCGGACGATTTTAGGGCATTGGGTGAAGAAGCACCCCTCGGACTTAATAACCGAGCTCACTAGGCTACGAACTCAAATAAGCCAATTGTTTCTTTATTGCTCAACCTTACACACTTTTTAGACGCGAACACTCCATGCTTCCTGAGGCACAGAGGCCCGATTTAATGAGTGAGAAGGCTTATTGCCAATTTGTTTTGATTTGTTTGGTTTCTCTTTTTTTTTTTTAAGCTTTTGATTTTTCTAAAGCAATTCGTTCTTCAAGTAGCTCAAATAAAAACAAACGTTTTTAAAATTCTCCACACGACGTATACGCCCACAATTCAAATGTATGTGTGCGTGTTTGTGCCGTTAAGGACAAATTTAGGAGAAAAACTGTACAATATTCAAACACTAAACAAAAATGTGAACCGTTCTAACCTAACACATAATTTTCAAAAGTTTGAGTATTCTCAGATGTCAAAGCTCCTAATTACAAGATGCATTTATCAATGACATTCTAGGAATTACATCCTCAAAAGAAGGACATCATGGCAAACATGAAATAAAGATACAATATGTACAAAAATTTAAAAAGCAACTAGTGTATGCAAGTGTACTGTACCCCCAAACTTAAATTAAACATTGTCCTTAATGTTTGAACTAAGAAGAGTTAGAACAATGTTACCGGTGGGTTGATGAGTCTCAAAAAATCAAAACATCAACCGTGTAAGGATAGTGGGTACACAGGTACGTGGGTAAGGGTCAGACAAGTGGGGCATCAAAATCTACACAAGTACAAACTACATACCAACATAATATACACTCACTAGAAAGTAAATAAAAAGAAAAGACAAAAATAAAAGGTAAAGATAATGAAAAGCTGATAATATTCCAATAATTCAAACATGTGTGAGTGCAAATGCCAAAATTTATGGAATACAAAAGAATTGCTTAAAAAGCAACAAAAGAAAGTGTCAACAAGGCATTAGACAGTTCAATGACTGTAACTATACGAAAACATAACAAAAATGAAAAAAAAATACAACCAAAAATGAAAACAAAAATAACTACAACTACTGCTAAAGCGGCGGTGGTGCAGAAGTAGAGGCAGAAGGATCCCTAGCACGAGATATGCTGAATAGTAGCACAAAGTAGTCCTGCCCCTCCAAAATGGTGTGTACGCTAGCAGTAAGAGCATCAAAGCGCTCCTCAGTCTATCTCCTGTGCTCAGCTACCACACGACGCTCCTCTATAGCAGTCTGGTACTGCATATCAAAATCTGTCTGAAGACAAGCCAAATCGATGGTTAGACAGGCAATACCATCAACGAGGTACTCAGAGTCCTCGGTACTCATACCTGGCATATCAGCCTCGGGTTCCTCTGAAGTATCCTCACCCTCTTCAGGGGCATCAAGAACATCCATCTCCATCTCATCTCCACCAGCCTCCTCTTCCTCACTATCACCAGCCTCCACCTCAAGGGCTACAAGGGGCAAGGCTGACATATGGACCACCATCCTCTTCTAACTCTGGAGAGCAAAACATGGTCATGGTCATATGGCAATCTCAGAGGCCTCAAACTCAAAAGCTGCTCTAATCAAGAAGGCGATGATGAGGTAGGCGAATGGAAGCTTTATCGAATGAGATTTCTTATTCGGCTTCCGAATCAGTTGCTCCCAGGCCTTATGAAGCTGGCCCCAAATAATTACGGGAATGAAAAACCAACATCTGGTGTCCATAGCATAGAGTGCCTCAAGAATTCACCCCGACACTCGGTAAAATGCCCAAAAGGGTGAGTATTCTTATGTAGTACGGTATCCAAAAACCAACAACGTTGGGGTATCAAAGACTTGCTTGTGACGTTATTCTTGTAATTGGTAAAACACCCCCTACATAGTGTTCTCACCATATGAGAGAGTCTAAGATCCTATGAAAGCGCTTGGAATACAAAATGGTCCTCCCCCGGCCTAATGAACTCGGTTTGCATATGCGGTAGCCCATTGATCTCCGAAATGGTTGTGACGGTGATGGCAAGAGGTGTGCCATCCATGGTAGTCCTCAAAATTCTAGGCTCTGCACAGTTATATTCGAGGTTCATATAAAAGGCTCGAACAAGCCTCGGGTAAGCTTCATCAACTGTCGGTGATAGCAAAGACATGAGGCCACGGCTCCGTAAAGCCTCTAAACTATAGTTGGCATATCGATCATCCTTGAAATCTGATGCCACTATCGTACTTTAGGGAATAAACTCCCTATTTATCCATTGCTGACTTGGGACATCATGAATGATTCCAGTAGGGGCTTTGTTGCAGACCATTATTGGTTGAAAATATGTCCCGGGCTTGTTTTCAAATAGCTAGTGGACATAGTGCTCGGCAGGCCCTAACAACCGATTCCAACTCCTCTAAACCTCAACAAAAATGTACAGAGTACCCCGAATCTTTAAGAAGATTAAAATGTTCACCTTTCCCCAACTTCACCCCAGAAATTTTGAAATCACTGCACCCTCACAATTTAATTTCACAAATACAACAAAAATACTTGAAAGTTCCAAAGAAAGTCCCTTACTTATCAGAAGAAGAACTACTCGTGCAAAGCTGTCCAAGCATATGGAATCACTTTCAAGGAAGTTTAAACTTGGATCAAATCAGATGATTTTGTGCTCCGGTGGTGGTGAGGTGTTCTTGGGGGATTCGGGCGAGAGAGAGAAGAGGGAGTCGCGCGAGAGAGAAAAGGAGAAATGAGAGGGAGAGAAGAGAGATTCGAATATTAAGTGACTGAGTGTGCAGTCACGTGCTTTGGTGCGATGCATTGAAATGGCTACTTTGATGCATCATCACTGTCGATGCATCGAAGTAGAGGTTTCGATGCATCAAAGTTGACGATGCATCGACCATCTATCTACTCAAGATGCAAAAGCTACTGGAATTGACATTAAAATGGGACATTTTAAAGATCGATGCATCGAAGGTAATGTCAATGCATCAAAGCTGCGATGCATCGAAGTGGCTATTTCGATGCATCGAAACTTCCTTGACTATAGCTTTGCAAAATTGCCCCAGGTATGGAAAAATTAAAGTTTCACACTCAATTCAAATCTCTCACCCTCACACTCAGATACCTCAAAAATATTTAGATACGTTCCTTTTAGATTCAAAGGGTCACACGGAACATGATAAGACCGCAAAAATTGTTGCCAAGTTTACCATCTACGGCGAGACGTGTATACAAGTTCATGCACAATAACTACCCCAACAGACTCACTCTCATTATTGGCAGTGTGGTGAGATGCGTCAAAGGTATTCAACCTCACAGTCATATTCCCAAAGGAGATGTCCATCACCCCGGTACGATAATTAATGCAAGCGTTAGCCGTAGCCAAAAATGGATGACCTAGAATGATCGGAATATGCTTTGTAGGATCTTGGACAGGTTCGGTGTCAAGGACTATAAAGTTCACCAGAAAATAAAATTTGTCCACTTTGATTAGGACATCCTCAATTATTCCACGTGGTTGCCTCACCGAACGGTCAGCAAGTTGCAACACCACGGTGGTCGGCTTAAGTTCTCTTAGCTCTAATTTCTTATAAACCGAGTAAGGAAGTAAGTTAACACTTGCTCCCAAGTCAAGGAGGGCTCTCTCGAATTCGTGGTCACCAATGACACAAGAGATTATTGGGCACCCAAATCCTTGAATTTTAGAGAGGTATTATTTTGGAGAATTGAACTCACTTGCTCAATTAATTGGACTTTCTTAGGAACGTGGTTCCTAGATTTACGCTTTTGAGTGCACAAGTCCTTTAAAAATTTAGCATAGGAGGAAATTTGTTTAATAACATCTAGGAGAGGGAGATTGATTTTCACTTGTTTGAAGATTTCTATCATATCTTGCAATTTCTCTCATTGCTTCCCGAATTGAGAAGATTCCCTTAATCTCTGAGGAAAGGGAATAGGAGGTTCATACGAAGTCTCTTGAATTGGAATAGATGAGAATTTAGCTTCAATGATCTTCTCATTTCCTTTATCTTATAGATTATTAGAGAACTCTTTTGGATGTAAAGGAATATCTTTTGGATTTAAAGTGGGAATGTTTAGATTTATCGGATGCTCACATTCTTTCTCCCTTATTTTATCAACTAGATTCTCTAACACTCTACCACTCCTTAAAGTAGTAATTGATTTAGTTTGTTCTGTGTCAAACTCAAAAGAATGAGAAACATTATCAATTACTTGAACTCCATTAGGGTTTGCCACCGTTTGGCTAGGCAATTTTTCACCCTCTTGACGATTCATTGTGTTAGTTAGCTGTCCCAATTGGGACTCTATCTTTGCAATAGATTGTGAGTGGGCGTTGATCTTTTGGGTATTACTTTCAATATTGCCTAATGCAACCAAAACCTTTTCCTCAAAACTAGAGTTTTGAGAAGGTGGTTGATTGGGAGTGTAATAGAAACTTGAATTTGGGTTTGGTTGATAAGGTCTAGGTTGGAATTGAGATGGACCTTGTTGTCCATGTGGTCCCTGAGGTTCTTGATATTGGCCTTGGTTCCCATATTAGAATTGATTTTGATCTCTCCATCCAGGATTATAAGTGTTTTGATATGATCCTTCACCCGGCCTAGAATAAAGTGCATGTGCTTGCTCTTGTGAGAATTCAGGGTATTGCCCTGCATGAGGGTAATCCTTTATATAATGAGAAGGGCAAGAGCAAAAATAACATACATCATATGTGGGATGAAGGGTAGGATTAGAAATAGTAGGAGGGGAGTAAGAAGAAGACGAAGAAGAAGACCCGGCTAACATGACTTGATCTAATTTCTTTTCTAAGGCCTCTATCTTCCTATCGGTTGCTTTCTCTTTACGCATTTCAAAAATACTTTTAGTTTGGGCATTGAGAGGAGCAACTACCTTATTCTTCCTTTCATTAGAAGAACAATGAGATGAATTTTCGCTCAAGTTCTCAAATAGTATCCACGCTTCATCGGGACTTTTAGAAAGAAGGTACCTCCACAACTAGCATCAGCCACTTGTTTGTGGGGCTCTCCTAGACCATCGTAAAATCTTTGCACCAATTGTCATTTGAGAATAGCATGGTGTGGGCAAGACCTCAAAAGATCCTTCATCCTTTCTCAAGTTTCGTGAAAGCTTATCCTTCCCTTTGAGAGAACCCAATGATGGCTCTCCGCGCATCATTAGTCTTCCCCATTGAAAAGTATTTCTTTAGAAAATCTCTTTGCATTTCTGCCCAAGAGTTAATGAAATTAGGATCTAAGGAGTTAAACCATTGTTTGGCTTTATCCTTAAGTGAGAAAGGAAAAAGGCGAAGTCTTAAGTTGTCTTCAGCTGAAGCATTCAACTGTAAAGTCGAACACACTTCTAGAAATTCATCAATGTGTTTATAAGGATCTTGGTTTGGAAACCCATAAAAATAACTAACAAAATTAATTGTTGAGGATTTGATTTCAAAATTATTCCTCCCCGCATTCAGAAAACGAATACAAGAAGGAGATGCAAAGGTAGATGGAACATAAAAATCTCAAAGAATCTCACCACCCAGTGGAGGTGGTAAAATAAGATTTTGTTGAACATTGTGGTTATCATTATTTGCGATGGTTTCTCTCCTATGTTCTCTAAATAGTAGAGGGTCCCTAACAACGCTACTATGTTGTCTAAGGGTTCGTTCAAGTTCAAGGTCACACGGCAACAAAGGTAATGACAACGATTTCCTACCTTGCATATGAATGAACCTAATTTTAAACTATATGCAAAAAAAAAATTTGAATTCTTAAGTGCAAGAAAGTTGGGTACTCTACTCACAAGGATCCAAGTTTAAGTCTTGACGCATTGATTAGATAAGTACCTACAATAAAACACTTTAGAAATAAAGATAAAGATACTTACAAATAAATAATGTAAAGAATGAGTTATGTTAAAATTTAAACTAGACTCAATCCTCTAATTTTAGCAATTCAACCGTAGTCCCCAGCAACGGCGCCAAAAATTGTTGTGTGCGGTTGCGCTACTCGCAATTATAATTTACCACTCATAATAGAACGAATCCTTGAAGGATAGGGCTCTAAGTTGAGGGTGTAGATCCCACAAAGACTACATAGGTATAACTCGCTAAAGGTTGAGGGTTGGTTCTTGTTTAAATCACAACCGGGTGTGGTTGTTTTATTACTCTAATTTGAAAGCATAAAAGATAATTAAAATACAAAGTTGAGAGAAGAGTTAAGGACTAGGGGGTGAGACTTCACCACTAGCCTCGTAGTATGCCACACTTTTAATAAATTGAGAGAATTCATGCAATTGTGTACTAATTGACGCGTTGACAAGTCCCACATACAACGACGTCGCCAAGAGAATACACACACCTTAATATACTATAATCCATCTTCGAAAAGTGTAATTTTCCTACCTACCTACTTACCTAATTGCCTAAGTGTAACTAAATCACCGTCTCTAAGCATGGACTATGCAAATCTAGTTATGCATGTTATAGTCAAAATTAGTCTCAAGCCAACACTTGTATTCCTTATAAAAATTACAAGTGTTTGACGATCATGTGAGGAATTTAAGCATTCTAAGACAAAAAGATAAATTACAACACATGAACATGAAGAAATTGTAACTTATATTGATACATAAAGCTCAAGGCAAGAGACATATACACAACAATACATAAAATGTAGAGAAGGATTAGTTGATCATGGTGGGCCGGAAGCACTCCATA
This sequence comes from Cornus controversa, assembly GCA_026545225.1. NCBI lineage: Eukaryota > Viridiplantae > Streptophyta > Magnoliopsida > Cornales > Cornaceae > Cornus > Cornus controversa. The sequence continues at coordinate 32,723,827 of CM048854.1, forward strand.
GACAGAGATGGTCCTGTGCTCAAAATGGTCTTCAAGACCTTACAAAGCCCTCTTTGAAACTTTCTGTAATACCCCAGAATTTTGACGTCATTTACTTTATAATTTAAATGCCTTATATTATTTTATCATTTTATGTGAATTTCTTTGCCTTTCTATTTTTATCATTTTATGTGAATTGTTTTCTTTTATATTTTTATCATTTCATGTGAATTGTTAAGTTTGATATTTTATCATTTCATGTGAATTGTTTGGTCTTTATACATTTTATTAATTTATGTAAATTGCATTGCCTTTATATTTTTATCACTTTATGTGAAATTTTCATTGATTGTGTATTATATGATTTAAATATTTTAAATGTTTTAGATTGGGCTAGGGAGGAATCTGGGTTGGAATGGTTGGGTTAGGGGTATACTTAAGTTGATGGGCCAGGGTTATGGTTATATTATTTTATTTTATTTTATAGTGTTTTAGTTTATTTAGTTTTTAGAAAAAATAGAATAATAATAATAATTAAGTCAAAAGAAAATAGGAGACTAGGGTTTTTGCTGTTTGTTTTACGCACAGAAACCAATAGAGTAAACGAAAGAGAGAAGGGAGTGAATGAGCGATCGAGTGAACGAGTTTTTGAATCGTCAAAGAGGCAAGTTTGATTATTCTCTTCCCCTTTAAATCCGTATGCATTGTCTAGGTTTTGAGTCTATGATTATTCTTGAAATTTTTGTTTATCTAATTATATGTTAATTGGTGTTGTTTTCTGTTGAATTAAATTCGTGAGATTTGCTATGCCAATTGAATATATGTGAAGAATTTATATATGAACAGGTTTATGCATATATATGTGTGTATATATATATATGATATGTGTGTAATACGTATGAAAATCACAATAGCATGGATCTAGGAGGGTGAAGGATGTTTATTTGTATCTGTTATGTTATGGATTGCATGGGTAAACAACCCTTGACCGTTAGAAAATCAGATCGTTAGAGAATTTGATTTTAATTTTTGAAAATTTTGCGAAAAACCCTAGAACTTGTGAATTGGGAGTTTTCAATTCAGACCATTTCGGATGGGGCTTTTCCACCAATAGGTAGCCAACGTCGAGAGGAGTAGAATGATGCAAAAATGGAGGCGAACAGTGGCCAAAGTTGGCCGAACCATCCCCGAAAAGTCCCCAGCACAGGTGCTTCCCCACTCGCTGGTGCCGGGAAAGGAATTTTTGGGCCCCAATCGCCAGGAAAGGAATTTTTGTATTTTTGAAATTTTTGGAAAAACTTGAAAATTCGAAAAAAAAAATTAAAAATATTTTTATAATTCCAAAAATTCCAAAAATTTTATGTCAACTTCCTGGGGGTTTAACGAGCTTGGATTTTAAATTTCATGTCGAAATTATTTCCTCTTGTTTTTAAATTAATTTTTGAAATGTCTAAAAATTGAGTTTTTCACCTTCTTTTATTTTAGAAAACACTTCAAAATTTTAGAAATTTTGCAAATTTTTACTGTAACTTCCTGGAGGTTAAATGAACTTGGATTTAAATTTTTATATTTAAATGAGCTCCCCTTGCAGTGAAATTAATTTTTAAAGTGTCTAAAAATTGAGTTTCTCACCTTCTTTTATCTTAAAAAATATTTTAAAATTCTAGAAAATTCTAAAAAATTCAGGTAACTTTATAGGGATGAAATACACTTGGATTTTAAATTTTAGATGGAAATAAGTTTCTGTTATGGTTTTGTCAATTTTAAAGTATGCCTTAAAACTATGTTTATTTTCCTTTTACTGGAAAAATATTTTTTAAAATTCTCAAAAATTCCAGAAAATTCCAAAATGATTAAAGATGGTTCTTAGAAGCAGAATAGGCCAAAAACCTATATTAGAGTTAGCTTTAGACTCCCTTGAAGATTTGAGTGCATTGGAGACTTGGTTGGGTATTTGATCTGTAATAGATGGTCGTGTTATTTCATTGTCTTAACGGTTTTCTTCTTGAAGTTATAATTATCCATAATAAATTTGGTATAGTTTATTTTGTGTACGAGTTATCTCCTTATGATGTTTGGATGTTTGATTATTTAAATACTTATGTCTTGTGCATTTTCAATAATTGTGCACCTTATTCTTATTTATGTTGTAATTTGGTTTGGGAGGCATGTAAGGATTTTTAGGACATTTTAGGATTTTCAATACCTATTAAGGTATCTAAAATTAAAGGGGGCATGTAAGGATTGTCAGGGCATGTCAGGATTTTCAATATCTATTAAGGTATCTAAAATTAAAGGAGGCATGTAAGGATTGCCAGGGCATGTTAGGATTGCCAATACCTATTAAGGTATCTAAAATTAAAGGTGGAATGTAAGGATTGCCAGGGTATGTCAGGATTGCCAATACCTATTAAGGTATCTAAAATTAAAAGAGGCATGTAAGGATTGCTGAGGCATGTTAGGATTGCCAATACCTATTAAGGTATCTAAAATTAAAGGAGGCATGTAAGGAATGCCAGGGCATGTCAGGATTGCCAATACCTATTAAGGTATCTCAAATTTAAGGAGGCATGTAAGGATTGTCATGAGCATATCAGGATTGCTTTAACTTGATAAAATATATGTGTATGTTTTTGTATCCTGTACTTAAAGAATGTGTTCACTTTTGCATGATAAGGGTTTTGATAGAACATTGTAAAGGATGGTTGTTATTTTGAAAACATGAACTGGTTGAAGAAGGACTTGTATGTTATATATATATATATTCCTCTTGTGACCCTCATTCTGTAGGTATGTATATTGGTTCTCTGATTGGGATGTAATAGATAGGACTTGCTCATGGGTTTAACCCACTTTGTTGATATTTTAAGTCTCAGACAGGTTTCACCGCGAGGATAGAATTTTAGGGTTGGTTATGGCAGACATCTCTTCTCATCAGTCTCAGGGTAGGAGTTTATCATCGTTTTCAAGAATTCAAACCATGAACTGTGACATATAAATTTGTAATTGGCATATTTCAATGATCAAAACCTGAATGATCGAGTTGTAAGTTTCATGATATTTTATGTAACCGATCATCGACATCTTCGAGCTGACACTCAAGTGCATGGAAGCCGACAAATCAATTAGAACACCATATAGTACAGGTAAGTATGGTGAGGACACTCTGCACTTTTTAGTTCCGAGCCTATTTTGAAAAACCAGGGGTTAAATGAAAAGTTTAGGATTTTTCAAAGTAGGACCGGTCCCCAATATTTAGGACCGGTCCAACTTTTCTCGGTAAGATGGGTTCTGCAGGTTTTCAAAAAGTCCCACCGGTCCTATTTATTTGGCACCGGTCCAACTTAGCCTGTTCCAAATAGGAAATAAATTTTGACGGAAATTCTGATTCCTATTGGGTTTGAAACTTCTAAGAAAGTTCTATTTTGGTATTTAACTTCTTTTCCAAGTAGAATTAGGACTTCCTTGCCTATATATATGTATCCATATTTTCTCTACAATGGTGTGAAAAGGAGCCCTGAAAAATTAATATTTTAGAGAGAGAAAGTATATACAGTATAATTAGGGCTATATATTTTTAAGAACACACATCCATACTACACGAGTGATTTTTAGGATGGAGTTCTACTTCTGATTAGCTGCTCAGAGACTGCATCAAATCTATTTGCTGATCAGAACATTAGATTGAAGGTTCTTCGCTTGCTTGCTTGCTGAGGAAGAAAGGTGACCAGATTGCACTACGAAGGGAACAAAATACTTGCTGAGTATTTTTGTTCTTCCAGCAACCTTTCTGTAAGGGTGGTGACGTTAGCCGGAAGTCTGCAGCAGTTGGACGTGTTGTCGCAATCATAAGCCTGAGGTGTTCCGCATCAGATCCTTGACAGAGTGAAGAGGGGTGTGAGACTGAGACAGAGTCTGTTGTACTTTGCTTCATCATAGTGAATTGGTTTCCTGAGGCGTGCCGCCTCCCTCCGTGGTTTTTCTCGCCTTGGGTTTCCACGTATATCTGGTGCATTCTTTTCTTTACTTGCACTTTACTTATTTGCTTGCTTTAATTGTTTAATTAATTGGACTTAAAATTGAATTAATTAAAAATTAAGCAAACGAGCAAGTGATCTTATTCACCCCCTCTCTAGGTTCTAAAATACTTTTCGCAACCTCTTTCGCACCGCGCAACTCACAATTGGTATCAGAGCAGTGTTCTCTAATTTGTGAGTAGTTCCTTGCGAAGTTTTTTTTTAATCAAAATTTATTTTTATTTTCAAAAATTACTATGGAATCTAGTATGAAAGAGGGTGGATCGATTCAGCGAACTCTTTTGTTTGATGGTTCAAATTATACTTTCTGGAAGTCTCGCATGAAAGCCTTTTTAAAATCTCAAGGAGAGAGAGTTTGGATGGCTGTAGAGAATGGCTATAAAATTTCTACCATTACAACTGGTGATGGTGATGCTGTTGTGACTGTAGAAAAGGATAAGGCAACATGGTCTAATGCTGAACATGAAGATGCAAATAATAACAACAAGGGTTTATATGCTATGTTTAATTCTGTTGTTCCTTCTGAATTTGCTAGAATTTCTGAGTGTTCCACTTCGAAAGAAGCATGAAATATTTTACAGGTCACTCATGAGGGTACCACCAAGGTAAGGAGATCTAAGCTACAAATGCTTGCCACTAAATTTGAAACAATTAGAATGGATGAAGATGAGATGTTTTCTGATTTTTATTCTAAGCTTAATGATATTGTTCAAAGTAGTGCTAACCTTGGAGAGAAAATTCCTTCTTTTCAGATTATTAGAAAAATCATGAGATCATTGCCTGATAGGTTCCAAGCTAAGTTGGAAGCCTTAGATGAAAGCAGAGATATAGATTCTATGGAGGTGGCTGAGTTAGTTGGATCAATTCAAACTTTTGAGATGAAATATCCAAAGCTTCAGAAATCAAAAAATTTGGCTTTAAAAACATCAAAGACTTCAAAGTCTTCAAGTTTGTCAAATTGTTCAAATTCTTCAAAATCTGAAGTTGAAAAAATTGAAAGGTTTGAATATGATTCAGATAATGATGTTACACTCCTTGCTAGGAAATTTAGAAAGATTCTTGAATATGAAAAAGGTAAAAATTTGAGAAATGGAAATCCTTCTAAATTCCGGAATCAAAGCTCATCATCCAAAGGTAAGGAAAGGAAAGAGAAAGAAGAGGACTCTAAGGAAATTGAGGTTACGTGTTGGACATGTGGTGGTAAAGGACACACATCTAATCAATGTCCAAGTCCTAAGAAAAATAGCTTTAGTGCAAAGAAAATTTCAAACAAGAAAGTTATGAAAGCTATTATTTCTGAGTCTGAATCTTCTAACTCTGATAGTGATTCTTCTGTTGAGAATGACTCTCTTGCTTTTGTTGCTTTATTGAATGGTGATATTGCTAATGATTCTTCCTCTGATGTAGGTGAAACAGAGATGTACACTACTCTCAGTCAAGTAGGGTCTGATGATTCAGAAGATGAGCAGTCTGATGTAGAACCATGTGACAGCAAGCTGCCAGAACTGTTTGAGAAATTGCTGGAAGCTTATAATAAAAAATCTGAGAAGCTGAAGCAAAAAAAATTTGAGAAAGAGACATTGAAGAAAAAGAATGAAGATCAAGTGAAGTTGATTGAAGGAAGTAAAGCTGAAATTCTGAATCTTCGAGGCAAAGTCAAGTTTCTCGAAAGCGAGGTAAGTCAAGCTATTTCTGCTAAAGATGTTCTTATTGCTAGAATTAATTTTCTTGAGTCTGAATTGAGAAAATCACAAGAGAAATTAATTGATTTTACTTCTAGGCAGATTAAGCTTGATAGCATGATTAGTGTTGGTAAGCCTGTAGGAGATAAAACTGGATTAGGTTTTGTTGGGTCATCGTCTAAGGGAAAAACTATTTTTGTTAAACCCAAGAATTTGATTGTGTCTGAACCCAAACCTAAGTCTCAAGTTGAGTCTGTGCATGCTAAAGTTGTGTCCAATGTGTTGTATTGTACTTTTTGTGGTAAGACTGGACATAGTCAACACTATTGCTATAAAAAGAGAAAACATTCTAATTCTGATTTACATGTGCATAATTCTTTTGTTAAGAATAGGGTTCATGCTAAAAAGCCACATTATTGGAACAAACCCAAAAATTCTCAAGATAAAAAGAATTCAAATAAAAAGAAGAATGTTTTTGGTTCTCCACAATTCTTTCCTGATAAATTGCATGTTAAAACTATCTGGATGAAAAAGGAAGATTTGGAGAAGTTTGTGCCTGTTGATACTATGGGATTTATTCCTAATAGGTCTTTGGGTGCAAAATCCCCTAACTAGGTCATTAGGACTTTGATGGTCATGGACTGAGCTTATGTTCATTTACTTGTTTTCCATTGGACCATATTTTTTTTGTTAGGTTTGTTTATTTTTAGTAATAATCATATGAGATTATGATAATTATATTTTTCTGAGAAATAATGTGATTTCTTTATATTTCTTTTTAATTTCACTTTGATTTGTGAATGCATAATTGGGACACTTAGTTTGTCAATAAATGAAGTGCTTGATTTTATGATCTAAACATTGATAACCAATGTGCTATATTTATGTCTGTTTAGAGGTAAATCTTGTGAGTCCATACAATTTGTGCACTAGTCCAACTCTGAGAGAATTGATTGAAAACTAATGTGAAGTTGACTAGAATATATTGTATGAGTAGCATTGAAAGCTTAAATGATCAATAAAAAAAAATGATGAAAAAAAAATATTTTTATTCAGCATGAAAAGAAAAAGAAAAAGAAATTTGCTGAATATCTAAGACAAAAGGAAAAGGCTACCTTCGTGATGTGTTCGTAACTTCCACTACAATGTAAATCTCCAATGAGATATCTTTAAAAATTTAAAGAGTTGTTTTGAGGAAAATAGCTGGCTACCCGTAAGAGTGAAAGCCACCGTCTTAGAAAAAGAAAAAAAAATGATGAATGAAAAATAAATGATTGATCTTGTGGAGTTATATTTGCTTATTATCCAATATATTTTAGATGATGAATCAAAGGAATTTGATTAATTTTTGATGAAGTTGGATTGCACACACACACATGGATTTATTAGATGAATTTCTAAATTTTTATAAATATTTGTGTGTTGAAAGTTGTGTCATGATCATGAATTTGAGAATCAATTTTATGGATGAATTATGGGTTTTAAAATTCTGCGTTTATGAATGTGTGAAATTTTTCAGAAATTTTAGAACTCATGTTATTCTCTGAAAAATGCATTTTGATTATTCTCATGAGATTATTCATGTTTTAGTGTTATTTTTTTCTTTTGAAAAAAAAATTTTCAAAAAAAAAATTCAAAAAAATGTTTATTTTGATTTTGTGTTTATTTTTCACTCTTTATGTGCTAAATCAGATTGAAAAGATGTGTTTTTGGTGAATTAAAAGTCCAAAGTGTAATTTTTCATAATTCACAAAGTTGGACCGGTCCCCATTATTGAGCACCGGTCGCACTTCTGCAGGTTCTGAGGAACAGAAAGAAGTTGGACCGGTCCCCAAATATGAGGACCGGTCGCACTTAGCGGATACCCAGTTTTGATAAAATTTTGCGCGTGCTGTGTTGTTTTAAATCCCTCATTCACTCTCACACGCACACACACTCATATCTCACTCTCACTCAATCTCTCTAACTTTAAAACTCTCCAACTCACATAAGCTTCTCTTCATCTATTTTTTCTTTTTAATTTGTGATTACTGGAGGTTGGGATTAAACTGGTGGAGGATTGTGGTGTTTGTGGTTTATTGATTGTTGATTTGGGAAAGTTTGAACAAACAAATAGCTTTGACATTTGGGGATTTTGCACTTGCACACCAAGTGTTCGACAATTTGACTCAATGGAACTTTTGTCGTTATTTTTGGTCCCGTTCATTGTAGTTCTTATGGCACGAAAGAGGGGACGTACTGAGGCGTCTACCAGTGATGAGAATCGAATTGTATTCACATTAGACATGTTTGAAGATGAGTTCAATTTCAATAATTTTGTGAATATAATAGGGTGCCGGGCTATGAGGATTGAAAGGCGAGTCAATCTTGCGATAATCAAGCGCAAATGGGAGATGGATTTTGTGCAATACTTTGAAGACAATGGTTGGGAGTCTCTTTGTGATCTTAGAGAAATTGTAAAGCCTGACATGGTCCGATATTTTTATGGCAACATGATTACATCAAGTTTGGACGACCTAATGTTTGTGACCAAATGTTATGGTGTTCGTGTTGAGGTCACCAAGGCCACAATTGCCAATGTGTTAGGTATTGCAGAGAATGAAAATGGCATTGTATTGCCATATCAAGTTGAGGATCCAAACAGACCGAGCATGGATGATATGATTAGAGAGTTGTGCATACCCGAAGCCCCACGGCTAGTAGACAGATTGCCTTCACTCTACCTTACCGATGAGGTCTCGGCTTTGAACTTGATAGTCTCGTACAATTTAGATCCTCATGACCACAAGGGTAATTTGATTAAGAGTAGAGCTGAGATTCTTTATCACATTGTTCGAGGAGATCCGATCAATCTTCCCGCAACAATTATGCGTACCATGATCTTAGCCACTCGACATTCTAGGTCTTCATCAGCCTTACCTTTTCCACAGATAGTGATGGCTATTTTGAGGGATACTAGGGTTCGTATTCCAGATAGAGCTAATATTGAGAAACCGAAAGGGATGATTGATGCCACATCAATTACTCGCTCGGTAAACAAGAAGGAAAAGGACAGAAAGGCCTATGAGCTCAGTCAAGGAGCTGGTCAGGCTGTGTCTGGGGGTCGAGGAGTTTTCCAACTTCCTGCGACTGACATACTCGTGACGGCCAATCAGATGAACCAAGTTCTCAGGTTCATTCAACAAGGGTTTGATCGCCTACATGCTAGGATAGACAAGCTTGACCCTACTGGTTCTGATGAGTCTGCTGATGAGCTTGACTAGACTTAGACTTTAGGTTTTGATATCTTTTGTTCTAGACTATGGTTGACTGATTTATCATTGATGTCTGGATATTTAGTTTTGTTTATTTCATCAACTGATATATTTTGGATATTTATTTGATCAGTGATGATGATTATGGTTCATTATTATCTTCTATGTGCTTCATGATTTATCTGTTTATCTTTATCTATAATTTTTGTTAGCTCTTTGTCAATTTGTTCCAAAAAGGGGGAGATAATATTGTTGACAAAGGGGGATAAATATTTATCAGATTAAGGGGGAGATATTGATATATGATTATCTTTCTTTATTAAGCTTTTCACAGGTTGTGTTGTTTAAGAGATGTGCAGGTACAACAGGTTTTTACTAACCGTCTTGAACACACAAGTAAAGCTTCTGATGATCAGTTCTATATTTCTGTGTATTTGGGCTAATTTGTAATCTAATTTTTCCAATGGGTTAGGTTATTGATTGTCTAAGTGGTTTTGTCACGAAATTGCCAAAGAGGGAGATTGTGACATATAAATTTGTAATTGGCATATTTCGATGATCAAAACCTGAATGATCGAATTGTAAGTTTCATGATATTTTATGTAACCGATCATCGACATCTTCGAGCTGACACTCAAGTGCATGGAAGCCGACAAATCAATTAGAACACCATATAATACAGGTAAGTATGGTGAGGACACTTTGCACTTTTTAGTTCCGAGCCTATTTTGAAAAACCAGGGGTTAAATGAAAAGTTTAGGATTTTTCAAAGTAGGACCGGTCCCCAATATTTAGGACCGGTCCAACTTTTCTCGGTAAGATGGGTTCTGCAGGTTTTCAAAAAGTCCCACCGGTCCTATTTATTTGGCACCGGTCCAACTTAGCCTGTTCCAAATAGGAAATAAATTTTGACGGAAATTCTGATTCCTATTGGGTTTGAAACTTCTAAGAAAGTTCTATTTTGGTATTTAACTTCTTTTCCAAGTAGAATTAGGACTTCCTTGCCTATATATATGTATCCATATTTTCTCTACAATGGTGTGAAAAGGAGCCCTGAAAAATTAATATTTTAGAGAGAGAAAGTATATACAGTATAATTAGGGCTATATATTTTTAAGAACACATATCCATACTACACGAGTGATTTTTAGGATGGTGTTCTACTTCTGATTAGCTGCTCAGAGACTGCATCAAATCTATTTGCTGATCAGAACATTGGATTGAAGGTTCTTCGCTTGCTTGCTTGCTGAGGAAGAAAGGTGACCAGATTGCACTACGAAGGGAACAAAATACTTGCTGAGTATTTTTGTTCTTCCAGCAACCTTTCTGTAAGGGTGGTGACGTTAGCCGAAAGTCTGCAGCAGTTGGACGTGTTGTCGCAATCATAAGCCTGAGGTGTTCCGCATCAGATCCTTGACAGAGTGAAGAGGGGTGTGAGACTGAGACAGAGTCTGTTGTACTTTGCTTCATCATAGTGAATTGGTTTCCTGAGGCGTGCTGCCTCCCTCCGTGGTTTTTTCCGCCTTGGGTTTCCACGTATATCTGGTGCATTCTTTTCTTTACTTGCACTTTACTTATTTGCTTACTTTAATTGTTTAATTAATTGGACTTAAAATTGAATTAATTAAAAATTAAGCAAACAAGCAAGTGATCCTATTCACCCCCCCTCTAGGTTCTAAAATACTTTTCGCAACCGCTTCCGCACCGCGCAACTCACATGAACTTTATGGAAACTTTGGTTATTGGTTTTAATTTAGGGTTGCAAACTTTTGTTCTTTCTGGTTAAGGGGCCCTTGGGTTACGGGACTTCTAAATTGTATTACCAGACACGTACTCATTTATTTAATGTTATTTTAATTCATAGGAACTTTCTATTCTACTTTTAGAAATTATTTCATTCTGTCTTTTGTCTTCTATGCTTATTGCTATCAGTTGTTAGTATCCCTCAAGTTTTATGTATGAGACTGGCCACCTCATGCGCAAAATTTTGTGGGGGTATTTCACTTTTCCTCTCTAGAACTTCACTTTCTCTCTCTAGAATTCTATATATGCTCTCTCTCTTACAAGAATTGTGATATATCCCATTATTACATATTTCCTAGCTATATATCTGATTTGAGGCTCAAGATATCACTGAAATTTCGTTCAAGGCTTTATCCAAGCAAAATTGGACAAGTGGCAAGTGAAGAAAATATCTGTAGAAAAATATCTTCTGCAGGAATGGACAATGCATCGAAGTAGGGACTTCGATGCATCGAAGCTGCGATGCATCAAAGTAGGTACTTCGATGCATCGATCTCTCCTTCTTCTGCAGGATCTTCAACTTTTTAGTTTTCTGACTCCGGTCTTGACATGCCATTCACTATTCCTTGATATGAACTTTTCATGAAGCATGATAAGACATAGGGATTCACTCCTGAACTAATAAAGGAGTCGAATTATGCCGAATTCTGAGTTTGAACCTGAAATCAACAAAAACACGTAAAAACTATACAATATGTGCAACTATATGATCAAAATACATAAGTAAATGCGCAAAAATGTACAACATTCAACGCTTATCATGTACAAAGTGACTTCAAAAGAAACACATAGGGGACCCGGAGGTCAGAGGCATGATAATTGGTGTTCCGCTTATACATTCTTTAAATTGTAAAGTTATGAGGCAAAAATCTAATATACAGAAAAATTAATGACATGTTTCCATTTCTTACAGTTTCACAAATGTAAAGAAATTCATACAGAATAATCAAACATCAACCCTGGCTATCTATAATAATTCGTCTTTCACCTCATTATGATCATCAAGAAGCATATCCAATGTAATGCAATTTCACATTTGTAATGGAACTAGCTGCAAAAATAATGTGCTTGAATGTTAATTTTGACATAATTTGTTTGGTAAATCATGCTGGAATAATGCATTCATACCATCAACAATTTTAGCTCTTGCAGGCCATTAAAGACTTTCATGTAGTGCATCATGAATAATACACCACAGCTAGCCCTAAAATAATGTAGATTCAAAATAATCAAGTTTTCAATCCCAGTGAAGTCACAAGCACAGATCTTAACTGAAATTGTTTTCCTCATGGCATTATTTTCAAGCATAAACTAGGACATAGAGATCAATAAGTTTGATAAAATTTATAAACGCTAAAACAAGGATTTCATACCCATCGAATTATTTGGGAACCTTGACAATGCATGTTTTGAATGTTCCCAAATTCTTTTTCAAAACAGTTTCCAAAAAATCGACTTGCAATTCAATAGGAAATTCATAGAGTTTATTTGACAGCAATCAAACTTATTGCAGTTATTTAAATAACATTACCATTTTTGGCCCATGGTATACATGTTGTCCTCTCTTCAAAAAGTCGAGATAGTAAATCATCTGGTTCTTCAAATCAACAATGAATAGGACCAATGCCTATCATCTATGGATAAGGGGAAGAAAAACTGAAACATGTGATATAGAAACCTTGTATGAGTCTAGTGTTTTCAAAACTCTATAGGATCGACATAAAAAACACGCATGCATACACACATACACACCCTTGTATACTTCTGAAAAGATCTTCTTTAATCCACCATCCACCTCTATAGTGCTCCCATATATAAGTATATCTTTCGTAGCACGATCCCTCAGATTGTTCATCATCATGATTTTGATCAATTATGACTGTACGCATAAAATTAACAATTGCATTGGTAAATTTTGATGCATGGAATGAAATAATAACCATATACCTCACACAGTCTATCGCAACAAAGTAGGCAAAGTACCACCAAGGTCTCCCAGCCTGCCACGACGACGTTAGTAAGACTCTAGATAACATATCGACTACCTGGAACATGACGTTGATTAATTGTCAATGGCCTTATTTTAAAAGTACTTGTAATACCCCGCTCCAACACATGGTATGATATTGTTCGCTTTGGGCCTAAGCCCGCACGGTTTTGCTCTTGGGTTTTACCCCAAAAAGCCTCATACCATTTGAAGAGAACACACTACATATAAGCATATCCCCTTCTCCACACTGAGGCGATATGGGATTGAGTAATCCTAACATGCCCCAGTAATCCACCCCGCGAATGATTACAATTCACCCCCTATGAGGCCCGACGTCCTCATCGGCACACTTCCGACTGGGTTCAGGCTCTGATACCAACTGTAATACCCCTCTCCACCTCATGGTATGATATTGTCCACTTTGGGCCTAAGCCCTCACGGTTTTGCTCTTGGATTTTACCCCAAAAAGCCTCATACCATTTGAAAAGAACACACTACATATAAGCACATCCCCTTCTCCATACCCAAGCGATGTGGGATTGAGCAATCCTAACATGCCCCAGCAGCAATCCTGACATGCCCCGGTAATCCACCTCGCGGGTGATTACAGTACTACTAATTAACTATCCATTATTAGAATCACACTCACTAGGGACTCGATCCAGTTATTGCTTAATAATTTATATAACTCATGCCAAGTGATGCTGTAATTGTGCATTATCACCAAAGATTCACTGCAAATTGAAGACATGTGGAGGTGGTCAGTAAACACTAATTATGTATAGAGGTGGTGAGCAAAATGAAGACATCAAGAATATAAATGTGCACATATTTTACTAGCACATTGGTATCTGTTACTAAGCTCAAAACACCTCATTCATCTTTCGTTAGACCTTTGTGTTTTTTAAATGTTTTCGCCAACTATGGTGATTTTTGAGATGGACCATGTCGCCTTGGTCCAGTGGGCTTTCCTCTCATTAATAGAGTCTGGAAATCATTAGGATCTACAAATGGATGGTCTAACATAATGAGGAAATCATTATCATCCAAATCTCTTTTCCTTTTCAAACCAATTTCTCGATTCTTTTCCAATATTTCTTCAGCCAAAGTATGTATCATTATATCTTCTTTTTTCCCATCACCACTCATTTTCGGAGACAAATTCTCTTCATCAAACCATTCATCAATCTCATCTTCCTTAAACTGTAATCTCTTTCTAAAATTTGATTGTTCACTTTCATCATCTTGCACACTCATAAGAGCCTGTGCTGCCATCTCATCCTTATTGCGTTCTTCAAAATCATTTTGGTCAGACTTTTCTTCTTCTCTTGTCCCTTTTATGGACTCTCCTTCTCTTTCATTATCTTCCCCCACCCTCTCCACAAAATTACTAATATTTTGTTGAAATTCATTCTGTTGTGGCACATAATTTACATTAACTGAGGCTTCATGTGCAGATGGTCTTTTGCTGGTATTGCGTCTACCACTAGAGCCTAAGTCTTCTTGTGGAGATGGTGTTTTCTTGTCATTGCGTCTGCCACTCCTTAGTTTACCACGAATAGCTTGAAATTTTCTCTCCGGCTGAAAGCTTATCTGATGGACATCCTTCAAGTCTCCCTCCATACGACATTTTAAGACATCGATTTGATGGAGATCCTTCTCCACATCATTCAAGATGTCCTGTATAACCACACATTCATGAAAGATTACAACAACAAATTATCTTACTTAAGTAGGTAGAGAACAACACATAATGTATCATGAGGATTTACCTCAATGCCGATATCATCGAATGAATGTGGATCATGTGGATCATCACTTCTGTCCTCGTTGACATTTTTCAAATGGGAAGGTTGGATCATTGAAGGGTGGTTGTAGACACCACGTTAATAATTTGATAATTCATATGTCAAGATAATAGAATAAATTGACTGTGCATGAAAAAATTTATGAACCAAGTTTTCATTACCAGACTTGTTGCATGTCCAACTATGCTTGCAATACTATCTTCCAACTCTTTCTCATAAACTCTCTCAATAAGCTGCTAAGAATTTAATATAATGCGAAAAATATTACATAAATAGCAAATACATATATTAAATTATTTTATGATAATGCAATATATCATGTTACCTTTCTTTCACCAAAACCACCAAGTTCCTCTACTTCATACTTTAGCTGGTCCCTTACTAACTGGTCCGTCCAAGACGAAGGCACATGCTGCTTCAAATTTGGCTTCGGACAGAAAATATCACCTTCAAGCTGAACCAGATACAAAAGCTACATGTTAATTGAAAGACATGACCAAATCATCAACCAACCATCATTATTTAAATTTAATAATTTAATTACATATGGGACTCATACCTGTAAGAAAAGGACACAGCCATTGCAGTTTCTCCGAATGGTCTTTTTTTGGAATTTCTCAATACCCTTAAACAGATTATTTAGGACATACTCTACCATGCCGTATTAGTTGATATCACACACATTATCGACCACTTTAAGAAACTTCTTCTGCGCAGAGTGATATGTGATTGGCGACAATATGCATCCACATGCATAGAGTACAAAGAGTCGCTTGAAGTGGTCATCGGCAGGCCAGTTCCCCCAGTCAGCAAGCCTCTTAGCCAAATGTGTGTTTTTCAAACCATCATTCATTAAATAATCATTTTTTGCCCAGTCCAACCTATCTTAATCAACCTCATCTTCAGAGGGCACCTTCAATTGGCCATTCGGAATACCAAGGATGTCTTCAACATCTCTTGCAGTTATCTTGATAAAGTTCTAACCAATGCGCAAACAGGAAAGACTGACTGTGACATTCCTTAACAAGTAATCACAAAGATCATGGTTGAGGTGTGCACATTTCAACCGCAAAAGACCACCAAAGCC
This sequence comes from Cornus controversa, assembly GCA_026545225.1. NCBI lineage: Eukaryota > Viridiplantae > Streptophyta > Magnoliopsida > Cornales > Cornaceae > Cornus > Cornus controversa. Next base: position 32,739,467 of record CM048854.1, read on the forward strand.
AATTTCACGAATGGCTTCTACCTTCTCCTTGTCAAATTTGGATTTCAATTCAACAAAGCTGTGGGCAGGAGAGTTGCTAACTCTAGGATCCTGCAACAAGTTACAAAATAATAAACTATTAACACAGTCTGCATTATTGGTTTATTGATTTTGAATAGTTGCATAATCGAATATAAAAAAAGCCTTACTGCCTTGGCAGGGGCTTGTTCTTTGTTATGGAATTTTTGGCTTCTATAGTAAGCTTCTAGAGATATTATGTGCTGCTCTATATATGGCATTTTGTCTTCTTCAGTCATTCTTCTCCATATATCAGCAGCCTCTTTATTCAGCTTTGTTATTGTACTGCCCTTCCTAGTGTTTTTTTTATTATAATCATTCCTGATGAATACAACATTATATCAATACCATAGTATAAAATAGGATACCAATATCATAGTATCATGTATCATCGACAAAACAAAATCAAAATGTGCTCATGCACATAATACTTCAATAAATAAATAGAATATGAACATGTACTTAAAAAGAATCCAAGCAGGTGGTGGCTTGTTTGTTATGACTTCTATATCATAAGAACTTATATTTTCTTCATCAATGAGGCGCATTCGATTTTTTGAAGAAACATTCTTCTTCCGCAGGACATTCCGAGTACCGCCTCCAGCCATGTGAGTAGTTACTAAGATAAAATTACACTTCAATTAGCACAACCTCAAACAATACCAACTCACAACTAATTAATGGTAATTAAGCAAAAAATTTACTATCAAATGTATGACAATGAAGTAATTAATCTCTCTTCTAAACTGGACTGAGGAAGATTAATTTTTTTCTGAGTATCACCATTGTTTAATTTGTTTGATCAAATGGTTTACAACAAAAAAATTATTAGAACAAATTTTTGACATAAAACTAGTTCGCTCATTAATGTAGTGTATAAAAATTATTGCACTCAAGTGTGTAATTGAATAATATTAGTTTAAATGAAATAAAAGTGTTTATTAGTATAACTAATATATTGAATTTACAAATAAACTAGTTTACCTTCAAACAATCAATCTCATAATAATACTATGGTTTGAAAACAATATCAAGGTTAGGGTGGTTTTACTAACAATTTCACGACAATAAAAGAATTTAAATCCTACACCCCAAAAAATATGAAAATATTATATGAACTTATATTACTTATTTATAGATCAACTACTTTGAAATGTCTAATAAAATTATTTAATTGATGAATAAGTGTGTTTAAATTGTTTGTTACATGAATTAATATATTTGTGTAAAACTTTGTTATTATTTCCCTCCATAATATTGTTTAAAAACAATTTCATAACAAAATTAGGGTTTAAAAACACAATTTTGTATCATTGTCTAGTATAACAAACAAATATAAGGGTTCTAACTACTAGCTGGGCGGTTGACAATTTGAACCCAGGTGTTGAAAACCCTAATCTATTTTTTTGAAACCTACATAACATTTATTTTTATATTAATTTCAACAAAATATTATTAATTTGAGATTTATAAAACCCAACTTTTCAAAATACTCAATTTTGTTTAACCTAATCTGCTTTTTGAACAAAATTTCATAACAAAATTAGGGTTTTGCTTCGACGTAAGATGAGAGATATTACTTACAGATAGAGGATGATTAATTTTGCTCTGAGCACGACTTCTCGCTGCCCAATTTGCAGAGAGAGAAGATGACAATTGGAGAGAGAGATTACTTTACGAAAGCCCACGTGCACGACTAGTAGCCCCAAGAGGAAAGGTCGATGATTAATTTTTCGTCGAAACGCGCGACTTTCGGCTGCCCCAATTTGGAGAGAGAGAAGATGAGAGAGCGTCAGAGAGATTACTTCGCGACAGCCCACATAAACGACTTCTGTGATGTATTGCATAGCACCAATTTGCAAAGATAGAAGATTACTTTACTCTTGCAAAGATAGAAGATTACTCTGTGTGTAAGAGTTTACTCTGTGTGGGAGATGGCCGGAGTTTGCCGCCAAGGAGGATGATGATGAGTTTGCCGCCACATGCACATATTCCGGAACTGTAATTAATTTGATAAGACAGTATTAATATTATTTTAATCAATTTTACTATTTGTTAAAGTTATATCACCGTTATATAACTGTTATGCCACCGTTTATATATTTCGATTGTTCACACAGACACTGCGCCATCTACTGCAGACGATTCGGGCTCCATACGTTGACATATATACCTTAGCATATATCCATACAAACGACATGTATAAGTCAATAGTTGAAGGTAAGCAAATCACTTTATTTGCATTTAAATTTACATATCTATATGGACACTAGGACAGTGAATCACCAAATTCGTTCACCATTTTTCTTAAGAAAAAAAGAAAAGTATGAGTATGAAGGAATAGGTTTGTTTTACGCCCAAAAATACTAGTCACGTGTTTGATCTTTCATTTGGAGTGCTACAAATAGCCTGCCTTTTTGACATGTAACGCACACATTCAACACATATATTTTTTAAAAAAAATTTATTTGGGATACATGACAATCTCAATGTCCAAAAAATTTATCAAAGACAATTATTATGCCAAAGTACATTATAAATATCATTGAATAAAATTAATGAATCAATTGCAAATTAAAGTTGACTATTTTGACATTACCATGTGCCAAGTTTGTCAAAGTACTCTGTCCGATGAATTTTGCGAATTCAAAACAAGCAAAAGATAACTAGGTTTTATATTTTTTATTCTGCCATACGAGCAGAGATGAGTCCATAATGTTACAATAGCATTGCCCTTCATGATATATGAATACATGTATCTGAGCAACTGACACTGAGCTATTAAGTGATTCAAATTATAAATCGCCTTTTGATTAAGAGAGGCAAGTATATACATGCATATATATATATATATATATATATATATATATATATATATATAATAAACCAACACATGTCAAACGTGCAGTGCATATGCTAGCAGTCAAACGTTAATGCATGGAAATTCACATATAGTCATATTCACACGGTAGTGCATGTGCATGGGAATGCATGTGGTTTTCAATCATTTTGATTGTTTGATTTTGAACGGAAGACAAAAATCTGACCAAGCTTTGTATTCATAATATAAGCATATTCAAATATGAAAGCTTAAAAGTTTTCTTCCATTGAAGCATCAATTGATTTGGTGGACAAAAAGCAGTGCATATATAATATATGAGTCAACTATATATGAGCCTATACATGCACGCAACATTTGATATAATTGAATTGGCTCGTGTGTATATATATATACACACTTCAGACCCTATTTTCTATATCCTCGCAAGAAATAACCAAGCATGAATGTAACCCCATTGCATATCTAATTAAACCATTAACCATGTAAGAAGGCTGGCAGGTTCAGCTCTCTGCCCTTTATATATATATATATAGTTGCATTTTCCCTCCTAAGGGGTGCTGACCAAGAGAGTTGGCCGGTCCAACCGGCCAGCTTGCTCTTTCTTTTTATTTTTTTTATTTTTTTCATTTCCCCTCCCGTGTGGGAGAGATGCTGAACAAGAGGGCTGGTCGGTCCAACCCGCCAGCTTGCTCTTAATTTTTTTTTTTTTTTTTTTTTTTTTATTTTTTTTGCATTTCCCCTCCCATGTGGGAGGGGTGCTGAACAAGAGGGCTGGCCGGTCCCTCCAGCTTGCTCTTTTTTTTATATTTTATTTTTTTTGCCTTTCCCCTCCCATGTGGGAGGGGTGCTGAACAAGAGGGCTGGTCGGTCCAACCGGCCAGCTTGCTCTCTTTTTTTTTTTTATTCATTTTTTTTTTTTTTTGCATTTCCCCTCCCATGTGGGAGAGGTGTTAAACAAGAGGGCTGAAATACTTCCACAAAATTTCGCGCATGAGGTGATTAGTCTCATACACAAAACTTGAGGGATACTAACAATTGATATCAAACAAGCATATAATACAATGACAAAAGAAAAAGAATTATAAATGCTGAAAGGAAAGTCTAACTGAAATAAATGATCATGTTAAATAACATTATTATTCTGATTGATACAATTTGGAAGTCCGGTAACCCACGGACCCCTTAACAAAAAAAAAACATAAAAGTAAAACTTTATGAACAGATTTAAGTCCCTACACTAAAGTATGGTAAGGAATAGATGATTGTCGAGCTTTATGAACTCCACACGCAAATCTCCAGGTAAAAACTATCTGGCACCTGAAATATCAACAAAGTGGGTTACACCCACTAGCAAATTCTCTCTACTACAACCCAATCAGAGAACCGGTAAACATACCCTCTATATAAGGACAGTAAAGACATATAGATATAATTATACTGTTTAGTCATTAAATCTTCTATCTTAGAAGTAATTAGAACTATGTTCTAAACTAACCCATCCATTATCACAATAAAGATAAAATAAATTTCTAAGTTCAAACCATAGACAATCCTACCATGTCTTCTTTCATATATTCTACAAATGTCTTACAAGGTATTAGGCAAACCTATCATGCCTCCACCAATAATCATTTCCCAAGACAACAAATTTATGTTTATATACAATTAAAGATAACCCATCAGCTCATAAATATATATCCCCAATTAACCCTATGACCCAAGAATAGAGCCGCCCCACACTTTACATTAACATATCAGTTATCTTAATGCAAGTACAAACTAGTTTTAAGTTTACACAAGAAACAATCGTAACATGCTCGAATATATAATGAGAAACGTTCTTATTAGATATTAGACAATCCTGATATGCTCCAAATAAAATATAAAGATACCATATTAGGTGTTCGGCGATCCCGACACGCCTTGGCAATCCCAACATGCCAAATATAATGCATAGATACCTTATTAGGTATTAGGCGATCCCGACACGCCTTGACAATCCCAACATGCCAAATATAATGCATAGATACCTTATTAGGTATTAGGCGATCCTGACACTCCTTGGCAATCCCAACATGCCAAATATAATGCATAGATACCTTATTAGGAATTAGGCGATTCTGACACGCCTTGGCAATCCCAACATGCCAAATAAAATGCATACATACCTTATTAGGTATAGGCGATCCTAACACGCCAAAATAAAATGCATAGATACCTTATTAGGTATGGTCGATCCTGACACGCCTGACAATCCTTACATGCCAAAATAAAATGCATAGATACTTTATTAGGTATGGGCGATCTTGACACGACGAAAAATCCTTACATGCCAAAATAAAATGTATAAATGCATTCCCAATATGAAACATAAAATAAATAAGGTGCATTATGATTTTAATTTGCACAAACAAAGTAATTCAAATTATCCGACATGAAATTATCACCATAAGACAAATCATTCACAAGTAAACTATAATCAATTATTTAATGGGCATTTATATCCTTAAAGGAAAATACATTCAAGTAAATCAAACAACACAATTTAACCACTTTAGAAGCAAACACCCAATCCAACCCCCAATGCACTCAAATTTATGAGGGAGTCTACACCAAACTCTTATCTAGGTTTCTGGGCCTATTATACTTCTAATAACCCTATTAAATCATTCTGAAATTTTTTAAAATTTTAAAAGTATTTTCAACAAATAAAAGAAGGTGAAAATCTAACTTTTAGACACTTTAAAATTAATTGAACACCAAGGGAAGCTCATTTCAAGATGAAAATTTAAACCCAAGTTTATTTGACCTCTAGAAAGTTACAGCAACAATTTGGGAATTTTTGGAATTACAGAAGTATTTTCTAAAATTACAGAAAGTGAAAAACCCAACTTTTGGACACTTTAAAAATCAATTGAACAACAAGGGAAGATCATTTTGAGTTGAAAATTTAAACCCAAGTGTATTTATCCTCCAGAAGCTTACAGTAAAAAGTTAGGAATTTTTAGAAATTTCTAAGTATTTTCTAAAATTAAAGAAGTTGAAAAACCCAGTTTTTAGACACTTTAAAAATTAATTTAAAAACAATGGTAAATCATTTCGACATGAAATTTAAACCCCAATCTCCTTAAGCTCCCAGGAAGTTAACATAAAAGTTTGAGAATTTTTAGATTTAAAAAAGTATTTTTAAAAAATGATTTTCCAAATTTTCAAGTTTTCCCATAAATTTCAAATTTTCAAAACAAATACTAAAATAATTCGGAATTGGCCCATATCAGACCCAGAGGTGGGCCCCCGCAAATGGGGTCCAAAAATACTTTTCTAGGCACAGGCGCCGGTGGCACACACCCCCATGCGCCGGCGGGACGCGTGACCACCTTTTCTTTTCTTTTCTTTTTTTTTTCTTTCTTCTTCCTTCTTCTTCCTGAACCTCCACGCAACAACAATGGTGGAGAAACTTCCCGATCACTTTTCGATCACTTCCGGGCACTGAATCGTGCATATGAATGTACCATTGAACTTGTATCGATCTAAGCTACGCATTGGTACCAAAATCATCCTCTCTCGCGAACTAAATCAAAAACGCCCAATTTCAAGTTTCGAAAATCTCAAATTTCAAACTCAATTTTCTGTCAATCTACCCAATGGTTCACAACCAAACTTTAAAGAATTGTTCTAGGAAGTCAGATCTACCTTTTAATCGGAACAAAAACGTTCAAAAATGATGAATACAGTAAACTCAATTTCATGTTAATATATATATATATATATATATATATGTATATATATGCCCGCCTATACAGTCATATATACATGTATAAACATATGCAAAAATACCTTAAAACAGTATCAAAACTCCAAAATCTTTATGTTTAATTCACAGAATTATTCTTAGCATGCAAAATCATTAAATTTCATAATTAATTGCATACAAATTTCTAGCAACATGTCTATACAATTAATATATATATTATACATATATTCCAGCAACATGTATATACAAAAATATATATGTATACAGATTCAAAGGGGAAGAGAAGAGTTCGAACTTGCATTGTAATGTTAAGCAAAAATCATTTTTTTTTCTCTTTTCCTGGCGTCTACCGTTTTCTCCCTATCTATGCGTAGGAATCATCTGTGCATAAAAACTACTGAACCCTAATTCCTTTTATCTTATTTAATATTCCTAAATCATTAAACTAATAAATATAAAATATTTAGCCCAACTATATATATATATATATATATATATATATATATATAGCCCAGCCCAGTAGTCTAGCCCAACCTAATAATAATAAAACAAGAATAAAGAAAATGCAACCCAAACCAACATATTTTTATTTAACAGAAAAAAACTATATTTAAAGAAAATATTTAACACACAATTAACACTTAGCAACAATTCAAACATCCACATTAAACATATAAAACAGGCATTGACAAAATTAATTAAAGCATTTAAATAATTAAAAACTCCATCAAATAAATAAAAACTCAATTTAGATATCCTCAAATTATGGGATATTACAAGGGCTGGCCACTCAAACCGACCAGCTTGTTTTTTTTTTACTTTTTAATTATCATGTACAACCCGTTGAAAGACCATACTTTGAATTATAGACCAAATGGATCACTACCCGATATATGTGTACAATACCCATATGATATTGTGAGAATGTGTAATAACATATGTTGATAATATATAAATGTAGCACCACTTGAGTTGTTATGCACTGATTCATTGGCTAATGAGTCATTTATGATAATTTACTTGTTTGCTGGCATAGGGAAATTGTTTCATCCTCTTTACATTAATGTTAAAAGAAGATAGACACTTTATCAATGAATTGAAGATAGACAAAAGTCCTATATTAATTATGGAGTCTCGCCGAGCTTGGGAAGAGAAAGATTGAAATAAGTGAATAGGGCGGCATGCATATAATCAAGCTAATAATTGAGTAACATAAAATATGGTTTTACTTTCTTTTTCACTTTGACAAGTGGGTGGTGTAATACCCCGTTATTTTGAGGTTATTTAATTTGGGTCCTTCATTTGTTTAGATTGTTTGTTTGTGAGTTTTTTAAATGCTTTAAGTTAATTTTTGTCGGTGTACTTTCTTTTATGTTAAATGTAGATGTTTTATTCGTGTGATACTAAGTGGTTGGTTGTTTTAAATAAGTGTGCAATATTTTTCTTTTAAATACATTTATATATACATGAGAAAAAAATATGTGGGTAGATTGATATCTCCTACAGTAGGTATTATAAATATATACATGTGTGTATATATATATATAGATATAGATATATATATATATATAAACGTACGGCATATGCATATGTGATGCTCATGTATTTATATAATACACTAATAAATAGGTGTGAGATTGCCGGGATGTTTGAATCAGTAAAGGGTCGGACATTTTTATGTTTCTTTGTTATTTTATTTTATTTTAGGTTGGACCGGATTTTTTTTTTCAGGTTGGGCTAGGGGAATTTGGGCCGAATTATTGTTATATATGTTTTGTTTTATTTTTTTTTGTGTTGGGCTGAATATATCTTTATATATATTTTTTCTTTTAGTATTTTATTTGTTTAATACTAGGGTTTTTCAAAAAAAAAAAATTGTTCAGCCGCTTTCACGCATAGAAAGGGAGAGAACAGCAGGCGCAAGAGAAGGAGAAAGGTAAGGATTGGGGCTATTTTCCTTTCGTGTGTATTGTGATTTCTTGTTGCGACTCTAAGGCAAGTTCAATTCTACACCTTCTCTTTGGATCCTATAAACATAGGATCTTCGTTTTTTTTTTATATCTATATGTATATATATATGCGGCTAATGAATTATATTTGTTGACCCATGTATATGCGGCTGTTACTTTGGGGTCAAATGAATTATATTTGTTAACGTATATATATGCGGCTGATGAAATATATTTGTTGACCCATGTATATGCGGTTGTTACTTTAGGGTCAAATGAATGATATTTGTTAATTTATATATGCGGCTGATGAATTTTATTTGTTAATCTATATATATGCGGCTGATGAATTTTATTTGTTAATCGATATATATCCGGATATATATACGGCTGATGAATTATATTTGTTGATCCATGTATACACGACTATTATTTTGGGGTCAAATGAACTATATTTGTTTAATATATATACAAGTATGCTGTTATTTTGGGGACAAATAAACTATATTTGTTTAAAATATATACAAGCATGCTGTTACTTTGGGGACAAATGAACTATATTTGTTTAATGTATATACAAGCATGTTGTTACTTTGGGGTCAAATGAACTATATTTGTTTAATCTTTATACAAATATGCTCTTACTTTGGAGTACTATATTGATTTAATCTATATACAAGCTTGCTGTTCACTTTGGGGTCAAATGAATTACATTTGTTTAGTCTATATACATGCATACTGTTCACTTTGGGATCAAATGAATTACATTTGTTTAATTTATATACATGCATACTGATCACTTTTAGGGCAAAGGAATTACAACTGTAAATGTATACGCATGCACATGCGGTTGTCTCCATTTTGAGTCATATGAATACGTATGTTTATATGTGTCTTGGGTTCTTAGAATACATATATATTTAATATGTGATTGATCATGTGAGGACATTGGATTACATTTACTTGTTTTAATATGATTCAGATAATGATGTTCACTCTAGTGAGGAAATTTAGAAAGATTTTTAAATATGAAAAGGATAGAAATTTTAGGAAAGGAAATCCTTCTAAATTTCATAGTCAAGTCTCATCATCCAAATGTAAGGATAGGAAGAAAAAAGAAGTTAAGGATTCTAAGGATTCTGAAATCACTTGTTGGACATGTGGTCGTAAAGGCCACACATCTACTCAATGTCCAAGTCCTAAGAAGAATAGCTTTAGTGCAAAAAAAATTTCAAAAGATAAAAAGAAAGTCATGAAAACTATTATTTCTAAGTCTGAGTCTTCTAGTTCTGATAGAGATTTTTCTGTTGAAAATGATGTTTTTGCTTTTGTTGCTCATATTGATGATGATACTACTAGTAATTATTCTTCTGGTATAGGTGAAATGGAGATATACACAACTCTCAGTCAAGTAGGGTCTAATTCAGAAGTTGAGCAAACAGATGAAGAACCAAGTCAGAGCAAGCTGCAAAAAAATTTTGAGAAATTGGTAGAAGCTTATAATAAGAAATCTGAGAAGCTGAAGCAAGTGGAAACTAAAAAATAAACTTTGAAGAAAGAGAATGAAGAGCAATTCAAGTTGATTGAAGAAAACAAAGTTGATATTCAAAATCTTCAAAATAAATTCAAGTTTTTCGAAAGCGAGGTAAGTCAAGTTATTTTTGCTAGAGAAATTCTTGTTGCTAGAATTAATTTTCTTGAGCCTGAATTGAAAAAATCATAAGAGAAATGGATTGCATTTCCTTCTGGGCAGATTAAGCTTGACAACATGATTAATGTTGATAAGTCTGTAGGAGATAAGACTGGACTAGGTTTTGTTGGGTCATCATCTAAGGGTAAGACTGTGTTTGTTAAACCCAATAACTTGAATTTGTCTGCACCCAAACCTAAGCTTCACATTGAGTCTTTGCATGCTAATGTTGTGTCCAATGTGTTTCATTGTACTTTTTGTGGTAAAAATAGACATAGTCAACACTATTACTATAAGAAGAGAAAACATTCTAATTCTAATTTTCAAGTGCATAATTCTTTTGCTAAGAATAGGGTTCATGCTAAAAAACCGTATTACTAGAATAAACCCAAAAATTCTCAAGTTAAAAAGAATTCAAATAAAAAAAAATGTTTCTGTTTCCCTACATTATTTTCCACATTAAACCAATTTGGATGAAAAAAATATATTTGGAGAAGTTTGTGCATGTAGATACTATGGGATTTAGTCCTAATAGGCCTTTGGGTACAAAACCTCCTAACTGAGGTCAATAGGATTGTTATGGTAATGGACTGAGCTTATATTCATTATCTATTTTTCATTGGACAGTATCCTTTTTAGATTAGGTTAGGTTTTGTTTATTTTTAATAATAATCATGTGAATGTGGAAATCATATTTTTCTATGAAATAATATGAATTCTCTATATTTATGTTTAAGTTCACTTTGATTTGTGAATACATGATTGAGACATTTAGTATATCAATGGATAAAGTACTTGAGTTTATGATCTAAACATTGATGACTAATGTGATATATTTATTTCTTTTTAGAAGTGAATCTTTTGAGTCCATACAATTTGTGCACTAGTACAACTCTAAGAGAATTGATGAAAAACTAATGTGAAGTTGACTAGAATATATTGTATGAGTAGAATTGTAACAGCCCACTCTAACACATGGTATGATATTGTCTGCTTTGGGCCTAAGTCCGCATAGTTTTTGTTCTTGGGTTTTACCCCAAAAGGCTTTATACCATTTAGAGATAACACACTACATATAATCACATCCCCTTCTCCACACCCAGGCGATGTGGGATTGAGCACCCTGTAGCCTGCCACTGTGGTAGCTCACCCCAGTGTCTCTTTTTGCACCCGCCCACAAGGGTCACTACAATCCACCCCCCTAGGAGGCCCAACGTCCTTATTGGCACACTTTCAGCTGGGCTCCAGCTCTGATACCATTTGTAACAACTCACTCCACCTGATGGTATGATATTGTCCGCTTTAGGCCCAGCCCGCTCCATGTGGTGGAGCAGGCTGTTACAAATGGTATTAGAGCCAGAACTCAGCCGAAAGTGTGCCGACGAGGACGTTGAGCCTCCTAGGGAGGTGGACTGTAGTGACCTTTGTGAGCGGGTGTGATGTAGGCGGGTGCAAGAAAAAAAGACGCTGGGGCGAGCTACTACACTGGCAGGCTATAGGGTACTCAACCCCACATCACCTGGGTGAGGAGAAGGGGATGTGCTTATATATAGTATGTTCTCTCTAAATGGTATGAGGCCTTTTGGGATAAAACCCAAGAGAAAAATCGTGCGGGCTAAGCCCAAAGCGAACAATATCATACCATCAGGTAAAGCAGGCCATTACAAATATTGAAGGCTTAAATGATCAATGAAAAAAATGAAAAGAAAATATTCTATTTTTATTCAGCATGAAAATAAAAGAAAAAATAAATTGCTGAAAATCTAAGACAAAAGGAAAAGGCTAACTTCGGGATGTGTTCGAAGCTACCACTACGACATAAATCTCCAATGAGGTATCTTTTAAAAGAAGCTGTTTTGAGGAAATAATTTGATCATGTGTGATTTTATTTGCTTAACATTTAATGTGTTTTAGAAGATGAATCAAAGGAATTTGATTAATTTTTGATGATGTTGAATTACACACACACATGGACTTATTAGATGAATTTTTAATTTTTATAAAAATTTGTGTATTAGAAATTGTGCCATGATCATGAATTTAATGATGTATTTTGTTGTCAAATTTATGGGTTCTAAAATTGTACATTTATGAATTTTCTTGAATTTTTTCGAAAATTCTAGAATTCATTGTTATTTTATGTGAAAATTGATTTTAATGATTATATGATTTTTATATTTTTTTATTTTCACATAAATAAAATCCCAAAAATGTTTTCCTATTTTTTGATATATTTACAATTTTTTTTGGAATTTTTAGGCATTTTTTCAAAATATTGCAAAATGGGTCAAAGTTGGTCGATGACCAACTTGGACCGGTCCAAGGAATAGGGTGGACCAGTCCTCAGTAGCTCAGCCAGGGCTATTTTAGATGTGCATTGTGTTAATATCATTCATTTACTCTCTTGTGTGCATTTTGTCTTCCTTTTCCTCACTTTTTCTCAACTCTTTAATTACCTTGTGCTTGAAATGTTTAATCATTGTAATTGATATTTGTGGTTGATTTTTAGTTGAATATTGAAGTATTTGGGTTGATTTTGAGAGATTGAACTAACAAAGGTTCATTGAAGCTTGTGTTTTCAAAGTTTGCACACCAAGTTTTTGTGAAAATCCTCAATGGCTCCTACATTTCTATTTTGCATTCCTCTCATTGTGGCAATGGCCGGTGGTTCTAGGCAACAAAGAATCAATATTTCTCTAACACCGGAACGTAACATAATCTTCACGGAAGATCATTTTGATGATGAAGGAATCTTTGAGCAGTATAAGAATGTAGTTGGTTTTAGACCAATGAGATGTGAACGGAGTTTTGATTCGGAGAGCATATGGCAAGGCTATCATTTGGAGTTTGTACACTACTTCAGAGACAATGGTTGGGGTTCACTAGCTAAACTAGGCAAGGATTGCATCCCCGACATGGTTCACTATTTCTATAGCAATGTACTTGCTTATAGTGACAATGAGATAGGGATGACAGTGAAATATTTTGGGACAAAAATCAAGGTGGCAACCCAATTAATTGCTAAGGTTATTGGAGTTCTAGAGGCATAGAATGGTATTTTTTCTTCTTATCTAGGTATTGAAGAGAACCGATCAAGTATGGAAGACATCATTAGAATGTCGTGTGAACCGAATGCTCCATTACTTGTAAATAAAGTTTCAAGTGCCTACATCACTGACAATGTCTCTGCACGAACTTGATTGTCTCCTACACTCTTGACCCTCATGATCATAAAGGTGATTTTCCACAGTATCGAGGTGAGATCCTATATCACATTGTGAATGGTGATAGGATTAATGTGAATGCAACTATTTTGAGGACTATGATTCAAGAGACAAATAATTTAAGGGCTACCAATGCTTTGCCTTTTCCTTTGATCATAATGAAGAATCTAAAAGCAAATAATGTCTACATTCTTTCAAATGCTCTAGTGATGAAGACAAAAGAAAAATTCACGGCTTTGAATGTTAAGTCTTCAATCAAGAATAAGATGAATGAAAGAGCTCAGAAGGAGCTGTAAGACATCATGTTGAGGAGGAGATTATGGATGAGAGTGATAACAATGCTCTCATTGCCAGACTCTATGTCCAAAAGTCTAATTGTGCTTCGACTGCTAGATAATATAATCAATCCATGAAGGGGTTGGAAAAGTACTTGAAGAGAAAGTTTTCAAAACCTGAAGTATTGATTAAAAGAGCCCTTCCTAGAACTTCTGGAGCTCATGGTGATGATGATGATGAGGATTAGGTCTTGGTGGTTTAGACCTAGTTTATGGTTTGCTAGACTTTGAGTAATTAGCTCTATTTGTGTCTAGATTTGGTACTTGAATTTGGTATGTTCTATGTTTTGATTTGCTTAGACGTGTTATGATCTATGCTTTCTATATTTTGTCTATGTGTAATCTTCCAGAATTTTGAGACTTATATGATATATTTAAATGGAGGTTGTTTCTCACTTAATCATGTGTTAATTTGTTCTCTCTTGTTCTCATTATTTTTACTTTGTCAATTTGTTCCAAAAGGGGGGAGACTTATATAGATGCTTTGACAATGGGGGAGACTTATATAGGTGTTTTGACAATGGGGGAGATATATGTTTTCTTTGAGACATGTGGGGAGATAGTATATTTCATTATTTATATGATTAAGGGGGAGTTTGGAGATGATTTTATATCATTATGTTTTTCTCTTGTTTAAGCTTTCACAAGTAATGTTATTTGTATTATGTGTAGTGTCTGCCAAACCTGTAAAGCTTGCTCACAATGCTCTGAGTTCTTCAAGATATATTTCTTTATATTTAGTACATATTGTAATATGATTTTTTCAGTGGTTAGGTTATAATTGTCTAAGTTGATTTTGTCACGAAATTGCCAAAGGGGGAGATTGTGACGTATATTTTTATAATTGGCAATCTTTGGTGTCAAAATCAAACATGATCGAGTTGTCTTATTTGATTTATATTCTTTTTATTGATCATGTAATTGAAATCTCAGAGTGAGCATGAAGTTCTACACCAACCATGCAACGGTTTGTCAAATAATGAAGCTTGATTCTTCAGTAGAAGCCATCAAGGGTCTGAACAAGGATTTGATCAATTGAAGTTTTTAGATGGTTCCAAATATATGAGGACATCATTGATCATATATGAGAATCACGTAATCCAAGTAAAGTGGTGAGAACACATATATTTCAAACCGAGAGGTTTCGACCTTGAAAAGAGGGGCTTTTAAGTAATTTGGTGAAAATTTCAAGGTTGGACTGGTCCAAGTGAAGGATGGACCAGTCCAAGAGGTCTCAGTAACTCAGAAGAGGTTGCTACAGGACATGGACGGGTCCAAGTGAAGCCCGGACCGGTCCATCCAATCTGGTCTACGAGATTTGCCCTATTTTGTCCAGATTTGACCCGAAATTAGCCCAAAACTTTCCTAAAATGTGGGGAATTTTTTCCTATTGATCTTTAACTTATTTTCTAAGGAAAATTAGGATTTTTAATCTCTATAAAAGCCTTATATAGTTTCTCTCTCATTACGCTTTCAATATACAAGAGATTCATATTCTAGAGAGAGAAAGCATTGAGATATTTTTCTAAGCAGAGAATTTTTTTCTCAATTCTTTGTTTATATTTTTGAGAATACACACATATTCACAGAGTGGCTTAGGGTGTCTTTATTTGCTTGATGAACGATTCGAAGACTACATTGAAGATTTTTTTGTGATCAAGTTACTAGATTAGTTTCTTCTACAATTATTTCGTTGGTGAGGAAGGAGAAGAAGATCGAGTTACGAAGGGGACAGAATACTTGTTGAGTTTTCATGTTCTTCCAGTTATCCTTCTAAGAGAATTTTGACATTAGCAGAGAATCTACAGCAGTTAGACGAGGTAGTCTCAATTGTAAGCATGAGGTGTTCCGCATCAAAGTTCTTGTCAGAGTGGAGTGGGTGTAAGTCTGGGACAGAGTTTGTTGTACTTTGCTTTGATGATAGTGGATTTGCTTCTCCAGGACTACAAAGCCTCACCCATGATTTTTTCGTGATCTGGGTTATCCACGTATATCTGGTGCATTCTTTACTTTGCTGCACTTTATTTTAGTTGTTTGCTTTGTGGGATTGCTTTAATTTTTAATTGGATTTAAAATTAGATAATCTGAAAGATTAAGCAAAAAGCGAGTAAACCTAATCACCCCCTCTCTAGGTTTTAAATATAACTTTCGCAACCACTTCTGCATCGCGCAACTCCCAAGTTCCACCTGAATTTTTCCATCTGCACATGTACCCCTTTATATACATATTGTTTATACCCCAATCAGCCATTCTGTACAATTGAAGCACTTAAATCTTTATGATATATGCAACTAAACTTATCAAAACAACCACTACCAAACACTCAAAAAAAATTTTGATTTCTAAATCTCAAAAACTTTTCTTTTAACTTCAGATTTTCCATAAATCTTAAATAATCCTAATACATTCGAAAAGAGAAAAAAAACAAAAACAAAACATAAATAGAAAAGAAAAAGAACAAAGAAAAAAAAGAAGAAAATCCATACCAAGTATATAATATAACCATAATGCTGCAAGTGAAAGTAAATGCATCTATTTATATGTTTATATATAGTCATGTGTATTCATATATAGTTTGAATTCAAAAAGTGGATTGTGACATACCCAAATGAAAAACATGACCACATTGAAGTCGTGTTGTTGACCTTTCATGATTATCGACAACAATTTCCAAGTAGATAGAGCACTGAGGAGCAGAAGCAACAGTAGATGAGGATGTTGATGCTCTTTCAGCCATGACAAAGAAAAAAAAAAGAGTTTGAAATTAATCTCTCTCAAACCCTAGACTTGATTGTTGAGAATAAAGCAAAGAAAAAAATGAAGAATATTATATATATATATATCAACTTCTTATATATATACAGAGACACGGGTCGCGTTGGAAATCCTATATACAGACCTGTATGGACAGGAGCGCTTGCATCGAAAATTGTCATGAGGAACGTTCAGGATATGAAATTAATGTCGTGGTAATGAGTGTGTATATATTATCAGTGATACGATTGATAATTATATCATGATATTGTGATGTGGTGATTGGTTACACAGTATGAAGTGGTGATGAGTGTATATTATATGTGATAGAGTAGTGATACACATCTCAAATATATATCTCGAAGATGACATGGCAATATAAAAATGGCATAAATATCCTTTATTTTGATATATATTACACTTTTCATAATTTTTAATATTTTATCAAACTAAATGAATCTCATTCAAGTAGGAAATAAGAACTATAATCAAATTGGATTTCTCTCCCTAATTTTTTTATATATATATTTTATTTTATATACATATATTCTCTTTTGCACTCCCTCCACTTCTCTCCATATTTATTAAATCTTTCTTTATAATTCAATTGTAATCAAAAATACCAAATCAAAATAAAATTATAAGAAACTTTAAGTATATTATGTGTTTATTTAATTATTCACACATATAGATAATGTAGAAAATTAGAGTTTTTATTCAAGAGAAATAGTTCCAAGCTTATGTTAAAGAAATTATGAATTTTTTTTTGTAGTTTCTTGTCTTAATTATTTGAAAATTTAATGGAAAGGATCTTTCAAAGGAAGATACCAGCATAAAATTTAATTTGAATTCTCCATTATTGAGTTATGTTAAGATTTATATTCTATAATGATAAGTTTTGTTATTTTTTCTCTTTTTTTCTTCTTGTATTCTCTCAAAATAATTATTTTTAAAATATAGAAATTTGTCAAATAATCAGCCACCTAATGCAAATTAATCAGTCACCTAATTCGATATACTAATTCATGAATTATATTCATGATGTTTAGCATTTTCCAAGTATGTGTTGTCTTCTCACTGATACGCGTAAAGACTTGCATGTGTGAACATCTAAAAGATATATTTCTCACTTTGATTTGTAGGGTAAACAAATCTGATTTCACAGCTAAAAGTATGAGATCTACTTTTTCACATCATTTTTCTTTGATGCATATGATTAATGTTAAAGTAAAGTTTTGTTTGATAACTGAGTCCTTAATTTTGAACCAAATAAGTGTTTAAATATACGAGTCATCCATGTGTGTAGGCATATGTTAGAAATATCATTTTTTATAAACAATTTTACATATTTTCTTACGGCCATATATTGTTGGGCTAGTGGTGTCGTGTGCATAGCCAAACGTAGGTAGGTAAGGTGCCAGTAAATTTCCATTGGCTTTCGAGCAAGAAGAATTAGCCATACATCATTTTCTAAATTCAACTTAAATCTTTCTCTAAATTCAACTTAATTTTATGTCGTGATTAAAATAATTAAGGAAAGAGAAGTAGGGGCACAACTCTTTGGATACATAGCTCATTTTGTTACTCCACTTGGGTTTGAATTAAAATTTGAGACACTTAGATTTAAGTGACCAAAATTAAAGATAATTGTTTTATAGTGATCATAAATTTGCAAAAAGACAAATAGTTACCAATTCTAAAATTATATTGCTTTTTAGTGACCATTTTAGACTTAATTACAAAAATATATTTCCTCCATTTCTCCCACAACTGAAAACATTGTCTATACACACCTTGCATATACTGTGTATATCAAATACTAATAATATAAATATGGTGAATCTAGATTCTATATACGATTTCAAATCATTCATTTTTTTAAATTTCCCTCATATGGTACTTATCCATTATTACATTTTGTTTTAAACTTTTCCACATATGGTACTTATCTATTATTAACTCTCTATTGTTCAATTGAACCTTTAAATATGATGAATATACAGTGAGGATTTCTGCAATTTTGAACTATCGGCCTATAGGTACAAAAAATTGTTCAACTAGTCACTGCCAAACAATTCGATACACACACCCAAAATTAAGAACACAAAGTTTTTAGAAACAAGAAATTGCGAGAGGTGGATTCAAGGATCCCTTTCATTCATGTTTTCATGAATATTTATACAAGTTGGAATTCAAATCCTTTTAGGACTCGAATTCCCTTATTTAAAACTAACTTTTCTCTCAAGGAGTTTGGATTCCTTTTTGAGTTGTAAGTCTGCATTTGATTTGGGTTTTTTAGCCTAAAGATGGGGTGACTTGGCCTTTTGGGATTATCGACCTAACTTTTTGGACCTCTTGCTGATACATGGGCACAAGCTGACGGGAGCCTGGTCCGTTTTTTGTATCAATTCAACCTATTGGACCTAGTGATAATTTTTCCCCTACACATTGCCCCCAATTCCCTTCAGTTATGAAATTCGTCATAATGGAGGAAATTTGTATAGGTTCTATCATGATTTCTTTGTTACGCATCGAGGTTTCTCATTTAATGCTAGGTACTAGCGACGACGCAGAGCACGTAAGTACCTCTTTCACATTTCCTCTTTGCATTTTGTCATCAAACTTGTAATTTTTCAGCCATAAATCTTCTGCAACTGCCTGACTTGTTTTTCAGATTCATTTCCCTTGACTTTTTTGGTGTCAATTTGTCTCTTCAAGTTAGTTTCCGTCAATTCACTTTCATCTCTTTTCTTTTGAAAAATATTTTCTAGTGATAACAATCGTACCTTTTCTAACAACCCATAGATCGTCATGTCCAACTCCTCTCACCCTATTACGGAGAATACTTCTCCTGCTATGGTGACTGCAGAGGCGGTCATAACTGACCAGGGTGTGGTCGTTGCTCCGGTGTTAAGGTTGCGAGTTAACCTTAATAAGATGAGAAATGAATGTAGGATACCTAGCGAGGTCATCATAGAAGGTTACCCTTTGGATTTTGATTATAGTATAGGGGAAGGTGTTAAGGATTGAGAAGTCTTTTTCTCGTCTTCCCATATGAAAACCTTCAGATTTCCCCTCCCTCCTTTTTTCATCTTTGTTTTGTTCAAACTGAAGCTTGTGCCACTTCAGTTAAATCCTAATTTTTTTTGAATTATTTCTTGCATGCTCTCCTTGAACCTCCTTCACAAGCTTGACTTAAACTTGAACGATCTTCTGTTCTGCTACTCTTTTTATCGGGTCAAATCAGAAGACAATCATTTCCATATGTTCCCTAGTAGTAAGGACAAGAAGCTATGTTATAATGCTCCCACTTCTGATAAGTTGTGGAAAGAAAACTGGTTCTTGTGAAAGGGGTCTGAAATGTCAGAGCGGCCTAAGAATTCCCTATCCCTTTTGCTTTCGGTAACACTATGATTTCATAGTTTTCTTTTTCTGGCAAGTTTTTCAGGATTTCTTCTTCCTTTTGAAAGGAGTTTACGTGCCTTGTGATCTTGTTGTGTTTGGTTTTTTTTTTTTTTTTTTTGCAGACGAACGGATCGCTTATTTGAAGGAAAAGGTCTGGAGCCTTCGCCCTTCAGCGAGTAAATACCTATCTCACGAGCAACTTCAAGCTAACGTCGGCAGTGTTCACATTGCATCTTCCCACCTGTATCCAGCTTCGTGCATAGA
Organism: Cornus controversa; assembly: GCA_026545225.1. NCBI lineage: Eukaryota > Viridiplantae > Streptophyta > Magnoliopsida > Cornales > Cornaceae > Cornus > Cornus controversa. The sequence goes on from CM048854.1 coordinate 32,759,742, forward strand.
GATGGAGCTGCCAAAGCCCAAGACTAGGAGGGGTTCTTCTGGTTCTATGAAGGCAAGGACTGTGGAAGGGCACAAAAGCAAGTCCGTTGTTCCTTCTTCGCCTCAGAAGAGGATCTCATCTAGTGTTACTCCAGTTTCTAAGCGCCAAAAGTTGATTGCAAATGCTATAAAGGGTCAGGGTTATTTTGCTCTGACATTACTTGGTGTTGCCAGCGCCATGGTTGATGAATCGTTCATCGGCTCTTCTGATCAATGGATTCAAGATTTGAAGAAATTTGATGGTTCTTCTCTAACAGCAGGGGATTATGTTGCCCTCGATCATGAAGTGATGGGGCTCATGCCCATGAAATTTGGCTTCCCAGGGATGAGCTCTGCCAACAAAGAGCTAACGGAGATGAGCTTCTTGCCAATGCATCTCTTCATGCCATAAAGGTCGAACGTCTGAACGGATGTAAGGCTAAAAGCCTTGAGGGGAAGGTGAAATCCCTGACCAAGTCCCTTGTTGAAAAGCAAAAGGCACTTGGTTATTTTGAGCGGAGGGCGCTGGAGGCTGAGGAGAAAGCTGCTGGATTTGAGCCATGCTTCAGGTTTACAAGGTTGGGGATCTTGAGATGTACCAACGATTTCTGAAGATCCCAGCCTTGAAACTTGCAGACGATTTATGAAAATCCTAGCCATGAATTGCAAACAACTTAAATTTCATTATTATTATTATTATTGTTGTTGTTGTTATTATTATTATTAAATAAAGAATAATTTAAGCTTTACCTAATCATACCAATGAAACACATCTAACCCAACCACCTTAAGCCTAATTCTAGTTGGACTCATGTGGTTGGAGGCTAGGTTGGACTCGATGTTAGATTCAAGTTTTATATAACTCAGATTGAGTTAGCATTGACCACTAGTCTCATCCAAGTGGCATCCCCAAAGAGAACAAGAAGAATAAATAAGTTATAATCTCCCCCACATTATCTTCGTAACAAAACAAAGAAATATAGTGAGTGTTTTTTTCCTTGATTTATTTTCTTATCTCCTCTTTTTTCAAACATATTAAAATTTTAGGAATATATTTATTTTCTTTTTCCTTCATTTTCTCTTCTTCTCTTTCCATTTGCTGTTCTTTTCTCTTATTTTATTTTCCTTTCTCTTCCCTAAAAGTTAGTGATTGAAGGGATCTCACCTACTGTCATCGCATTTGTATGATTATTTTTTAATTTAATATATATCATTAGTTAGGAATGAAAAAAAAATTGAAGATGATATTGTTAACCTTAATTTCCACTTAAGAATGAAAATGAATTTGTTATTTTATTTAGAAAAGTAGCAATGAAAATTAATGTTTATTATTGTAGGTGGGGGTTGCATTTCGTGTTATCGTGTTGTGTTCGTGTCGACATGATTATTATTCATGTCAAGAAACCTTGACACGAACACAACACGATTATTACACAGGTAACACGACATGTCACATTTAGCTAATCGAATCATTTATAACATGAGCACGATACGATTATCTAAAACGTTTAGTTAAACGGATAATCGGGTTGTAAACAGGTTTGCAAGTTAAATATGAACACAACACGATTAGTTAGCAGGTCAATCCGTGTCGACATGATTATGACACGAACACGATTAACCAAAATCCAAACCCACTTATTTTGTGTAATGTTATCATGTTGTGTCAAATATTACCACCCCTAATTGTAGGTGTCAAGTGATCCTTGCCACATAAAACGTCAATGTGGCAGCCACGTAGCCCTTTGAAAAGTGAGAATTAAGACTGATGTACCCACTAAGCCACCTAAGCCTCAAGATCACCTCATGAGCATCATTTCAAGGCCCGACACCAAGTCAGACCACCTAAGCCTCGAGATTATCACTCTCGAGCACCATTGCAAGCCCTGCATCAAGTCAGACCACCTAAGCCTCGAGCACCACTACAAGCCTTGACACCAAGTCAGGCCATCTAAGCCTCAAGATCAGCCCTCGAGCAACACTACAAGCCCTGACACCAAGTCAAACTACCTAAGCCTCGAAGATCATCCCTCGAGCACAACCACAAACCCTAACACCATGTTAGGGCACCTAAGCCTCAAGATCACCCCTCGAGCACCACCACAACCCCTGATACAACCACCACCACAAGCTCCAACACCACCAGGTTCATCAAGTGTCAAGTGGGACCTGGTATGATCTCCTTACACTAATGTAACCGACTTCATTGGGATACTTAAAAGGAATTTAATTCATTTGGAGGATGAGGAGTAGAGGAAACCTAATGGGACAGTGAACATATGTTACGACAGAGACCCTTACAATCACCATTAATGCTCTGTTATGGGCCATTAATGTCCTCAACCACCGGTACTGTGGTATAGCCAAATGTATTTAATATCCATGAGAGTTTACACACCACGCCATATGAGAATGCAACGATGTGAGAGACTTGACTCCCTAGGTTTTTAGGAAATCATTACCTAAACACCTTAGGGATTGGGTAATAACTAGTGTGGGTCGGGCTCATCAAGTAATACCCACGAAGGTTTGACACTATAAATATGGTAACCCTAGTAAATGCAAAGACAGAACAACCAAGAAAAATTTTTATCACAAAGGCAAACATTCCTACCTTCACTATAATTCCTATTAATTAGTTATGCTTCTCTTTCTTCATTCAAATACACTTTCTTCATCCCTTGTAATGGTATTGAATACCTCATTTATTACTTGTGCTATTATTTATTGATAAAGAACTCCTACAATTATATATGTGAGTAGAAAGAACAAAGGGAAAATTACTGTTAAGTCTTAGTTTTCTCGTTAAAAGAAAATAAGTCCTATAAATCTTCTTTAGGACCAATAAGTCCTATAAATCTTCTTTGAAATTGTTATAATTTCTTTGGAATTAGGAGTTAAAAAGTGGCATGTTTTGGAAATGAAAGGTTGGCACAATATCAGCAAATGGAGAAAGAGAGATTGGTGAGCTTATAGCCAAGGCAGTGGAGAAAGTTGGCAAAGAGGGTGTTATTACAATCTCTGTAGGTGACAGTTTATTCATCTTTAATGCCTGAGTGCTAATGCCTTTGTTTTTTAAATGTTTAATAGCTATGGATGCAGACTGCCTTACATTTACTATTATTATTATTATTTTGATCTTTTGTCAGTTAAATTATTTTTTTTAGCTTACTATGATGTTCTTTTTTTGTGATCTCTCTGTTACCTATAGAAAATCACCAGCTTTCATTTCCCTTGTTGATCTGACCATCATATTTTATATTACACAAATTTGTTTATATGCAAAAATAATTGAAAGCTCATTTTTTTGTGGAATAATGGAGCAAGGGGCTGTTGTTTTGCTTTTACCTTGCTGATTCTATTATTTGTTTCTCTAGATTTGCTTTGTACCTCTACTTTTAATTACCATGCGTTGTTGACATGTACATTGATCTTCACTCATGTTTCATCTTCAGTAGTTCATTTAAGTTTCTTCCTAGGAGGGTAGTATGCTTTTATTATTTCTTGCAAAAAGAGTCTAAGGAATTAAGCTGCTAAGTGATGTCTGGATTGTTTTACTCTCTTAAAACTGTTACACGATGAAAAAACGCTGTACAACGAACTTGAAGTGGTTGAGGGAATGAAGTTGGACAGAGGCTACATATCCACTTATTTTATCACCAATCCAAGGAACGAAAAAAGTGTAAGTAGTTTCATTTTCTCTAAACTAATGTATCCTCCTCCGCTAAGCTGATTTCAGGATTAAGTGCTGCCAAAAAGCATAGTGAATTTATTGAAATTTAATTGAAGATCTTACAAGTACATAGTGCTGAATTCCAATCTTGAGTACTTGAGAAGCTTTATATTACATTGTATTATTTTTATATTCACTTCGTGTATTGTCTCTATTTTAAGTCTAGAGTTATGTTATGAAGTTCTGTATTATTTATAATCAGTTTTTTTTATTGAACTATGATGGAAACTTTGTACTTTGAATCTTTTAATAAATGTAAAAGCTGTTTGAGATTTATTTGTTTGTGATTGGTGGGATCAACTAGATGAAAATTTATCGGCCTTCTTTTATACCTTGAACTCTTTTTTTATTTAACATCATATTGTTTGTACAAGGCTTGCCGTGGATATATATGACTTTGGGTGGAGTTTAGTTATTTATAGGTGGAGTAGGAGATAAGTAATATTGGTTGTAATTGGAGAGGTTTTTGTGTTCGGAACAATGTATATGTAAAGCATACACATTTTTTTTCTAAAAAAATACACTTTTTACCACAGGCTAAGCCCATGGTAGTAAGAAAACTTTCTACCACGGGCTAGGCCCATGGTTAAAAATAGTACTTTCTACCACGGGTTCAGCCCATGGTAGAAAATTCCTTAAGCTTCTACGACACCGGATACCACGACGAGCCAAACTGTCGTAAAAGCCCTTTTTTCCCGCCGTAAAAAGCATGTTTTCTTGTAGTGTTATAATACCCACGAAGGTTTGACACTATAAATATGGTAGCCCTAGTAAATGCAAAGGATTTGTCACAAAGGCAATTATTCCCACCTCCACTATAACTCTTATTAATTAGCTCTGTTTCTCCTCTTTCATCCAAATACTGGATCCCTCACAACGGTATAGAATAACTCATTTATTACTTGTGCTGTTATTTATTGATAAAGAACCCCTACAATTATATATGTGAGTAGAAAGAACAAAGGAAAAATTACTATCAAGTCTTACTTCCTCATTAAAAGAAAAAGAAGTCCTATAAATCTTCTTTAGGACCAATAAGTCCTATTTTTTAAGGAAAAAAATCATTTAAGTTCTAAATCATTGAATCTTTTATTTATACCATTGCAAAATAGAAGTAAAATTTTGTAATTATAAATTGAAAATTTTATATATAATCTATTTTTTTATATTCCTTTAAGTTTTAGTTAATTAATGAATTTCGCATTAAGAGTTTAAATAATAATTAATTTAATTTAAATGCAATGGAAAATCTTTGTAGAATTCACGACTTTAATAAACAAAAAATTAAGTATTCTATAAAAATGTCAATAAAATTTTATCTTTTAGGAAAAAAAATAAAATGTTATCTTTTCTTTTTGTTTAAATATATATAATTTTGTAAAGTTCTAAATACAAGTTTGAGCATAATTTTATATCTAATTTAGCAAGGGTATAAATGGAAGATTTAGTTATTTATTGTAGTAACCCTTGTGGACGAGTGTGAGTGGGCGGGTGCGAAGATAGACACTGGGCTGAGCTACCACACTGATAGGGTACAAGGTGCTCAATCCCACATCGTCTGGGTGTGGAAAAGGGGATGTACTTATATGTAGTATGTTCTTTTCAAATGGTATGAAGCCTTTTGGGGTAAAACCCAAGAGCAAAACCGTACGGGCTCAGGCCCAAAGCGGACAATATCATACCATGTGTTGGAGCAGGGTATTACATTTAGTACTTAAATGGGAAAAAATTCAAAAGTAGAATTTATTGGTCCTAAAAAAAGAATTTATAGGACTTATTTATTTCATTTTTAATGAAAAAAAAAAAAAAGCATAATTTGGTGGTAATTTTCCCAAGAACAAAACATGTACTCACAATAATAACTCACTTGTTTAAAAATGTCCAAAGCTGATAATAATCAATTCCTTTAATATTTCTCTCCGCTTCCTCCCACGGATGAAAATACAGTAAAAACATTCCGTGCAAGTGAGAGTGCCTCCATGATTTTTTTTTTTTTTCTCATTAGAAAAATGCACAAGTGGGTGTCAACTATATATCACTTTCATGCATTGCTAGCGACTGAACTCAGGCTCCACAAAGAAAGGTCCAAAATCTGAAAGGAGCTACACAATACTTTTGAAACCATACTAAGCAATGGTGAGCTAAGCACTATGTCATTTAATTCATACTTATATCAAAGATATTTCCATATGATCGAGACAGGAAAGCTAGTTAGCTGAGGTCTCTCAACGTGATATTTCCATATACGTACCGGATATGATCGAGTTGAATTTCAGTTAAAATTTTCAAATTTAATCTTAATTCGGGTTGAGTTTTAGTAGAAGTGTAGTAATCAGTACATAATTCTTTTAAATGAGTGTCAATATCGCGTTCTATACACATTTTATGATATAGAAATTGTCATTTTCACATTTTCACTCTCGCACTCACTCTTCTTACTCGGTGTGACTTAGGTGTAATCCACTTTAAAAAAAGGTAAAACAATCATTACCCTACCATTTTCTTTTAAAAAAGATATTTGCTAGCTGTGAATATTTTCAGAAAACGTTTTTTTAATCAACGAAATGACATTGAAGAGTTTTAAATTTCTTAATTTCTTATTCACTTTGAATTCCACTAGAAGTAGGAAGGTTGAAATTCCTCGAGTATCTAGTCTTGCTCGCGAATAAATTCACTGGCTCTATACCTACAGAGTTGAATAACCTTATCCATTTGAAAAGCTTACAGTTAAATGACAACGAGCTTACTTGCCATTTACCACATAACATATGCCTTGGTGGATCACTTGCATATTTCGCTATATTTAGCAACAATCTCACGGGTCTAATCCCTGAGAGCTTGAAAAGCTGCACTAGCTTACATAGAGTTAGGCTGGAAAGAAACTAACTTTCTGAAAATATATCAAAAGATTTTGGCATATATCCAAACTTGGATTATATCGATTTGAGTGATAATAAAATGTTCGGAAAGCCAGTAAATGGGGCCAGTGTCACAATCTAACAACCCTAAGAGTGTCAAACAACAATATTTCTGGTCAGATACCACCTGAATTAGGAAATGTAACTCAACTACACGTTCTCGACACCTCTTCAAACCATCTCATCGGGGAAATTCCAAAGAGTTTAGGAAGTTTAATCTCATTGATATACCTTGATTTAAGCAACAATAGACTTTCAGGCAACATCCCTTTGGAAATCGGGGAGCTATCCGACTTGGCATATCTTAACTTGGCAGCAAATAATCTAAATAGCTCAATTCCGATGATTAGGGGACTGTGAGAAACTATTATACTTGAACTTAAGCAGAAATATTCTTGCTGAAGGCATTCCTTTTCGCATAGGCAATTTACACTCTCTTGGAAATCTTGATGTCGGTCATAATTTACTAAAATGGGAAATACCACACCAGCTTGGACAATTGGAAATGTTAGAAGCATTGAATCTCTCCCACAATAAGCTCTATGGTTCCATTCCATTCACTTTTGATGGTATGTTAAGTTTGACTTCTATTGATGTATCATACAATTAGTTGGAGGGTCCTATTCTGAAAAATAAGCCTTTCAAGAGGCTCCGTTTAATGTATTCAGAGATAATAAAGGTTTGTGCGGCTATGCAGTGATTTGAAGGCTTGTGCCCCCGCAACGAACAACAATGAGGCTAATAAGGAGGAGAATGGCAACAAACTTGTGATTTTGATTATAGTTCATTTTTAGGCATTTTGCTTCTTTCATTTATCGTGGTTGGGATTTCTATGTTCTCTACCCAAAAGTGGGAAGCGTAAAAAATGAGCCAAGAAGAGTAAATTACAATGAGAATTTGTTTGTAATATGGAGCTATGATGGGAAAATGGTGTATGAGAATATCATTGAAGCGACAGAGGACTTTAGCTATAATCATTGCATTGGGGTAGGAGGATCAGGAAGTGTTTATAAAGCTCAGTTGTCGAGTGGTCAAGTTGTTGCTGTGAAGAAACTTCATGCCTCGGAAGATGGTGGTGGACTGGCTAATGATCAAAACGGTTTTACATGTGAAATCCGAACATTAACAGAAATACGCCATCGAAATATTGTGAAGCTTTATAGTTTTTGTTCACACCCACGACACTCGTATTTGGTTTACGAGTTCTTAGGACAGGGAAGTTTGCAGAAGATCCTGAGCAATGACGAACCAGCTGCCTCGGAATGTGGTTGGATTAAGAGAGTGAATGTGGTTAAATATGTGGTAAATGCTTTGTGTTATATGCATCATGATTGTTCACCTCCTATAGTTCATCGGGACATATCAAGCAAGAATGTTTTGTTAGATTCTGAATATGTGGCTCACATCTCTGACTTTGGCACTATTAGACTTGTAAATTCTAACTCTTCCAATTGAACTTCATTTGCGGGGACCTTTGGCTACACTGCTTCAGGTATTTTCTATTATATTTTTTATACATATTTCATTTCAAATATATTGGTCTAAGAGTTGTTTCATAAAACTTCTATTTCAATGTTAATGGGATATGCCGATCACTCAATTTACTAGTTCTGTCTTGATCTATAATTAACATCATCTCTAATTTTTCCTTCATAATAGATAATTGTGCCTAAATCAAGAAAATGTTCAATTTTTTGTACCTCTTGATCCTCAATCCTATTACATCCTCAATTTTTTGTGTTCTATAGTTATGGAGTTTAAATAATGATTGTTAAAAAAAATTAAAAAAAAAACATTGGCAGATTTCCCTTTACTTTTCTTGTCCTTTTTCATTGCTTTCTAGAGTTTGCTTACACAATGGAAGTGAATGAGAAATGCAACGTTTATAGCTTTGGAGTATTGACACTGGAAGTGATCATGGGAAACCATCCAAGCGAGCTCATCTCCTCTCTATATTCATCATCATCGGCATTGTCTGTTTGAGGTATACTCTTGAAGGATGTGTTGGATCAACGTCTTTCACCTCCAATGGAACAAGTGGCCGAGGAATTAGTCTTTATCAGTAAGCTAGCTTTTGCATGCTTGCATGTCAGTCCGCAATCTAGGCCAACAATGGGAAAAGTCTCCACAGAGCTATCAAAACGAAGACCAACTCCACAAAATCCATTCCAAATGATTATAATAGAACAACTGTATGATATCAGATCTTCAACTTCCTGATCATTTTTGCATCTTTTTAGTTTTTATGTTCTTTTATATATATATATATATATATAGGGCCAGCCCTGGGCCTAGGCGGCCCAGGCGGTCGCCTAGGGCCCAAAATTTTTTTAATTTTTTGAGGGCCTCCAATTTCTACTAAACCCACTAAATGTTATTTTAAAAAAAATTAGTAACTAATAGTCCAATACACTATTTTGGCTCAAAGTTTAGTAACAAAGTGGGCCTCATTTAAAAAATAATGATAATGGTCCAAAGTTTAGTAACAAAGTGGGCCTCATTTAAAAAATAATGATAATGGTCCAATACAGTGGTCTGGGCCTCATTTAAAAAATATATATATAAATTACTACTAACTATTTGTCTTAGGTTTTTTTTTTCTTTTTTCTTGAGAACTCTTTTCCTTTTATTCTTCTATCTTCACAACTAGCATGCGAGCAGCAGGCGCGAAGGCAACGACTTTCCTTTGGGGATTGTGAGCACTTTAATTGATAATTTTGCAGTTCAAAATGCAAGACGATCACATTTACTTTAATATGAAGTTCAATTTTGATTTTTGTGACTAAGGTGTATTGAATATTTTTTTTTAATTTTTTTATGTGAAATGAATCGTGCTATTTATAAAGCACTAAGATAAGGATTTTTTTCCAACATTAATATATTTTATTTGTTTATCATCTCATTTTAATAAAAATTTTGCACTCATAGAGAATTTCTCCGCACGTGAAACTTTAGATAGAAAGGGCCCCCATTTAAAAGTCCGCCTAAGGCCTCTCAACATTTTTGAAATCTCAGGGCCGACCCTGTGTGTGTATATATATATATATATATATATATATATATATATATATTCCCACTTTAAATTTTTAATTTTATTCTCGTGTCGTATTTCTTTGTCCTATTTATTTTGTGTTGTGAGGATGATATATATATATATATATATTCCCACTTTAAATTTTTAATTTTATTCTCGTGTCGTATTTCTTTGTCCTATTTATTTTGTGTTGTGAGGATGATATCAAGATCATTGTAAGATATGTTGCGTTAAATTGCACATGATAAGACCAATCTATGTGCCTCTTATTAGTAACATACATACCTCTTTCCGTAACCAGAAGAAGGCAATATAGGGCATAACTCAGTGCATCAAAAGTTGCACTACCTTAAACAAAGTTATGCTTGAAAGAAACCTACTTTCTATAAATGTATCAAAAGATTTCAACACGTATTCATACTTGGATTATGTCAATTTGAGTGATAATAAAATGTGCAGTGAGCTTTCTAGTAAATGGGACTAGTGTCGCAATCTAACTAGCTTAAGAGTGTCCAACAACAATATTTCTGGTGAGATACCAAAATTGGGAAATGCAACTCAACTACATGGACTTGACATCCCCTCAAGTCGTCTTATTAAGAAAATTCAAAAGAATTTAGGGAGGTTAATTAACCTCATTAATCGATGTTGCTTTAAGCAGCAACGGACTTTCAAGCAACATTCCTCCAGAATTTGGTGAGCTATCAAACTTGGCAGCAAAAATAATCCAAGTGGCTCAATTCCTAAATGATCAGGAGACCAATTGAAACTATTATACTTGAATTTGAGCATTTGAGCAGAAGTATGGGAAATACCTAGGGGTGACAACCAGTTCTCAAAAAAATCCGAACCAATCAACCTTTCAGAACCGGATCAGTTTGGTAGTTTGGACTTGAAAAGGCCCAACAAGAAATAGCCCACCATGCATTGTTACTACAATTTCCACAAGAACAACGTCAAACCAAGCCCAACAAAAAATGGGCAACCATGTATTATAACTATTACTTCCACAAGAACACAACCAAACCGTAAAACCATTCATTACATAAAATAACCAAACTAAGCTTCCTTGCCAACAATACTTCTACTTCTACTACTTCAAATAGTCAAGGAAACAACATAGTAAATCAAATAATAGCCAAAATTTTGATTCAAGTTACCCCCATTCCATTAGCTTGACCAGTAAAGCCCAGGAAAACAACCATTCTCAGCACACATCACAACAAGAACCTGCAAGTGGTTAATTGGTATGTGGTTAATTGGTATTACGATTGATGATATCAATTATTCATTTAAACATTTTGGAAGAGAGAGAGATAATGTTCTTATCCATTACTTATTAAGAGTCCTTCTTATACACAAGTGATTGGAGTGCGAAAAAAACTAATCAACAAGTGTAGTAGTACTCTATAATATTGGTTCACATGTTTAGTTTCTAAAAGGATTGAAAACATATATGGATATAATCAACTTCAATTAAAGCATAATAAAAGTTCAATTGTAGATGTAGAAATAAACTACATGCAACTTGTCCTCTCATAGCAAACAAATAATAGAGAAAAGAAGCAACTGAAATATTTAAGCAGAAAGTGACTTTAAGCTAAGGTGTTTCGCCAGCTTGCTGGAGATGATCCCAAGTCCACTGTGCATAACTTCTATATATATATATATATATATATATATATGGGGGTGTAAAGTTGTGATTAGGCATTGTGTTACCCATGGATATATATAATTTCAACAAAGTGAGATTGGATGAAATTATAACAACTGAAAAATTACACCACCAAGAATTCCACACTTCTAACTTAAAAAAAGGTGAAAATTATTCTCATCAAACAAGAAGTAAAAGAGTTTATGACCAGAACTCCTCAATTTTCTATCTTTCAATTTTTCATATTATGTACTAAACTGAACAAAACCATAATTGTAAAATATGGCCCGACGCCCAATCACTTCAAAAATTGTTGAGTAGACCTTGGAAAATATTATCAAATACCTAAGCATCTATATATGCAGATTGTTTCAAAAGCATATCGAGAAGATACTTAAAGGTTTCGTAAGTCTCTGTCATTTTGAGGCAATCTAAATTAACTTAAACCAAATAGTTACCGTGCATTTGAACATCCGTAAAAATGAAACTACCACATTTTGCTTCTGACCTATTTTACATATACCCGTGTCGGATATACATTGCTCAGGCATATGTGTCCGATACTTTTGGTTGGACATGTACCTAAAAATTATATCCAATAATTCAATTGTGTTATATTATTACTTCAAAATGAGTGAAATGTCTCTATAAAACACTATGCTACATAAAGACATTATTTTCCTCTAAAAAATTAAAATAGTAAATAAAATAAAATTTTTGCAGTGTCCATGTAACCTTTTGTTTGGGGATTTGACATGTTTGATGCATGGATACATATCCGTACTCGACACACTTACCCAGGTCCATGTAACATAGCTTATGACAGTATCGATAGCATCTTCAATAACATATATATAGTGTCACACCCATTGCCAAGTAAACAGAAAATGAGAGTCTTATTTGTGCAGCATCTAAAAATAGGTACAAAGTCGGCTATGCTCAATCACCAAAACACAGAACTCAGACATCATTAACAATAAGTTTTGGTGAGTGAAAAATTGATATTGTATTAGAAGAAATCCAGAAAAGAAGAAATATGTCAAGGCTTGAATGAATTATTACACTCAATCACAGATCTAGTATTTATAGATTAAAAGAGCATATATTAATATTACAAGAAAGGAAAACAAATAAAATCACCACAGATTCTATGTCTAAATATATGCGTAAATAAAGTTAAATCCCATTATTATAGGCAATCATATCTTGTCTAATATGGTAAACCAGATCCCATGATTCTAGATTATCATATCTCTACTAACACTCCCCCTCAAGTTGGTGTGTGGATATCTGAGACGTCCATCTTGGATAATGCATCTTCAAACACAATCTGGCTAACGCCCTTTGTAAAAATGTCTGTAAGTTGCTGAGAGGTGGTGACAAATGGAGTACAAATCTGTCCAGTAATGATCTTCTCTCGAATGAAGTGTCAGTCTACCTCTATATGCTTAGTCATGTCATGTTGAACGGGATTTGCTACAATGCTAATGGCAGACTTGTTGTCACAATAAAGAGAAAAATGAAGTGACCATTGCAGGCACAAGTCTGTCATCAACGTTTTTAACCATAGCAACTCACACTTCAAGTTCCATAACCCTATACTTTGCCTCTGCACTCAATCAAGAGACAACACCATGCTTCTTACTACGCCAAGTAACCAAGTTTCCACCAATAGTAGTACAGTAGCCACAAGTTGACATCCTATCTGAAATTGAACCTGCATAATCAGCATTTGTCCAAGCCTCAACCCGTAAGTGACCATGATTGTCAAACAAAATACCACGACCTGAACACCCCTTTAGGTAGCATAGGATCCGAATAGCTGCATCAAGGTGAGGGGTGCGAGGAGAGTGCATGAATTAACTCACAATACTCACGGCATAAGCAATGTCAGGTCAAGTCATGGATAGATAGAAAGCTTCCCAACAAGTCGTTGATACTAACCAACATCCGACAATAAATTTCCCTTAGAATCAGCCAACCGATGATTCTACTCAATTGGAGTATCAGCCTGACGAGCGCCAAGATGGCCAAAAGCAGAAAGCAAGTTAAGAACATACTTGCACTGAGAGATGAAAATGCCAGTCTTGGAACGAGCCACCTCAATGTCCAAGAAGTACCGAGGGGGACCAAGATCCTTAATCTAAAATTAGCGGCCAAGATAACTCTTAATCTCAGCAATTCCGGCAGTGTCATCTCCGGTAAGAACAATATCAACCACATACACAATGAGATCAACTATCTTACCGCCTGAATGGTGCAAGAACAATGTAGGATCAACTACAATTTGATGAAAACCAAACTGGAGCATGGTTGTGCCAAAACGATCAGACCAAGCTTGAGGGGAGTGTTTGAGGCCATACAGGGAGCGACGAAGACGACAGACCATCCCGGAATAAGCAAAAGAAGGAAAGCCCAGAGGGGAAACCATATACACCTCTTCCAGTAAGTCACCATTGAGAAATACATTCTTGACATCTAATTGAAAAAGAGGCCAAGAACGAATCGCAGCAATAGAAATAAAATGCAGATAGTGTTCATATCTCTGCTAACAGTATTAAAAAAAAATATCAACTACAATAGGTTAATGGGTTGGGAACTTTGATATATATATAATGTATATACACACTAAGATTTAATGGTTCTCTGGCGCCAAATGTCGTGAACCGTCCAAGTTGGTTTGATTATTTTTTACTCTGGTTCGAACCGACAGTCATTTGACTGAACTAATTTTATAGATGTAAAACATGTATTTAACTTGTGAGTAAATAATAAATGAGTTAAGAGTGATATCTTGTTCTTTAGTTATGCAGTTTAATTTATCATTGTAGATAAAAATAGCATTGGCAGATTATTATTTTTTTCATCATTAATTAATGTTCTTGTATTTTTTTTCCCACTTTAATTTTTCAAATTCAGTTTTGTTGAGATTTTAATGTATTTGCGGTCATTCTTCCTTCAAAAAACATACTGTTACAAAGTGTAGAATATAACATTCAATCTCATAAATTTTATTTTTTGTTCGAAAATTCAAGCAAGTGCATGCTAATAAATTGTTCTACATGTGCAATGCACAATTCATTTTTGTCTTAGGGTAATTTAAATTGAATAATAGGTAGGACTAAAAATTAATTAAGTTGTTCGTGAATAACTTCCACTACTGAGACTAGGCAGACTAGTAAGAAGTTCGGCTTGGACTCACGTCATTAGAAACCCAGTTTGGGCTTTTATTAATTAAATGAACTTGATTTTTGTAAAAAAATTAGTTCTGTGTATTTCTCACAAATAAGGACCTTTAAAATCATATAGCTAGGTCCATATGTAAAATTGATAAAGTACTATAATGTCAAAATAACAAGCCCAAAAAAATGATCCATAAAACTTCACACACCCAACTTATATAAGCCCATATATGTATATACAAGTACGAAACAGAAAAGCCTAATCCTTCTCTCTCCCTGGTACCAAATCATCTCTCATTTCTCAATTTCAAGTCACACTCGTATTCTCAATGAAATCTGGAATTAGGACGAGCTGAGCTCGAGCTTGACCAAACACGAGTCGAGTACGAAACATAAGTAATTTTGACGATATAAAATGCTATACTACGTGTTACAAGACAACCACTTCAAGGCCCCCAAAGTCCAAGTTCTACTTGGTTTTATTCTATATGCCCGGGCTTGTGTGTGTGTATATATATATATATAGAATCTAAAGCATTCAGCCAACTCAAGATTTTCGTCATAGATGTCGAGTGCCATCTAAATCACTGTAATAGCATGAACATTGCAAATCAAGATCACATAAAACTCAGTTTTACAATCATGCAGATTGAATACCTATCTGAAAACACATAAAAAAGGTGCTACACACACACATGTATGCTCTACATTGTGTGGGTAACTACGTATGTTGATATCCATTCGTGCCACCCCAAGATTGTCAATGCATCAAATGGGAAACGGCATCTTATCTAAATAGCAAGAGAGACTTGCTAACCTAAATTTAAGTAAAATCCCTTTTTAAGATTATGCAGATGAAAACTAAGATGATGCAGATGAAAACCATGTCCCTGGCTAACAAAAGACCAGCAAATATAAAATTAAAGTAACAATATAAGATATGCGGTCCAAAATCTCCAATTAAACAAAATTGCAATACAACTGTTCAAGCACTCGGAAAGTCAAAAAGTACGAAATGAAAAGCACACAGACGATGTTTCTCAAAGAACATTTCAGAAGCTTTAAAACATAATCACCTAACTTGATCTGACAAAAGCCAAAATTTGAATGGTTTGCATTATTATGCCTTCAGACGCCCATAGATCTTCTGCTTCTCTTGTGTAGTTTGGAAGCGACCATGTCCGAATTTTGAGGAGGTGTCGATGAACTTGAGCTTGATTTCCTCAAGAGCCACACGAGATGTTTGTGTTAGCAGAGATTGGCGAAGCGTGACAACCCTCTTCTTCGGCCCAACACAGCATCCTTTGATCAACAAGTAATCATCCTTTACCACACCATAGTGAGGAAAGCCACCCATAGGAGTGATGTCTTTCTCAGTCCTGATTCATAAAAAATGAAAGAGAATTAATAATAATAAAAACATAAAGTGGCATTATCTGCACAAAACGGCTGTGCCCTCAGAACTACCAATAATAGCCTTTTGACCTTTCTTTTACCTAAGAAAGTAGACTCATTGCATTCACCTAAATTTGCAATGACTTGGGTCATGCTGACCAGAGCATCCATCGAATTGGAATGCCCAGCAGTCAAGCAGACTAAATGGAAATATATTTTTTTATGATAAAAGTAAAAAATAAAAATACTTGCATAATCTTGTTTCCAAAACACCTTTTTTTCCACCTTTTATAGCTACTGATGGTGTGGTTTAACAGTACGAATATAGGGACATTCATGCATGAGGTATACCGTGATAATTTGGAACACTACAGAGCACTAAATGTAGGAGGGGATAACAGGATCTCAGGCGACCATAACAATTTCAGATAAAGAAACAAATAGATGTAAATCCCAGAAGAAAAAAAAGAAATAGAAAGAGTCCAACATCATCCATAACTTTAGTGACTTCGACCTCAAAGCCAGGAGTTCTTTGACTCCGTCTAGCATTTCGCACCATAATTTCCTCTTTAAAAACAACATAAAAATTGTCAAACTCAGAAGAGAAGTACTAACCTGTCAAACTCAGTAATGGCAGTGTGGGATTCTAGCCCAGACTTGCCGAGTTTGTATATCTTCTTGTTCATTTCAGTTCGGTGATGATATCCATTCTGTCCTGCCCTGGCAACTGTGAAAGAAACTCGAGCAGGATGCCAGGCACCGATACATGCCACCTTCCGCAGACCCCTATGAGTCTTACGGGGAAGGCGGGTGACACCCCATCGAGTGACAACACCTTCATAACCTTTACCCTTTGTCACTCCAATTATGTCTATCATCTCATCTTTCTGGAAAACAGCATCCACAGGAATTTGCTTCTCAAAGAAGCTATAAGCAAAGTCCACTTTCTGAGCAATAGTACCACCATTGACCTGGATCTCCATCAAGTGTGCCTTTTTCTGCTTCAACCCCTTCATTTTCCTAATCTGTAACATATTATGCGGGAAAAAAATTGTAATTAGGCATTGTGCTGATTGGGAAGGAGGGGTGCAAATATTTACTCATTAAGTAACCATCAATGAGAAAAGCACTGTCTAATGGATAAACAAGAAAGAAACAGGATAACCACAAGAAGATTGATTTGTGGTTGGGAAATTATGTAAACCCAATTAAAAGGAAAGATTCTAATATTAATTCCCATAAGATTGATCAAAATTCAAATGACCTGGTAGCGCATCAGCACCTTAGTATGGTCCAAATTATCAATAGAGTTCAAACAACTGCATCTGGTAAGAGATAAACCTTACAAATAATAAATATGGCCCATTTGCCTCTAATAGAATAAATAGAACAGTTATATTATTAGATTACGATCCACTTCGAAATAGGAAGATTACTTTTGTCTTTCTACCCAAAGCTATAAAGAAAGAATAGACCTACAAAACATATCCAGGATTTTACAACACTTTCATATCATGAAACGGGCTTGAATATAAAATTGAATAAACAACATTAATTCTAGGAAAAAATAATCCAGCCAAGTGAGTTGAATAAGTGCAGTGCGAGAGATGGTATGAGCTCTCCTGTG
Source organism: Cornus controversa (assembly GCA_026545225.1). Taxonomy (NCBI): domain Eukaryota; kingdom Viridiplantae; phylum Streptophyta; class Magnoliopsida; order Cornales; family Cornaceae; genus Cornus; species Cornus controversa. The sequence goes on from CM048854.1 coordinate 32,777,303, forward strand.
GGTGCATGTGCGGTTGCTTGAACTTTCAAATATATATATATATACAAGTACCTGAGTGTGAGCCAAAACACGTATGACAGTTGCATATTTTTTCATCTTTTCAAGCTGTGCTTGGACATCTTTCTTCCCTTCTTCAGTCTCAAGCTTCTTTGAGTATTTAGTAAATGCCTTTTTCTTGGACTTGCACCAGTTCTTGTAGAACCTCCTTCTCAAGTCCTCACTAAGATGCTGAGCCCAAACAGTGTTCAAAGAACGAAGGCCACGCGGTGTCTTCACGTAAGCCACCACTCCAACAACAACCATTGGAGGTGTTTCAACAATCGTAACAGCCTCGCATGTCTCCTTCTTATGAAGCTCTATACACAACAAATTAGACACAACATTTATAATGAAACTTTGTAATCTAAGAAGATCTAACATTAATAGATATGCAAGAAGAATACAATAAAAGAAAATGAAGCATTTTAATTTTTTTATCCTAGCAAATACCACACACACCCACATGCCCCTACGAGGACTTAAACCCTCGACCTTCCACTTTGGACGAAAATGAAACATTAGACTTCCAAATTAATGGAGGATACAACAAACGCTAACCTAGAATAACGACATATTACACAAATATTGTGGATTCCGTAAATTAAGAGTATAATAGATAATTTTTGGATCATTAACACTATGCTACATAATAAATCATGGCAGCATAATGTCTTCCAGCCCCAATAAAAACAATTGAAAAAAAAAACTCAATATATGATTCAAAAGGTCATCAAAACTTGTATTATAGTAATTTACTGGGGAAAAAATTGTAGTCCTGCACAGGACCAAGAAAATCAAACAAAATAAATAGGGTACAAAGAAATTTAAGTTAAAACTGTATCAATGTCAATATTAGTCCTGGGCAAAGAAAAAAATGAAATCCAAGCATTTAACTAGGACTCCTGTCACACACAAGCATTAAAGCACACATTATAACTTTGAAGTCTTTCAGCATAAAGAAAATAACTGTATAGTTTTGAAATATCACAAACTTATAGTGATCATTTTTTCCCTGAATTATAGGGATCATTTTAAACAGTGCATACTTATTTAAAAATATATTCCACCTATTAAATTCCAGAAACTACAAGAAAAGAAGTCTTCCAAGTAAACCAATACAAGGTTACAAAATTGAATGCCATGTGAGAAATCCTCAGTTGGAATTTACTAAATATCAATCAATCAGAAAACTTCTTACTTGATCCAGGTTTCTCGACCTCCCTGACGATATGGGTCATCCCGGCCTTATAGCCCAAAAAAGCAGTAAGTTTGCAAGGCTTGTTAGGGTCATCCTTAGGGAAAGCCTTCACTGCAGAAGTCCAAGATATCAACAAAATAAATTAGGTTAACAAAGTCTTAAATTTAAATGCTTGCAACTCAGTTGAACATATGGTCATAAAAAAAAAACTAATGGGGTAAATAGTCATGAAAAAAAAATCAAATCCATAAAAAATATTTCAAGAACTTATCTAATTATTGATATATTATGCATATGTTCCACATGGAATAGAAGAAGTCACAACAGCGATTTCTTATCTTATTGCTAGAGAGAGGAGGGGGAGGTCACAACAGCACCAGGAATAAAGAGGGAACTTTACAATTTAAGATTTTAAGTGTAAATTTGATCTAATTGTCCATGATTCACAAAACATCACATAAAAAAGGTAGCCATATGCCTGTCTTAGATGTGCAAGTATACAAACTCATTTGGTCTGTAAAGCATATGCACAACCAAATACATAGTAGCACTTTCTTGTATCTGATATCAAGATCTAGGGAATTTGGCTTGCCTCAGCACAACGTCAAAGCATATCAATCAAGTCAAATAACAGAAATCACAATCATTGTTTAAAAAGAATGAAATTGAGCAACAACATGCCAAAAAAATATGAAAAAGTAAGCATCTTAAACCATTTAGAAGAAGTTAAAATATTTCATAACAGCAGATATACACTTCTAGGAACAATAGTGACTGGGAAGTAAGAACTTCGAAGTATCATTTCCATCAACTACTTTTTCCAAACAGCAGACAAGACAAAAATAAAAGAACCTGTAATTTGAATAATTCAACGAAGGGAAATGTGAAATAAGAAGAGAAATAAGAAATGTTTTATAAATCCCTGCAACTTAGTAAGTTAGCATTAATGTGAGTTATATGAAATTCCACTTAATATCCAAAGTTCCTATCATCATTTAACAAAGAAGAAATGCATACATTTTTTAATAACAGGTAAATTAAATGGTTCATGGATCTAAAAAATGCAGGGACTACATTGGACAGAGATATAAAATTGTCAAAGTATATAATGATAAAAGTAATAGGAAGAACAAGAGACATTTTTCATCATCATTACAAATAGCAAAATAATTTTTCATCATTTGGAAAATAATATTTAACTCCAGATAAACTAGATAACTTTCATTAATGGAAACAAAGCTGTGCATACCTTTTCCCCGGTGGCGAGCAGCACGCTTCCTTGGGAGAAATCCAAGAGACCCATGCCTTGGGTGCTCAAACTTCCTGTGAGACATTTTTCTCCACCTTCACAAAATGAGGGGAAAAAAACAGTTACGACAAATGAATAAACAGTCAATTTATTCAAAATGTAATGGTTCCATGACATTTTTTAGCATTGGCCGCCCAAGCTTCCCAACCCAGAAATTTCCAATATAAAAACATAATTTCTTCTCCAACTTCACCAAATGAGGGAAAAAAACAAAGTTATGACAAATGAACAAAGAAATAAAGAGTCCATTTATTCAAAATGTAATGGTTCCATGACATTTTTTTAGCATTGGCTGAGGGCCCAAGCTTCCCAACCGACAAATTTCCAATATAAAACATAATTAATAGTAGCAATATAAATGATGGTATTGATAAGTAATCCCAGATTAATGATAAATCATTACATAAAAAACATCGATAATCATCACACAAACTGAATTTGCATTCTTATCTATGAAAGGTAACGCTCATTCAGACACACTTAGACATAACCCTCTATTTGAAAAAGTGAAAAACTCAACAACAAAACAAATTATAAACAAACCATGCATTCATGTAAAGACTATTATCTGCAGATACGGATTGCAATTCATACAGATAATCTACCCACATAACCAACATCTAAATCAACTTCTCAAACAGAACAACACCATATCCCCAACATGTACATATATACAAAAACTGAAGCGGTTACATATGAGATAAATGCAAAAGTCAGATACATTCAACATCTATGGAGTTATAAACAATTTTTATTTCGACCGAGATATATATAGACATATGTAAAAGTCCCTGAATCTAAATGAATCTACTTTATCCCCTGAAAGGCAATTTACAGAGCGTCATGGAATTGAAAAATATCATAGCAATCATACAAAGACAAAAAAGAAGTAAATCAAATCTTAGTCTCGCGATCAGTCAAAATCACACTTTCATGAATCCCATGAAAACCATCAAATGGTGTTCCTAGTAAATCAAATGACCAGCCTAATATGAAACATGAATGATCTATATATATATATATATATATATATATATATATATATATATATGTAAAGAGAGAGAGGACGGAGAGAGGGAGAGGTAGGACCTGAGCTTTCTGAAATGTAGGAAGATCCGCTTGCGGCGACTCACTCACCCTCAGTAAGGCTTGCTAAAACCCTAGCTCCATCGCATATATAGTAGTTGAATAACTTGAATTTGCATGAACTACCCCTTACTTTTCTATAAAATACAGAATATCTGTTTTTCAGTTTCAAAATTACCACAAGTTGCCCTTGCTTGGTCCACCCGATAGACCACGTGCCCTAGGACCTGTTTGGGTGTGCATTCCTATCAGCACTAAACTCTAACCTGCCCTCAACCCTAGGAAGATGGACGACACAATATAAACATGATGAAGGGACAAATTTTTTAAAAATAGAATATGGATACAGTAGAATGAGTCAAAAAAATAATTTTTTTTTGCCAATTTTATTCACATTATCAGCTTAAAATATATTTAAAAATTATATTGAAATCACATTCCTCTAAGAAAAATAGTTACAAAATTATTTCACTGTCAGAAAAGTGTTCATGACGCACGTCTCACTCGTGTCCAACCTCAAGGAATTATTCCTATTTCAGGACAATTGTAGACTTGTAGTGGTGTTGAACTTGTTTTCTTTTTCTTAAAATTCTATATTGTTTTTCTAATCAACTTAAAATATATTTAAAAATTATATTGAAATGGCATTCCTCTAAGAAAAATAGTTACAAAATTATCCCGCTGTCATAAAAGTGTTAATGTCAGACGTCCCACTCATGTCCAATCTCAAGAAAATATTCATATTTCAGGACAATTTTAATCGTGTTAAACACGTGTTTGGAATGTGTCCTATACGTATACCACTGTCAGATATAGTCATGGCACCTCTAGAAAAGTTTTTGTGTTTTTATTATCTCAACTTATCTGTTGGAGAAAAATCCTCCAGCCAGTCATGGTGAGACATGCGAGCTCGTTAAATTAGAAGTCAGCCAGCTCCGAGAGAAATTAGGCCCACAAACAATGAAAAGCCAACCAAACCTTTAGACCGGCCCAATGTGGTAAGGGTGAATAAAGCTGCTTGAGTCCAGCCCACAGAGAAGGATGGCCTGCCCGTCCAACAAGGAATTCGAATCTTATTAGAAATCTGATTAATTTGGTAGAAAAGAAACATGTAAATAAATAAATTGGAATCCTAAATGACTTGTATAAATTAAGGAAAAGACGGAGAAAAGGAGAATTTGGAGAGAGACGAAAAATACTTTTCAATTTCTATTTGAGAGAAATTGTGTGTGCGCGTGTAGATTGGTTTGGTAAAACTAGTCGAGCAATTTTTTTGTACCAACATTATCTTATTAGTTATAAGCACACGTGCATGTAAATTCTATTATTTGTTAAAGTTTTTTCTTTTTATTATTTTTCATGATAACTTCAAAATTTTAATGGCAAAGTTAAGATTGTTATTTGAACAAGTGACACTTCATTTTTATCTTGATTTCGATTATTATTTATTTGTTTGCTTTTAGATTTTTTAAGAGTTATTTATAATTTTAATTTTTTTAAAAAATAAATAAATATGCCCAACTAAGGAGGAGGAGGTTGGGAACTTGGGAAAGAGTGACCACCTCAAATCTGCCTTAACCTAATAGTTAATTAGGTTGGTATCCGAGCAGTCAAAAATATTCATTTGAAATACCAAATTAGTAAATATGAAATTAAATTTTAAAAAAATAAAATAATTAAAATAGATTTCATTTACAATATAATTTTAAACTCTTAAAATATATTCTTATTGAAATTGCATTTTCATAACCCTTAGATTAAGGAGTTATTTAGTAAATAAAATCTGAAAATCTATTGTACTGTTATTTATGTGAAAAGAAATTTTGATAGCTCAAATTTATAAATATATTAGAATTTGGAATCAAAGTGTTATCAAAAATAGCCTAAAGACCAACTTTACAATATAATAATTATCGATCGGTTAATGAGAGTGTCCTCCTGGTGATCATTTTTCTTGTTCTTAATATTATCTATAAAAAATAAAATATGCAGCTTAAACAAAAGAATGCAACTAAAGAAATAGAGATTTGAAATGATATGAGAAGAAAAAAATATAGAGGTGAATATATTAATAGTCCATACTATATATTATGAAGAAAGTATTGATATGAATAAGAGACGTATATTTTTAAAATAAATTTCGAATTATTATAAAAAAAATAACTAGTAATAAATAACCATAAATAAGAGTTTCCTATGAAACAGTACTTTAAATTAGGGCAAACGTCATCATCATCACATCTCTCTCTCTATAAAACCCAATCTAAACCTCAGTAGGGAAAAGGGGTTTTGCTTCTACGTTCGAGAATTCCGATTCTCACGACAAAAATAAGGGTTTGTAGCATAAATTCACATATGCACATATATATTCATGCATATCTATATATACATATATATATATTGTAATTGAATGGAAAGAATGATGAAAATCTGTGTTAACGCAGCATCATCAATTTGGTGCGGTGAGCGGCACTTTCCACACGAGATTTCTGACTTTCTTCTCTAAGACTCTTCTTTTGTTTCAGTTCCTAATATTTCTTAGTTGTTTGCTTATAAAACCTTTGAATTTTGTTGAAGATTGAAAAGGAAAGAGTAGTTGGGTGGGAGGACAATTCTGTGATCTACTTGTTTATAGATGCTCTTCAGAGGTTAAGTTTAGGAGAAAGCACAACAGCACGAAATTGATTTTCAAGATGTTCTTCAGAGCTTAAGTGTAGGCACAACATCACGAAATTGATTGTCAAACAACCAAAACAGAGAATATAAAGGTTTAACTTTTCCTGTTTTCTCAGCTCCCAAACAGAGGGTAAGTAATTAATGTATAGCAAAATTAGGAATCAATTTGTTGTGGGTCTGTATTCATGTAAATCATGGGGTTGATGTTGAGTTAGAGGCTGTTCTTTGATTTATGGGGGAAAAAATAGAAAAGAAATGACTGTGTTTGGTACTTGTGGTAGAACAGAAGGGAATTTGGGAGTTTTAGGGGAGACCATCTTTATAAGGAGGAAGGGAGATGAGTATCACTTCAAAAAAAAAAATCCTCCAAAACTCCACCTAGAGACTATTTTTGGAGCTCTAATATCACATTCCAAGAGAAAAAGTGATGCTTAGTTTGTTTGTTTGTTAGTAGGAATGAAATTGAATTATTGAATCTGAAAAATCACTCATTCAATTTTATGATTCTATATTTTCTCTTAATTATTAATTTTCAAAAGAAATGAAGTATAATATGGCAAATTACCTCGGGTATTGTAGATTTTCTCCAATTCTTCATCTTAAAAATTACAAGTGATAAAAAATAGGGTTTTTATTCCCATTTTCATTTCTTCCCCGTATATGTCATTCCATTTTCATCCAATTTTATTTCCATTTTCATTTCTCCTTATTCCATTTTCATCCAGTTGCAATTCTGTGTCTGTTGTTCTGTTACTCTTTATGTTTGGAATTTGATTCTATTTTTGGTCTCTTCACCGTTTGAGGCCATTGATCTGTAAATTAAATAAGTAATTGAAATGTTGAAGAACTGGGATTAGATGTTTTAAGGTTTAAACATCTACGGTATGTTGATCTATGGGACAATGAATAATTTGAAATTCAACAGGACCATTTGTTAGTGTTTTTGTTACCATTTCTGATATGGTATCTGAAAATGTACTGACTGCAATCTCTTAATATGAGTATATCAACTGTTTGATCATTTTCTTGTTGAAGGTTTTCGACTCGTATCTGAGCAAATTAGGTAAATAATTGTATTTGGTCAAATGTCCTATTATATTCTAGAAAAAAAAAAAAAAATTTTGTTAATTCTTTGTCATGTTCTTCACTATTCTCTCCTATGGATATATGTAGTTCTAAAAATCATATATTACTAATACAAATTTTACACATTCTGTTGAATTCTAATTCTTGAAAAGGAAACAATCTATCTAACGTAAATTGTTAATTTTATTTAGTGTTCCAACTTAAATTGTTAATTTTCTTGACTTTGATAAAATGATTTTGTTGCTGATGCTATAAAAAATAAACAATAATTAAAATTAGACAAATAAAGAATTAAAATAACGGTATACAGACTAATGGCAACAGAAAATAAACAGAAAGAATGCACGAGAAGTGCCCAAAAACTCAGAGAAAAATTGAATTGCCCAAAAACTCAGAGAAAAGTTTCTGGTATTCAAAATATTATTCAAAATCAAAGGTGTTTAGAATCAGCCCACAAGCCGAGCTTTTATAGCTGAAATTCGTCAACATTACCAAAAATAGCTGAAATTCGTCAACATTACCAAAAATAGCAGGATTTCAAAAATCGTGCCAAAATAAAATAGGAAATAAAAGAAGGACGTTGCCAGAAATCTGGTTCAAATCAATCCCAGAATCTCTTCCTAATCAACAAAATAAATATTACTAAAAAAAGAAAGACAACTAAAATTGGGGATTCGGAGGAAAAAATAGTGGATTTTGGCCTCGAAAAAATACACACCCAACGTAGCTTGGTGCCCACGACGTGCGTGCTGAAACAAGCTTTCCGAATTGTGGTCATAAAGGCGATTCTGATACTCGTAGCCAAAGTTATGGCCAAAATACCGAAGCACATCCAAAATTACCCTAATTAGGGACAAGGTCACGGTTTCCTGCCATCTTTGCGCTGATCTGCCAACTCAAGATATTTCAGTGTCATCAATGTGTCGTCTGACAACTCAGCATCATCTGACTCGGATGCTCCTACATTAGTCACCTCAGGTTGGAAAGAACTCGTCCTCGAGTTTACATTAGCTTCATCGGAATCCATAAAATAAGGACTCAGATGTTTCACATTAAAGACATCAGAAGTCCTCAAATGACTGGGGAGGCGCAGTCTGTAGGTGTTATTATTGATCTTCTGCAGGATCTCACAGGAACCAATCTTTCGCTCCTTTAGCTTGTTATACTCTTCAACAGGGAAACGATCACGAGTTAATACCGCTTAAACAAAATCACCAACGTCAAAAAATACTTACGCCAGTAGCTGTCAGCCTGAACCTTGTACTTGGCATTACTCTCATGAATGCCCAGCTTGACCTACTCATGGATACCTCGAAGATGTTCTGCCATCTCATCTGTCTTGCGATTGAAACGACCCACGCGCGGAATAGTGCTAAGTCAAACACCCCGGATGGATTCTGACCATAGACAATCTCAAATGGGCTCATTCCTGTTGTTCTGTTCTTCGACCTATTATAGGCAAATTCTGCTTGAGGTAATGCCAAATCCCACTGCTTTGGTTTAGTTCCTGCCAAACTCCTCAAAAGGTTCCCCAAACTCCGGTTCACCACCTCTGTCTGACCATCTGTCTGAGGATGGTAGGCGCTGCTAAAATTCAACTTCGTTCTCGGTTTCTCCCATAGACTCTTTCAGAATTGACACATGAACTTGGTATCACGATCTGAGGTAATGGATCGGGGAACACCATGTAAACACACAGTCTCCTTGAAGTAGAGATGGGCGACCCGGGCAGCATCCATTGTTTTTCTGCAAGCAACAAAATGGTCCATCTTGGAAAACCTGTCAACCACAACCAAAATAGAATCCACGGCCCGTTGGGTAAGGGGTAAACCCAACACAAAGTCCATACTGACATCAAGCCAAGGGGCTTCAGGGACCGGTAAAGGTGTGTACAGCCCCGCATTAGTGAGAACTCCCTTGGACCGCTGACACACATAGCAACGCTTCACATAATGAGCCACGTCACTGGTCAACTTGGGCCAATAATAGTTGGAAGAGATCAGACCCAACGTCTTATCTCGCCCAAAATGACCCTCGTTATGAAGTTCACTAATAACCTGTTGCCTTAGTGAACAATCTGGAATGCACAACTTCAATCCACGAAACAAATAACCATTGTGCAAAATAAAATCATGGCATTGACCATCAATTACCTCTTGAATTATCCTCCCGAATGAAGGATCTACAACATACATATCAGAGAATGTCTCAAATCCTGCAACTCTGGTGCTCATGGTGGTGAGGAGCAACGTACGATGGCTCAGTGCATCTACAACATGGTTCAGAATCCCTGCCTGGTACCTCAGTGCAAATGTGAACTCCTGCAAGTATGCCACCCATTTGGCATGCCGTCTACTCAGCTTGTGATGGCCATTGATATATTTCAAGGCCTCATGATCAGTGAGGAGAATGAACTCCCTCTGTATTAGGTAGTGACGCCAGTGCTTTAGGGACTGAATGATGGCATAAAACTCCAGATCATAGGTGGAATAATTTTTCTTTGATCCTGATAGCTTCTCACTGAAAAAGGCTATTGGGTGCCCCTCCTAACTCAGAACACCACCAATGCCAACCCCAGATGCATCACAGTTTACCTCAAACACCTTTTCAAAGTCGGGAAGTGCCAAAACTGGTGCCTCTGTCATCTTCTGCTTGACCAAATAAAAACTGGCATCTGCCTCCTCAGACCAATGGAAATCACGTCCTTTGAGGCACTTTGTGACAGGAGTAATCAGAGTGCTGAAGTTTCTAATGAATCAACGGTAGAAAGATGTCAATCCATGGAAACTTCGGACATCGTGCAAGGTTTTTGGTTTGGGCCACTCCAAGACCGCGTCTATCTTTGACGGATCTGCATGAACAGCATCAATAGACACCACAAAACTCAGAAAAGTTACAGAAGTAGTGAAAAAAGAACACTTCTTCTGATTGACAAATAGGTGCTCTATCCTCAACATATCAAAGACGGCACGGAGGTGATCAAAGTGTGACGTCCATGTCGGGCTATAGATGAGAATGTCATCGAAGTAAACTACAACGAATTTCCCCATGAAAGGTCGTAGAACCTGATGCATAAACCTCATAAATGTGCTGGGCGCATTGGACAGCCCAAAAGGCATAACCATCCACTCATACAACCCATGTTGCGTCTTAAACGTTGTCTTCCACTCATCCCCAGGCCTTATTCTGATCTAGTGGTATTCGCTTTTAAGGTCAATTTTTGAGAAAACCTTAGAACCAGATAACTGGTCTAACATATCATCCAAACGGGGAAATGAAAACCTGTACTTCACTGTAATCCAGTTGATTGATCGGCTATCAACACACAGATGCCAAGGGCCATATTTCTTCGGCACTAGCAGAGCAGGAACTGCACATGGGCTCATACTCTCACAGATGTAGCCCCTCTCCAGCAACTCTACCACCTGTCGCTGCAACTCTTCAGATTCTTTGGGATTGAGGCGATATGCCAGTCGATTAGGCAAACTGGACCCCGGAACAAGGTCAATCTGATGTTGAATATCCCTCATAGGCGGCAGCCCGGGAGGAAAATCCTCTGGCATCAGGTCAGAAAACTCTGTTAGCAGCTACTGCACCTCTGCTGGTAAATCTGGATTCACGTTCACGTCCGTTGCACTATTCCCACAAGGCAGCAGAGCATATACCACGTCCCCATGCTCAATCTCAGTTAAAAACCTAGACATAGAAAGCAGGTTAGTAGTTTTGGCTACCTGGGTAGGACTGGTTCCTTCCCAACGAGGAGCCAACACAATCTTCTTCCCCTTGATGCTAAGGGAATATGTGTTCTTTCGCCCGTCATGAATAACACTGCGATCATACTGCCAAGGCCTGCCTAACAGTACATCACAAGCATCCATAGCCACAACATCACACCAAACATTATCAAAATATTTCTTGTCAATCGAAAAAGACACTAGGCATCGCCTATCCACTTTTACCTCACTGCCTTTATTCAGCCATGACAACTTGTATGGGTTGGGATGACGATCTTTCTTCAACTGCAATTTCTGGACAGTCTCTTCAGACACTACGTTCTCGCAACTGCCACTGTCAATGATCATCTTACAGACTTTATCTGCAACTGTGCAGGTCGTGTGAAATATATTGGTTCTTAACCAATCGTCTCCTAGATCGCCCCTGGGAGTCAGTAGACTCTTACGAATAACCAGAGTCTCACGGCCATCTCCATACAGCACATCTCCATCTTCATCATCGTCATATATAGGCTCTCCAATGTCCCCAGTTTCGTCTGCCACGTCTTCCTCAATCAGGAGATTTTTGCCTTTCTGACTAGCAGGCTTCCTGCACTCATTCGCTCTGTGTCCCTGTTCACCACATCTGAAATATCTAATGTTCGAGTGAGAATTACCCTACGGTGGCTGCTGGACAGGACGGGGTTCTTGAGGGCGAACTGACGGTTGTTTTGATCACTCCTGATCACTGGCCTCCGATTCTGCTATTTTTCCACAGCAAGTGCACGTTGGTATGCTTCAGAAATCGTCCAAAGCGAGTGAAAGCTGAGAACATCTTATAGGGGCTGCCGCAATCCTCCCAAATACCGTGCCACCGTCTACTCTTCCACCTCAGATAAATCATTCCGGGCTATCAATTGATAGAACTCCTCCGTGTAATCTTCAACTGATCTTGTGCCTTGCCTCAACGAATGAAGTTGCTGGAACAAGGTTTGAATGTAGCCGAAAGGAAGGAAGTGACCCTTCATCTTCTTCTTCATCTTCTCCCAATCAGTGATCTTGGCCTTGCCCTGCCTGTCTCATGATCTCCTCAACTGCTCCCACCATGTAGAAGCTCTGCCTTTGAGTTTGATGGCGACCAGTTTCACCTTGACACGATCTGGGACTTCCTTATATTCAAAGATACATTCCACTTTGTTCATCCAATTGACAAATCCTTCGGCCTGTAACGTACCAGAAAACTCGGGCAGATCCACTCTGAAACCGAGGTCTCCATGACATTCCTCCCGACCACGGTGCCCCCAGAATCGAGCACGATTGTGAAATGGGTTGTCGGAACTGGAATCGGATTCGTGATCTTCCATCTCACGGTCACTGACAGTCTGCGCCGTTAGACGCTGGGTTAACTCTGCAACTTGCCTTTGTAAATCCTCAATCATCAAATCCTGAATACTACGATCATGGTGTGGGACTTCCTCGTTCGGAACCTGCCCATGACGACCACGACCACCAACCATAGAAACTGATGAAATCTCACCCAGGAAGATATTGAAGCTCTGATACCAACTGACGCCGGACAGAATAGTGATTATTCTGTAGGCTAATGGCAACAGAAAATAAATAGAAATAATGCACGAGAATTACCCAAAAACTCAGAGAAAAGTCTCTGGTATTCAAAGTATTATTCAAAATCAAAGGTGTTTTAGAATCAGCCCACAAGCCGGGCTTTTATAGCTGAAATTCGTCAACATTACCAAAAATAGCAGGATTTCAAAAATTGTGCCAAAATAAAATAGGAAATAAAAGAAGGACGTTGCCAGAAATCTGGCCCAAATCAAGCCCATAATCTCTTCCTAATCAACAAAATAAATATTACTAAAAAAGGAAAGACATAACTAAAATTGGGGATTCAGAGGAGAAAATAGTGGATTTTGGCCTCGAAAAAATACACACCCAATATAGCTTGGTGCCCACGACGTGCGCGCCGAAACAAGCTTTCTGAATTATGGTCATAAAGGCAATTCTGATATTCGTAGCCAAAGTTATGGCCAAAATACCGAAGCGCATCTAAAATTACCCTAATTAGGGACAAGGTCACGATTTTCTGCCATCTTTGCGCTGATCTGCCAACTCAAGATATTTCAGTGCCATCAATGTGTCGTCTGACAGCTCAGCATCATCTGACTCGGATCCTCCTGCATCAGATACCCTATGTGTAAAAAACACCTTTCAGTTGTGAAAATTTGATATTACTCTTTGCTTTAAAAAAAAAAAGTAAAATGAAAATTTGAAACTACTTTTTGCTTTAAAAAAATAAAAATAAATTACAACTTTCCTAAAATTTACTTTAATTACTCTCGTTTTAAACTTTTAAAAAATAATTCTAACGCTCCGATAAAGTCGACATAGGTTAAGTTTGTTAACAGTAAAAGTGAATATACCAAACTAACTCCAATTTAAATACAACAATTACATGGGTCAGTGTGATATAAGCAACTCAAACTTTAAAAGACAAATTGTTCCTCACACTCTACCACTATTCTCCTTTCCATCGCCACTCCCCACCCTCTCCGTCTCTCTCCACAGCCTCCTCTCTCCACCACCTCTCCCCTCTATTTACCCATGAACTTACAACAACAATAAACACTTAAATCTAAACACTTAAATATGACACTAAAATCTCTAATTAACCATTGAACACAACACAATATCTAAAACACATCTTTATAAACACTAAAATCTAATTAGTAACATGACCTAGACTTTCAATTAGAATCCAAACTTTTTTCTAATCAATATTATGTATATAAAAGTAGGGAGGCGATATTCGCACTCTCTTTTTATATGATCGCAATTCACTTATCCTTTTCTCTTAAAAGAAATGACAATAAAGCTCAAAAACTCATTATTGTAATATTCCTTATTTTATAATACCATAATTATCTTCTATATTATAAATTTTAACTTCTTTTTTTATCTTTTTACTTATTTAGTACCCTTTTTTTTTTGTCTTGTCAAAAGAAATAATTTATTTAATAGAGAAAAAAAAATTTAGCCCGATCAAAAGAAAGAATTTATTCAACGCAAATTACTTCTTTTTGGGTACTTTTTTTTGGATGGTCTTGTCAAAAGAGATAATTTATTCTACACAGATAACTTTTTTTTTGTCCTTTTTCTTTCACCTACTATATTTTTTTCCGTCATATAAAAGGAAATAATTTATTCAATAAAAAAAAATTAGGTCATGTCAAAAGGAAATAATTTATTCAATAAAAAAAAATTAGGTCATGTCAAAAGTGATAATTTATTCAATAGAGTTTTTTTTCTAATTCTTGTCAAAAGAAATAATTCATTAACATAGATAACTTTTTTTCTGGTCATGTCAAAAGCGATGATATATTCAACATAAGTAACTTTTTTTTGGTTTTTTTTTTTATAGATTATGTTAAAAGAGATAGAAATTAAACATTTAAGATTTGAGACAACAGAGAATGATATTTAAAAGTGTAGTTTTGTAATTTTTAAAATAAAATATTTATTCACATGTGAAATTAAGATTATAAATGTCATCTTCTTTTAAATGGGAGTGCAAACATAAAAAGAGAGAAATGCGAACAACACACGATATATGAGTTCTTCAAACTCTGCATAAACACCTAAAATTCACAATCGAGCCAATGAAATCCTCAAAACCCACAAATCTAAACAACAGGATTCCATAATCTCACAAAACAGATTCAAATCTCAACATAATAGCCATGTATCAGTCAATCGATTCAGAGAAAAAATACACACACACATATGTGTGTGTGTATATATCAAGAGAGAGAGAGAGCAAATATAGATTATACGAGGGTGGACAGAGACTTGATTTTCTCGACGAGAGCTGAATTGCATTGATTCTCGATAGGCTCGTGGCTAGGATGTCTCTTAATGTAGCCTCCAAAACCTGCCGCCATAACAATCTGGGTCAAAGGAAGTGAAGATACAATCGAAATTTGGGGTTAATACAGGGATAAGATAAAAGTTTGGGTCAAGCAAAATGAAGAGAAAATCAAAGACGTGGTACAGAAGAGGGGGCAATGGAGAGTGGTATAAAGAGAGGGAGAAAGTGGGAAGGGCGGTGGTGGTGGTGAGAAGTGGTGGTAGAGAGAGAGCGGTGGAGAGAAAAGTTAGTGTATTTTATATGTTTATGTACTTAATATGTATAAAATATATAATTTGATTTAAAGGTGTAATAATTATGAAAAAATTTGTGATTAATTTCAAATTATGTTTTCAAATAGAGTAGATTTGGTTAGGTTTATTTTATATGTTCTGATAAATTGTACGTAGTTAATATTAAATTAAGATACTTAGTATTAAAAAAATGTAAATTATGTAATTGTTAATAATTTGTAATCAAATTATAAAAAGATAAGTATTTTTGTTCAAAATATCAATGTGTAAGTGGTCTTCTCATATAATTAATAAGGTAAGTTTCATCATTTTGTAATACTAAAGAGCAATTTTGGTATTTTACTTTACTTCTTCAACTGAGTGTTAATTTGAATAATGGTCAACTAACGGCCATGATAGTCAGATTAAGTCAACCAAATTTTAGGAAAGCTTAACGAATTTTTTTTCACTAATTTAATCTGAGGGTAATTAAAACAAATTTCAGAAAAGGTTTGAGTAATTTATCCAAAAAAAAAAATTAATTTAAAATTTTTTTTCATATTATCCCACAAAGCATTTCTTTAAAACTTTTTTGAAAACATGAAACTACCCTTTACTTTAAAAAAATATATTCTTTTATTATCCCATAAGGGCATGTTACTCATGTACTAATTTCGGTATTGAAAAATTGTCAATTTGTCTTTATTTGAACAATTATGAAAATGCAGGGGTGTTAATTGAACACCAGAGGGGTATTTTCACATTCTGTATATACCATTTTTGCACTTTTTTTAAAAAAAGTACAAAGTAAGAAAGTTAATGCATCTTCAACGTTGTAGCCACTAACATAGTGGTCTTGGACTTGATTGTAATATCCACTAAATTTGTTGACTGTTCGCATTATGTGTGCAAAATGATGCATCACACCAATTATGTCACGCCCCAAAATTCGAGCCACTAGAACGCCCCCGTTTTGAACTCCAACTCTGGGTCGTGAGATGTCACGCTCACCCCGTCATCGTCCCGTGTCCCCGAACAACCATAACAATCATTATTCTGTCACCCTTGGTTCTGAGCCGGACCACTAAGATCTCTTTTGCGGAAGCTTAACAGTCCACCATACGTTCCTACGTGGAACATTTGGGTTATAATCTCACATCTCAATCATTAACATAAGATCTTGGTCTCACAACCTCGCGGAAGCGTCTACACGTGCACTTACACGCAAACGTGTCTTAAACCATCCTTATGGATGGGTCCCACAAGTGACTACCAAAACGATCACAACTAAAAAGGCACCTGCCCTCACACATCACGCTGAATCATAATAAGGATTACAATTTTGCGCAATCTCTATTATGATTCCACACAACTACGAGTCCGCGCACAATCCTCGTAGTCGTACTGGTTTTGATGTCCAAAATTTCTCACTTTACGATGAATCGTAATCCAACTTACAATTTTGCGTAATATTATGATGAATCGTAATACTAATTTCACACATAGTCCATCTATGACCACTTCTCAACCTCAATCAACATGCATCTATACCAACACTTAGTGAATGATATTTCAAAATGAACGAAACTTAAAACATCAATTAAACTATCTCATTGATCATTCATATGTTGGTTCATCAACTATTCAACATATGCATATACGTAAGGTGGAATCCTCAAAAATGAATTTGAAATCTTAAACAGTTCAAGGCCTTATGACCAAATTACAAGGTTTTCACAAATGTAATATCATATAGATAACCAAAAATACATCTAATCCACATTCCGGACATGCACTTTCAAAACTAGCTACAAATGATCAAAAGTCCTCCCATGCTCCAAACCAACTCAAGGTTGGGGAGACTCTGCCACCTCCTTGTCATGACCTGAAATATTTATATAATAAATGTGGGATGAGCTCCTGTATTCTCAGTAGAAATATCTAAAACATGTTCCTTAAGGCCCCGTGAATACCACATACAACATAATCATAATATACGTAAAATCACATGCTAACACCCATGCCATGCATCATATGCATCATGTCATGCCCCTCCTTTGTGTCACACACAACCGAGGACTCGGACTCCAATAAAGGTCCACCCGGCCTCTTTTTCCACTTTTATTAAACACCTGAACTCCAATGTCGGTCCATTCGATCTTACAGTCGAATTCCATTAACGGTCCATCCGGTGTTCCTAAGCCTCCTCACATACACCCTTTAACAATGTATGTGTAATATATGAAAATTTCATATATCATGATAATGTCCACATTTTCTCAAATCAAAGCATCTATTTATCAACATAAAACATACTTTATCACTTATCATGCTCATTGAGGCATTTTAACAAACACATAACATCATTTACATATATATACATAACATGTATTCAAATCTTCATATTTTCACATACTATGCCCACATATGTCACATATGGATCTCATATAGATCTCCTAAGCAGATAATCACATATTTCACCATAAAATTTCATGCAATTTCACAAATACACATGCTCAACTTCAAAATATGACATTTATAAGCACAAACCCTAATTGGTTGCCATAGACACCCAACCTACTCACAAAAATTTCAAAAATCATGGGTTAGATATCCTTATCTCGGTTTAGAAGAGCTTATAAACAAAACTCCTAATTTCAGCGAACTCAAAATCACAAAACTCTCACTTTGTTTGGATAAAATGGAAGCCCTCAAGGCGTAGAACAATCTTTTCTTCTTGGTCAACTTCCAAATCTCACTTCTTGAGGTTCAAAACCAAGAGAGAATGAGAGATAACTGGTCAAAAAGGAATCAAAAAATCTGATTTTCCAATCCTCTATACATACATACATATATATATATATATATATAAAGTGTACAAAAACCAAAATACCCTTTAGTCACTTGACGTACCTTTTGTTTTCGATTCTAAAAGTGGCTTTAGCTCCGAAATCAATTCCTTATCTCTTAAAACATTTCAAATGGTCTAAAATCAAAAATAAAATTTTTTGAAAAAATATTCGATTTCTTGGGCCCACCCGACCCGCGTCCTAGGCCCCGCCGACCCGAAAAATCCCAAATTAAGTCCAACAATTCTAAAACTTTTTCGGACCTCTAAACAAGTCCTCAAACATTTATTTCAAATATAAAACATGTATACCATCATTTAAAATTTTTTAAAACAATAAATGATGAATAAAAAGAAAATCGGCCAAAAATGGTCACGGTCTTTACAAATTATGTTTCGGCTCTCTATGTCACCCGGTTGGATTAGAAAATTAGTGTAGATTCATTGCCAAAATGTGCCCAATTGTTAATTCTAACCCATTATTGGATCTTCTCCAATATAATTTCATGCTTTGCATAACGCTTCATCTTCTTCGGTGGACCAATTGAGCTTAGATTTCGTTAAACTAGGTTGGGATTGAGATGGGTATTGGGGAGGAGGTGGGTATTGGAATTTGGGAATGAGATAAGTTATTACATTTATCCATTGTTGTAAAGTTATAGAAGTAGTTTTCAAGAGCATTGCACACTTTGCCATACTCTATTAGAAATTTGATCACGTAAATGATCCATTGTTCACACCAGTGATGGAGTGGCATTTACCTCAACATTATCATATTCATCGGGTGGAGTTTGTGAAGTAGAAGATTCAGAGCATTTGCTTTAAGATAAGGAATCTCATATTTAACATGTCAAAACAACGCTCTATAACATTCCTCAATGACGAGTGCCTATAATTGAACATTTCCTCTCTACCACGTGGTCCCCTAGAATTTATACAGTAATCCTGCAAGTGGTAACGTTGTCCCTAAAAAAGGGCTAGGTACCTAGGCTAATTGGTATAGCTGGAGTCCACCAAATAAAACTTACATGCCATGTTAATCAATAGTGAAACTTAATATATTAATTTACAATAATGTATTTATGAGGAAATTATGGTAACATAATTATATTTATGTTACCTGTAGTTGTTGATGGAAATTGCAATGTCTCATTTGCCATGTACTCATTTAAAATTCTCGAGTCAATAGCAGAACCTTCCCAGCATGCTAAAACGTATGTGAATTTCATATCAAAAGAACACACAACTATGACATTTTAGATTGTGTAACCATTTCTCCCACGAAAAAGTATTTGTTTATCGGCTAACACTACAACATGTATATGAGTTCCATCTATAGCTTTTATACAATCCTTAAAGAAATGACAAAACTTTGGGTTATATAGGATCTCGTTAGCAATTTTAATAAAATCTGGGAGAGCAATAATCCTAGTCCCTAACTTGCAAAATTTCTTCAAGACTGCATTAAAGTGTTTTGAAATTGTCGATGTCGAGTGTTGGAATCTTTCAGCAACGACACAATTCATTTCATTGTGGGACAAGGTTAGTAGAAAGATTGCAACTTGTTCTTGGACTGCTAAAAAATTATAATCTTTCAGTCCTAATAATTTAAACTCATGACATAGTTGCCTAAACGAATGAGGGTATATAAAAAAAATTCATATCACCTCTCTGCGTGTCTATTTAAACTCTCTTCTACATGTTCTTCACCTTGTAACATAGAATCCCTATAAGGACGCTTATAGTAATGTTTTCTATGGAACTCAAATGCAGTTGCAATTAATAGCAGACAATATTTCTCATCTTCATCGTCATCATCATACATTTATTATATGTATGGTTAAAATGAAGGATCAGAACAAAACAAAAAAATAGGTGAAAGGAATGATAGAAGAGAGAAGAGATAAAAGAAGTTTCCCTCCTAGAAGAGAGTGAAGAAACATCTCTCCTTACTCATGTTTTTGGAAAGTTTTTTATCTATCTAAAATTAGGTGATAGAGAGAGGGAAAGAAAGAAAATATTTATTGCAAATATGTAACACCAATTTGAACCTTTAATTACTTACAAAATCACTTATTAAATTCTACTGAAATTCTCTCACAACAATTAATTAAAGGAGTTTTATCAACACAACAATTAATTGAAAGAGCTTATAATTGACATGAATATTTTTAAATTGATAATTTTTCTTTTTCTTTCATCAAATGCTACTAAGAATAAAAGTACATTTATTTTAATTATTGTTGTTGTACACTCCTAATGAGCGCATCAAACATAGATTAGCCTTATAACAAAATTGATGAGTGTGACAATGCGTAAGCTGTCTAATTTTGAGTTGATCCATGTTAAGCTTAATTAACTTGTAGCACTGGCGATCAACTTTCTTATTCAAATAACCTAAGCATGTTTGAGCTTGTTTGGACTGTTATCAAAAATTAATTTTTTAAAAATGTATTTTCATAAATTAGTTTTAAAAAACTATTAATTAGACTTTTTTGAACAATCAAACCAACTTAATTGTCATTCCATTACCTTAACCATCTTTAGCGGTAAATAAATGAGTGTGTGGCTTGAGTTACAATTAATCAATAAGGTTAGCAATTAATGTATAACATGATACTTAAATTATTTATTTGAAAAAAAAAATTGAAAAGAGACAAACTCAAATCATCAAAATATACCTATATTATTTTTTTTGAAAACGAGGAGAGGAATGAGGGGAACAAGAAGAAGAAAGGAGGGTTTACCAACCTCTTAAGTAAGAATTTAGGAATCCTACTTATTAATACATATTATACGCATGTTATATTAGCACTCACCTACTACCTTTCTTGTACTACCATTTACCTATCATCTAGGATTTTTTTTATATAACACCACTGTACTTGTACTGATATACCCCCCATCTACTATATTCCTAGCCTATAAATAGGCTATTTGTATTATTATTTAATACAATTTAATATACATAGATTTCTCTCACTCTCTCTCTCTCTCTTCTTTATCTTTAACATGGTATCAAAGTTAGGGTTTTTGAAACTTTTTTTTTTCTTTTTGGATTTTTCACCAGTTACCTGTTATCATCCATCAATAGTGTCACCCGTCGATCGCTGGTAGTGGTATTTTCTTTTAATCGTCGTCATCGCCAGGGATGACACAATCAACCTCATCCCCGATGGTTAATTGTCTAAGTCCCCTATAAAAAATGTCCCCGAAAAGCACTTTCGGGTGCCACCACCGCCTCCACATGCCGCCAACGTCCTCCAATGGTAATCACACATTTCTGTGATTGGCTATTGCACTCTCGTGCATTTCCAGTGCTAATCACATGATTCCATGATTGACCAACACACTTCCTTGCGCTCTCTAGTAGTAATCACACACTTCCGTGATTGACAACAATGCTTCTGTATGCCTCCAGTGGTAATCACACGCCTACGTAATTGACCACTATGTCACACACCTCTGTAACTAACCACTACGCTTCTGTATGCCTCTAGTGGTAATCACACGCCTCTGTGACTGACCACAGTGTCACAAATGCTCCGTAACTAACCACTGCGCTTCTGTGCACCTCTAATGGTAATCATACGCCTCTGTGATTAACCACCATGTTTCATCGTGCCCTACAGTGGTAATCATACTTCTGCATGATTGACCATCGCATTTTCTTAAGCCCTCCAATGGTAATCAGATAACTCTGTGATTGGCCACCGCGCTTCCGTACGCTCACCAAATTACATCTATCTGGACGCCTTTAGGATTAAGTTTCCAAATTCAAGTTGGTATCTACTCTACCAACTTGAGTTTGAGGGGGGACATTAATATATATTATACACATGTTACATTAGCACTCACCTACTACATCTCTTAAACTACCATTTACCTATTATACTTGTACTAACATATATTAGGTCTTCCTTGTATAAAACTATTATACTTGTACTAACATACCACCACTTACCACATTCCTAGCCTATAAATAGATTATTTGTACTACTATTCAATACAATTAGATATAAAAAGATTTCTATTATTCTCTATCCTTCTTTAACTTTAAAACTACTATCAATATAAAAGTGGAAGGAATTTTATCGACATCTTAAATGACACTTAATTAACAAAAGAACTTTTGAATAATGTTCTTATTATCATTACAAAATTTGAAAAATTATTGAAGGACTAGATGGGAATTGTCACACCCCAAATTCCCATACCTAGAACGGTACAAGAACTCAGGGTTGAGGGAATTAAACTTCAACACATCTTAACCTTAATCATGCTCTGATATTATGCTGTCATGCCTCGAATTCTTATACCCAGAACGGTATAAGAACTCAAGAGTGAGGAAATTAAATATCAACACATCTTAACCTTAATCATGTTTTGATACCATGCTGTCACATCCTAAATTTTCATACCCAGAATCGTACAAGAACTCAAGGGTGAGGGAATTAAATCTCAACACATCTTAACCTTAATCATACTCTAATATTATGCTGTCACGCCCCGAATTTTCATACCCAGAACGACACAAGAACTCAAGGGTGAGGAAATTAAATATCAACACATCTTAACTTTAATCATACTCTAATACGATGTTGTCACACCCCAAATTCCCATACCTAGAACGGTATAAGAACTCAAGGGTGAGGGAATTAAGCCTCAACACATCTTAACCTTAATCATGTTATGATATTATGTTGTCACACCCTGAATTCCCATACCCAGAACGATACAAGAATTCAAGGGTGAGGAAATTAAACATTAACACATTCATCCTTATCACCCAAGGGTCCATCATACTTATAATAACCATGGAAGCTTCACCGTATATATATAGTTATATACATATGTATATATATCATCAATAACTCACCTTAATAGACTGCACCTCACATGACCAAACAAAAAAAACCCATAAAACAAACCATTCAACCCTTACACATTACGATCAATCGTAATGTAGGTTACGATGAATCATAATTTTACGATGAAGTGCATATTCTACATACATTCATCGTAATCACACTGGTTTGGGTCTTTAATTTGCTTTAACTTTATGATTCATCGTAAAATGTATTACGTGGAATCGTAATGTGAATTACGATTACTTGTGGTCCTGAGCAAAAATTTCTGCAAATTCTAAGCGTCCTTTCTTTTACCACGCATACCAACTCAAGGTTCTAACGCATATTCAAAAGCTTGTTAACCCTCCATATAACCTAACATATATCTATGCATATCCATCTATAACCATAACATGTATAACCATTGTCTGAATTATAAGTACATCATTCAAAAGTAACATGATTGATTTATATTTAGGTTCTTGTCCAAAAACTAACAACATTCAAAGCATATATGCCTATACACAATTTCTCACAATGGTTACTCATTATACATTTCCACATGCACCTAGTCCACATCTCGGATGTGCTTAAATAAAACAACAAAAATATTTTCAACTCCATACCCAACTCAGGGTTGATTACCATCTTCGACCTCTTTACCATGACCTGAAATTGTTAATGTAAGGGGGTGAGCAAAGTCTACATGCTCATGGTCATAATACATAACGAAACACAATGTATAGTATATCTACGTGTCATGTTTTCTAGCATTCTAGTCAAAAGTCATACTTTTACATTTACATGGCTTACACATCACAATCCATGACAAGTTATAAATGCTCGAAATATCATATACTCAATAGCACAAAAACATCATAAATTTCAATATGACAATAAACAATTCGAACATAAATTTTAACACTAAAATCACATTGCTTTCGAAATTGTGGTCACGCTTACACACTCCGATACGTGCTTATGCCCTATATCAATCCATAGTTCTTCTCGGGCTACTAACCAACAAGTCACAACCTCTCTTGCGCAAGTTTGAGATATTCAACCCTGGAAGATCTTTTCCCCCTCTACTTTCCACGAGTCACTTTTTGAGAAATCACTATATTGGCTAAACATGTCACATTTAACATTCACATGCAGAAGTCCTCGATGTAATAACACCCATTTCATGTCCTAGGTTCACCTCTAGTATGTCACGCAATGAACCATATTGACAAATGTATACTCATTTCATACATCACAATTTCACGTATGAACCCTAAGTTCAACACAAAGCATTTTGTCAAATCTAGTGTCACAAAGCTTTATATATGTAATATATATCACATATGCCATATATAGACAAGAAATGCATCATATATCACAAATCTTACCCTTCTCATCCAAAACAACATATAAAACATCCATATAATCATGCATGTATCTTCATAAAACTCAAAATATCAACAATAACAAGTATACCTCACATTTTATGCATTAAGATGAAATAAAACTCAAAATGAAAGGCAAAACACACACACCCTATCTCAAGAGATGAAATCCCTAGCCAAACTCCAATTCCACCAAAAAGAAAATCACCCAAACTTAGCTTTGTTTGGATCAGAATGATGCCCTCGTCACGTGGAACAACCTTTTGTTCTTTGGAAATCTCCAAATCCCACCCTAAAACCTTCAAAACTTAAAAAGAAGAAGGATGAAAAGAGAAGAGAGAGAGAGAGAGAATCGGTTGTTGGGAGCTGAGAAATATGATCAAAATATCT
Organism: Cornus controversa; assembly: GCA_026545225.1. Taxonomy (NCBI): domain Eukaryota; kingdom Viridiplantae; phylum Streptophyta; class Magnoliopsida; order Cornales; family Cornaceae; genus Cornus; species Cornus controversa. The sequence continues at coordinate 32,802,044 of CM048854.1, forward strand.
TTATCTTGATATTTATTAACCCCACAACGTAAAGTGACCAAAACGCTTTTACTTCACTTAATGTACATTTCCAACCTCCATTTTCAATTCAGAAAATGGCTAGGGCTCCGAAATCAATTCTATATCTCTTCTAACATTTTAATTGGTCTAAAACCAAAAATAGAATTTTATGAAAAAATATCCAATTTTTTAGGCCCCGCTAATTCCAAAATCTCAAAATGAGCCAAATGGCTTAGAAAACTCTCCGAACCTCAAAACGAGATCCCACGTATGCAAATTTCCTGTAGAACATATGCATATCACTTAAAACCATAAAAACAAAATAAATAAATAAAATATTTTTTTTCCAGACTTTTCAAGAATATCATTATACTAATTTTTCATAAATTCATAGTTTTTATAACAAACAAATTTTTATTTTTCTCTTTTCATTCATATAATATAACATTAATATTTACCATGGACCAATGGTTTAATTGGTATAACTTCTCATTTTCAAAGGGCTTTAGCTCATTAGTGACATTTGTGAAAATGTGTGAGTATTTACTTAACAAAAAATAAAAGACTTGTATTTATTTATTTTCTCTCAGCAAAGGGATTATTACTTATATATATAATTATTAGAAATAAAGAAAAATTATATTTTGAATTGAATTGATATTTTTTGAACAATACATAAAGATCTATTTATAGGCACAGAATCTTGGAGGTGAAGTAAATTTAGGAGACAATAAATCCTAGTCCTAGATAGTTTAGGAGAAGGTGTAGAAAATATATGTGGTTTAGGACAAAACCAAAATAGTAAGGAACATAATATTAAATATATTATTTAACAGCTCCCCTTAAACTCAAGGTGGGTTATACGAAACTAACTCAAGTTTGGAGCAAAATTTTGAATGCATACAGTTTGACGAAAGCCAAGCGATTTGGATTTTTTTAGTGAAAATGACAAACAAAAGATGATAACGATAAGGCCCAACCCACGACAATAATCATTTGATCCAGTCTAGAACAAAGAACAAGAGAGCAATCGATTACGATTGATTCACGTACGGTGGCAAATGAATATCTCGTCAAAGAAAAGTACCATGATATCACATATCAAAAAATGACCAAAAAATCTTCGGAGAACAAAACTTCTGAAGAACAAATCAACAGACAACAATCTCGTCGCAAGAAGATAAAGTTTCTTCGTGGCTCACCGTGGACTGGTGATGATGCGTGCGGTGTTGAAGACGTCACGTGAAACTAGCCGGAGAACATACACAAAAACTGGTGGACTGGTGAAACAACTTTGTCTTAGACATAGTCATTGAGGAAGAGCTAGAAAATGAAGTTGGTGGCTGTGAAACGCATATGAAAACTTGTATATATATAAATAAAGAAAGAGAAAGAAGAAAGATTGTATTTATTAGAATTAATATTATCTGATATCATGTCAGAAATAAAGAAAAATTGTATATTGAATTGAATTGATATTTTTTGAACAATACATAAAGGTCTATTTATAGGCACATAATCTTGGAGGCTGAATAAATTTAGGAGACAATAAGTCCTAGTCCTAGATGTTTTAGGAGAAGGTGTAAAAAACCTACGTGGTTTAGGATAAAACCAAAATAGTAAGGAACAAAATATTAAATATATTATCTGACAATAAATATTATATATATATACTATTTCCTAACCTAACCCTAAAAATCACATTATATCATTCACTCATTCTTATTTCTCACGCATGTTTCCAATCGAGCATGGGTCTCGTCGAGTCAAAACAGGTTCGTAAAAATTGTTGAAGGATTTATATATTTAAGTACACCTTTTATAATAACTTAAACTTTTAGAATAAATGGTTGTTAATATGGTATCATATCCAAATGTCTCGAGTTCAAACCTTACTATCACCCTGATAATTAAAATTGAAACACTTGTTGGACTAAAAGAATGGCACACGTGAGGGGGGCTTAAGCTTTTAGAATAGATATTCATCAATTGAAAAAAAACTCGTCCTCGAGTTATGAGTTTGGCTGCAGATATTCATCATATATGATTATGAACAGAATTTCATACCATTGAGAACTTGATCTTAATGTTTCGCAAATTTGCTTGAAAGTTTTCACCCATTTATTTTCTCTTTCCTTCAACTTCTTCCGATAACATTTTTCAATCTTATTTTTTGATTTTTCTGATTTGCTTTTCTTTCCCTTAGTTTCTTTATAACTAATTTTCAATATACCCAAAATTTTCTCACAAGCTAATTTCATTGTTGAAACTCGCATGTCATGTAATTCGTCTTCTAATCCATTTTCTTTGAGTGTGTTGAAGTCATTTTCTTTATTTATCGACTTGTGTAAAGGAATTAATGTTTCCATATCCTTAACTTCATCATCTTCAACAACTATAACTTGGACAACTTCATCATCTTACTTGGTAGTATCATCATTTATATATTCGTCATCTTCAACTACAAGAGGCGAAACAACAAAATTTTGCTCACAATCAATCTTAAGAAGGTTACTAGTTTCTTCTAAAAAATTATCATCAAACCCTTCTGTGCATTTGTTAAGAGACCAACTTTCTTTTCTGCAATTATGATATTTGTTATACATCATTTGCTCATAATTTAGAGGTAGTAAATTAACTTTCAACAACCTTTTCATCTTGTACTACGATCACATTGGTTGTTTTTTTTGTCTCATCCGATTAATCTTTGTTTATTCCTACCAAGCTGAAACCCATCCTTTAAGCTTGAATATTATAAGCGAAACTTGATTATTTTTAGGTACATAGAAATACTCAAAAAATTTCTTAACTTCTTGAAACTAATCCAAGACATCCTCAACAATAAAACTTAGTAAATCAAGTTTTCTTTGAAACTCACAATTATCTAGATATCTACAGATTCTATTGCATGTACCTCAATTACGTCTATTCGTCGCAACTCATCTGAATCTAAACTTCTCATCATTGGAATAATTCGCATAAGCTCGAGGCCTACGTGGATATACAGGAACAAAACTCATGTTCAATTGGTTCCAAGGAACATCTCGAACTCGATCCCGAATTGGACCACGAACCTGGTTGCCACTAATTCCAAAACCAACAATCTGTCTACATCGTTGATCAAATCGCCGTTCTTGAGTATGCATGGCTGCCCAAGGGCTTGTACTCTGTGATCATCGTCGCCAAAATGATGCTTCCAAAAAATCAATCATCATCAAACCAGGGTAAAATAAGGCTTTGATACCAATTGACGAAACAAAAGTTATGAATCGTTCACGCACAATCAAGGAACAACTTTGAATCCACAAAATAAGATAAATTTGCAGAGTAATTGATATATTATTAATAAATTGATTAGTTTTTGCTCTCTAGCATTATATATATTTATAAGAAAAAAAATTTAGCAGCATAAGAAACCTAAAAACAAAAGAAAATTAGCGCACAAAGAAACTACTTAAAAATAAAGTTTTTCTATAAATTCTAAAAAAATGAAGTAAAAATTCTAGTCACTAAAAACTACTATATATAAAATTTCAGTTGAATTCGAATTCGTTTGGATGCAAACAAAAATCGTGAAATAATCATCAGCCTTCTTATAAGACAGAAAAACATAATTTTGAGGTCTTAAACGATTGAATTTAGCCGAAAAATAAATGGATCAGTGGTTAAAACTATTGGGTTTTGCTTATTAAGTCGTTTTCGATCGAGCATGAGTCTTGTCGAGTTAAAACAGGTTTGTAAAAAAATTTGTCCTACACCTCACCTTGTCGTTGTCGATTCTTGCTTCGCAGCCGCAGATTGTCCCTTATCACAATCTTTCTCATCTTCAAGACTAGAACTGAACCGATTCCTCATAGTTCGAGTTGATTTTAATTTTTGTGAAACTATTAGGATGGGTTTGTTTTTATAAAATTCTCAAATCAGGATGAACTCAAACGTGTACACTCTAGCTATTCTTAGTATACTTATCATTTATTTTTTTCTATTATTATTATTATTATTTTCAGTAAAATCATTTTCTTTCCTATCCACTCCTTCCTCTGTCCATACTCCATACTCGGATAAGGAAGGAAAAACGAAGAACCATGTGGGCGAGGGTCTGTTGGATGGTTATTCTGTTGTTTCTGGGATTCGATTCTCTTCATGCCAACCGTTGGATTCTGAATTAACGACGAAAATGGGAGTTGGAATACGGATCTTTGTACTAACAGTCAATTTACCCCCATCAGATGTTGACTCAGATACCACCCAATGAAACTCTCCCACGTGGCACCACTCAAAAGTCTTATCCATTCCAGAGCTTCTATTCACACGCGCTAGTATTAGCTAAAGTCTACACGCGTTCTATGCTTCTCGACACCTGTTCATTATTATATGAGATAGCGAGTATAAAATATTCATAATACGCGAGCGACTGCGTTAAGAATTCTAAAATCGGTTGGGAAGCGGGAAAACCAGTTTAATTCAAAATTCAAAAAAGGCTCCAACTATTTAGAGGGAAACAGTAACAAAAGACGTTGGAAAAAAAAAAGAGAGCCAAATTGAATGTTACTTTCTCTCTCTAAAATTTTCGCGTCTTTGGTTCTTACCGTGAAAGAAACTTCTCTATATATCAGGTTTGAGATATTTTAATTTATGAAATCTTCTTTCATTTTCTCAATTTTCTGTTTTATTCTTTGTTTTGAAATTATATAAATCTATTTTTAGTGATTTATTTATTTATTTTTTTCTTGGTTGTTCTTGTAGAAATGGATTTTCATAGCATGAAAAGAAAGGAACTTCAAGCACTATGCAAGAAACACAACATTCCTGCAAATTTAACCAATTTGGACATGGCAAACAAGCTTAGTTCCCTTTTAAAGGTACTAACATTATCTTTAGATTTTTATACACATATATGTATGCATGTAATTACTGTAGTACGTTCATACCCGAATAATTTTTTTTTTAAAAGTAAAATTTATGAAGTTTTTGCAATTCTTGTATATCCAGGAAAAAGAAAAACCCATAACAAGAGGTAGGTCTTGCTTGAAAGATGGAGAAATAGCTAGTGTAAATGTTTCAGATGAAACTAGGAAAATAAAAAAAGTTAGGTTCAGTCCCGAGAATGAAATGATTGAATTTGTGGATTTGGAAGCCGACCCTAGGGAGGCGAGGCTTGTTGCCAGGAGGAGGTCAATGGGGAGAGCTGTGACGAAGAAGATAAAGGATCTAGTTATTGAAAATGTTGATAGTAATGACAACATTGTGGATAATACAGTCAGAAATATGAGGTCTCGGGCACAAAAAATAGCCGAAGAAGTTGTAAGATCAGTTCCAATGCTTCCAATTGAGAAGAAGAGAGCAAGAAGGGGTGGGGGTGGTCATGCTTTGGCAGCGAAAGATGTCGATAGGAATGTTATGGACTTGTCTGGCAATATAGCTTTAGAAAATGCTGCTGTTGAAGAAACTGGAGTGCCAGTGAGAAGATCATTGAGGAATAGGGAGGTAGTGGGTGAGAATGAGAAAGATGGTGAGATTCTAGGTCTTCAGGTTTTGAGGAAGAAGAATGCAGAAGGCACTAAAAAGATTTCTGAGAACAATGGCCTTGCAGCAGATGGTAAAATTATTCAACCTGAAAAGCCCTTGACACGGTCAAAGCGAAACGTGATGAAGGTTGAGGGTAGTGAACAGTTGAATGGGGAATTGGGTCAAAACGAAATGGTTAGAAAGGGAAGGATTACAAGGTCTCGGACTCAGAGGGGGATGGAAGAAACTGTGGTCGAGGTCCAGGGAGTGTCTGAAATGGTTCTACAACTTGAAGAACCGTCAATGCATCCTGGTCGAAATGGTAATAGGCGAAAATCTGTGAGGGCAATGGAAGAAACTGAAGTTGAGGTTCAGGGAGAATCTGAAATGGTTCTACAGCTTGAAGAACCATCGATGCATCCTGGTCGAAATGGTAATAGGCGACAATCTGTCATGCATCGAAATGAGAAAGTAGTGCCCGAGGGGCCTGTGGCAGAAAATGAGAACAGAAAAGTATCGAGGAGTTCAAGCTCTGGAGGTGGTTCTACTGTTGAAATTCCAAAAGAAAATGAGAAGGATTCTCTGCCCGGCGGTCCTTTGAGGAGGTCCAGACGTAACGCTTCAAGTGCGCCCTTTGTTGAACATGCTAGGAGGTTGAGACAAAATGGTTCGAGGCATGAATCAGTTGCAGTTTCTGATGCCTTGGATGGAATTACCAATGCCATTGTAAAGAATAAGCAACGGAAGCGAAGAAGGGATCCAATTCTGGAAGAGGAGAATGTTGTGACTGACTTTGCTCCTCTTATTGAAGAATCTCCTAGACGGTCCAAAGGAAATGCTGTTAAAAGTAACTTGGTCATGCAGGAAGTTGTAACTGGGAAGGTTGTTGGAAAGAAGAAGGCAAAGGGTAGATCAAAAACACCAATTGTAGAAGTGGAAGCACCACCATTAACTGAGAGCACTTCGGTCATTGAAGAACCACCATTGGTAGATGCTCAGCTAGCCATGGGTGATGTCGTAGAAAGTGCTACTGATCCAGTTTCAAGCAGCCATAAACAATCTTCCAAGGATACTACTGAAAAGAAATCTTCTACAAAGAAGGTGGTCTGTCCTGGAACTTCTAACTTAGAGAAAGCTAGAGACTTTATAATGGTGAATTCATTTGGCACTCCAGCTTCTGAATCTGCAGAAATGCGAAGTGATTATAGTCATAAAGAAGAAGAGAGCTTTGTCAGTAAAGCTGTGGCTGTCACAGAGAAAGTAAACATCTCATTTGGAGTTGAAGAGGGTGATCCAGCATCTCAGTCCTTGGAAAGAAATGGAAAATTTCATTGCAATGACATAGTTGAGCCACAACCAGAGGTAGTCTTGAATTTGGTCAATGGTGTAGCTTCTGCACAAACCAAACAGGCAGCTGATGGCTACTCACCAGCTCCATTGTGTAAGAACATCTCAACATTTAAACAACTACCAATTGCAAATGCTAGATTATCAGAGCAAGAAGTTCCAGAAAGTGCCAGCAGTCCCTTGAGCAGCAGCAATGAAGTTCTCAATGATACTAATAAGAAGAGAAAAGGGTCAACAAGGGAATCTAGTTTGAAGAAGCAACTTGGTTCTAATGAGGTTTGCACTAGAAGTCCCCATTTAGAGGGGGTTAGAGATCCATCTGTGGTGAAACCAGAGGGGACTGCAGCTTCAAATTCTATGAAGTTGCAGAGTGAGGCAGAGCAAGAAATGAATGATTCTGTTGGTGAATTTTTGGGTGTTGCAGAGAAGGAAAATATTACAGTGGTTGTTGGTAATGAGAATATGCTCCATACTGATATACATAAGGACAACGAGTATGATTTGGCTTCCCAGTCCCAGAACATAAGTGAAGATTTTAACTGCACTACTTTGTTTGACCTACAAAGTGCCTCTGAGAAAGCCATAGAAATTAATGTGCTTGATCTCTCTGATGGAGGAAGAGTTACTCCAAATATGGTAGGAGACAATGTAGAATATGGGTTACTGGAAACTATGTCAGTTTCCCATGTGATGCCTGCTGAAAATGTTGCAGAAGTCCAATTGACAAATGGCTACTTTTCTCCTGGAAATCCTTCTTGCAAATCCATTGTTGCCCCAGAATATCAAGGTCCGTGTGATGTCTATATTCCATATTGTGAAAGTATTTGATGTGTTATATATGTGCAGTTCTGTAAGTAAAGCAATATATTTGACAATCTTCTCTTCGTAGCAGCTTGCTGCATTGGCGATGAAGTGACACACTCTAGTGGGGATGTCCTCTCAATTAACAATGATGCACAAAATCAAGGTTAGTTTTTCAGTTCCTCTTGTACAAAGTAAGGTACTTTGGAACAGTCTCTAACATCTTTTTTTTTGTTGCCCAGATGAGACTCGGGCTAAAATTCAGTCAAATGTGCAAACCATCATGCCTGCAGGCAAAATAAATCATTTTGAAGTAGAAGAAAATTCAAATCATGGAAATGAATTCTTTGGCGAAACATTGTGTAAAGCTGATACTTTTGTTAGCAATGTAGGGGATGACATGTGCAGTCAAGAGAGAATTGAAGATTTCTCAACAGATATGGAGAATAAGCCTGAAGAGGCATCATACTTGAAAAGAGCAATGCAAGATGTTGATAAGGAGATAAGTTATGAGGGCTTAGAGGGAAATCTATTCATGGATGAAATTTGTAGTCAAGAGGCAATTGAAGAATCATCAACTGAAATGGAGAATAAGTTTGAAGAAGCATCACATGTGAAAGAAGCATTGCAAGATGTTGATAGAGAGACATGTGAGGAATTAGAGGGAAATCCATCTATGTATGACAATCCTATCTCTATTTCAAATGAGTTAGATGGTCAGCTTGCCAAGGAGAAAGAAAATGAAGGCTTAGAGAGAAACTGTGTTCATGTTTCTGAGGAAATTAGAGAAGGAAGTACATGGCAATTTACTGATGGAGAAAGAATAAGTCTGATTATCTCAGAGGAGACGGAAGCTGATAAAAAAGAACATACTCTCACACCTATAGTAACTCCAAAATGTGAGAGTATGTAATGCTTATTTATTATTTTTACTTTTTATATATGATACATAACTAATTTAAAATCATAATTTTGCATTGCTTGTGTCTGAAGGAATTTGTTACTTGATTGGACTCTTTGTTGTTGCAGATTCTGGTAATGATGGAAGCATGTCTTCTTATGACCGCATTCCCCTAAAGGATGATGGAAGCAAAGAAGGTTAGTCCAATAGTCCTCAGGATATGATGCCATTGTTAAGTATGCTTAGTGATTAGATTTACCTCTTAATTGAGCAGATCATGGACTCAAACATCTGTTTGCCACTCCAGCGAATGATAGAAATTCCAATGAAGAAGATTCTAGCCATGAAACTGGAACAGTTGATGTAATGATGCCCAAGGATTTGCCTCGAGAAGTTGTAGGAACAAGGAAAAGTGAACATGAAAAATCAGCATCTAAGTCAAAGGCATTACCAACTGCCGATGAAGAGATTGATGAAGCTGAGGAAATTAGAGAAGGAAGTACGAGGGAATTTACTGATGGAGAAAGAATAAGTCTGATTATCTCAGAGGAGAGGGATACTGATAAAAAAGAACATACTGTCACACCTATAGTAACTCCAGAATGTGAGAGCATGCAATGCTTATTAATTATTTTTACTTTTCATATATGGCATCTTAACTAATTTAAAATCATTATTTTGCATTGCTTGTGTCTGAAGGAATTTGTTACTTGATTGGAATCTTGGTTGTTGCAGATTCTGGTAATGATGGAAGCATGTCTTCTTATGACCGCATTCCCCTAAAGGATGACGGAAGCAAAGAAGGTTAGTCCAATAGTCCTCAGGATATGATGCCATTGTTAAGTATGTTCAGTGATTAGTTTTACCTCTTAATTGAGCAGATCATGGACTCAAACATCTGTTTGCCACTCCAGCGAATGATAGAAATTCCAATGAAGAAGCTTCTAACCATGAAACTGGAGCAGTTGATGTAATGATGCCCAAGAGTTTGCCTCGAGATGTTGTAGGAACAATGGAAAGTGAACATGAAAAATTAGCATCCAAGTCAAATGCATTACCAACTGCCGATGAAGAGTTCATTGATGAAGTTGAGGAAATTAGAGAAGGAAGTACGAGGGAATTTACTGGTGGAGAAGGAATGAGTCTGGTTATCTCAGAGGAGAGGGATACTAGTAAAAAAGAACATACTCTCACACCTATAGTAACTTCAGAATGTGAGAGTATGTAATGCTTATTTATTATTTTTACTTTTTATGTATGATAGCATAACTAATTTAAAATCATAATTTTGCATTGCTTGTGTCTGAAGGAATTTGTTACTTGATTGGACTCGTTGTTGCAGATTCTGGTAATGATGGAAGCATGTCTTCTTATGACCTCATTCCCCTAAAGGATGATGGAAGCAAAGAAGGTTAGTCCAATAGTCCTCAGGATATGATGCCATTGTTAAGTATGCTTAGTGATTAGTTTTACCTCTTAATTGAGCAGATCATGGACTCAAACATCTGTTTGCCACTCCAGCGAATGATAGAAATTCCAATGAAGAAGCTTCTAACCATGAAACTGGAACAGTTGATGTAATGAAGCCCAAGGGTTTGCTTCGAGAAGTTGTAGGAACAATGGAAAGTGAACATACTCTCACACCTATAGTAACTCCAGAATGTATGTAATGCTTATTTATTATTTATTATTTTTACTTTTTATATATGATATGATATCTAATTTAAAGTCATAATTTTGCATTGCTTGTGTCTGAAGGAATTTGTTACTTGATTGGACTCTTTGTTGTTGCAGATTCTGGTAATGATAGAAGCATGTCTTTTTATGACCGCACTCCCCTAATGGATGACGGAAGCAAAGAAGGTTAGTCCAATAGTCCTCAGGATATGATGCCGTTTTTAAGTATGCTTAGTGATTAGTTTTACCTCTTAATTGAGCAGATCATGGACTCAAACATCTGTTTGCCACTCCAGCGAATGATAGAAATTCCAATGAAGAAGCTTCTAACCATGAAACTGGAACAGTTGATGTAATGATGCCCAAGGGTTTGCCTCGAGAGGTTGTAGGAACAATGGAAAGTGAACATGAAAAATCAGCATCTAAGTCAAATGCATTACCAACTGCCGATGAAGAGTTTATTGATGAAGGCTCCAATGAAAAAGCAGATATTGAATTTACATGCTTTGATGGCAGCAGCTATACTGCTCTGGATGGGAATATATGCAAAGATGGCTGTTTTGTGGAGGATAAAGAAAGCGAAGGTTCGAGACCAATTTGTGAAAATTATTTAGGGGAAAGTACATGTCTAAATGCTCTTGAACTTTCTGTTGGAGTGGAAATTCCTCCACTAACCTCAAAGGAGAGAGATGCTCGTAAAATTGAGAACTTTGAAGTGGCTGCTGAAAGAACCATATTTGTTGCAGAATGTAATGTCGTAGGGGCTTACGCTGATGCTAAACATTCTGAAGCGATTACTCTCTTCACACCTAATTATGTTTCAGAATACCAAGGTACTTGATGAGCTGATGTTTTTATCTGTAAATTCTTGGATGCGTTATTTTGCTTTTATATGAAGTTATGTCAGAGTAAAATGTTACCTTGTTGCAGCCTCTGGTACTAGCAATAAAGAAATGCTCTCCATTAAACGTAGCCTCTCAACTGATGATGACATGCAAGACCAAGGTTTGTTGCCCACTGTTTACCTACCTCTTTATCAGGATCAGACAACTCACCATTGTTCTTTTTCTTTTTGGACCTTATTAACTGCTATGCATATGATATTGTAGATGTGCCTTCTAATAAATATACTACTGGAACAAAGGCTAAGGATGCAGCTAAAGGTATGGAAGGAGATTCTGATTTTCAATGTGATGATGAGGAAGAAAATGCAGATTTTCTGCCAGAGGTTGCTTCTTCTGAACCCTGTGATTCTGAGGATGGGTTTGCACAGGTAAGAGGCAGTAGCGGTGCAAGTTTGGTTGAGACCATGTTCACAGAAAATGAAGCTTCTGAGGAGAAATTGACTACTGATCTGTCCAAGAGCAGGTCCAAATGCTTTGAAGGAACCACTATGCGGAAAGAGGAAGACAATGAAGAAACTATGTCATCATTTGGTCGACTGGGGCATGGTAAGGTTGCTATAGATCACGCGGATGAATTTGCAAAGTGGAATACTAATTCTCCATGTGCTTCAGATGAGGTATCAGAAAAAATTACAAAAGAAAAACTGATATTGGCTGATGCAGAAGCTGATTTGGATTATAATGACAGTGAGGGTGGTGTCTCAATGGTGGTTAAGAATAGGAATAATCCAGAACCTGATGCAGTTGAATGTGGTGAAGTTGACATTTTCAATGATGAGATGGTTTCGGCACTGGACAAAAGCAGTCCTGCTTCAGTTAAGCCCACAGATAGAAAAGGAGATATAGGTTTGGAATTTTCTAATAAATTTGTGGAGACTGCGCCACAAATTGATGAAGTGAAGTTGGCTGATTGTTCTGGTCACAAAATGGAGAGGGTTCAGGAGCTGGTCAAAAGTGAAGATGGTGAAGATTCATTGGAATTATCGGTTGATGATGTTACTGGGACTATGTTGCAAGTTGATGAAGTGAAGCATGGTGATTTTGACAGTCAGAAAGATGTTGCAACAATGGAAGGCAGTTTGAATGTCAAGGATAAGAACTCTGATGCGGTAAAGAAAACAGATGTTCCTAATAGGTTTTTTGATCTTAATTTGGAGCATCCGAAAGTTTCAAACAGTTCTAATTTCTCAACAAATGTTTCAAATTCTGACGGTGAGTGTAAGAAACACTCTTAACTTTTATTTACAAACATTGATTTTTTGGTACTTACTGGTGAAGCTGATTGGAAATTTTCTGTTCGTATGAGTACTGCATTTTTGGAATAATATTTGTACAAATATAATGCAGGAGAGAAGTATGATTCTCACTTATTCGAAGAGCATACAAGCATTTCTGAAGGAAAGAAGATTAACGAAGTTGTTTTAGAAGACCAGTTCAATGATGCCCATGGGTTTGCTGTTTCCCCTATTGCATCCATTGAGTTTGATGAGGACAAAGGTATTTATTTGAGTTTAGGTTTTGAAATTTCCATATTAAATTTCATATATTTTTGAACCATGTATGCTTGCGTGCTTGTCATATGGATTCACATACGAACACTTGTACTATATATCTCATCTCTTCATTGCTTGAGTCAACAGCCACAACACTCCTACTGTTATGGACGAGAAAGATTGATTCTATGAGAGCTAATAATGTTTCAGATGATGCGAAGGATGTATCCCACATAGAAGAGGATGTAAGAAGTTCCCTAGATGCTTCTAAAGAGCATCTAGTTAACGATGAAGATGCACTTGTTGATGATGCTTCCTTGGGTGGTTTTGGTTGTCTGACACCAAATAAGCTTTTCTGTGGAGATGGAAGTAAAAGCATAGCTAAGGAGACAAGTGGTTCTTTGCATAACAATGTTGACATGGTTCTCTGTGCTGGTGACTCCAATGAGTCTGCAGAAGCACAAAACTTTAATGACACTTCTGTATCACCACCTGCAGGAAATGTCGACAGTGCTGCCATTCCATCATTCAAGTTTTCTGCTAATCATGGTTTGTGCATAATGCTTTCATGTGCATAAGGTTCAACCACAACAGGACCTTTTTTGCTTTCTTCCTCCTTTAACTGAAAACTATACTGAATCTCTTTGCATTGAATTATTTTGTGTTTTCAGGAACAACTGAACACGGAGCCTCAGGTTTTAATGTTGAATCCTGCTTGTTGAGCAGTTGGGAGATGAATTTATTTTCAGGAGATGATGATGTATTTGCAGTTGATAAATTGTACGGAGGCACCTCAGAAACCAATTATATATGTGAAGGTAGTGAGAATTCCACAGAGGTGAAGAGCATCACGTGTGATGCTGAAGAGCATCACATGGAGAAGAAGGTTGAAAAGTTGAATGGCAGTCTTCTTGCTCCTTTTAATGAGCCCATCTACAAAGATGAAGTGTCAAAGGAGTTAAAAGATGTGGTTGTTACCATGAAAGAGAATCATTATTCCGAATATAGTGAGCAAGAAGTTGAGTTTGAGAAATCTAGTGTTCCTATACATGATATGATTTTGACAGATATTGCCAAAATGAATGGTTGTGAACATGCTGAGCCCAGGGCTGAAGGTGACTCTAGGTATTCAGTTGTAGAAAATACTGTCAACACTGATGTGGTGGATGCCATATCTATATATTTATTGGAAGAGGAGAAATGTGGAGAAAGGGGAGAAGAAATTGAGCCAAGTGAAGATGTTCTAAAATCAAACTCAAGAATGGTAGATCAAGCTGTTGATGGAGGTCTGCAAAGTTTCATCTAGAGTCTGCTGATATTCTTTATATGTATTATTTAAGTACATTTAAATTTATTTTGTAAAAATAATGAAGTTAGTCTTGGTTATATTGCTTCACAGGTTTTGCAGCAGAAGATGCCCAGATGTGGCAACCCAAATCAGAATCAGCTCAAAGGAAAAATTCAGTTGCGGAAAAGGAGAAAGACAACAATTTGTTTGCTAAGCAGTTGAATTCCACAGCAAAGAAAAGGAAGGATGCTAGAGTTAGTTTGATTCAAGGTACGCCCAAGAAGCTATTCACGGCACTTGATATGAAAGAGAATGCACCAAGCATCAAGAGACAGCATATGGGCAATGTAACAATGGTAAAATCAGTTACAAAGAGGCGTGCCTTGGAGGATCTTCAAAGGAAATAGAGATGTTAGGTCCTGCTCGTTAATCGTTTTTTGAAGATTTGACGAGTGAAGCTGCTCTAACAAGAAAGAACACCAAGTGACTGCTGTGATTACTATGCAAGCATATCTCATGCAAAAACATGTGAAACAGTGGTGCCATGTTTTCTGTAATTTGTATTTAGATTTCTGTTTTCTTATTTATCTTTGATGGTGCGTGAATGGGTTAATTATTTATTGTAAAAAACTAATTTTTGTTGTTAGCTGGACATTGAACTATATTTGTATGACATTTTCACTTGGAAAGCTTGATCTGGAAATCTCTAGCTTAAAGGAGCAGTGGTGTTGCCTTCTTGTTTAGAATTGTGGTCTTTTGCTAAATGATAAAGATGAACACTTGAGAATGTTTGCACTTTGCAGCGATTAATCTATGATTGTTGAACAAAAAAGTATTGATTAATCTATGATTTTTGAACAAAAAGTGTTGGGAAGTTCACTGTCAAATTAGTGTTGAAATCTCATTGTTTCAGAAACACCAACTAAAGGGAAAACAAATTTTATGCAGTGGCAGTGATTTCCTTCAGTTTTTCTAATTTTAGAACTTGTCTCGCCATTTCTGTTTCAAAATTTTCTGTAATGAACTTCGTGAATTTTGCATTGATGAAATTTGCGTTTACCAAACATATCTGATATATCTTTTGCATGGGAAATATTTTTGCCTGCAAATAACATCATTAGAGTTTTATTGTATCACAATGGAATATCATTTATGGGTTAAAAAACAACGGCACATGTGCTTCTCTTGGCATGTGTTAAAAAACAATGGTACATGTATGTGCTGCTTAAAGAAACATGAAATTTCATTGAATTGAAACAGTACAAGCCTCAATGGAGCAAAATGACTAGCTTCCTGAGGTTGCTTATTACTCAGGAAAATATCAATGAAACAGTTCTTCAAAAAATGAAAGCTAAAATACTTGGAAACATCAATAAGAATTCCCTTGTTCAGGACATACAATTTATGAGAAAAGAAAAATACCAACTTTCCTACAGACACTGCCTCCAGACTATCTTCTGAAACCCTCAAAACTAATGTATTAAATAAAGAATCAATAAGAATTTTACAAAACAAATATCAATGTGTCAGGTCCTAGTTCTCTTTATCTCTACACACAACCACCCAACCCCAAATTTACTTTCCAATTCATTTATACTTATTGATGATTCTCATCAACAATCATACCATACCATACCATTTGGGGAAATGTCATGGATGTTCGCCTCCAAGATGCAGCCCTCTTCTGCTGTAATTCCCAAACAATCTTTCTACATATAACTTTGAACCATATAAATCTCCTATATGTTGTGTATCTCAATCACAATCCAATCCACAAACTTCTAGTACAATACCACCTTTTGACAAAAATGGGTTGATTCTGACCCATAAAAGTGAGAAAATTGAAGCCAGAAGAATTGACCATACCAGAATAATGGTGGGAAGCTTATCTTGTTTTCCCATTAATCCTTTTAGGAAGGGATAGAGATGGACAATGACCCAGAAAGCAAAGAACAGCTTGCCGAATAGTGGGCCCCATGTTTCATAACCGTTGTTGATGGCGTCTGACACCCCAACTATGACCCCGACTATGTTTACAATCAACAAAGTCATGGGAGGGATCAGCAAAGTTGTCCACTTAAAGAGATACAGCTCAGAAAAGCCCCCATCATCTCCTGCTTTGGATGTGACGGTGAAGTTTGTGTTCACCCCTGCCAAAACCTTAAGAAGACCTTGGAAGAGTGCGAAAAGGTGTGATGAGGCACCACCAATCACCCAAAACTGTTCATTTCTCCACCAGTCATCTATGCCTACGCCTCCCCACTGCATCTCCAGGATACTAGTTGCAGCAATTGATACAAAGAGGGCCATGAACACGATACTGGCGTAATTGCTAATCTGCAGATAATTTAACAAACTTGTTGGCTGAATGCTTCCAAACCAATATAAAATCAGCTCTGGATGGGTTTTAAATTTTCCAATTGAAGAGGGACCTAAAGGAGTGAATTCAGCTTCAAGTTAGATCAGACAATAATTACAGCAATTGAATCATGCTTTTCTCGAGTTGCTGGATCAATAAACTTCCTCATATTTTCTACTAGAATTAAGGTGTACAGTATAATTTCAAAATGTGCATTTATATCAACTGCAATTGTACTAAAAATGGAAACAAAATGTGAATTTACAGAAAAAGAACAAGGCTTGAGATAAATGAATTTTTGAAGTGTTGCCAAAATACCAGATGACTATTGTGTTGGAATTGAAGCAATATATCAAACTTTTGATTTCACATCAGACCATCTTAATGATTTTAACTCATAAGATCAGCTAAATATGATCATAAAGAGATTAAATTTAAATAAGATGCAGCTGGCACTTACCTCTGGGACGATAAACTTCCCAGTAAGGAGACAGACAGCTGGCAGTGTACAATAAGCGATCAAGGGAATGGATGTCAATGGATAAACAACTGAATTTATGTATGAAAACCGCTCCAGTGGTTTCAAACCACATCCATATCCGTACCAGATCGGACAGTGCTTGCTCAAGAAAATCTCGACAGATCCTAGGGCCCACCGGAGAACCTGGTGTAGACGATCTGAAAGGTTTATAGGGGCTGATCCCTTAAATGCAGGCCTTTGGGGCATGCAATACACTGATCGCCAGCCATGGCAGTGCATCTTGAAGCCAGTTAATATATCCTCAGTAACAGAACCATATATCCACCCCACCTGGTTACATAGTACAAGGAATTGTAGGGTAAATAAACAATGTAGATCTTGCTAAGAAAGCTTAAAGACCTCTAAAATTTGAAGCAGTTGCAGCATACCTCTTTCCCCCATTCTGTTTTATCTTCATAACCACAACTAATGACATGAATGGCCTCTTTCAAGAGCGATGCAGAAGTGGCTCCAGGCGGAACTCCACCTTCTTCCAAAAGTGTTGAAGCAACAAAAACTGGAGACTGTCCAAATTTTTTCTCAAATTTTATCAGGGGCATGAGGGAAGATTTTTCATTATCTATTCCTGCAAAGAAGATTGGAAGTGATAAATTTTAGGGATAGTCTTTGGGGGAAACAGAAGGTAAATATCATGAGTGAATCAACAAATAATCATCATATTTCAAGTGCATTAAAAAATTGCATTTTGAGGTTGGGGGGAGGAAGCATAACTTGTCACAAGTGAATTATTCAGGTAATTTTGGAATTTTGCATACCATACTGGAATTACTTGGCTATATCTGAAAAGTTCTATAACGTGTTGAAAAATATGACACTGGTAGCTTCCTTACCTTCGATTCCTTCTTCAATATTCTCGAGTGCATGTATTTGTGTTGAAGTCTCCCTGCTCTTTGTCTTCTTTTTCTCCTTTGATTTCCCTTTCCTGTTCTTCTTTCTAGATCCACAACAACAGCAACACCATTTTGGCCAACAATTGCATGTCTTCCCTGGGGGTTTCTTTTTAATGGGAGCATCATATCCATAGAGTGCTTGCCTCCTGAAAACACACCCAGTTCCAACATAAATCGGTCCTTGGATCCCATCAAGTCCTTTCATATTGATCTGTTCTCAAATTGGAAAAAGATATTAGCTTTCCTGAACAAATGTTAATAACTTAATACTACAACTCATATTTCCACATATATATGCAAGTGTATATGTTGTCATACATCCGTATGCATGTAGAAGATCAAAACTACCAAAGAAGTGCTACACGTACATCAAAGAACACAACATTGCGATTTGAGTATCTATCATGACGATCAATTCCATCGAACCTTTGAGGAAACTGCACATAGCATATTTTCTTTCCTGAGGTGGGGTCCATCATGAAGCACATAGCTTCCCGAAGTGCCTTACTATTGTTTATATAGTGATCACAATCAACATTCAGAAGGTAAGGAGCATTTGATATGACTGCCGAGACACGCACCTAGAAAATCATTCAACACAATAATCAAAATTGGTGAAATTGACCATGCATATTTTTAGTCTTTTCTTTTATTTTGGGTGGGTGGAATGAAATTTCAAGAGAGATATTTACCAGAGCATTCATGGCCCCAGCTTTTTTATGGTGATCAAATCCTGGCCTCTTCTCACGAGAAACATAGATGAGATGTGGTAAATCATTTCCTTCAACGTCACAAACACCATTATTACCCAGGAATACCTGTTGAAGACAGGAGCAATTTGAAATTACTCGTCATTTTGAAGATCCTAACACTAACAAGGGTCAGTCTGATAGCATATCATTTAGCCCAAAAATCTACTGAAGTACATTAAAGGAACATCCCCACACCTGGATCATTCCAGGATGGTCCCTGACACTGTTCCCTGGCCATGGAGTCCCATCCTGCATTGTCCAACCTTCCTCAGGAACCTTCTGTGCCATGGAAACTAACCCATTTATCCGAACTTTAAATTCTTCATATTCCCTCTGTGGCAACAAAATGATAAGAAGCGAATATCAATCATCATAGAGGAAAAAACAAATCCAAAATTAGTTATTTCTGAGAATATGTTAAGAAGTTTCACAATTAATTCAGAAGAACAAAAATTATGATAGCTCATCTATTTCATTGAATGCTAAAACATAACTCCTCCACATGCCATTCCATAGTTTAAACATAGTCAACTTCTGCATTTTCTGTGACATCCTTAATTTTATACAGTTAGCATGTCATGCACACTTGTTGGAATCAAATGGAAACAGTTAATCATTTTAAAAAATAAAAAATAAAAAAATGAAGAGTCGCAAACCTTCATTGCACGACGCTCCCTCACAAATGTTGGATGTACTTTGTCTTTCAGATAGTCAACCTTCTGAGCAAAATACCACTCAGGGGCCCGAGGCTCAATGTTGAACTTCTTGCAGAAAGGGACCCACTTCCTTGCAAATTCAGATGTCTCAGAGAGGGCTTCAAAAGTGAGCATAGCAGCACCATCATCTGAGACATAGCATGCGACCTTGTCGACTGGATAATCCACAGCAAGGATGGACAGAACCGTGTTTGCGGTGATAAGTGGAGGCTCTTTAAGAGGATCAACAGTACTTACAAATATGTCAACGGAAGCTAACTCAGATGGCTTCCCTTCTTTCTCATACCTAAAAGAATTTTATGTGAATTAGTTTAGAACACATTGAGAGAGAAGGAGGGAGGGGGGGTGGAAGAGGCTTATATACCTCAGTGCTAGTCTATCTAGGTATGTTTCTCGCTCAATTGGGAACCATTTTGGGAACTGATCAAATATCCACGATATGGCAAACCATATCTCACATATAATCGATGTTAGCCACAATCCATAAGCATCATGGACTGGGTGGAGAATCCTATAGTGGAAAAAGAATCCAAGAATCACAAGTCGGAGTAAAATAATCAATCTGTATGGGTTTATCTTGCTTGAAGAAATTGGTAACTTCCTCGAAAGAGGCTGCCTGCCTTCATCCATCCTACAGAAATATAAAGAGAAAATATTGAGTAATAAATTTCATTAATCAAAACAAAGAAGGTAGAGTATAAATAATGAAAATATAATCCATTTCTTTCATAATTATAAATAATTTTCATATTAGATACATGCCAACTTGAGAAGCGGTGACTAGTGCTTGCTTGGACACCTCAAAATTTGCCAATTATATCTTCTTAAAAAACGTAAAAAATAATTGATTGTGTAGTGTATTCTAAATGTGAAACCAATATAAATTTCATTTTCAATAATGTTCTTTCTTCTTTTTGATAATGCATCAGCATTCATGCCAATGACACATAATCTTCATAGGTAACATATTTTCACAACTAACCAACAAACAACCCCCCCACCCACACCCACCCACCCACCCACCCACCCACACCCACCTTATAATAGAGTATATACATGCAATGTCTATTCTTACGGAGCTCTCATGGATTGCAGTCTACCATTTCCAATAATTAAGTTTAAGGAGCTGTCATGTTACTACTCGTGTGTAACCGTAGGATTAACATTGCAGCATACAATGTTTCCATTCTGACAAACCGTAGGTTAATGCAGTAATAGCTTGAAGAACTTAAGCTATAATATAGTAGCAGAACTTGGTTGCTACATGGACGGATACATAATATGTAATTACCAATTGCAAATGGGCGTGTTCAGGCCCATAGATTTACCACAAGTATAATTCTAGGTATCACAGAAATTTTTTTGAATGATGGACCTTTCCCCATTCAGATAAACTGAAATGGTAATTGAATACATTCCATCATTGAAGATCCCAGATCAAACAAGAGCTTCATAATCTGAGTCATGGCCAAATGAAGCATTGAAATATAGCAGGTGAAATGCAAATATCAGAAAGTGGATTTCGGATCATCTGCGCCCACATAAAATCGTGTCATTTCTTTCTATTTTCATTTATTTTTTTTCAATTGAAGGAAAAGAAAAAAACTGCTTTGATTATCATTTTTGACCCTTCTAAGGTCAAGTAAATCATTTGAGTCCATTTCCATGCTCATTGGATGTATTAGTGATATTGAATATCTGCAGGTCACAGTAAAAGTTCTCTAACATATTAGTCAAAATGGTTTAGTAATACACATTCTATTCTTATGAATTTTATTTGTGCTTTCAAGAAATATTATCTCATTTCCAAACCAATACTTTCTCTTTATCTTTCTATTTCCTTTTCATTCAAACATGTCAAACTTTTACCTTGCATTTTGCTTGCAACTTACCATGTAAGTAGCCCAAGGAATTTTTTTAACCCAAGAAAGTTTTCCATATATGACGCTATTGTAGGCTGTAGGATGTCCAGTTGAAATAGAATCATTGACTTGTTTTTGCATCAAAAAAACGAAAAAAAACATATATGGTTCTAATGGCATTATAACAAGCTGATTTATATATTTATTTTTTTCCTTTTTCCCTAATCTCCACAGTTTAATGCCCACCATGTCTTTCACACCCATGGCATTCAAAAAAAAAAAATGGTTAATATAAGTGGTACCTGCCAAAAAATATAATACCATCAAACTACTTGTCACTTCTTTCACAATAGTTTGATTAATGATTATTCTGATGTGTAAAAATGAAGTATTCCCATATGGTTTCTTTTTCTCCAATTAGTTTTGGAATCCATGGGCAAATTAAGAATATAAAACTAGTGTGATTGATGATTATTCTTTTTGTCATCTATCTTTATTACTGTCAAGGAAATTCACTTGTTTATAAGCTCCTTTGCAACTGAGAGATCCAACTTTTAAATAAGGAGGTAATCTCATGTGATTTGTGATTGTTCTAATGTGCAATTAGCTGCTTTAACAATCACTGATTTGCAATTTAGCCATTCTAATTGTTCCTTTTTTCCCCATAACCATTCTGTTTTATTTAACCACAGATTTGGAAGCCAGTTGCTCTCCAAGACTGCCTTCCAACAACACCTAAACAAGATGAATTAAAGAAAAATAAAATTATTGATTGTTAAAACATCAACTAGTTTTCAGGAATATAATAACTCAACTAGTTCCAATCTGGCACAGCCAAGTCCAGTATTATCAAGAAACGAGTCATATGTTATTCAAGGGAAAAACAAAAACAAAACGGACTTCATAAAATTTCAAATAAATATCCAAGCTCTTAACCTGATTAGTTAATTGTTTGTTAAATTATGTTGATGAGTATTATAATTTAAACCCTTTACATTATCTTCAAACAACAACTACAAGTCAAAAACCAAGAATATAATATGATGAAATGAGTAGAAAGAATGCACCTACTTAGGCAAATCGGGATCATCCTGCTCATCTCCATCTTTGTTCCCACCACCACTTTCTCCTTGGTGGTTAACCATCTGTAGTTTATCATTCTGCCTTTTCTTCCACTCCTCCATTCTTTCCTTCCATGCAACTGTACCATACCCATAAACTGCTAAGTCTTTTTTAGGATCCATTGATCGTGGTGGCGCTGAGAGAACAAAACCAGCAAATTCAGAAGCTAAGTGACACTAAAATGTTAGAAAAGGAAAACTGCTATTCAGTAAAACCTTTAAACTCACAAGACATGGAGGCATCATGAAATGGAATAGGATGTACTTGCTTTCCACAACCCATGAATGGGGGAATGATAAGAGCATGCTTGTCGGAGGAAATTTCAGCATCCTTCATCAAAAAAATATCACCATTCAATTTACCACATACAAATTCCAAATTTCAAAAAAAGAAAAAAAGAACAACAACAAAATTGAGGGAATGTTAATCAATTCACCTCTTGTCCATAGGTCAGGAGAGGGATTTCAGGATTAAGGGAAGAGGAATCCATCTCCGACGGCATAGTGACCCCAGAAGCATTGGCTTGGGCACCCCGGCCTGTGTTAAGGCGAGCAGAGAGCACTGCCTCGGCAATGTGTTGAGGGTCTCTCCGGTCAATGCTCCCAAAATCAAACTCATCATCCAAATCATCAAATTCATCCTCTTCTTCATCACCTTCAACTCTGGCACTCCCTGGTAATTGGTTGGATTGTCAATAATAATATCATCAACTTCAATATTGTATATTGAGCAAAATAAGCCAGCTTATAGATGGAAAGAGCTTTACCCTTGATGCGCTTGTATCTAGTTTTGCATTGAGGGCAAGCCTGATTGCTCTCTCTTCTTTCATACTCATAGCAAGGTCTACAAACAGGGAATGCACATTCGTTGCAGGCAACAAATGGCTCCCCGTCCCCTGTAATTTCAATCTCATCTCCACAAATTTGGCAAATCTGCCCACTCAATTCTTTTACAGATGTGACCTGTTATGCACAAACAATTGGCAATTTAAATCAGCGCTAAATCACAAAATTAAAAATCTCAAAAAATTCATTCAATCTGCTAAGTACCCAAAAAAGGGAAAAGAAAGGGAAAAAAAGAAGTTGAGAAATTGCAGGCAATGAGGAGTCTTTGACTAGCTCTTTAATCTAAAAAAATATTATTAGAGAAAGAAGGAACCAATTTCTGAAAGCCATTCACTTGAATCAAGACATTATCTCTACGCAGTAAGCAAAAAAATTATTATAATAAGACATTATAAATGTGCAGAAATAGGTTTGTTCTATTAGGCTGGAGAACTGATAAACAAGCATGAATGAGTTAAAATTAAAATAAAAAAATAAAAATCGCCCCAATACAATAGAAGACGTACATGATTCGTAGCCTAAAATCTAAAATTAATTCAGACTAATACCTGACCAAAAGATAAAAAATAAAAAAAAACCACCAAAAATCATACAAAAAACGGCAAGTCTTCAATCAAGTTCAGACCTATATTACAAAAGCTGAAAAAGAGCAAATGGGTATCTTCAAAATCCACAAATGGAGTAAAAAACAATAAGAGACAATGAGAAAAGCAAAAAAGAACACATTTTGGGGGCAACACACCAATCTCTCCAAAACCCAGAAATGTAGTTGAAAAGCAGTTCAGAGCTACTGAAGAAGAGCAAAAGCAAAAAGTAAAGATTAGACTTTGACGGCACTTACTCGTCCAATCTCATCAGCATTGATGAGAACAAACTCATTCCTGTTGTGTGAACCCGCAACGAGTCGTCCTTTGGTATCCATCAAACCCCAGCACAATCACTCGCACTCTCTCAAACACACAGAACCAAACCCTTTAAAATCAAGAGAGACCTACCTCTCACACAAATCACTCAGAACCCATCAAGAAAAAGCACAGCTTTTTCCTCTTCTTTATCCCACTCTCTTAAACACCCATCACAAGAAACACCAACCCCACATTAAACAATGCCCGAAAACGATACACAAACAGCATATATCTATAACAAAATATAATATAAGAAATGTATATGTCAAAAGAATTCCTTTTAAGTAATTTGATTCCTTTCTTGAGATAAACCCTGTTTGGAGAGAAGGGTCGATTGAGCTGGGGTGGTGTGGAGCATTCAGAGAATCAATGCCACAGGGTTGAAGGAAAGATCAACAGAGACAAAAAATTTTAGAGAGAGATAATATAAAGTGTAATGGAGTTAGAGACTTCAACGCGTAATGCGGAGGCTACAGAGCGACAGGGATCGAGTGATGGATCTGTGTGTGAAGTTGATGATCAAGAAGGAAAGAATGATGGTTTTTGAGTGGGGCCCAAAATCTGAGATGGTAGTGGCGATGCGTCCCCACCGGAGCCACGGTGGTAGTGGGGGGAGAAGAAGGGTAGGTTGGTAAATCAACCGCTCTGGTCTGATTTTGGAGTATTGTTTATGTTGTGTGGAGGATTGTGACGTTTCTCTCTCTCTCCTCCCACAGTTTAGTGGGGTGTGTTGTCAAAAGAGAGAGGGAGTAAATTTTGACTCTTGATAAAGGCTTGTGCGTGTGTGTATATATATGTATATATGTATGTGTGTATATATATATCTATATATTATAGGAGGCGAGTGTGTGCGCGTCTATATATATATATATTAGGAGTGGCACACTATTCGGGTCTCTATGGTTTTTGTTGGAATCAGAAAATATTTCAAGTATTCTTTAATTTTGGAATCAAATAAGTTGCACACTGCAGAGTTCAATTCAGTTCGATTATAATTTTTTACATGATTCCACCAGTTTTTTTTATCTTTTTTTTTAAGTGCCTCTAACTACAATGACAAACTCACCCAAGCCACTTTACATACTTAGGGCTGAGCCATGATACTACTTATTAACTTAAAATATTCCTATAACAATGTCCAAATTACTTAATTAAGAGAACTTAAATTGCTTCATTCCATAAGCTCAACATACATGCGTAATAGATAACTTTTCTATTTTTAATTTCTTTAAGAGTAAATTCATACACTTCAGTTATATTAAAAGATAGACATCTTAATAAACATATGTAAGAGAGAACTTTATATTTTATATTTCCTTAACCGTCGAGTCATATTTTATTTATTTTAAAAGATGAGAGCAACAAACTAAATTTACAATGCAATACATTATACTGTATATAACTTAGAACACTAAGATTTAAAAATGATTAGTATTGATGTATATATTATATATTGTATACATATTGAAACAGAAATACTCGGTAGTAGAACTTAAAAGTTATTAATATTTATATATATATATATATATATATATAGATATATTTCAATAGTTTCGGTTCTAAGGAACCATTGTATAATGGTTCGATTCTAATGAACTTGAAATTGGAATCGAATCGAATGGTTCAGTTCTATCCTGTTATGATCTTTTACGATTTTAGTTCTATTGATTCTTTGTACAACCATATTATATATATATATATATATATACTTTTTTTCTCCTGAAAAGTTTAAACCTACACATCCACGACATGTTCCTAATAAAAATTGAACTCTCAATCTTCTCTTTGTAAAAAAAAGATATATTATCTTGAAAGTTTAAGTGAAAAAAAAACATCCATAACACATCTCTCACGAAATCGAACACTTAATCTATTTTTTATGGGGTAGAGGTCAAATCACCCGAACCAGCGATGAGCTAGGATTCATTTCAGGGTCATAGTGTACTTGAAAAAGAATTCAATTAACATGAAAAAAATATAGGTTGTTCAAATCAAAAGCAAATAAGAAAAAAAAAATTATTGCAAAATAAAAAAATAAATGGCAAAATAATATATTTATCAAGGAGTAGTATAAAAAAAATACTTGACAAATGTAGGAATTAAAATATTGATTCGTAATATTTTTATTGAATACAATTACAGTTGTCCTCGGCGAGTTTTCGTATTTTAAAAGCGATGCATGATAATCTCGTTATCTATTTCACATTGGGCAACTATCCTTTGTTTTCCATTGATTTAATTAGTCTCAATCGATTTAGCGATGCATGATAGCTTCAATAATAACAATTACAAAGTCAGAAATCTACGTCAGAGAGGCATATTGAACATGATATAGTATTTTTTTTTCAACTAACATGATGACTAGCAGTGCAGAAAGACAGTAATCAGAAAAATATAAATGTAGTAATAATCAATATTCAAATATTGTGTCATTATTCCCAAAAAATTACAGTAAAAAAAAAATCAAAAATATAAAATACACACATTGAGTTCATAAAATTACAGTAATAAATTTAAATAAGAAAAAAAAATATGGATAGGTTAAAAAAGATTACACTACATACATTGTGCATAAGTGCAAATAGATGAATTTTAGGGAGTGGAAAAGAAAAACAAAAGAAAAATAAGAGAACTTTAAAGAAAAAAAATTAGGATTTGATTGAAGAAGATGAATGAAGTTTTTTTTTTTTTCAAGAAAATCAAAGGAACTTGAAGAGTAAAAGAAGAAAGAAAGAAAACATTAAAAGATATTTTCAAGAATTGAAAATTTTAATGGAAGCATTATATAAAATTTCTCATGTGAAAAAAAGAGAGTATATATATATATATATATATATATATATATATATATGGTGAAGTCAAGGCATGTTCCCAGAGTCTACCTTGGCTCCGTCCTTAATTCAGATTTCAGACTAATGACTAAAATATATATATTTTTATGTATAAACCGAAAAGAGAAAAGAGAGAGCGCCAAGTGAATCTATTATTCTTCTCAAATATGCCCTTTGAAAGTTTTAGTTGGCAAATAAGAGAGGCAAGTGTTGATCAGGATGGCAACTTGAAGGTATAACTCAAACTCACATGAAATGTTCAATCATAATTTGACTTTTAATTTTAGCTACTCAATTCGAGTTTAGTCTATTCTTAAATTTTTTAATTCAGGTGAAAATTTTGAGATAAAAAATTGAATTAATTTGGATTACTCATGTAACCAATCTCCACATTAAAAATTTAAAGTAATTTTTAGTTAGTTTCAGATTAGATTACTCTTAAACACAAAATTTTAAAAAAATTACAAACAAATTTTTAATAAATTAAGTCTCTAAAGTGTTAACGTATAATAAATTAAGATTTAAATAGAGAAGGTTGAAAACAAAAAGGTGAAAATAATATGAATATTATATATAATATATTTAAAATAAATAATATATATAAAAATAATATTTCAAATTGGGTTCAAGTTTGGCTCGAGTTGTTAGCACATCAACTTAAGTTTAATCCAAATTAAATTTGAATTGAATTTTTTTTAATCGAATCTCAATCCTAATTGTAAAAATAATTATAAAAACTCGTAAAAAATCAAACTAATTCGAGTTGAATTCAAATTACTCTATCCAAGTCGCACTCTATCGTTCATACTCATAGTCAATACTTGAGAATGATTTGTTTATGCCTCCATTTATATATATATATATATATATATATTATCTCACGTGAGACAAAAATAAAGCACAGGGATATAGAAGTGGACTAAAGTAGTAATATGTAACATAACCAAATTAATTCTTCCCAATTTTGATTGAGGTGATATGGACATAAAGTGGGGGATAGCTTCATATATAATTTAGCTTCTAATACAAATTGTAGAATAGTTAAATGTTGTGTACCACGTGTCTAACTAACAACCACTGAGAGGTAACTGAGCTGTAAATGATTTTAATTGGATTCATTTAAATTGCAAATTCATCCAAGTCTTTGAGGCTTTATGTGAGCTTCCACGTCAGGTCTAATGGTACATGATCTTCAATACTCATACACAGAAGTATTATATAGCTATCATATTGCATCTCCTTTCTCACATATACACACACATATATATATAGAGAGAGAGAGAGAGTATTTCCGAGCATATTTGGATATACAGGAGTATCTAAAGGATATAAAAGATATTTTATAGTAAAAAAATAATTTGTAATTCGATTTCGGCTCTATCATCACCCTTCGTAGCCAAGCATGTGTAAACATGAATGTGCATCACATGTCCACGGCAGGGCCGGCCCTGGGTACATGCCACCCAGGCGGCCGCTTTGGCCCCATATTTTAAGGGGTTCAAATTTATATATATATATATGTGTGTGTGAGAGAGAGGACAAAAAAATAATTTATATATATATATTACATATATACAGTATGAATCAGAGATACATTTGTCTTTTAAAAAAAAAGAATGAGAGATATATGTAAAATAAATAATGATGGGAAGAGAGAGAGAGGGCGCTATATATATGCGTGTGTGTGTGTTTATGTGTGTGTGTAGTCGTGTGTGGAAGGCAATTAAAGAATGATAGGAGGAGAGAGAGAGAGAGTTGTATTAAGGAAAGAAATGTTGGTATGGAAAAAAGAATGAAAAAATAAAAAAGAAGCAAGAGAGGAATAAATAAACTTAAATACACCATTTTGTTGATTATTGTAGACAGAAGAAATGTGGGAGGAGATAAAGACACATGCTATTTTTCTTCTTCTTCAGCAGATTCATGCACACTATATATGTATTTTTTTAATCTATTTTTGTTGTTTTAATTATTTAAGTGATTTCTGCGGTGTTTTTTAAATCAATTTTTTTCTATTTTAATTCATTTAAGTGATTTGTGTTGTGTTTATTTTATTATTTGTTTTGTTTAAGATAAATGAACCATATTGATGTTCGGTAATTTTTTTATTTATATTTTTTGGAGTTCCAAATTCGAATCAAAGAGAGATTGATAGCTAAGAGTTTGAAGATTGCTTGGATTATTTACCTATAAGATTAGTTATTTTTCTTATGTCTACTTGAAATTTTGAATCTAGGTATGAAAAAAAAAAAAAATTCAATCTCAAAAAAAGTTCTTCCTAAGTTTTTTTAAAAACAATATACGAACAAAATGTGTCGATTGTGTCATTTTAATGAAACATGTGTACTGTTATAATTTTTTTGCATTTGTGAAATGAGCAATGCTACATGTCATGAAATTATTTCATGAATTTGTATCATGAATGATGTGGCAGATAACGCGAAAAGTTAGTATTGGTGGGATTCCCCCATACACAAAGTCCCATGATATTATCACCGAATCCCACCAATACTAACTCTCCACGTTCTCTGTCACATCATTCATGATAAAATTCATGAAATAATTTCATGACATTTAGTATTTCTCTTGTGAAATTATATGTATAAAGGACCCTTTTTTGAAAAATTGCTTTGGGCCCCTTTTTATTTTATGATTCTCAACGCCGGCCTGGTTCACGGTTAGAGAGATAGAGAGAGGCTGTAACTAACCCTTTTAAGTTACGCAAGAGCACCATCTGAATGCTGCTACCATTTATTCTTTATTAAAAATGTGTATCAGTGTTAAATGTGTGTGTGTGTATATATATATATATATATATATATATATATATAGCGATTACTTAAAATAAAATTTACAAAATTTAGATGCACATGTTAATGAGGCTGCAGTCTATGAAGCAATAACTTCAGCATTTTGTGAAGGGTGATCCACATTGTATACATGTGGCCGGAAATTTAACCATTACAAAAGAAGAGTTGATAATATCTGACTTTCTACACAGCAACCGTGAGTCCTAACAAGTATGTGAGAGAAAGAGCCATTGTCGACTTGACGAGAAGAGAAATTATCTCTCTCCATTCCAAAAGGCCAACATGACCAAGTTCAGTAGCAGCTTAACTAATTCACCTGGTCAAATCATTTTCCCCTTCTAGTCACAATTTTTAACTTTTAGGATCAAACACTTTGTATTAACGGTGCAAATTACAGTTCCAAGTTAAATTAAAATCAGAACCAATTCCAATAATTCTTTAATTTTAAAATTTGAATCGTTGAGACATGAAACTGAGTCGAATTGAACCGTGAAAGACCAGTGATCGGTAGAACTTTAAAATACATCTTACTTTTTATTCTCATTATTAAAAACAATCTTTTTTTTTTTTTAACAGCATAACATTGAATGCATAAAAATTTTTATAACGAGAGTATAAAAAAAATTTCAAATTTAAGAAACTACTGTATCAGTTCGGTTCTGACTCCAAGTCTTTTATGTGATAATTCTTTAATTTTGAAACGGAATATTACGATTCGGTTAGATTTTACTACCATTCAATTTGATTCATCCTACTTGTACTATAAAGCAAAGGTGAAAGCAAAAGCAAACGAAAAATACAGAACATTTGGTAGTAGAATATTATGGACAACTCATATGCATAGTCATAATTACTTGCTCACAGTGTTTTGGTTGGCCTAACTACTAAAGTAAAATGCACTATCTTTTGCCTCCCTACATTTTTGGTTGCGTAATTGCACGTAATCTGAGATGCAATTTTAAGCCTTTCCATTTGAGGCATTCTATTTGATCATAAACAATACAAAACATAGGGAGGTAAAAATAAAAAGTTTTATACACTAATCTAAATTGATGGACCTACATAAAGTACTATATTTAACAAACCTTTAATGATTGAATTGCTAGACTTCAATTACATTGATAATAAGTAATCATGTTTTATAATAATCAGTGTCATAACTTAGTTTGATTAGTCTAGTTCATTATAGCCTACTAAATTTATGGTTGGTATGATTAATTAAGGCAAAAGTGTAAAAAAATTATGAGATTTCTCCAACTGAGCATAATACCCTCCTGTAGTTACAAAGTGAGCAAATAAGTCTTCAAACTTTCAAAAAGTGTGCAAGATGTTCCCTTTAGTACTAAATTTTTTTGTTGTTTGTGCTGCTTCTGAACCGTAACAACTATAAGAGTATCTTCACCTGCATCGGCCATTCGGAACTGGCACATTGAATGGGAATAGTTTTGACATACAGACCAATAGTCAAATGTCTAGTTGTTATTTAACGTAGAATCATATTTGTCAAATTTAGCATACAACTTTTTGATATGCTAAATGAATTGTTACTATTATTTTTGTGATTTACTATGATATTATGTATTGTCATTTTATTTTTATTTTTTGTTTAATTAAAAGACTGTAGGGGTTCTTTATAGATCACAGTAAAATATATAATAAATTGGGTAGTCAACACTACTGTGAGGGAGCCAGAGAGTATCTAGACTAGAGGGGAAACAATTAGAGCTAGTTAATGGGGAAGATAGTGAGGGTAGGTCCTGCCTTGCCATTGTCACAGAGTTCTCTATTTATAGAAATTCGTTGATCCCGGGTCACCCTAGGCGGGTTGAGGGTGTTTAGGTCATGAGTACCCTAGACACCTAACGTGTCATCTCCTTTCTTTTGCATTGAATGCCTTCAGACATCCTTTAGCGGCGGTAGTTGGCTATATTAATTACTCTCTGTCAGAGCATTAATAGTGATGGTAAGAGTCTCTGTTACGGCAAAGCATTGCGCTCACTGTTCCACTAACTAGGCCCCTTGATTTAGTTGGGCTTTCTCTATTGTTCATCCTCCAATCCAAAACCCTTCTGGTATCCCATTTGGACCCTGTTACTTGGCTGCAAGGGATAGGCCTACCGATCCCTATCCTTGCCGCGCCGTAGAGTATGTTCGTTCGTTCGTGGGTGGTGCATGAGGGACAAACCTCGAGACTTAAGTGACTGTGCTCGAGAGTCAGGCCTCGAGGCTTAAGTGACTGTGCTCGAGGGGTATACCTCGAGGCTTACTTGACTGTGCTCGCGGGGTATACCTCGAGGCTTACTTGATTGTGCTCGAGGTGTATACCTCGAGGCTTGATTAACTGTGCTCGAGGGGTAGACCTCGAGGCTTACTTGACTGTGCTCAAGGGACAGACCTCAAGGCTTGATTGACTGTGCTCGAGGGATAGACCTCGAGGCTTGATTGACTGTGCTCGAGGGATAGACCTCGAGGCTTACTTGACTATGCTCAAGGGATAGACCTCGAGGCTTAAGTGACTGTGCTCGAGAGACAGACCTCGAGGCTTAAGTGACTGTGCTCGAGGGGTAGACCTCGAGGCTTAAGTGACTGTGCCTGATGGGTAGACCTCGAGGCTTACTTGACTGTGCTCAAGGGATAGACCTCGAGGCTTAAGTGACTGTGCTCGAGAGACAGACCTCGAGGCTTAAGTGACTGTGCTCGAGGGGTAGACCTCGAGGCTTAAGTGACTGTGCCCGAGGGGTAGACCTCGAGGCTTACTTGACTGTGCTCAAGGGATAGACCTCGAGGCTTAAGTGACTGTGCTCGAGAGACAGACCTCGAGGCTTAAGTGACTGTGCTCGAGAGACAGACCTCGAGGCTTAAGTGACTGCGCTCGAGGGATAGACCTCGAGGCTTAAGTGACTGTGCTCGAGGGGATAGACCTCGAGGCTTAAGTGACTGCGCTCGAGGGATAGACCTCGAGGCTTAGTTGGCTGTGCTCGAGAGACTTGACTGCACTCGGGGGACGGACCTCGAGGCTTACACGACTGTGCTCGAGAGACAGACCTCGAGGCTTACTTGACTGCACTCGAGGAACGTACCTCGAGGGTTTGGTGAATGTGCTCGAGGGATGGACCTCGAGGCTTTGTTGTCTGGGCTCAAGGGATGGACCTCGAGGTCTTGTTGTCTGGGCTCGAGAGATGGACCTCGAGGTCTTGTTGTCTGGGCTCGAGGGATGGGCCTAGAAGTCCATTGTGCTCGGTCATGGGCCTTCTTTGCTTGTGACGTGGTTGCCATGCTGGCATAGGTTAACTTGTCAATCTTCCTCTTTAAGTCATATACTGATACCCACATTTAGTCCCCCTGCGCGCGTGACAGGGACTGCAGTTGGTGTCGCGCGTGCATATGTAGATGAGTAGGGTTAAGGGTGGTGAAATGACATTTTGACGGCGCAAGCAATGATGACAGACGGCTGCTATTCTCGAGGCGGGGGCAGGAGGTGGCGTGCAGGGCTCTTTGGGGCAGTGAAACGACGCGTTGTCTTAATGGTGGTCGTAGTAGGTGGAAGATTAACGGGTTGGGTGATAGTGTAGGGAGTGATAAAAGGGAAACAGGGACAACTGAGGGAAGAGTTTGTTTCAGAGTGAGCTTAGAATCTGCTAGGAAGGACAGAACTGCAATTTCCGGCATCCATACTTGGGAGAAGTGACAATGCCTAGAAAGGAGTTGAGCAAGAAGGACGAAAGGCCGCCGCGTGTGCCGCCGGCCGAAGAGTGGCGGCGAGCGCCCTTCTTTGCCCAGGGAGACTTGTTCTGGCGTTTTGCAGAGCAGTTTGGGGGAGAATGTTCACCATTGCCGGAGGTGAGTCTGGTGGAGGAGGAGGTGGAGTTGGCGGACTCGCTGGCCATTCCGGCGGACTCGCTGCTTCGCTTTAACGTGGAGCAGGGACGATACCCCTATTCCTTTATGGAGTTTGGGGACCATCGGACTCCTCCGTTAGTGTGGGGGGAGTGGACGGACCATGTGTTGGGTGTGCCGGCGTATGTGGAGGTGATGGCGCAGGTGAGGGTTCTACACTCTGTGCGGTTATTCCGTTCTCTGGTTGTACCTCGAGATCTGGATGCCCTGGGGGTTCTTGTCTCGAGGTGGAGTGTCTCGACGCACACTTTTGTGACTGCTTGGGGAGAGTTCGCACCAACTTTGGAGGATGTTGGGCATTTACTAGGACTTAGCTTACAGGGGGCTCAGGATCCCTTTGCGTGGTCTTTGACTGGTGAGGAGGAGGAACTTCTGGCTGACTTGCAGTCAGCGGAGATTGCATCCAAGACCTTTGGTTCTTGGTATGAGCGAGATGGCTCGAAACGCGCATCGCGGGGAAAGGGTGGCAATAAATGCACTTTTGGGTCTTGGGCCCGTTATTTTTTCGAAGATATCCAACCTCCTAAAAAGGGAGTTAGAGAGGAGGATCGTTCAAGAGAGGTGGGACCTCGCTTGGAACATCGCTCGCACTTAGCGGGTTACTTACTGTACTGGTTATCGCGGTTTGTCCTAGAGGGATCGCCGGAGGATGCACCTCACGCTCGCTATATGGAGATAGCTGTGAAGTTATCACGCGGAGTGATGGTTCCCTTGGCTGCGCTCTTTTTGGGGAATTTGTATCACAGGTTGGACATGCTGGTGGAGGACTCAGCACGCTCTGTGGGGCGTTATCTGGTGCACTCCTATGCTTCTACAGTGTTTTTACAACTGTTTATATATGAACGCTTTAGATCGTATGCTCCGGTACCGCGAGCGCTAGAGTCAGCGTCAGGAGAAGAGGTTATTCGGAGCGAACGATGGCACAGGGGGAGTCCAAGGCGAGCATTCATCCAAGTGATTGACCTCAGTCATGAGATTGAGTGGCGTCC
This sequence comes from Cornus controversa, assembly GCA_026545225.1. Taxonomy (NCBI): domain Eukaryota; kingdom Viridiplantae; phylum Streptophyta; class Magnoliopsida; order Cornales; family Cornaceae; genus Cornus; species Cornus controversa. The sequence goes on from CM048854.1 coordinate 32,836,483, forward strand.
GTATGCGGTGCCTGTGGTTGGGGCCCTTACGCTGCCCATGTATTTCGAAGAGGACCTGTGGGTCCCCGCGGGTACGTCAGCGGGCGAATTCACAGACATGATGCTGGTGCTACTCTTAATCCTGTCGCCCGGACATTTGCCGGTTCTCTATGAGGGTGGTCGCTTGGTGAAGACTTGCAATCCTCTGCGGCTTGCAAGACAATTTGGCTATGACTTGGGTGTTGCCAATAATTATCGTTTTGTGGAGGGGGCTGATGTGGAGGAAGGGAGTGTGCAGAGATTTTTGATTTTGAACAGGGGGCTGCTAACAGAGGGAATTGGCCTCTGGTTTATCCCTTCGCGGCATAGGAGGGGAGGCTTAACGGCGAATCAGCGTACCTACTGGCGTTTAAGGTTGGAGGCCTTCAGGGCTTTTTGTGAGGCGCCTGCCATCGCTGTGCCAGCGCGAGTGATATGGGCGGGCGATGCTTCGTTGCGCATAGTATCTACCGCGAGGGACAGGGGGCGGGCGTGTCTATTCTTACGTCGTCAGCAGCGCGAGCTAGACAGACAGGCGCGCGAGGCTGGTGTTGGTGAGGGGGGAGGAGATGGGGAGCCAGTAGGTGGGGCTGAGCTAACAGAGGATGCTGAACAGGTGTTGGAAGGAGTTAGTCTGGCCGAGCGACTAATTCAGCTTCAGCGCGGCTCCTCCTCGCGGAAGCGCAAAGGCCCTGCAACGCGGGCTCGTACGCGAGTGAAAGCGATGCGTGCGGAGGCGTTGTTGAGGGAGGCTAGCGCTCCTGTGGATTTGGGGGAGGGGGTGGTTGGTGCCAGGGGAGGGCAGGTGGATGCTCCTGTGGCTGGGGTGGAGCAAGTTCAAGACTTTGCTCCCATGGTTGAGGCAGAGGGAGCATCCATGGTGGGAGTGGAGCAAGTGCCAGTGGAGGCTCCTGTGGCTGAGGCGGGGTCAGATGCCCAATCAAGCAGTGCGGCTGGGAGTACTTCGCGGGCAGATTTTGGCGAATATGGCTCTATGCGCGAGCTATTTAACGCACCACGTAGGGTTGTCTTGGCGCGCCTTCGCAGGGAACAACATGTGCCTGTTATAGAGATAGACGACTCTGAGGAGTCTACAGGAGAGGCGAATGGGCTGGAGGAAGTACCCGGTTATGATTATTCGCGAGCCCTAGCCTGCTATGACTACGCGCGAGATAGGCCCATGACTGCTGGGGGGGGACGGAGCCTTTGATGATTGAGCCGCTTAGGGCGATTCATGACGAAGGCTTTGTCTATGATGAGATGGAGAAAACACCAGGTGGTAGCGCGTCCAGCGATGGGCTGGCCGCGGAGTCGCGACAAGCTTCGCAAGGGGGGGCTGAGGAATGGCGAAGGCCATTATCGCCAGGTGTAGACGTGGAGGGAACCCAGGTCTCGGTTGCTGATGTGGCAAGTTCGTCTGGGCAAGCGAATATGAGTGCTCGGAGGGGCGGGGGCGAGGCTGGCATCGAGACACCTCGTGCCACTTCGCGGGAAGAGGGGTCTGGCACACCGCTGCTTGATGGCCTAGAGGAATCGCAATTGCGCGAAATTCTAAGTGCTGGCGTGGTGTTGTCAGCGCAAGGGGAAGGTATGCCATCGAGTCCTCCGTTTTTTTTTTTTTTTTTTGTGAAAATTCTGAACCTTACAGGTTCTACTGCAGGGGTTGAAGAGAGCGCGGCTCCTACAGCAGTGGTACCTCCGCGAGAGCCTTCGCTAGTGGTGGAGGAGGTGTGCGATGAAGAGGCACCTCGAGAGGTAGCCTGGATGGGTGTGCATGTGACCTGCACTTATGTGCCCCTCCTGGAACAGGCCTTGGTTGATCATCCAGATATCGCTCGCATGCTATCCACACGCCATGAGTGGTTTCGTCGCGCGGTCTACGAGCTGCTCGGTCGGTTATTGCAAATATTCGGCCTTGTAGCTGAAGGCGCTGCGGGGAACATTCATTTGGACGAGGCGCGAGTGATTTTAGACGACTTGGCGGTGCTGAAGATAGACACTCTATGGTTAGAGCGGCGGTATCTTGTTGCAGAGAAGGTTTTTCGTCGAGCGATGGTGCATCCACGTGTTATGGAAGTGCGTGGAAAAGTGACCAAGGCCAGAGCAGAGCTGGGTCTGCTGGAGAGCGAGCTAGAAGTGCTTGAGGCACATTTAGCTGACCTAGATTGTGATGAAACTGTACTTACTTGCTTCAAAGAGTGAAATGTACACCATGACTCTGTATAGAGCGATTATCTCCGAATTTAAAGATATGTTTATGTGGTGAGCTATGGATGTTTGTGCAGTGCTGCATATGTGTGCATGGTGCCCCCTTTTTTTTTTTTTTTTGAATGTGTGCTTTGTCTTAATCTAGGAAAGAGACCAAAGGGACCACTGTGTGGTAATCTTAACAAAAGAGAAAGAAAGTGAAAAGATCAACATGTCTTAAACAGTCGTAAAAGAAAAGGTAAACAGACCAACATGTTGTAATCTTTAACAAAACAGCTAGTGAGAAGACCAAATGGCTTGATCTTTAGCAAAAATATGGTTTGAGCCAACTGGAATTAATGGGGGTTCCCTGATTGCCCTCGAGTGTACAATAGCCGCTAGGACTAGTGGTCTTGACGACGAAGGGTCCTTCCCATTTCGGAGTGAATTTTGGCGCGGGGAGGTTGCGCATGACGTGGGTGGCAGCTTTGAGGACCAAGTCTCCAGGTTGGAATGCACGAGATTGGACACGTTGGTTATATGCTTTTGCAAGCATTCCTTGATACTGTTGAAGGTGTTGTTGTGCTAGCTCGCGGCGCTCATCTAATTCCTCGAGCTCGCTGTATCTGTCATAAGTGATTTGGCTTCGAGCAGCGAGTTGGGCAGATGGAACGGCAATATCGAGAGGCAGGATTGCCTCGATGCCATAGACCAGAGAAAAAGGGGATTGGCCAGTGGGTCGTTTTTTCGATGTGCGGTGGGCCCATAGCGCCATGGGGAGAAGATCGACCCAGTTGCTTTCATTTTCTTCGAGAGTGCGACTTAAGATCTTGAGCAGAGCTTTGTTTGATGCTTCGGCCTGTCCATTGCCCTTGGGGTAATAGGGTGTGGATCGGCCGTGTACTATGTTGTACTGGTCCAGGAGATGTTTGACATGGCGATTGATGAATGGGGTGCCATTGTCTGTGACAACTCGCTGGGGAATGCCGTAGCGACAGATAAGGTATTCACGCATGAAGTTGGAAACTGCTGGTCCTGTGGCCTTTTTGAGGGGTAGTGCTTCAACCCATTTAGTGCAATACTCGGTTGCTACAAGGATCCAGGTGTAGCCGCGGACTGTGGGTCGGATAGGGCCGATGAGGTCCAGGCCCCAGGTATGGAATGGCCACGGAGTGGAGATTGAGTGGAGTGATGTTGCGGGCCTATGGATGAGGTGATCGTGCAGTTGGCACGCCGAGCATTTTTGAACATGTTGTTTGGCGTCTGTTGCCATAGATGGCCAGTAATACCCTTGGCGGAGGAGGAGTGAGAAGAGTTTTTTGCCACCTTGATGCTCGAGGGAGTGTGCGGTGGACAGGGCCTCTTGGGCTTCATCCTTTGCCAGGCATCGCAGGGATGTCCCGTTAAGGGATTGTCTGAACAGGATTCCTTCGCGGAGAAGAAAACGTTGTGCCTGCTTTTTTAGTTTGACTGCCGCGGTGCGATCACTGGGTAGAGTGCCACTCGTGAGGAATGCAATGTACGGCGATCGCCAATCACACGCTTCGAGTAGGCAAGCTTCGGAGGAGTCTGGTAGAGCCTGGCAATCGTGACAGGCTCGTTGCAGTGAATTGGCCTCCTTAGCCATTTCTGGCCAGTAGTAGCCTTGTCGTTGCAGTTTCCTATACAGTGCGACATCTCTGGAGCAGTGCTGTTTATGGCCCATATGGAGTACCTTTTGGGCCTCGCGTGGGCCTAAACAACGGGCCAGTGCGCCACATGGAAGCTTATGATAGAGGATGCCTTGGAGCAGTTGATAGTGACCGAGCTGGGTCGGGGGGATTAAACCGGTGAAATGTAGGAGTTCCGCGATGATTGGCGTTCGCCAATAGGGCTCATCGAGTTCGGGAGGTAGTACCTCGGAAAGCACAGTCGGGTGGCCTCGCTGAGTGACCTCGATGTGAGCTTTTTGTCTGTCAAGTTGTATCTTGGAAGCCAGCGTGGCTAGGGCATCAGGATAGCGATTGGCGGATCGTGGGACATGGGCGATGCGAACCGTGTCGAATTTCGCGAGGAGCTTTTGGATGATTGTGCGATATGAGGCCAATGCAGGCTCGCGGATGGTGAAGTCTCCTGTGGTTTGTTTGATGACTAGCTTAGAATCCCCATTAATGCAGATGCGCGAGATACCCTGCTCTCGTGCAGTCAAGAGTCCCAAGATGAGGGCCTCGTACTCAGCTTCGTTGTTGGAGCACCTGAAATTTAGCTTGAAAGTGGCAGTGGTGTGCTTGTTGGCGGAAGTGAGTACAATGCCTGCGCCGCCCCCTGTGGCAGTAGATGAGCCGTCGAAGGCTAGATGCCACTCGTCATGTAAGTCCTCGGCTGTCGCGACCTGGAGTTCGTCCAGTGGAAGTGCATCGTCGATTGGTTCATGAGACCCAGTTGGGAATTGAGCTAGGAGGTCGGCTAAGGCTTGGCTTTTTATGGCACGTGGGGTGCAGCAAGTGATATCAAATTCAGTTAAAGCTAATAGCCAGCGAGCTGTTTTTCCAGTGATCAGTGGTTTCGACAGCAAATGCCTATATGGGTCGCATTTGGTGATGAGGCATATCTTGTGAGCGAGGAAATAGTGACGGAATTTTTGGGCAGCGAAGATAAGGGCGAGACAATGCCTTTCGATGTGAGAGTAGCGCGTCTCGGTGTCTCGGATGAGACGACTGAGATAATAGATGGGGCGCTCGTAGCCCTCAAAGTCCTGTGCCAGCAACGCTCCTATGGACCGTTCAGTAGAGGTGAGGTAAAGCAACAGTGGGGTATTGGATCTTGGGGGATACATCATTTGGGGCGAAGTCAATGTGTGTTTGATTGTCTCGAAAGCTGTCTGGTGTGCGGATGTCCATGCGAATTTGGGGCTGCCTCTGAGGAGTGTGTTAAAGGCATAGGTGGCTTCTGACAGGGCGGGGAGGAACCGTCGCAGGTAGGAGACCTTTCCCAAAAAACTCTTGAGCTGTTTAGTGGAGGTTGGGGCAGGCATGTCAAGGACGGCGCGAGCCTTGGTTGGGTCGAGGTCAATGCCTTGCCGGTGAATGATGAAACCCAAAAATTTACCATGGTTTACACCGAAGGCGCATTTGAGAGGGTTCATGCGCAGATTATACTTCAGACAGCGGTCAAAGACTTGGCGGAGATCCTCGATGTGGGTACTCTCCAGGCGGGACTTGACTACCAGGTCGTCTACATAATCTTCCACTGTTCGATGGAGCATATCGTGAAAAATTGCTGTCATTGCGCGCTGATATGTAGCTCCAGCGTTCTTGAGACCGAAAGGCATAACAGTGTAGTGGAAGTTGCCAAAGGGCGTCCGGAAGGCAGTTTTCTGAGCGTCTTCTGTGGCCATCTTAATCTGGTTGTAGCCACTGTATCCGTCCATGAAGGAAAAGATTTCGTGGCCGGCCGTTGCATCCACCAGCATGTCGACATTTGGTAGGGGAAAATCGTCTTTTGGGCAAGCTTTGTTGAGATCTCGAAAATCGACGCAAACGCGGATTTGTCCATTTTTCTTTTTGACTGGGACAACATTGGCAAGCCACGTGGGATGCAGGATGGGCTGAATGAAGTTGGCCTGTAACAGTTTTTCTACTTCGGACTTGATTTGCAATTCCAGCTCAGGGCGAAAGTGTCGAGGGGCCTGTTTGATTGGACGAGCATGTGGAAGAATATTGAGGTGGTGTGCGACCAGATGGGAGCTGAGGCCGGGCATTTCTTCATAAGTCCAAGCGAAGATGTCGGAGTATTCCTTTAGCAGGGCGAGCAAGGTCGCGCGGAGGGAGGGGGAAAGAGTTGAGGCTATGAATGTGTTACGAATAGGTTGGCCCGGATGGGCAAGGTTGACTTCTTCGAGGTTGGGGAAGTTTGGCTTGAGTGACGTTGTATCAGTTGGGGGCTCAGATACGACATTAGTGGTTGCTGAGCCCGGACACCGTCATAAGCGGTATATGACGCGTCCGCAAGGTAGGCGAATCCTTTTGCATTCGCGGGGTGGTTGTGGGAGTGTTGTAGTGGGGGGCTTGTATGGCTGTGGTGATGGGAAAATGTCTTGTGCGGCGTCGGCCCAGGATGGGAGTGGGGTACTGATGATGGCAGCGTATTCGGGTGCTTCATCGTCTTCGAGCTCGTCGAAAAAGAGGGCATCGGTAAAGTGAGCCTCGAATTTAGCAAATGGTTTGTCCGAGCATGGTACAGTGACGACCTTGTTGCCAAGGATGCCTTTGAAACATTGGTGGTAGGTGGAGGGGACTATGCCAAAGCGATGCATCCATGCGCGACCAATAAGCAGGTGGTAGGAGGTCTCGGCTTCGATGACATGAAATTTCGTGGGTGCCCGAAATTTTTGGATTGCGAGATCGACGTTGACATACCCCATCGTGCGGCGGAGGTCATTGCCGAAGCCAGCGATCTCGATGGGATTGAGGACTAGTCGCTCAGCAGGAATGTTCGTTTGTTTGAACACAGTCAGGGGCATGATATTGATCGAGGAACCATTGTCGAGAAATGTGCGTTTGAGTTCAATGCCGTTGAGCTTCGCGGTGACATAGAGTGGCCTATTTTGTGGGTTGGGTACTTGTTTATCTGAGTCAGAGAAGGAGATGACTCGAGGGGGTTGGGGATGCTTGGGTTGGGATGCTGTGTGCTTCACGACTGCACATTGGTGGGGTTCGCGGACTACTTGTTCATCCGGTTCTGAAGGATGGTTGGACTCCTCGAGCTCATCGTAACAAGAGATAGCGGCCACTGCTCGATTATGGCGTGGGTAAGGGTGGTGTCTGACATCTTTAGGGGGGGTTAGTTCAAGGTCTCCTTTGGCCACATTCTTGTGGAATATGCGGCGGAGGGAGCGACAATCAGTTGTGGGATGTGAGATTGATTGATGAAATTTGCAGAAGTTGGGGTGAGCTTGGTCGGCGATGGTGGGCTCGACGCGGGGTATGGGGAGGGCCACACGTCCATCCTCGACCCATATTTTCAATGCATTGAGAACCTCTTCCAGGCGGACAGGGAATGGGGGGGGTCATTGGCGCGCTGGAGTGTAGGTGTCCGTTCATCTTCCCTCCGCGTTTTGAGTCGTTCGTCAGTGTGCGCGCTTAGGGCAGTCCGCCGAGCTGGCGTTTTGGGCACCTCAACTTTGGGAGCAGGCTTCATATTTTTTACCAGGTTGCGGACGGCGCGAATAAGCTCGCCGAAACTGGCCAGGCGGAGGTTGATGAGATGGATGCGGTATGGTTGTGTCATACCGTGTATACAAATGTCCACGAGGTCTCTTTCTTCGTTATTTTCGAAGCACTCCATAGCTCTGTCGTGGAATCGCTGTACGAAATGGAGTGGCTCTTCGGTCTCGCTCTGTGCCTCTTTGGTGAGGGACAGTGTCGTCACCCGTTCCTCTGCCTGGGAAAACTTGGTGTGGAATTTGGTGGAAAGGTGCTCCCAGGTGGTGATGGAGTCCGGCTCGAGGCTGATGTACCAACGGTAGGCCCGGTCAGTGAGAGATTTGGAAAACTCGTGCAAGCGTAATGAGTGGTCGTGGCTATGTTGACCAAGAGACTCAATGAAACGAACGATGTGCTCTAGCGGATTGCCTTTCTTGCCATCAAACTTTGAAAATTTGGGTACGGCATACCCGTTTGGATAGGGGGTATGAGCGATGCTGTGGTGATAAGGGGGCTCTGGGTTGAAGTTTAGGGCTCGAGCGACAGGGTGAGGGCTTTTGTTAAGGAGATCTTGGATTTCTGCTCGGGTGATGTACTCATTGGCCTGGTGTAAGACTGAGGGGGGCTGGGTAGCCAATTTTGGTGTTTGCTGGGCTTGTGTGGGGGGTGAAATAAACTGTAGTGGTATACCCGGATTGGGTGTGATTGGGACGGGTGGTGGTGAAGGAGGAGAGCTAGGTTGTGTGTTGTATGGAGTTTGTGTTGGTAAAGCTCTGAGGGCGTCTAGGATGGCCTTTTGTGTTGTTTCTAGTGAGTTAATGCGGGCGAGTAGTCGATTTTGAGCGGAATGGATGGTTTCATTAGATATTGCGGGTTGTTGTCTGGAGTTGGTTCGTCTGGGACGACTGACAGCGGTGGAGGAGTGAGGTCGGAACGCACTTTCTCCCTGGGAGGAGTGGACCTCTTCATTGGCGGGCACAATGATATTTGGCGGGGGGATGTCAGGCAAAGGGACCTCCGGTGGGGGTGGCAGGCCTGGTTCCATTGTCGTGTGTTACTACACCCAGTGGAGTCGCCAAAATGTAGGGGTTCTTTATAGATCACAGTAAAATATATAATAAATTGGGTAGTCAACACTACTGTGAGGGAGCCAGAGAGTATCTAGACTAGAGGGGAAACAATTAGAGCTAGTTAATGGGGAAGATAGTGAGGGTAGGTCCTGCCTTGCCATTGTCACAGAGTTCTCTATTTATAGAAATTCGTTGATCCCGGGTCACCCTAGGCGGGTTGAGGGTGTTTAGGTCATGAGTACCCTAGACACCTAACGTGTCATCTCCTTTCTTTTGCATTGAATGCCTTCAGACATCCTTTAGCGGCGGTAGTTGGCTATATTAATTACTCTCTGTCAGAGCATTAATAGTGATGGTAAGAGTCTCTGTTACGGCAAAGCATTGCGCTCACTGTTCCACTAACTAGGCCCCTTGATTTAGTTGGGCTTTCTCTATTGTTCATCCTCCAATCCAAAACCCTTCTGGTATCCCATTTGGACCCTGTTACTTGGCTGCAAGGGATAGGCCTACCGATCCCTATCCTTGCCGCGCCGTAGAGTATGTTCGTTCGTTCGTGGGTGGTGCATGAGGGACAAACCTCGAGACTTAAGTGACTGTGCTCGAGAGTCAGGCCTCGAGGCTTAAGTGACTGTGCTCGAGGGGTATACCTCGAGGCTTACTTGACTGTGCTCGCGGGGTATACCTCGAGGCTTACTTGATTGTGCTCGAGGTGTATACCTCGAGGCTTGATTAACTGTGCTCGAGGGGTAGACCTCGAGGCTTACTTGACTGTGCTCAAGGGACAGACCTCAAGGCTTGATTGACTGTGCTCGAGGGATAGACCTCGAGGCTTGATTGACTGTGCTCGAGGGATAGACCTCGAGGCTTACTTGACTATGCTCAAGGGATAGACCTCGAGGCTTAAGTGACTGTGCTCGAGAGACAGACCTCGAGGCTTAAGTGACTGTGCTCGAGGGGTAGACCTCGAGGCTTAAGTGACTGTGCTCGAGGGGTAGACCTCGAGGCTTAAGTGACTGTGCCCGAGGGGTAGACCTCGAGGCTTACTTGACTGTGCTCAAGGGATAGACCTCGAGGCTTAAGTGACTGTGCTCGAGAGACAGACCTCGAGGCTTAAGTGACTGTGCTCGAGGGGTAGACCTCGAGGCTTAAGTGACTGTGCCCGAGGGGTAGACCTCGAGGCTTACTTGACTGTGCTCAAGGGATAGACCTCGAGGCTTAAGTGACTGTGCTCGAGAGACAGACCTCGAGGCTTAAGTGACTGTGCTCGAGAGACAGACCTCGAGGCTTAAGTGACTGCGCTCGAGGGATAGACCTCGAGGCTTAAGTGACTGTGCTCGAGGGGATAGACCTCGAGGCTTAAGTGACTGCGCTCGAGGGATAGACCTCGAGGCTTAAGTGACTGTGCTCGAGGGATAGACCTCGAGGCTTAGTTGGCTGTGCTCGAGAGACTTGACTGCACTCGGGGGACGGACCTCGAGGCTTACACGACTGTGCTCGAGAGACAGACCTCGAGGCTTACTTGACTGCACTCGAGGAACGTACCTCGAGGGTTTGGTGAATGTGCTCGAGGGATGGACCTCGAGGCTTTGTTGCCTGGGCTCAAGGGATGGACCTCGAGGTCTTGTTGTCTGGGCTCGAGAGATGGACCTCGAGGTCTTGTTGTCTGGGCTCGAGGGATGGGCCTAGAAGTCCATTGTGCTCGGTCATGGGCCTTCTTTGCTTGTGACGTGGTTGCCATGCTGGCATAGGTTGACTTGTCAATCTTCCTCTTTACGTCATATACTGATACCCACAAAGACAAAATATTAATAAATTTGACAGATCTTATGGAGTTCTTTATACATAGATTTGCCAAATTTTTATATGTCAATTTGTCATAGCTTACCTCAAATGAATTTGGCACACCAAATTTGAAGATTCTCTAAGGTGGAGAGCCTTTCACTGTTCTTTGTTTTGGGCTTTAGATTTTTTTTTTGTGTGTGTTGATTTAATGGGCTACAAAGTGGGCCTATTAGATTTTTGGGTTAGATGGGCCTGGTCTATCTTCCATTTCACTTGTAAATATTTATCATCTGTACTAATTACCATAAAACTTGTTTTTACAAGATTCTTGGTGTGAGATTATTTTTGTAAAAGAAAAATGTAGACATCTAAATATCACTTTTTTATTTTTTATTTTTTTATAGGTGATAAAAGAAGCAAGTACTAGATGCATATTCTATAAACCTTGGTGGACTCATGGGTGTGTAGGAATTCCATGCTCTGTCATGCATAAGGGTTCTCATCCCATCATGAATAGGTGTTGCTGTAGCAAACATTAAAGAGAAACAAAAATAAATTAATAAGTCAAATACAGTTAGTTGTAAGCAACGTGATTACAAAATAATAAGGTAGATTTAAAAGAACAGAATAGACCTCCAGCTTCTCTCATAGGAGTCATGGAGTGATGTAGTGTCTCACTTCCCCAACCATTGCTAAAACAAAAGTAATTAGGAAGAAGTTCAAACTGTATAAAAAAACTTGATACAAAGAAGGTGATGCAGTTCCAAAATTCTTAATTTTCTAATTTTTAGAAACTTTTCATATGATGAATATTTCTGACTATATGTAAATTTTCGATTTCCAACAACTTTTTTATTTTAGTTTTAATTTATATTTGGTAGTTGTCTAATTTATGACATAGGTTAGGGAGGAAGAAACTCTATATAAAGTCATGTAATTGTTAGGGTTTGACATTTTTTTATTTGATATATTATCAATATATTCAGTATGCTAGAGCTTTCTACCTTTCCCTTTCTTTTGGGATTGAGTTGTGGGTATTTAAGCTATTCCCTAGCTTGATCTAGCTCTCTGTTTTTCCTTCTTACATATTATTTTTCTCTTTCATAAGCTGATTGCATTAGTTGATATTAGAGGAAGTTCTGGTCCAGTGGTTTTGTGTTAGGTTATCAGATCTCTCTCTTAGGTTTTGCAACATGCCACCAAGGAGAAGAAACCCACCTCACAGATTAGCCGTTCGGCCTGATTAGGATGTAGTAATTGATCAACAACAAGTACATGCTGTGATAGAAAATCTAAGAAGGCAGATTAAAGCTTTAGCCCAGCGCGTTGCTCAAACCTTAGCCTCTTCTCAAGATGGTGTTAAATTTGAGGAGGACGATGATCTAGAAGAGGATTTTGTTAATCATTTTCGAAGTAACATAACACCCAAACCAACACCTATTTTATTGGATGAAAGGTGTTGGGATTGTGACTTTAAGGTAAAAATTCTTGAATTTGTAGGAGATGGGAGATAAAGAACAACGACAAGAAGAGAAATCTATTTATGATGATGATGATGATGACAATGAGGAGGAGTTCGATGAGAACATTTTCATCAATCTTGAGAATCCATGGTTGGAGAAATTATATTATGATTTAGAGATTGATTCAACAAATGATGAGTCATGGTCATTCATGAAATTAACTATTATAGAATCATTCGTTGACTAAAGTACGCCTTCAATTTTTTATGAAGAACCACACATTGAATTATACGAGTCAAAATTGTCTACGGATTGGAATCAATTAGAGATATTTGATGAGAAAGCTACAAAACAAGACTCTCAAAATAAAGAAAGCTATGAGAATGTGGCGGTAACAATAGTCATGGAGATGAAAAATAATAGATTTTATGGAGGGAGTACCATGTGTCAAAATATTCCCGAGGTATTGTAAACTTTCTCCTTAAATAGTTTTACAATACCCCGAGAATTCCTTGAATGTAGGAATTTCACCACTAATAAATCACTATTTTCCATTATTATAGAAAATCATAAAAAAATAGTCTTATTAGGGGTGGGATTCTCTAATACACAAAAGGGAAATGCTAAACTTCACGATTTTATTTCATGAATTTTAACTCGAATTTACGTGACAGGTGATAATACAATCGAAACTCCGTGTATGGGAGAATTCTACCAATACTAACTCACCATTTAATTTTATCTCCTAAAATAATGAGAAATAATAATGAAAAATAGAGATTTATTGTTGGTGAAATTTTTATAAATATAAAATTGTTACCTGCCACATCATTCATGATACAAAATCATGAAATAATTTCATAACGTGTAGCATTGCTCTACACGAAATGCTGGTGGTATTTAATAATTTTTCTAGATGTAGATGGTTTATCAAAGGCTCTAATAGGCGAATTGGCTTGTCAACTTTTGACCAATCTAATAAAATCATTAATTATTTTTATAATTACAAATTAATCCTTCAATGTTAATTTATGCTTAGATAAAATAATGTCATTAATCCATTACTAATTAATTTTAATTTTAATTTTGAAAAAATAATATATATTTAATAAAACAATTTTTTCAAAACCACTTTATTCAAATTTACGTGATCAAACAAATCAAGTGAAAATAAATACTCTTTATAGATTTTATCTTGAGAGTACATGTTCCAAAATTCGTATTCAATGACTACTCAAGATTTTAGACCCTTACTCCAAAATAAATCAAAGTAATCATGAAGTAAAACAAAGAACCATTATTCTTTAAGGATTAAGAGTTTAAATTCTATCAAATAGAATGCACAATAATTAAGTTTAAGAAACTCTCATGGATAAAAACAAAGAACAATTATTCTTTTAAGGATTATAAGAGTTTCATGATGATGACAATCATCAAATATTAACAATATCAAAGTTTATTAAGCATGGCCATCTAGGAGACTCTTCGAATTCTAGCATGGGCTCATTAGTCATGCCTGACAATCAGCATCGCTTCTTCAGAGTCAACATCATCAACGGTCCTGATAATGCTAAAGAGAAGCACAGAAAAATTAAAGTTGATCATCAACCGTTATTTTGAGAAATTAACTAATGTTTATTGTAGCTCATTAATATTAATGTTAATCAAGTGTCTCATCAACTTCCCTCAACCATGTACAAATTTTAAGCCCCTTGAATTTCCATGCACATAACTTACCATTCATCACTTCACTCTATCATCTCCATATAAATCAATCCTTCAATCAAATCCTTTACACCTTTCTTCTTCTTCTTCTTCTTCTCTCTCTCTCTCTCTCTCTCTCTCTCTCTCTCTCTATATATATATATATATATATGGCTTTAGGGTTTAAGCTCGTTTTTCTTGCTGTTTTTGTAGTATGGAATATGCATTCTGTGGCCTCGGTGCAATCTGGGGGCTCCAACTTGAGCATTGCTGAAAGGTTGCAATCCAATGAGTCATCCAAGTGCTGGGACTCAATGCTTGAGATTCACTCATGCATTGGAGAGGTGGTGATGTTCTTCTTCAATGGCGAGACTTACATTGGCTCGGGCTGTTGCCACGCGATCCGGACCATTTTACACGAATGCCAGCCCAGCATGCTTGGTTCACTAGGGTTTACCACCGAAGAGGGTGATATACTAGATGGCTATTGCGAAGGCGCAGAGGTTATGATTCCACCACCACCATCTCAACCTGCCTTAAACCCTAATAAGGTGATACCATTAGTGGAGGACTTGGATCCTTAGTAGAATTTGGTCATGGTGGCTCACAAGTCTATCTATACTTAAAAAAATAATATACTACGTACTTTTTTAGGACTTGTGAGTATGAATTGAACTAGCTGTTGAATAAGATAAGATTTCCAATTTCTATGCTTGGGTAATGTTTGCTAAGTCTTCTTTGAATGAACTCATCATTGCTATCTTGCAAAAATATGACTACTACATTTTCTTTTAATTAGGTAGTTTCTTGGCTAGATATTTTTGGGAATTGAAAACTTAATATAAAAACTAATCAAATGCAAGAAAAGTTGGTATATATATATATATATATATATATATATATATATATATATATATGTTGTCATGATGATGTATGGTGTAGTTCATTTAGATTTAAAATGAAGAAAAGAGGACTTCAATCCCATGATCCAAAGCTTTAATTTTGTGAATTGTAGCTTTGGCTTCACAAATTTTGGGTTGAAAATATGGCACATTAACCACACCGTACGTTGATGATCTTCTCATATATCCGTAAAGAAAGATAAATTTAAAGATTTATTATATTATATTATATTTTATTTTATTAGTAATTAAAAAGAAGTGTAGTGTATAGTGCGAAACCGTGTTGCAATCATGTATGTCAGAACAAAATACACGGCCATATACCTAATGAGTTGACTCCAAAACTCATTTTCAAGCTTATTACTTTAGTGATTTGTGCATTTTATAATTGGGTGGTAGATATAGACTTCGTTGTCATATAAGAATGGGAACATGACATTTTGGAATTCTAAACTTATCATATATATATATATAGTAAATTATATTGGGTGGTTGTGATAATTATCCACTTCATTGCTTCAAACTCAATTCTTATGTATATATAATTACACCACGAAGATATATAACCGACAGTATAGGGTTGTATTAAAGATCTTGTACGTAGTTAAGCAATCTTTTGGCTACACTTGTATGTGTGTGTATATATATACACATATATATATATATGTGTGTGTGTGTTAGGACCGCGTCACACTGTGAGTATATATAGAATCTAATCCAATAATCAAGATTTTAAAACGCATATATAAATAGGTCGGTCCAACCTTAGGTGGACGAACTTCGTTTTCTCGCATGACGTCACCCAACAAATATTTGACAAGTGTCCTAAAAAAGTATAAAAAATTAAAGAAAATTAAAAATAAATTAGATCTATTTTTTAATGGGTTAACCCAATAGACCTATAATCCCCTTCCTCTCAAGCAAAACCATCAAAATTTTTAATTCTCTCTCTATTTCAGATAATATATATATATATATATATATATATATATATATATATATATATATATATAGACACACACACACACCTAGTGTTCAAGAAATAATAAGGAATGACTCTAAAAAAAGGTACATACATAGAAAATCAAGAAGATAGATCTTTCTAAAATAACTTCAGTTCATCTGAAATTTCAATTATAAATTTCTTTTTGCTTGCTAATGGAGATAAAATTGAATGAAAAAAAAATTGGATTCAGCTTGCAAATAATAGGGTTTCTTTCATGTATTTCTCTTTGTTTTGGGTAATATATATAATACAATACCTTATCCCACTCCACCCTCCGCCACCACTTTCTCAGTGGTGGTGGCGGAGGGTGGAGTGGGATAAGGAATTGTACTGAGGTTGGGTTAGGTAAGGAGATTTGCAGCAGATCTGGTAGTAGATATAGAGAGATGAGTGAGAGAGAGAGAATCATAATATGTTGCAGTACGCGAGAGAACGTGGGATGTGAGAGAAATTTTTGTTAATAAATGTTAAAGAGAGATTATTCTCACCCGTTTGTTAACTTACCGAGTTTAATTTATTTTTAATTTTTAAATAGGTGTCAGTATTTTACTGGACCACATCATGTAGGAGGATGAAGTTCGTCCACCAAGGGTTGGACCCAAGTATTGTCCTATAAATGGCATCCACCCTACACCGTATAGATATTATTCTCTTGATGCTTACGACTTTCAAAACACTGTGTTAGTGTTTTTTCCCAAGCCATGACTATAGTTGATCGATTGTTCCGTAACAAAAGCAAATTATTGAATATATATATATATATATATATTGACGATTCGTTCCTCCAAGATCTATTCCTGGAAGGAAAGAGGAAAAGAACATCTTTTATATCTTAATTCTTTGAATATAATATATTTAGTGGTATATAATAATTGATCAAGCTTTGATAATTTTTATGTTCCGTTTCCAATATATATATGTTAGAAGTCAGCATTATAATATGTAAAAAATTTCATGAACACGACTGAGGTAGAAGGTAAATAATGAACATCATATATAAAACCTCGAAGGATATTATTATATATTCACGTAACATAGTAGCAGAAACAGAGAGCTGCACCTTAACTAGGTCACGTATATATATATATATATATATATATATATATATATATAATTCTGGGTAATTAGTACTACTTGACTGCTAATAATTAAGATGAAGGGTAATACAAAGCATGCAGTGGAAAGGATAGGAAGGACATAATTAAAAGGACATGCATGTAGTACTTAAAAAAGGTGGTGGTGATGCTTCTTTCCATTAGCCTCTTCCTTTACATCTTTCTTCTCATGATGCTCATGGAAAACAAATCCAACAGCCCCAACTGCAGCTGCAGCTGCAACTTCTTCCACTATCTTGTGCTTGTGGGTATGCTCTGGATCTTTCTTTGACTTGTGCTTCTCATGCTGGTATATATATATATATTATTATCATGGAGAAAAACCAAAAATAAGATAGTAAATTGTAATATTTTTGGATCTTTTCCACCCAATGACAAAATAAATAAATTACATAAACTAATTAACTAAAAAAAACCTTTTCATTGTCATTATATTTTTATAACAGGTGTCTCCACCCATGAAAGTACTTGGTGCAGGGTACCGAGAATATAGTATTCTGGCGAATGATGAATTACTATTTTCTATTATAAAAGAAATGAAGAATTTTTATTCGCCAGGTACTACATAGTAGGTACTTCGGCTGGGTATTGAAAATTTTTTCCTCCACCCCCCTTTGGAGCAAAAGTAATCTTTTCGGCAATCACATTCAATCCACATATATGAGTAAGTAGAGATAGATGTTTTATACGCACAAGGAATTGGCGGACTTGGATTACTAGGGTTGTGGTTGGAATGATGATATTTGATGAAATTGAATTTCAAAATATAATCATAACAGAACTTGAACTCTCAACCTCTATGGAAAGGATAAATCATACCATCTGAACTAATGTCATTATTAGTATAATTGAATCTTAAACAAAAGGAATGAATATCATGGGATTTTATAATGATCACTATTCTCTCTCCCTATATAAACACACACAAATACATACATCTAAAGGAGTGGTAGAAGATTACCAAAGCATAAGCTCCGGCAGTGGTAGCGACAAGCTCGCCGAGGTGCCCGAGGCGCTTGTGGTGCTTCTCCTCTTTCTTGTAATCATGGGTGACAGGTTTCTCTTCCTCCTTGTGGTGTTGGAAGAGGTGGTGCTTCTCCTCAGCCATGGTGGTGATTGCAGAGTACAACTATATATATATATATATATATATATATATATATATATATATTGAATTATATATGGGAAAGTGGGTTGATGTGTTTGTGTAGTAATTGTGTTGCTTATGCAAGGCCAGCCTAGTTCTCTATTTATAACTGATGGTATGCCCATAGAGTCCACATGGACGGTCGTGATTTTTTAATCTTTATTGGCTTCTCATAAATTAGATTTATTTTTAAAAAAATTCGTGGTGAAAAATTTATTCTTTAACTAAGATGCAACCAAGGGAGCATGAGACTGTCTCCTATCCGATAACCGCCCCCCCATTCAAGAAACTGTCCTGACCCCTACTAAAAATAATGGAATAAAACAACAGTGACAGAGTCAAAACATTATTTGATTGGGGGTGGATTTAACAATAAGATAAAAAAAATTTCAAATCGTAATAAACACTATAATATTTCTTTTTAAAATATTTTTCCATTACTATCGTATTACACATTATGAAAAACAAATTCTTCAACGTTATCCCCAATGCGTTATTCAAGATGAAGTTGAGGTTGAAGTCCCATCAAAGTAAGGTATGAGAAAAATATATATTAAAATTATTAGTAATATGTTAGGAAGCACGAATACTTTTTTTGAGAGTCGTGGCAATATCAGACATGTGGATACAATTAGAGATATCTTGAATTTTGAATATTTTATTTTCTAATTAGACACAACCGGAACACGACAATGATTCGTTTTTGGATACTTCCAGAACACGGTAGAGTGATTTTATAATATATTTTTTCTTTCAAAAGAATGGGATTCAATTCAATTTAAAATATATTATGGGTTAATTAGAAAAATAATATAAAATTTAAGAAAACAAAAATAACAAACATTTAGCTTGACACTTCAAATTAGTGATTCCATTTATGATTATAAAATAAAGGGAGACAATATTCGCACTCCCATTTTTTACATTTGCAGTCTCATTTTAAAAGAAAAGACATTTCTAATCTTAAATTCAAAAGTGAATCATTATTTTTTTTTTCAAATTACACAACTACCCTTTCTTATATCCCCTCTCTATTTTTAATCTTTAATATTTTCATTCTCTTTTAACAGGATTCAAAAAAAAAATTACCCAAAAAAAGATTCAAAAAATAGATTTTTTATTGTTTGACACCACCCAAAAAGAAGTTTTCTATGTTGAATAAATTATTTATTTCACAGGACCAAAAAATATATATATATATATAGTGTTATCTATTAAATAAGTTATATATTTTGACCGGAACCGCAAAAAAAAGAACAAAAAAAAAGTTCTCTATAGGACCCAAAAAAAAAAAATTGTATGTAAAAAAAACATATCTATGTTGAATAAATTCTCTCATTTAACAACATCAGGGAAAAAAAAAGTATGGTACGCAACAAAAAAAAGTGCCCTCTCTTTGACAGGATAAAAAAAATACCGAAGAAAAATAGCTTTCTTTTGGTCAGAACTAAAAAAAAAAGTATTAAACGAAGTAAACAGAAGATAAAAAGAGTTAAAGTTTATAATATAAAAGGAAGTTAAGGTATTATAAAATAAGATGTGATGCATTAATGAGTTTAGAGACTTTCTTGTCATTTTATTTAAAAGAAAAAGGTTAGTGGAGTGCAATCGTAAAAAAATGGAGTGCGAAAATTGTCTCCCAAAATAAAATGATCAAAAGTTATTATATATATATATATATATATATAGTAAATTATATTGGGTGGTTGTGATTATCCACTTCTCCACTTCATTATATATATATATATAATGGAGTGCGAAAATTGTCTCCCAAAATAAAATGATCAAAAGTTATTATATATATATATATATATATAGTAAATTATATTGGGTGGTTGTGATTATCCACTTCTCCACTTCATTATATATATATATATATATATATATATATATATATATATATATATATATATATATATATATATATTGGGTTGGGTGGTTGTGATTATCCACTTCATTGCTTCAAACTCAATTCTTATGTATATATAATTACACCACGAAAATATATAACCGACAGTATAGGGTTTGTATTAAAAATCTTGTACGCAGTTAAGCAATCTTTTGGCTACACTGGTTAAAGCCTATATGAAGTAACGACATATATGTGTGTTAGGACCGGCCTTACCCATGGGCCATGACTACACTGGTTAAAGCCTATACGAAGTCATGACTAAGTATGTTAGGAGCCGCCTCATCCTTGACTAGCATATGTATGTGTGTATATTGTGTGTTAGGACCGCGTCACACTGTGAGGATATATATAATCTAATCCAATCAAGATTTTAAAACACATATATATAGATGTGATCCGCGTATACCGTATAGATATTATTCTCTTGATGCTTACGATTTTTTTTTCGGTAAATTTGTTGCTTACGATTTTAAAACACACAATGTTCGTGTTTTTTGCCAAGCCATGACTCTAGTTGATCGATTGTCCCGTTACAAAAGCAAATTATTGAATTAATATCAATTATATATATATATATATATATATATATATATATATATATATATATATTGACTAGTCGTAAGAGGAAAAGACCATCTTTTATAACTTAATTCTTTGAATATAATATATTTAGTGGTATATAATAATTGATCAAGCTTTGATAATTTTTATGTTCCGTTTCCAATAAATATATGTTAGAAGAGAGCATTATAATATGTAAAAATTCCATGAACACGACTGAGGTAGAAGGTAAATAATGAACATCATATATAAAACCGCGAAGGATATTATTATATATTCACATAACATAGTAGCAGAACCAGAGAGCTGCACCTTAACTAGGTCACGTACTCACGTATATATATATATATATATAGTGACCAGCAAGGAAATACAAACTCACTCACTTCCACTGTCCCACAAAGTCACACACATTATATATATATATATATATATATATATATATATATATATAATTCTGGGTAATTAGTACTACTTGACTGCTAATAATTAAGATGAAGGGTAATACGAAGCATGCAGTGGAAAGGATAGGAAGGACATAATTAAAAGGACATGCATGTAGTACTTAAAAAAGGTGGTGGTGATGCTTCTTTCCATTAGCCTCTTCCTTTACATCTTTCTTCTCATGATGCTCATGGAAAACAAATCCACCAGCCCCAACTGCAGCTGCAGCTGCAACTTCTTCCTCTGTCTTGTGCTTGTGGGTATTCTCTGGATCATTCTTTGACTTGTGCTTCTCATGCTGGTATATATATATATATATATATATATATATATATATATATATATATATATTATCATGGAGAAAAACCAAAAATAAGATAATAAATTGTAATATTTTTGGATCTTTTCCACCCAATGACAAAATAATTAAATTACATAAACTAATTAACTGAAAAAAAAAACTTTTCATTGTTATTATATTTTTATAACAGGTGTCTCCACCCACGAAAGTACTCGATACAGGTATCGAGAATATAGTATCTTGGCGAATGGTGAATTGTTATTTTCTATTATCAAATAAATGAAGAATTTTTATTGGCCAGGTACTACGTTGTAGGTACTTCGGCTGCATATGGAAATTTTTTTCCATCACCCCTTTCGAGCAAAAGTAATCTTTTTGGCAATCACCTTCAAACAACATGTATGAGTAAGTAGAGATAGATATTTTATACACTCCAGGAATTGGCTTGGATTACTAGGATTGCAGTTGGAATGATGATATTTGATGAAATTGGATTTTAAAATATAATCACATATACTATTGCCGCTAAAGAACTTGAACTCTCAATCTCTCTGAAAATGAGAAATCATATCTGAACTAAAGTATAATTGAATCTAACTAATAATTGAATCTCAAACAGAAGGAATGAATATCATGGATTTTATAATGATCACTATTCTCTCTCCTTATATAAACACACACAAATACATACATATATCTAAAGGAGTCGTAGAAGATTACCAAAGCATAACCTCCGGCAGTGCCAGTACCAAGCTCGCCGAGGTGCTCGAGGCGCTTGTGGTGCTTCTCCTCTTTCTCGTAATCATGGGTGACAGGTTTCTCTTCCTCCTTGTGGTGTTGGAAGAGGTGGTGCTTCTCCTCAGCCTTCTCCTCAGCCATGGTGGTGACTGCAGAGTACAACTATATATATATATATATATGGGAAAGTGGGTTGATGTGTTTGTGTAGTAATTGTGTTGCTTATGCAAGGCCAGCCTAGTTCTCTATTTATAACTGATGGTAAGCCCATAGAGTCCACATGGACGGTCGTGATTTTTTAATCTTTATTGGCTTCTCATAAATTAGATTTATTTTTAAAAAAATTCGTGCTGAAAAATTTATTCTTTAACTAAGATGGCAACCAAGGGAGCATGAGACTGTCCCCTATGGCCCTATCCGATTACCGCCCCCCATTCAAGACAACTGTCCTGACCCCTACTAAAAATAATGGAATAAAACAACAGTGACAGAGTCTAAACATTATTTGAGTGGGGTGGTTTTAAACAATAAATTCAGTAATAAGATAAAAAAAATTTCAAACTATCATAATAAACAGTATAATATTTCTTTTTAAAATATTTTTCCATTACTATCGTAATACACATTATGAAAAACAAAGTGTTCAACGTATCCCCAAACGAATATTCAAGATGAAGTTGAGATTGAAGTCCCATCAAAGTAAGGTATGAGAAAAAGATATATTAAAAATTATTAGTAATATGCTACGAAGCACAAATACTTTTTTTGGAGAGTCGTGACAATATTGGATACGTGGATCCATTCTGAATTTTAAATATTTTATTTTTTAATTAGACACGGCTGGGACACGACAATGATATGTTATGGTAGAGTCGTTTTATATTATATTTTTTTCTTCAAAAGAATGAGATTCAATGCAATTTAAAATATATTATGAATTAATTAAAAAAATAATATAAAATTTAAAAAAACAAAAATAACAAACACTTAGTTTGATACTTCAAATTAGTGATTCCATTTATGATTATACAAATAAAATGATCAAAGTTATTATATATATAATATTATGTTATTACTTTTTGGTGTATCCATGTCCTACCTTATCTTATTTTATTTTCTATAATTGACGTATTTCTCTATCTGTAGTATTCGTATTCCATGTTCCTGTTTCCTACCTGCATAATATAAAATAAATATATAGAAACTATGAATTGTGTAATGCGTATAAGATCCTCTACTTAGTGGATGACAAGTACAAAATTTCATCATTAATTTATTTTTTGTGATAGTAAGTAAGTTTCGTCATGGATTTACTGCTCTCAATTATTAAGTTCAAATTGCTAATTGAGTGCATCTGACAACATAGTGACCCCAGAAGCACTGGCTTGGGCACCCCGGCCTGTGTTAAGGCGAGCAGAGAGCACTGCTTCTGCAATGTGTTGAGGGTCTCTCCGGTCAATGCTCCCAAAATCAAACTCATCATCCAAATCATCAAATTCATCCTCTTCTTCATCACCTTCAACTCTGGGACTCCCTGGTATTTGGTTGGATTGTTAATAATAATATCACCAACTTCAATATTGTATATTGAGCAAAATAAGCCAGCTTATAGATGGAAAGAGCTTTACCCTTGATGCGCTTGTATCTAGTTTTGCATTGAGGGCAAGCCTGATTGCTCTCTCTTCTTTCATACTCATAGCAAGGTCTACAAACAGGGAATGCACATTCGTTGCAGGCAACAAATGGCTCCCCGTCCCCTGTAATTTCAATCTCATCTCCACAAATTTGGCAAATCTGCCCACTCAATTCTTTAACAGATGTGACCTGTTATGCACAAACAATTGGCAATTTAAATCAGTGCTAAATCACAAAATTAAAAATCTCAAAAAATTCATTCAATCTGCTAAGTACCCAAAAAAGGGACAAGAAAGGGAAAAAAAGAAGTTGAGAAATTGCAAGCAATGAGGAGTCTTTGACTAGCTCTTTAATCTAAAAAAATATTATTAGAGAAATTAAGAAGGAACCTATTTCTGAAAGCCATTCACTTGAATCAAGACATTATATCTATGCAGTAAAGAAAAAAATTATTATAATAAGACATTATAAATGTGCAGAAATAGGTTTGTTCTATTAGGCTGGAGAACTGATAAACAAGCATGAATGAGTTAAAATTAAAATAAAAAAATTAAAATCCCCCCAATACAATAGAAGACGTACATGCCTCGTAGCCTAAAATCTAAAATTAATTCAGACTAATCCCTGACCAAAAGAAAAAAAAACCCACCAAAAATCATACAAAAAACGGCAAGTCTTTAATCAAGTTCAGACCCATATATATTACAAAAGCTGAAAAAGAGAAAATGGGTATCTTCAAAATCCACAAATGGAGTAAAAAACAATCAGAGACAATGAGAAAAGCAAAAAAGAACACATTTTGGGGGCAACAACTCCACCAATCTCTCCCAAACCCAGAAATGTAGTTGAAAAGCAGTTCACAGTTATTGAAGAAGAGCAACAGCAAAAAGTAAAGATTAGACTTTGAGGGCACTTACTCGTCCAATCTCATCAGCATTGATGAGAACAAACTCCTTCCTGTTGTGTGAACCCGCAACGAGTCGTCCTTTGGTATCCATCAAACCCCAGCACAATCACTCGCACTCTCTCAAACACACACAACCAAACCCTTTAAAATCAAGAGAGACCTACGTCTCACACAAATCACTCATTACCCATCAAGAAAAAGCACAGTTTTTTCTCTTCTTTAGCCCACTCTCTTAAACACCCATCACAAGAAACACCAACTCCACATTAAAGAATGCCCGAAAACGATACACAAACAGCGCCTATATATATGATATATCTATATATCTATGAACAAATATAATATAAGAAATGTATATGTCGAAAGAATCTAAAGAGTTTTGTGAAAAATAATTTCCTTCTTCTTTAATTTGGTCCGCAGTGGGATATATATACAAAGCTACTTGTACCTTTTCTTGCACAGCAAGAAGATTTACATAAATAGTAAAGCTAAACTAGGTAGCAAATAAGCTAAGTAAGGAAAGAAGCTACTTCTACCTTTTCTTGTACAACAAGAAGATTTACATAAATAGTAAAGCTAAACTAGGTAGCAAATAAGCTAAGTAAGGAAAGAATAATCACAAAGATATTCACACGTTATTCACATGTTATTGCCACTAATACTCCCCCTCAAGTTGGAGCATGGAGATTGCAAATGCCCAACTTGCGAAGGAGTAAATAAAATTGTGATTTACCAAGAGCCTTGGTCAAAATATCCGCGAGTTGTGCACCGGTCCGAATATGAGACGTAGAAATTGTTCCATCTTGCAAGGCATCACGAACAAAGTGACAATCCATTTCTATATGTTTCGTTCTTTCATGAAAAACCGGATTAGCCGCTATATAAAGAGCAGCTTGACTATCACAAAACAATTACATGGGACGCACATGTTGTATCCCAAAACAAGCCAAAAGGGATTTCAACCACTTTAACTCACATGTAGTAGTGGCCATAGACCTATACTCGGCCTCTGCAGAGTTGGCTATTTTTTCGTTTTCCAAGAGACAGGAGAAGATCCTAATAAAATAAAGTAACCAGTCAATGATCTCCGAGTCATAGGGCAACTTGCCCAGTCACTATCACAAAAGGCATAGAGTTGAAAATTACTCTCACTGCGCAGCAAAATACCCTGTCCAGGACAACCTTTCAAATACCGCAAAACTCTCAAAGCTGCGTCCCAATGTTCAACACGAGGATCACCCATAAACTGAGCTAATATATGTACGGAGTAACACAATTCAGGCCGTGTAATCGTCAAGTAGATTAGGCGCCCAACAAGTCGCCTGTACTTCTCCGGATCATCAAAGACGGCGCCATTGATGGTGGCAAGATGGTGGTTTTGTTCCATGGGGGTAGAAGCAGGGCGTGCTCCAAGTAATCCGGCCTCACTTATAATGTCAAGAACATATTTGCGTTGTGAAAGAAACAAACCGTCCTTCCCACGTGCTACTTCAATGCCGAGAAAATACTTGAGAACGCCCAAGTCTTTCATATGAAATCTCTCACTTAGTTGGTGCTTGAATTTGTCGATGACCAAAGAAGAAGAACCTGTAATTATAATGTCATCCACATACACAAGAACATGTAAAGCAATATCACCCTTGAAATAGCTAAACAATGAGTAATCAGCATAAGATTGTTTAAAACCAATATCCTTCAAAGCAGTCGAGAGCTTAGCAAACCAATTCCGAGGTGCTTGCCGGAGTCCATACAATGACTTACGTAATCGACACACCTTACCCGAAGCAGCAGAATTAAAGCCAGGAGGTAGTTGCATATATACCTCCTCATCAAGATCTCCATGTAGAAAGGCGTTATGCACATCCATCTGGTGCAGTTCCCACTTTCTTGCCACCGCTATAGCCAAAAATGTTCGAACCGTGACCATTTTAGCTACAGGGGCAAATGTTTCATTGAAGTCAATTCCTGCAACTTGCCGATTCCCGTACACTACGAGGCACCCCTTTAATCGTTCAACTGTACCATCAGATCGATACTTGACTTTATAGACCCACTTACACCCAATTGCCTTTTTTCCGGGTGGAAGGTCCTCTAAAGTCCAAGTTCCGTTTCTCTCAAGGGCATCTATTTCTTCTTGTATTGCTTTCCGCCAACCAGGGTCCTTAACAGCTTCTTTAAAGGATGTGGGTTCAGTGCCTGCAGTAATTGCTGCCAAAAAATGGGTTTGTCTCACAGAAAACTTATCACAATTTACATAATAAGCAATGGAAAAAGGAGTACCTGAGGACTTTGACGGAGCAGTTGTAGGTGATGTGACAGGGTTTAGAACTCGAACAGTGTTGGTGATGAAGCCCTTGAGTTTACTAGAAGGTTTCTTTATTCGATGACCTCGACCAGTTTCTTGCGGAACATTTGCTTCATTAATCACAACTTCCCCATTATTCAAAGTTGCACCAACACCAAGCTGCTGGACAGCCTCCAAGTCACCACCAGCAGGTGGGGTGACGTGCTGCACAACCTCCACAGCCCTACCACTAATTCCTCCTGCCACAACCGAGTGCTCCTCACTCCCCCTTGCTAAGGGAGTATCCTCAAAATAAGTCACAGTGTCATAATACTCCTTATGTTCAAACACATCATCAGTATTATGCAAATTTATGTCATTAGCAAAAGGGAAATGTTTTTCACAAAAAATAACATCTCGAGATATAAAGAACACCTTTTGCTCTAAGTCATACAAACGCCACCCCTTTTTACCAAATGGATACCCCACAAATACACATCGACGAGAGCGAGTACCAAACTTATCCTTCAAACGAGGTTGATTTTTGACAAAACAAAGACAACCGAATACACGAAGGGAATCATACTTAGGAGGTGAACCAAAGAGAATTTCGTGAGGTGTTTGTTTATTGAGCAATGAGGTAGGGGTTCGGTTTATTATATAGGCAGCCGTCATTATACTTTCCCCCCAAAAAGAAATGGAAAGATTAGCTTGAAAAAGTAAAGCCCGAGCCACATTAAGAATATGTCTATGTTTACGTTCTACCCTCCCATTTTGTTGTGGAGTGTCGACACAAGAGGTTTGATGAATTATACCACTGTCAGCATAAAACCAATGAAGACATGTAAATTTCTTTCCGTTATCACTTCTTAGAATTTTAACATGCTTATCAAATTGGGTTTTAACCATTCTACAAAAATCCTTAATAAGTTGAGGCACCTCAGATTTTGCAGACATCAAATAAACCCATACGGCTCGAGAACAATCATCAACAATGGTAAAAAAATAATGAGCACCACAACTAGCAGGCAAAGTATACGCACCCCATATATCACAATGGATTAAATCAAAAATATCTTTGGCTTTATTAGTACTCAAAGGAAACATGCTTCTAGTTTGCTTGGCTCTTAAACAAATATCACAAGGGTCATGGATAACACTAACATCCTTATTGCCATTACTCCTAATAATATCAGGAAAAAAACATTCTACTTTCCGAGAGGGGTGTCCCAGCCTTTGATGCCACAATTCTCGTTTGTCTCTCACAGTTGCCTGATAAGCCCGAAGTTGTTGCAGAGGCCGAAACCAGTAAACCCCGTCACATTGTTCACCCGCTCCAATCAGAGTCCTCAAAGTGCGGTCCTGTATGATGCAAAGCTTATCAGTAAATATGACAGAATAATGTAAATCGGCAAGCAAGTGAGACACTGACAATAAATTACAAGTAAGATCTGGAACATATAAAACATTATTTAGCACCATATTTTTGCTCAAAGTTATCATGCCTTCTTTAGTAGCGATGGTTTGTTTTCCATTAGGCAGCCCAACAGAAGTAGGAGAAACATCAATCAATTTGCTAAATAATCTAGCATTACCAGTCATGTGGTTCGAGCATCCGGTATCGATGATCCATTGATCGGGAAAATCAAACTTACCACTCAACTTTTCGGTCGAAGAAGACTGCCCTTTTGAAGTGGTGAGCATGTTCACAAGTGTAGCCCACTGATCATCCGAGAGACCGGGAATGCCGCTACGATCTAAATCTTGTAGGGGTGCCTGAGCATAGCCTGTATTGGTAGCAGGCTTCGAGGTAGCTGTTGCGTGTGCTACCGGCCCACGGCCGCCTCTACCTGCACTCCTTCCTCCCCCGCGTAACACAATTGGACAGATTGTGATTTGTGGGCCGTTGGAGGGATGGAGGTAGTAAGGAGATGTGGAGTCGAAGGGTTTTGTGGTCTTGTCGTCACCCATAACGAGGTGTCGATACTCGAATTTCGTGTTTGAAGGTCGAAGGTTTCAATCGCTGGAGAACGATTGAAGAAAAATAAAAATAAATAAATGGTCGTCTCTCTTGTTCTTGAGTGGCTCTGATACCATAAAGAGTTTTGTGGAAAATAATTTCCTTCTTCTTTAATTTGGTCCGCAGTGGGATATATATACAAAGCTACTTCTACCTTTTCTTGCACAGCAAGAAGATTTACATAAATAGTAAAGCTAAACTAGGTAGCAAATAAGCTAAGTAAGGAAAGAAGCTACTTCTACCTTTTCTTGTACAACAAGAAGATTTACATAAATAGTAAAGCTAAACTAGGTAGCAAATAAGCTAAGTAAGGAAAGAATAATCACAAAGATATTCACACGTTATTCACATGTTATTGCCACTAATAGAATCCCTTTTAAGTAATTTGATTCCTTTTTTGAGATAAACCCTGTTTGGAGAGAATGGTCTATTGAACTGGGGTGGTGTGGATTGATCGGCATTCAGAGAATCAATGCCACAGGGTTGAAGGAAAGATTAACAGAGACAAAATATTTGAGAGAGAAAGAGATAATATAAAGTGTAATAGAGTTAGAGACTTCAACGCGTAATGCGGAGGCGACAGAGATCGAGTAATGGATCTGTGTGTGAAGTTGATGATCAAGAAGGAAAAAATGATGGGTTTTGAGTGGGGCCCAAAATCTGAGATGGTAGTGGTGATGGGGCCCCACCGGAGCTACGGTGGTGGTGGAGGGAGAAGAAGGGTAGGTTGGTAAATAAACCGCTCTGAACTTATTTTGGAGTATTGTTTATGTTGTGTGGAGGATTGTGATGTTTCTGTCTCTCTCCTCCCACAGTTTAGTGGGGTGTGTTGTCAAAAGAGAGAGGGAGTGAATCTTGACTCTTGATAAAGGCTTGTAAAATAGTGCGTGTGTGTGTGTATATATATCTATATATTATAGGAGTGGCACACTATTCGGGTCTCTATGGCTTCTGTTGGAATCAGAACAGATTGCAACTATTCTTTAATTTTGGAATCAAATAAGTTCCACAACTGTCGAGTTGAATCCAGTTCAAAGATAATTTTTTACAGTTTTGATTTCACCAATTTTTTTTTTTTTTATGTACCTCTGACTACAATGACAAACTCACCCAAGTCACTTTATATCTAGGAGTGGCAAAATTCAACACGATCCAGCAACACGACTCGAAATCAACACGAAATTAGCGGGTTTGAATTTGGGTTAAACGGGTTCGGGTCATAAACGGATTGACACGATTATGACACGAAAAAAACGTGTCGGGTTCAACCCACATAACCCGTTTAATTTGACAGATCGTGTTGGGTCAATGCGGGTTGAATCGACCCGTTTAACCTGTGTAACCCGTTTAGCATTAATATTTATTAATTTATTTAAAAATGTAAAAAATTTAAATCTTAATATTGTAAATTTGTTTTTGAATGTTAAAAACATGTAAACATATATTTTCATACTATTTGTGCTTACGTGTATTATATTTATATGTATATATAAAAATATATATATATATATATATATATATATATATTATCTTCTAATATTTAATATATAGTATAAATGTTCATTTATTTCATTCTTAAATCTATTAGTATTCATTGATTCATTTAGTAATAAAAGAACTACTAACTTTTTTAATAAAGACATGGACATGAAATTTATAAATGAATAATTACTTATGCTAAATGGTCTCCAAAAAATCAATAAAATTTACTAAATTAATTAAAATTTACTAAAAACTCATCTCTATCAAATTCATACGATAATCAATTTTTGTTATGTTATACCAATGTAGGCTTGATTGTATCATACTTGATCATGAGAGTGATAATTACTGAAGAGAATAATATATTTTATTTTCTTCCTTATTATTTAATTTTGAAAAGGAGATGTGGATATATATTAGATTATTATAGTGCATGTAATATATGGTTGATATATGTGTGTGTGTGTGTATGTGTGTGTATATATATATGGTGGATATATATATAATTATATATGAATGGTGGTCATAATTGTTATTTAGTGTCCATTTTCTTATATTTTCTCAAACTCTTGATTAATTAGTTAAATGTCTCAAAAACTCAATTAGAATAATTGATAAGTTTAAACCATTTAATATGAATATCTAATTTTATGAAATTAAGTTTTCTTTATTGTTCCGAGATATATAGTATATTAGTATAACATATAATAGTTAAAGTAATATAAGTTAGATCACTCCTTTATTTTTTTGTCAATAATACTTCAACATTAATATATATTAAAAAAATATGTTAATTCAATGAGATATATGCTTAATGTTTGTTCTTAATGCTCTATTATTTGAGTGATATTAATATTTTTATTTGATTTCAAGATAGTGAAAATTGTATTTTTTATTTAATTACTTAGTTAATATAATTAATAATGTTTGTTTGTTATATTCAAAATGAGAGAAATATATTATTGTAATTTAATTAATGTTTCAAACCTTAATTATTGTAGATTAAATATTATTGTTGTGGCATATATTAACAAAAGTCATGGGTGGAATAGTGGCAGAAGCATTTAACCAACATAGAAATTGTACACGGCTCGTGTCGTGTTACCCATTTAATAAGTGGGTCATGTTCGTGTTTAAGGTATGTGACACGATTAGTAATCGTGTCGTGTTCAGGTTGACCCATTTATCATAATATCCCTGTTTTGACACGACCCGAACACGACCCGCGAACCCGAATTGTCACCCCTATTTATATCACAGGCTTTAGTGATGATACTACTTATTAAGTTAAAATGTTTCCACAACAATATCCAAATTAGGAAGAGAATTTAGATTGCTTCATTCCATAAGTTCAACACATATGCGTAATAGAAAACTTTTCTATTTTTAATTTCTTTAAGAGTAAATTCATACACTTCAGTTGTATTAAAAGATGACATCTTAATAGATATGTGTAAGTGAAAACTTTATATTTTTTATTTCCTTAATAGTTAAGTCATACTTTATTTATTTATCGGATAAAATACACTAACCTCCCATGAGGTTTGGCCTAATTACACCCAGTATCAAACTATTGGATTTTGTTACAATAACCTCCCCTGAGGTTTGCTCCGTTAGACAAAAACCTCCCTCCGTCCAAATTCTGTTAGTTTTGTCAAAAAATTTAGGATAATTTATACTGACCTCCCCTGAGGTTTGGTGTAAATTACACTGACCTCCCCTGAGGTTTGATCTAATTAATATTTAATATAATATTTTAATTTTTATAATATAAATATTAAATATTTATTATATATAATATTATATATATATAAAATATTATATAATTAAAATATTTATATGTATATATATAATTAAGATGGGCAAAAGTATATTTTAATTATATAATATTATATATATATAAATATTTTAATTTTTATATCAATATAATATTAAGGATAGAATAGACATTTCACCCATCTTAGGTTTAAATAATATATGTTCACAAGGTTGGACTCTTTTTTAAAAAAAGAATATATATATATATTTCTATTTTTCTATTATTTTAATGTTTTTTAATAATTTTTTTAAAAAACAAATCGTATAAAATAGAAAGACCATTATGCCCTATCTTTTATTCCTTGCTTTCTTTTTCATGTCAATTCCTCTCTAAAACTCTTTTCTTCTCTCTCTAATATTCTCTTACCAACTCAAATCCTCCATGATCGAAATCTGCAAAGGCCAACAAGATGAATATAAAGAGAAGGACTTTTTAAATTGTTAATGAGAGTATTTTTGCTCATTGCATTTTGTTAGAATGAGGGTATTTAGGTAATTTCAGAAGAATTTCCAAGAAGATAACAATGTCTTTACATATGCTTCAAGGATAAAATGGATATTTTGAAAATCTAAATTGTCAAGAAAAATTTGATTCAAAAATGCCTTTACCTCTATATTTTTTTATATTAACATTATATAATATTATATAATGTTAATAATTACATCTTAATATTATATATAATATTATTTAAATATTATATATAATAAATATTTATATATTTATATTATAAAAATTAAAATATTATATTAAATATTAATTAGGCCAAACCTCATGAGAGGTCAATGTAATTTATCCCAAACCTTAGGAGAGGTCAGTGTAAATTACCCTAAGTTTTTTGACAAAACTAACAGAATTTTGGACGGAGGGGGGTCTTTGTTTAATCCAATAGTTTGATGCCGAGTGTAATTAGGCCAAACCTTAGGGGAGGTCAGTATATTTTACCCTTATTTATTTTAAAAGATGAGAACAAGAAAGTAAATTTACAATGCAATACATTATACTCTATATAACTTAGAACACTAAAATTTAGAAATGATTAGTATTTATTTATATATTATATATTATATACATATAGAAACAGTAGAACTTAGAAGCTATTTGTATTTATTTATATATTAATATATATATATATATATATATATATTTTAATAGTATCGGTTTCAAAGAATCATTGTACAACGGTTCAGTTCTAATGAACTTGAAACCAGAATCGAACTGAATGGTTCAGTTAATTCTGTTATAATTATTTACAATTTCGATTTCAATTTCATTGATTCTTTGTACAACCATATATATATATATATATATATATATACATCCACGACATATTCCTAATAAAAATGAATTCTCAATCTTCTCTTTGTAAAAAAATATATATTATCTTGAAAGTTTAAGTGAAAAAAAAAATCCATAACACATCTCTCACAAAAATCGAACACTTAATCTATTCTTTATGAGTAGAGATCACATCACTCGAACCAGCAATGAGCTAGGATTTCATTTTAGTGTCAGAGTGTACTTGAAAAAGAATTCAATTAACATGAAAAAATATAGATCGTTCAAATCAAAAGCAAATAAGAAAAAAAAATTATCGCAAAATAATATGTTAATCAAGGAGTAGTATAAGAAAAATAAATACTTGACCAATGTAGGAATTAAAATATTGATTCAAAATATTTTTATTGAATACAATTACTGTTGACCTCCATGAGTTTTTGTATTTTAAAAGCAATGCATGATAGTCTCGTTATCTATTTCACATTGGGCAACTATCTTTTGTTTTCCTTTGATTTAATCAGTTTCAATTGATTTAGCGATGCATGACAACCTCAATAAAAACAATTACAAAGTTAGAAATCTATGGAGGGAGGCATATTGAACAAGATATAATAATTTTTTCAATTAACATGATGACTAACAGTGCAGAAAGACAGTAATCCAAAAAATATAAGTGTAGTAATAATCAATATTCAAATAGTGTGTCATTATTCACAAAAAATTACAATAAAAAAATTAAAAAATATAAAAAACACTCATTGAGTTCATAAAATTACAGTAATAAATTTAAATAAGAATAGGTTAAAAAAGATTACACTGCATACATCGTACATGAGTGCAAAGAGAAGAATTTTAAAAAGTGGAAAGAAAAATAAGAGAACTTTAAAGGAGAAAAATTAGGATTTGATTGAAGAAGATGAATGTAACTCTTTTTTTAAAAAAGAAAATCAAAGGAACTTGAAGAGTAAAAGATGAAAGAAAGAAAAAATTAAAAGATATTTTCAAGAATTGAAAATTTTAAGGGAAGCATCATATAAAATTTCTTATGTGAAAAAAAGAGACTACATATATATATATATATATATATATATATATATATATATATATATATATTGGGTGAAGTCAAAGCAAGTTCCCCGATGCTACCTTGCTCCGTCCTTAATCATTTTTATGTATAAACCAAAAAAATGAAAGAGAGAGCGCCAAGTGAATCTATTATTCTTTTCTAATATGCCCTTCCAAGGTTTTAGTTGGCAACGAGAGAGGCAAGTGTCGATTAAGACCGTCACTCGGACGAGTTGAGTGAGTTGGAGGTACAATTTAAATTCAATCTGATATATAAAATTTTCAATTATAACTCGACCTCCAACTCTAACTACTCAATTCAAACCCAATTCATCTTTAAAATTTTAAACTCGAGTAAAGATTTCGGGTTAGAAAGTTAGGTTAATTTGAGCTACTCGCATGACCAATCTCCACATTGAAAATTTAAAGTAATCTTTAGTTAATTAGTTTCAAATTAGATCGATTACTCCTAAATACAAAATTTTTTAAGAACTTAAAACAAATTTTTAAAAAATTACAAATAAAATTTTAAGAAAACAAGTCTCCAAAACGTTAACATATAATAAATTAAGATTTAAATAGAGGAAGTTGAAAAAAAAAGGTGAACATAATATGAATATTATATTTAAAATAAATAATATATATAAAAATAATATTACAATTCGAGTTCGGATTGATATCAAATTATTATCACCTCAATCTAAGTCTAATCTTAATTAAATTTGAGTTAAAAAATTTTCATCCGAAACTCAACCTTAATAGTAAAAATAATTATCTATGCCCGAAAAAAAATTCAACTAAGTTGAGAGTTAAATTTGAATTGTCGAACCCAGTTTACTCCCCTAGCGTTAATACTTGATAGTCAACACTTGAGTATGATTTGCTTATGCTTCCATTTACATTAATGATATATATATATATATATATATATATATATATATATATATATATATATAATGAGTACATATTATTTCACATGAGACAAAAATAAAGCACAGTTATGGTGGGATATAGAAGTGGACTAAAGTAGTAATATGTAACATCACCAAATTAATTCTTCCCAATTTTGATTGAGGTGATATGGACATAAAGTGGGGGATAGCTTCATATATATTTAGCTTCTAATACAAATAATAGTTAAATGTTGTGTACCACGTGTCTAACTAACAACCATTGAGAGGTAACTGAATTGTAAATGATTTTAATTGGATCCATTTAAATTGCAAATTCATTCCTTATTTTAAAGTCTTTGAGGCTTTATGTGAGCTACCACGTCAGGTCTACGTCAGGTCTAATGGTACATGATCTTCAATACTCATACACAGAAGAATCATATTGCTATCATATTGCATCTCCTTTCTTTCTGACACACACACATGTATATATAGAAATATATATATAGAGAGAGAGAGTATTTCCGAGCATATATATATATTTTTTTGGTAAGGCAAGTTAATATATTGATAAGAGAAATGTACATACAACTCCCATAGGAACATGACTTTGTGGCCAACAAACCGGAACAATTAAAACAATATAATGTGGAGAAGACAAACATTAGCAGCATCAGGCATGTAGCAGTTGTATTAAAGAAGTGGGGAGATGAAGAATTGTGTAGTTGGAACATGAATTGATTCCATTGTTTCCACCAGAATAGTTGGTCCGGGGGCTTTCTTGGTGGTCTAAAAATTGAGTTTGGGAGATGCCATGTGGCTGCAATTTGTCGAGATGCTTTACAGTTTTTGAAAGAGCAAGAGTGCAATTTGAGCTTAACTGTTCTTGTGATATAGTGTATGAGGCTTTGAGCAGAAGTGGCCTTGTCATTGAGAATCTTATTATTTCTTTCATTCCATATAAAATAGACACAAGCTGCAAGAACAAGTTTGTTTGAGAGGTGAAGGATGGGATGAGTCCAATTAGCAGAGGTCCAAGTAATAAGACAAGAGCATCTATAGG
The DNA here is from genome assembly GCA_026545225.1 of Cornus controversa. Classification (NCBI taxonomy): domain Eukaryota; kingdom Viridiplantae; phylum Streptophyta; class Magnoliopsida; order Cornales; family Cornaceae; genus Cornus; species Cornus controversa. The sequence goes on from CM048854.1 coordinate 32,872,462, forward strand.
ATATAAAAGATATTTTATAGTAAAAATAATTTGTAATTCGACTTATTTCGACTCTATCATCACTCTTCGAAGCCATGCATGTGTAAACATGAATGTGCATCACATGTTCACGGTTAGAGAGATAGAGAGGGTGTTAACTAAGTACTAACCCTTTCAAGTTACGCAAGTCCACCATCTGAATGCTGATACCATTTATTCTTTATATATATATATATATATATATATTAGATTACCTAAAATAATTTATACAAAATTTACATGCACATGTTAATGAGGCTGCAGTCTATCAAGCAATATCTTCATCATTTTGTGATGGGTGATCCACATTGTATACATATGGCCGGAAATTTAACTATTACAAAAGAAGAGTTGATAATATCTCACTCTCTCACACAATGAGCCCTAACAAGTATGTGAGAAAAAGAGCCATTGTCGACTTGACGAGAAGAGAAAATTTCAGTTTGAAAAACTAAAAAATTATGAAGTATGTGCTTTCAAAACTTTAAGAAATTCTAGAGTATCTGTTTTTGAAATTGTTTTTTATAATTAGAAAGAAGAAGATAAAAAAAACAAAAGGAAAATAAAAACGATTCGAAGATTTCGCCACCGACCATTTTTCCAAATCTTTATTATTTTTTATTTTTAAAAATATGGAAAATGAAAACATAAAATGAATAGGATTACAGATAGAGAGCCAATTTATTATATGTTTTACTTTGGTATAAAATTTTACAAATTTAAAAAACCTATTAAAAGATTAATTCTATGGTCTCAAAGCATGAATGAAGGTAAATGGGGTTTTCTGATCAGTATTTATTTTGGATCACAATGGCAATCTAAGTTGTATAGAATCGGAGCAATGGAGAGCAAGTGCGAGAACAGGCCGAAGCATGAAAACAACAAATTTTATGTAAGAGAGAATGGAGGAGTGAGAGCGTACGCGGAACGCGAATGTGCACCTATTTAAAAAAATGATGTGACTAAAGTGCTCATACAAGTTTGAAAGTAACAAATTTTATGTAATACGGAGAGAGTAAAGGAGAAATAACGAGAACGTACGTGAAACACGAATGTGCACCTATTTAAAAGAATGATGCGACGTAAGTGACAACCGATCAAAAGAATGAACGACTATGATCCACCAGGGGTGAATTCATTGTTGTTTAATTACAGTCGTGCTGACATTAACTTATAATACGACTCACTTGAACCAAGTACCTTGAACCCAACTACTTATGTGAACATGTTCTAACCACTACCTTAGAACACTTTAATGCATATATTAATTAAAACTACCACTTTTATGGAGGTTAACTTGGGGAGTTAATTAATAATGTTTGCTTTGGTTTGCCATTAACATATAAACTTTGAATTAATCAAATAAGTGTATGGGGGACCATGCACATGGTCCTCTATGTAGAGGAAGATTGGCTTCTTAATTAATTAATAATTAGATGGTAATTAATGGACATGTTAAGAGAAGACCCACCTATTAGCATCAACATGCCATAATTGTCAAGTACAAGAACAAGAGAAATGCAAGGTTACCCAGTAACTGGTTGTCTTTGAATTACCAGATAAAAATTATGTTAGGGTACATGGTACAAACTAGGGGTGCAAAACCGGTAAACTAGTAACCCAACATCTATTCGATTTTGTTCTTTTACAATTTGATTTCAGTTCTGATTTTAAAATTAAATAATCGTTAAAATTCGTTTTTATTTCAATTTGAGGTTTATTAGGATGGAGCCGATAACTACATAAAATCAAAAAATATATTAATTTTTATAAACTCGTATAAATTTTATTTTAAAAAAAAATATCGACAAATAACACATCCATCATCATTTTGTCTCTAAAATGATGAATATATCTATTTCATAAGTCTCTTCTAATACATACAATTATATACCAAGTAACCATCTAGAATATTAATTTAGTATGAAAAAGTTGAACTTATATATAAATAAGAGGACCTATATAAATTTGTATCACTTGAGTTTGATGCTACAATATTATCAAAAGAGAATCATGGTTCAGTTCAGTTTTAGGTCTCAATGGTTACGGTTCTGATTCTAAATTAAAAAGTCAATTTCGGTTCCTTCTAGTCTAGAATCGAACCGTGTGCACCCCTAATACAAAGGTCTTGAAAATAGTATTTTTATGTTTATCTGCCTTCACATTATGCTTAATAACAAGATGGAGATTTTTATTTTTTGGTTAATGGAACAAAGACATGATATAATCTTATAAACGTAAAAAAATATCATCTAATATTTCTTCTATTTCAAATTATTATTTGATGTTATAGATTTCCACCTTTTTTTTAAGAAAGTAAAATCTTCAAAACTAACCCGGCCTTTAACCACAATAGTTAATGCATTGAAAGTTTTAAACTCAATTGGAAAAGAAAACTTTATGAACTGTACAACATTTATTGAAGTTTCAGTAGTGAACTGAAAAATGGCATATATCTAGAATATTTCTGTTTTAACTTTGACAAATTCAGTAGTCCAAAATAAACTATATATATACTATATAGTTTATGATAAAATATTTAATTGTTTATTGACTATGGCAATAAAGGCACAAAATCCATAGTTTGAGCTTCTTAGACTCCGTTCAGTTCATAGATTTGACAAGAAAAAGAAAAAGAAAAAGGAAAGGATATTAGAAAGAAAAGAAAAGAAATTATTTTCTCATTATCAAAATTAATATAGGAGGGAAGTGAAAATAAGAGGAAAAGTTGGGGAGATATTTCAAATTTATATCTAATTTTCCTTTTCCTTTTTCTTTTCCTTTTCTTTCGGCTTATTTTTGATCATTTTTAAAAAAATTACAATTTCTAATCTCATTAAGTAGAAAAGGAAATATGGGAAAAACCATTTATTTCCTTTTCCTTTTTATTTTAATTTTTTACTTCACTAAATTCACAAACAAAACAGTCTTAATTTGCACTACTCTCTCTCTCTCTCCATTCCATAAGGCCAACAAGACCAAGTTCAGTGGCAGCTTAACTGATTCACTTGGTCAAATCCTTTTGCTCCTTTTAGTCACTATTTTTAACTTTTAGGATCAAACACTTTGTATTAACGGTGCAGATTACAGTTTTAGGTTAAATCAGAATCAGAATCTATATCAACAATTCTTTAATTTTAAAATTTAAATCATTGAGAGATGAAACTGAATCGAATTGAACCATGAAAGACCAGTTTAGGTCGGTAAAACTTTGGAATGCATCCTATTTTTTATTCTCATTATAAAAAATAAATTTTTTTTTTAACAATATAACATTGAATGCATACAAATTTTTATAATGAGAGTACAAAGAAGTTTCAAATTTAAGAAACTACTACATAACGGTTCGGTTCTAATTTCAAGTCGTTTATATGATAATTCTTTAATTTTGAAACCAAATGTTACGATTCGGTTCCAATTTACTACAATTCGATTTGATTCATCCTACTTGTACTATAAAGCAAAGGTGAAAGCAAAAGCAAACGAAAAATAGAGAACATTTGGTAGTAGAATATTATGGACAACTCATATGCATAGTCATAATTACTTGCTGATAGTATTTTGGTTGGCCTAACTACTAAAGTAAAATGCACTATCTTTTGCCTCCCTACATTTTTGGTTGCGTCATTGCACGTAATCTGAGATGCAATTTTAAGCCTTTCCATTTGAGGCATTATTTTTTATCATAAACAATACAAAACATAGGGAGGTCAAAATAAAAAGTTTTATACACTAATCTAAATTGATGGACCCTACATTAAATACTATATTTAAAAACCCTTTAATGATTGAAATGCTAGACTTCAATTACATTGATAATAAGTAATCATGTTTTACAATAATCAGTGTCATAACTTAAGTTTGATTAGTCTAGTTCATTATAGCCTACTAAATTTAGGGTTGGTATGATTAATTAAGGGAAACGTGCAAAAAATCCTTGAGGTTCCCCAAGTGAGCATAATACCTACTGTAATTACAAAGTTCGTAAATAAGTCCTCAAACTTTCAAAAGTAAGCAAGATGCCCCATTTAGCACTAAAATTTTTTGTTATTTGTGCTGCTTTTGAACCGTAACAACTATAAGAGCATCTTCACCTAAATCGGCCATTCGGAACTGGCACATTGAACGGGAATGATTTTGACATATAGACCAATAGTCAAATGTCTAGTTGTTATTTAACATAGAATTATATTTGTCAAATTTAGCATACAACTTTTTGATATGCCAAATGAATTGTTATTATTATTTTTGTGATTTACTATGATATTATGTATTGTCATTTTATTTTTATTTTTTGTTTAATTAAAAGACAAAATATTAATAAATTTGACGGATCTTATGGAGTTCTTTATACATAGATATGCCAAATTTTTATATGTCAATTTGTCATAGCTTACCTCAAATGAATTTGGCACACCAAATTTGAAGATTCTCTAAGGTGGAGAGCCTTTCACTGTTCTTTTGTTTTGGGCTTTAGAATTTTTTTTTTTGTGTTGATTAAATGGGCTACAAAGTGGGCCTGATAAATTTTTGGGTTAGATGGGCCTGTCTATCTTCCATTTCACTTGTAAATATTTGTCATCTGTACTAATTGCCATAAAACTTGTTTTTACAAAAGATTCTTGGTGTGAGATTATTTTTGTAAAAGAAAAATTTAGACATCTAAATATCACTTTTTTATTTTTTATTTTTTTATAGGTGATAAAAGAAGCAAATACTAGATGCATATTCTATAGACATTGGTGGACTCATGGGTGTGTAGGAATTCCACGCTCTGTCATGCATAAGGGTTCTCATCCCATCATGAATAGGTGTTGCTGTAGCAAACATTAAAGAGAAACAAAAATAAATTAATAAGTCAAATACAGTTAGTTGTAAGCAATGTGATTACAAAATAATAAGGTAGATTTAAAAGAATAGAACAGACCTCCAGCTTCTCTCATAGGAGTCATGGAGTGATGTAGTGTCTCACTTCCCCAACCATTGCTAAAACAAAAGTAATTAGGAAGAAGTTCAAACTGTATAAAAAAACTTGATACAAAGAAGGTGATGCAGTCCCAAAATTCTTAATTTTCTGCTGTGAACTTTATAGTTTTTAGAAACTTTTCATATTATGAATTTCTCTGATTATATGTAATATTTCGATTTTCAACAACTTTTTTATTTTAGTTTTAATTTATATTTGGTAGTTGTCTAATTTATGACAGATTAGGGAGGAAGAAACTCTATATAAAGTCATGCAATTGCTAGGGTTTGACAGTTTTTTTATTTTATTTTTATATATTATCAATATATTCAGTATGCTAGAGTAGCTTTCTACCTTTCCCTTTCTTTTGGGATTGAGTTGTGGGTGTTTATATAAATTAAACACACCAAAATCCTCTTCTAAATCATCGTCCTCCTTGGATTCAACGCCACCAAGGAGAAGAAACCCACCTCACAGACCAGTCGTTTGGCTTGATTAGGATGTAGTAGTTGATCAACAACAAGTACATGCTGTGATAGAAAATCTAAGAAGGCAGATTATAGCTTTAGCCCAGCGTGTTACGCAAACCTTAGCCTATTCTCAAGATGGCGTTGAATCTAAGGAGGACGATGATTTAGAAGAGGATTTTGTTAATCATTTTTGCAGTAACATAACGCCCAAACCAACACCTATTCTATTTGATGAAAGGTGTTGGGATTGTGGCTTTAAGGTGAAAATTATTGAATTTGCAGGAGATCGAAGATAAAGAACAACGACAAGAAGAGAAACCTATTTATGATGATGATGATGGCAATGAGGAGGATTTCGATGAGAACATTTTCATCAATCCTGAGAATCCATGGTTGGAGAAATTATATTATGATTTAGAGATTGATTTAACAAATGATGAGTCACGGTCATTCATGAAATTAACTACTATAGAATCATTCGTTGACTAAAGTACGCCTTCAATTTTTTTTATGAAGAACCACACATTGAATTATACGAGTCAAAATTGTCTAAGAATTGGAATCAATTAGAGATATTTGATGAGGAAGCTACAAAACAAGACTCTCAAAATAAAGAAAGCTATGAGAATGTAGCGGTAACAATAGTCATGAAGATGAAAAATAATAGAGTTTATGGAGACGGTACCATGTGTCAAAATAGGATAATGATACTCAGACAGAATTCTTAGGCAGAATTCGTAGACAGAAACATTTACATCCATTGGATGCATGTGGTGAGTGTATGTAATGGGGCCTACCACATACATATAATGGATGTAAATATTTCTGCCTATGAATTCTGCCTAAAAATTATGTCTGAGTAGCATTACCCGTCAAAATATCACCGAAGTGTTGTAAACTTTCTCCTTAAGTAGTTTTACAATAACCCGAGAATTCCTTGAATGTAGGAATCTCACCATTAATAAAACACTATTTTCCATTATTATAGAAAATTATAAAAAAAATAGAGTCTTATTAGGGGTGGGATTCTCCAATACACGAAAGAAAAATGCTAAACTTCTCGATTTTATTTCACGAATTTTAACTCGAATCAATGTGGCAGGTGATAATACCATCGAGACTCCGTGTATGGGGAAATCCCACCAATACTAACTCACCATTTAATTTTATCTCCTAAAATAATGAGAAATAATAATGAAAAATAGAGATTTATTGTTGGTGGAATTCTTATAAATATAAAATTGTTACCTGCCACATATATCATTCATGATACAAAACCATGAAATAATTCCATGACGTGTACATTGCTTTACACGAAATGCTGGTGGTATTTAGAGAAATGTTAAACGTCACAATTTTATTTCACGAATTTTAACTCGAATCTATGTGGCAGGTGATAATACCATAGGGATTCATGGGGGAATCCCACCAATAATAACTTACCATTTAATTTTCTCTCCTAAATTAATGGACTATATCACCTGCCACATAGATTCGAGTTAAAATTTATGATATTTATTCGAGACGTGTAGCATTGCTCTGGTATTTAATAATTTTTCGAGATGCAGAAAGTTTATCAAAGACTCTCTAATAGGCGAATTGGCTTGTCAACTTTTGACCAATCTAATAAAATCATTAATTATTTTTATAATTACAAATTAATCCTTCAATGTTAATTTATGCTTGGATAAAATAATGTCAATAATCTATTACTAATTAATTTTTATTTTTATTTTGAAAAAATAATATATATTTAATAAAAAAAATTTTCAAAACCACTTTATTCAAATTTACGTCATCAAACAAATCAAGTGAAAATAAATACTCTTAATAGATTTTATCTTGAGAGTACATGTTCCAAAATTCGTATTCAATGACTACTCAAGATTTTAGACCCTTACTCCAAAATAAATCAAAGTAATCATGAAGTAAAACAAAGAAACATTATTCTTTAAGGATTAAGAGTTTACATTCTATCAAATAGAATGCACAATAATTAAGTTTAAGAAACTCTCATGGATAAAAACAAAGAACAATTATTCTTTTAAGGATTATAAGAGTTTCATGATCATGACAATCATCAAATATTAACAATATCAAAGTTTATTAAGCATGGCCATCTAGGAGACTCTTCGAATTCTAGCATGGGCTCATTAGTCATGCCTGACAATCAGCATCGCTTCTTCAGAGTCAACATCATCAACGGTCCTGATAATGCTAAAGAGAAGCACAGAAAAATTAAAGTTGATCATCAACCGTTATTTTGAGAAATTAACTAATGTTTATTGTAGCTCATTAATATTAATGTTAATCAAGTGTCTCATCAACTTCCCTCAACCATGTACAAATTTTAAGCCCCTTGAATTTCCATGCACATAACTTACCATTCATCACTTCACTCTATCATCTCTATATAAATCAATCCTTCAATCAAATCCTTTACACCTTTCTTCTTATTCTTCTCTCTCTCTCTCTCTCTCTCTCTCTCTCTATATATATATATATATATATACATATATATTATATTATATATGGCTTTAGGGTTTAAGCTCGTTTTTCTTGCTGTTTTTGTAGTATGGAATATGCATTCTGTGGCCTCGGTGCAATCTGGGGGCTCCAACTTGAGCAATGCTGAAAGGTTGCAATCCAATGAGTCATCCAAGTGCTGGGACTCAATGCTTGAGATTCACTCATGCATTGGAGAGGTGGTGATGTTCTTCTTCAATGGCGAGACTTACATTGGCTCGGGCTGTTGCCACGCGATCCGGACCATTTTACACGAATGCCAGCCCAGCATGCTTGGTTCACTAGGGTTTATCACCGAAGAGGTTGATATACTAGATGGCTATTGCGAAGGCGCAGAGGTTATGATTCCACCACCACCATCTCAACCTGCCTTAAACCCTGATAAGGTGATTCCATTAGTGGAGGACTTGGATCCTTAGTAGAATTTTGTCATGGTGGCTCACAAGTCTATCTATACTTAAAAAAATAATATACTACGTACCTTTTTTAGGACTTCTGAGTATGAATTGCACTAGCTGTTGAATAAGATAAGATTTCCAATTTCTATGCTTGGGTAATGTTTCTAAATCTTCTTTGAATGAATCTCAGCATTGCTATCTTGAAAAATATGACTACTACATTTTCTTTTAATTAGGTAGTTTCTTGGCTAGATATTTTTGGGAATTGAAAACTTCAGATAAATACTAATCAAATGCAAGAAAAGTTGGTATATATATATATATATATATATATATATATATATATATATATATATTGTCATGATGATGTATGGTGTAGTTCATTTAGATTTAAAATGAAGAAAAGAGGACTTCAATCCCATAATCCAAAGCTTTAATTTTGTGAATTGTGGCTTAGGCTTCACAAATTTTGGGTTGAAAATATGGCACATTAACCACGCCGTACGTTGATGATCTTCTCATATATCCGTAAAGAAAGATAAATTTAAAGATTTATTATATTATATTATATTTTATTTTATTAGTAATTAAAAAGAAGTGTAGTGTATAGTGCGAAACCGTGTTGCAATCATGTATGTCAGAACAAAATACACGGCCATATACCTAATGAGTTGACTCCAAAACTCATTTTCAAGCTTATTACTTTAGTGATTTGTGCATTTTATAATTGGGTGGTAGATATAGACTTCGTTGTCATATAAGAATGGGAAAATGACATTTTGGAATTCTGAACTTTGTTGATATATATATATAGTAAATTATATTGGGTGGTTGTGATTATCCACCTCATTGCTTCAAACTCAATTCTTATGTATATATAATTACACCACGAAAATATATAACCGACAGTATAGGGCTATATTAAAAATTTATGAGAAATGATAAACGTCATGAAATTATTTTATGAATTTGTATCATGAATAATGTGGCAGGTAATGTGGAGAGTTAATATTGGTGGGATTCAGTCATAATATCATGGGACTATGTGTATGGGAGAATCCTACTAATACTAATTCTCCACGTTATCTGTCACATCATTCATAATAGAAATCCATGAAATAATTTCATGACATGTAACATTGCTCAAAATCTATTGCGTAGTTAAGCAATCTTTTGGCTACACTGGTTAAAGCCTATATGAAGTCACGACATATATGTGTGTTAGGACCGGCCTCACCCATGAGCCATGACCACACTGGTTAAAGCCTATACGAAGTCATGACTAAGTATGTTAGGAACCGCCTCACCCTTGACTAGCATATGTATGCGTGTGTGTGTCTATATATATATATATATATATATATATATATAATATGTGTGTGTTAGGACCGCCTCACACTGTGAGGATATATATAATCTAATCTAATCAAGATTTTAAAACGCATATATATAGACGTGATTTGCCCTACACGGTATAGATAAAGTAATGCTACACGTCATGAAAATATTTCATGAATTTTTATCTTGAATGATGTGGCAATTAAATGGTAAGTTAGTATTGGTGGAATTCCTCCCATACACGGAATGTCAATGATATTATCACTTGTCACATCATTCATGAACGCAATTCATGATAAAATTTTATGACGTTTAACATTTCCCGTATAGATATTATTCTCTTGATAGTTATGATTTTCAAAACACACACTATTCGTGTTTTTTCCCAAACCATGACTCTAGTTGATCGATTGTCCCGTTACAACAGCAAATTATTGAATTAATATCAATTATATATATATATACGTACACTGACGATTCCTAAGAGGAAAAGACCATCTTTTATAACTTAATTCTTTGAATATAAAATATTTAATGGTATATAATAATTGATCAAGCTTTGATAATTTTTATGCTCCGTTTCCAATATATATATGTTAGAAGTCAGCATTATAATATATAAAAATTTCATGAACACGACTGAGGCAGAAGGTAAAATAATGAACATCATATATAAAACCTCGAAGGATATTATTATATATTCACATAACATAGTAGCAGAACCAGAGAGCTGCACCTTAACTAGGTCACGTGTATATATATATATATATATATATATATATATATATAGTGACCAGCAAGCAAATACAAACTCACTCACTTCCACTGTCCCACAAAGTTACACACAATATAAATACATATATATATATATTATTCTGGGTAATTAGTACTATTTGACTGCTAATAATTAAGATGAAGGGCAATACGAAGCATGCAGTGGAAAGGAGAGGAAGGACATAATTAAAAGGACATGCATGTAGTACTTAAAAAAGGTGGTGGTGATGCTTCTTTCCATTAGCCTCTTCCTTTACATCTTTCTTCTCATGATGCTCATGGAAAACAAATCCACCAGCCCCAACTGCAGCTGCAGCTGCAACTTCTTCCTCTATCTTGTGCTTGTGGGTATGCCCTGGATCTTTCTTTGACTTGTGCTTCTCATGCTGGTATATATATATATATATATATTATCATGGAGAAAAACCAAAAATAAGATAATAAATTGTAATATTTTTGGATCTTTTCCACCCAATGACAAAATAATTAAATTACATACACTAATTAACTGAAAAAAAAACTTTTCATTGTCATTATATTTTTATAATAGGCTTCTCCACCCACAAAAGTACTCGACACAGGGTACCGAGAATATAGTATCTAGCGAATAGTGAATTACTATTTTCTATTATGAAAGAAATGAAGAAATTTTATTGGCCAGATACTACATAGGTACTTCGGCTGCGTATTGAAAATTTTTTCTCCCACCCCTTTGGAGCAAAAGTAATTTTTTCGGCAATCACCTTCAAACCACATGTATGAGTAAGTAGAGATAGATGTTTTATACGCTCAAGGAATTGGCTTGGATTACTAGGGTAGCGGTTGGAATGATGATATTTGATGAAATTGAATTTCAAAATATGATCACATATATTATTGCCGCTAACACAACTTGAACTCTCAACCTTTCTGAAAATGAGAGATCATACCATCTGAAATAAAGTATAATTGAATCTTAAAAAAAAGGAATGAATATCATGGAATTTTATAATGATCACTATTCTCTCTCCGGATATAAACACACACAAATACATACATCTAAAGGAGTGGTAGAAGATTACCAAAGCATAACCTCCGGCAGTGGCAGTACCAAGCTCGCCGAGGTGCTCGAGGCGCTTGTGGTGCTTCTCCTCTTTCTTGTAATCATGGGTGACAGGTTTCTCTTCCTCCTTGTGGTGTTGGAAGAGGTGGTGCTTCTCCTCAGCCATGGTGGTGATTGCAGAGTACAACTATCTATATGTGTATATATATATATATATATATATTGAATTATATATGGGAAAGTGGGTTGATGTGTTTGTGTAGTAATTGTGTTGCTTATGCAAGGCCAGCCTAGTTCTCTATTTATAACTGATGGTATGCCCATAGAGTCCACATGGACGGTCGTGATTTTTTAATCTTTATTGGCTTCTCATAAATTAGATTTATTTTTAAAAAAATTCGTGGTGAAAAATTTATTCTTCAACTAAGATGCAACCAAGGGAGCATGAGACTGTCTCCTATCCGATAACCGCCCCCCCATTCAAGAAACTGTCCTGACCCCTACTAAAAATAATGGAATAAAACAACAGTGACAGAGTCAAAACATTATTTGAGTGGGTTGGGTTTAAACAATAAATTCAATAATAAGATAAAAAAAAATTCAAACTATCATAATAAATACTATAATATTTCTTTTTAAAATATTTTTTCATTACTATCATAATACACATTATGAAAAACAAATTGTTCAACGTTATCCCCAAACGGGATATTCAAGATGAAATTGTGGTTTAAGTCCCATGAAGTAAGGTATGAGAAAAAGATATATTAAAAATTATTAGTAATATGTTAGGAATTATTAGTAATATGTTAGGAAGTACGAATACTTTTTTTGGAGAGCCGTGGATACGGTTAAAAGTATCCTGAATTTTAAATATTTTATTTTTTAATTAGACACGGCTGGGACACGACAATGATACGTTTTGAATACTTTCATAATATGGTAGAGTCGTTTTATAATATATTTTTTCTTTCAAAAGAATGGGATTCAATGCAATTTAAAATATATTATGGGTTAATTAAAAAAATAATATAAAATTTAAGAAAAGAAAAATAACAAACATTTAGCTTGATACTTCAAATTAGTGATTCCATTTATGATTATACAAATAAAATGATCAAAGTTATTATATATATAATATTATGTTATTACTCTTTGGTGTATCCATGTCCTACCTTATCTTATTTTTTTTTATAATTGATGTATCTCTCTATCTGTAGTATTCGTATTCCATGTTCCTGTTTCCTACCTACATAATATAAAATAAATATATAGAAACTACGAATTGTGTAATGCGTATAAGATCCTCTACTTAGTGAATGACAAGTTCAAAGTTTCATCATTAATTTATTTTTTTGTGATTGTAAGTAAGTTTGGTCATGGATTTACTGGTCTCAATTATTAAGTTCAAATTGCTAATTGAGTGCATCTGATCTGATCATCACCATATGGAAAAATCACACTGGAAAAGTCTAAAGACAATTGGAGTTTATCCGTTCTTTCGAAGCAAGAATTGAAAATGGAGATAAATTAGATTTTTCAAGAAATTTAAAACTTGTATTAATGGACTCTTCTTAGTTAATAGATTAGTTAGTTAATGGCCGGTGGTGGGGCCCTTTGAATGGCGGTTGAAGCTTAGACATGTCCGCAGGGAAAATTTATTATTATAGAAATTTTGTATATTGAAAAATTCCACCACTAATAAGACTCTATTTATTATGATTCTTACATGGCCCACTTACTAGTGGCACCACCACGGGCTGTAGTCTAATAGTATTTTTTCACCATTCAAAATAGAAGAATTGTAATCTAATAATATTTTCTCACCTACTCTAATAGTATTTTCTCACCATTCAAAATAAAACTGTAGTCTAATAATATTTGCTAGCCTAGTCTAATAGTATTTTCTCACCATCCAAAATAGAAGAACTGTATGCTAGTAATATTTTCTCACCAAGTGGGCCAATCTCGAAAAAAAAAAAAAAATCAAATTCCTACTCCTAAAATGTGAGGTGAGAATCCTATCACTAAGTCCGTTTGGTAACCGTTTATGTTTAGCGTTTATTGTTTATAAAAACAAATATTTAGGATAAACATGTTTAATAATTTTTGTTTTGTTTATAAATTGTCAAAACGTTTTTAAAACAATACTATAGTTAAGCCTTCAAATCCTAAACACCAAAATGATGTTTATTGTTTATATTTATTAAAAAAAAAAACTTTTTTTTTCTTTTTTTATCTAAAATGGTGATTATATTATTTTAATTAAAAATTGAAACTAAAAGTGAGAAAATGAAAAAAAAAAATTTTATAAAAAGCTATTGTTTGATATAACGATAAAAATATTAGAATTATCAAGTGTGGAGAGAATTAAAGAGCATCAATTGGCTTGAGAAAAAAATATTGGGTACAATATGAATAATTACTAATATACTTGATAATAAGAAATAGTTACTTAGGGGTACCCATGCTAAAAAAAAAACCTTATTTGAGAAAAAAAAGACAAAGAAGTCTCAACCATCTCCTTGTAAAAGAAACAAGAATAATATTTTGTACTCGTATCATTTGTTCATTTTCAGTGTTGAAAGGAAAATAGAAATCAAAAAAATGAAAAAGAAATTAATAGCATAAGAAGTTCAAGAGCAAGAGTATGCCCTCTAAATCCCTCTTCTCACTCCATACAAATTGGAAAACTTTCAACTTTTCCATAGTTATATATATTTTATTTTGTTGGTAGGAGTGCACAAAGAATCGATGAAACCAAAAAGAACTGCAGCTGAACCAAATCGTACTGTTCACTACGGTCAAGTTTCGGCTCCAAATTTTAGGAACCGTTCACTACGATTCCGGTTTCAAGCCTTGGAACCGGAACCGTTGAATATATATATATATATATATATATATATATATATATATATATATAAAATCATTATAATAGTTATAATAGCCTTTTGTTATGTAAATTTTTTTATATAATAGAGTTATTATAACTATTATAAGGTTAAATAGAACTCCTATAATAATCGAATTGAACCGAATTCATTTATTTCAATTTCAAAATTAAGGAACCGTTGGGAACGGTTCTGGTTCCAATTCTCCCAATAACCGTAAAGAACCGAATCGTGTGCATCCTTCTACTTGTTGGGACCTTCTGAGTTGTGAGTCATTATAGTTTTAATGTATAATTTGCAGTGCATAGATATATATGTAACCCAATATTATTTATTTCTTTTTATGTATATTTCTTGCTCTGTTATTGCTGTATAGATTTGTTGTAGCATGAATTTGACTTTTTATGCAGTTTATTGTGTTAAGTTAAAAATAAAATAAAAACAGTTTAAGGTTAACAAACATGTTTTTCTGTTTATGATTTTTAAAATAAGTCAAACGTTTTTTCGTTATCAAACAATACTCATGTTATGGATAAACAAAATCATAACATAAATACTGTTTATATAAACACTAAACATAAACGGTTACCAAACAGACCCTTATTATCTCCTTGAATTTCATTACCCCCACATACTTTTTATTATTTTTCCTAGAAGCTTGGTGTGATTCATAGGGGTTTGATTCTCAGTGAAAGCCACACCATTACAAGATCATACGAGTCAACTGATCAAATCTGTCAGCTAAGAATACAAATTATTGGGACTTAAATATGGATGCATGATGATAGAGATAATGAAATATGGAGAAGATTTGAAGTCAGGGTTATTTAGGTCATTTAACATTTTGAACATCATCAAACCCAAACATTGCTGTTGAGTACCCTAAAGATAAATCACCTTACTATAAGTACAATATCTTATATTCTCATCAGTGTCGTAGCCAAACCATATTTTTCTTGTTATTTTTTTCATACAGAATTCAATTCTCAAGAAAATCTGTAGCAGTCAAAACAATCTGTAATCATTTTAGTTGATTTGATCAACACAATACATAATTACATAAATGAATTTCAACACTGTTTCCAAAACACACTATCAGTGACTCAAAAGATGATGAAATGATCACCTTACATATCCTCTTCTATGATCTCCAGTGGGGAGTTGTAATTGTTTGATTAGATCAGTTTCCCAGTCTAACCTGAACACACAAAATATAAATAGAAAAAAAGAATTGCTGCAAGGGTCTTTAACAAAACATACATTCTTGAAAAATGAATGCAAAAAACTTAACAGAAAGCATGAAAAACTACTGGCTACTGCTTAACTTTTAGCGAGGTTTCAATCCGTTGGATGAGCTGGTCTGCAGTCAAAGCGCCCTCCTGGAAAAAATTTAGGCAGAAATTATTAAGAATCAGAACTCAAAAATCTAAAATTAATAAAAGAACAATACAAGTCACAAAATAAATTCCAAGAATTTAAATTCAAAGTCTCAAAAGGACCTCCTAGAGTAAGGAAAGCAACTTGATAGATAATCGCAGACACTTGCATGGTAGATTTTAGTAGAATGAAAATATATGCAAGCTAAATTACAAGGATGTATCTTTCACCATAAAATGGCACTCCGGAGAGATAAGATGGAATTTCCACAAGAAAAAAAAGGGATATATTCCACTTACAAAGCGATCGTAGGGTTCCCCATCCTTAAATATGATGAATGTTGGCAATGCTTCTATTTTGTACTTATCAGCAATGCTTGGGTACTTCTCAGTATCAATTTTCACCACCTGGATCTTTTCTTTCATCGAAGCACTGACTTCATTAAGAATAGGAGCCATGAATTGACATGGACCACACCTGCAAATAAGAGCTCAGGTAATCATCACCAGACCATCATGCCTCAAGGAAACACTCACCTAAGATTTCTACCCTACTCGGTGGCCTTTTCAAATGGCTAAATTACTGTCATCTATAGGAGCTCAAGGTTTACTTGAAGAACTATGATCATGAAAGATTTGCTTATAACAAAAATAAAAAAGAAAAGGGAAAGGAAAAAGAAAAAAGAAAAAAAAGAATGCATTATTGTAATGATTAAGTGTTTATGCACCTAAGTTCAAAACTAGATGATTACATATGGTACAATTTTATCAGAGACCAATCCCATTAATTGAAGACTAGAAGAGGGAAAAAACTTACCAAGTTGCATAGAAGTCAACCAGTACAGGTTTGTCAGAATTTTTCAATAAATCGTCAAAGGAAGAAAATGTTTGCTTCTTTGCTTCAACCTATTGCCAAAATATACGAATGAACCATCATTACAGGAGGTTAAAATTGGTAATCCAAGTTATCCAACCATACCTAAACATGGTAAATACAGGAGGTTGCATAAGTATTGGGGGAAAAAATCAGTAATCATAATAGTCAAATTCAGCAAATTTGTTGCATCCACAAAGGTTCCAATGGCGATGGAAAAAAAGAATAAAAAAATAGATCTTATAGGAAACTCTAACTGATGAATGAAAAGAAGCAAGTGATGTATTTGTTCATCATCGTCATAAAAAGCTTAAACTAGTAGTATATTTGTGGCATACCAATAAAGAGTTATAAAAAATAATTAGCCACCATATATCAGAAAAGGAAACATGATTGTAAGCTTGAAGAGCCAATTTAGCAATATCATCTAATGCAGCACAATGCTCCAAAAAAGGAGGGAAAACTTGTATCAGCAAGGAGACAGCTTCAGAGCAATCCACACTCACCAGTAATAATTATGAAATTTTGACATAATAGAAAAATGCAACTCTTGCCTTCTAACTTCACCAGTAATAATTATGAATTGAGAGCCATCTAAAAGAAGACACTTTAACAATGCTAACTAACATTAGAACAACAAAAAAAACCCTTGAAAAAAGAGCATTTCTCCTTTCAGAATTGAGAACTGAAAGGAACCATAGAAATAGGCTCTTCCAGACACAAAGCTTCAACCAAACAGTTTAGAGAGAGGTCCCTAAGCAACTGCAGCTTATACGGATATCTACAACAACAACAATAACAACCAAGCCTTTTCCCAATTACTTGGGGTCGGCTACATGAATCCGATGTTTTCATTCCGCTCTATTTAAGGTCATCTCCTCAGTTAATCCACATGCTATCATATTTTTCTTTACTACTTCTACTCATGTTAGCTTTGGTCTTTCTCTTCCCCTAGCATTGCCCTCAATTTGGACTATGTTACTTTTTCTGACCAGCGCAGTTAATGGTCTTTTTTGCACATGTCCAAACCATCTTAGCCGATTTTCTCTCATTTTATCTCCAATTGGTGCTACTCCAACCATCTCCAGAATGTGTTCATTTCTAATTCTATCACTTTTAGTCTTCCCGCACATCCATCTCAACATTCGCATTTCTGTGACACTCACTTTATGCAAATGTTGTTGCCTAGCTACCCAACATTCGGTACCATAAAGTATGACTGGTCTAATAGTTGTTCGATAAAACTCCCCTTTCAATCGCAAGGGGATGCGCCTATCACACAATATACTAGATGCACCCCTCCATTTAACTCATCCTGCCTTGATTCTATGATTAACGTCGTCATCTCCAATTTCTCCCTCATTTTGAATAATTGAGCCTAAATAGCGAAAATGTTCACTTTTTTGTACCTCTTGATTCTCAATCCTCACTACATCCTCATTTGTCCTTCTAGATTTACTGAATTAACACTCCATATATTCAGTTTTATTTCAACTTATCTTAAACCCTTTTAGTTCTAAAGCTTCTCTCCAAACCTCCAATTTGACATTAACTCATTCTCTAGTCTCATCAACTAAAACAATATCATCGGCAAACAGCATACACCACGGAATATCATCTTAGATGTGTCTTGTCAGCTTATCCATCACTAAAGCAAAAAGGTATGGACTTAATGCGGACCCTTGGTGTAAGCCAACAGTGATTGGGAATTCGCTTGTTTCTCCTACAGACGTTTTCAGTATAGTTACACACCCATCATACATGTCCTTTATTGTGTCGATGTATCCCTTTGTGACTCCTTTCTTTTCTAAAACCCTCTATATTAGGTCTCTAGGTACCCTATCATAGGCTTTCTCCAGATCAATAAAAATAATATGGAGATCTCTCTTCTTCTCTCTATATTTTTCCATTAGTCTCCTCAACTATGTTACTTGGACTCAGGTATGGGTGTCGGGTGCGGGTGCGTGTCTAGGAGTCGGATTCGTCCATTTATTTATTTACTAGACACAGGGACTCGGCTAAAAAGTGTCCAATATTAAGACACAGGTACTTGGACACTTTTAAAGAAAAAAAATTATAATCTTTTTTTATATATGAGATATCTATTTTTTAATAAAAATAAAAAAATAAATATATCAACTGTAGTTTTTATATGCAAATTTATTTTATTATTGTATTTATTTGTCTCATTTGCAATACAGCTGTAAATAAATATATCACCTGTACTATTTCTTTCCCTCATTTTATTACTGTATTTATTTTACCAGATATTACTACGAGTAAAGTAAAGGTTGAATAAAACTGTAAACCATTAAACCATAACAAAAGGCTAAAAGCCTCGTCTCTTCACATTCAATTAATCAGGTGGCAGCAATTTGTCATTTAAACAGGGCATTAAAAAGGCTTTGGTCAATAGTCAGCAATTGCGTGAAAGCACGCTTGGTTTGGCACAAATAACTGAACAAAGAGGAGCACGTGTACACAAAGTCATCTTCAACCCTTCAAAGGACATTTTTTTGAACCAAAACACCATTTTTGAACTAGAGAGCTTCGTAAAACCATGAATCGCAGCCGATTTAACAAATAAAACATGAAAATTTTTCCTAATCCTTCACAAGCATCAACCCACACATTATTTTGTGAGTTTTTGTCATTAGCCGTGTCCGGTAGACAAGTTGAAAGATCCGATTCATATCCTGTGTCAATGTCATGTTGTGTCGACATGGACACTCCGGCCAACACCAATGAGTCCAGGTAACACAGCTCCTCAACAAGTGAATAGCCTCCATCGTTGACCTACCCGGCATGAATCTAAATTGATTCTCCGACACTTCCGTCTCTCGTTTTAAGTGTTGTTCAATCACTCTCTCCCAAAGTTTCATAGTGTGACTCATTAATTTAATACCACGATAATTATTGCAATTTTGTACGTCTCCTTTATTTTTATATATATGTACAAGAAAACTTTGGTGCCACTCATCTGGCATCCTCTTAGTTGTTATAATTTTATTAAACAATTTTGTTAACCAAGACAAGCCAACTTCTCCTAGACACTTCCACACCTCAATAGGAATGCCATCAGGTCCTAAAGCCCTCCTCGATTTCATCTTCCTTAAGGCATTCCTAACCTCCTACTCCTTGACCATACGGAAAAATATAATATCTCTAACATTTTCCTCTACGCCTAAACATCTTATATGGTTTTCATTTAACAATTTCTCAAAATAGCTTTTCCATCTTTCTCTAATTTCATGGTCTTTTACTTATGATATGATTACTTATCAAAAAAAAAAAATTCATGGTCTTTTACTAAAACCTGTGAATCTTCACTCTTAATACATTTAATATGGCTAAAGTCTCTAGTTTTCCTCTCCATTAGCTTGGCAAGTTTATATATATTCTTCTCTCCATCTTTTGTACCTAGTTTAGCATAGAAATCGTCATATGCTCGCTTTGCCTCACTTACTACTTTCTTAACTTCTTTATTTATTTTTTTATATTTGTTAAAAGTTTCACTATTCCTAGTTTTTTTCCAAACTTTATAGCATTCCCGTTTTGTTTTTACAATTTTTTGAACTTCTTTGTTCCACCACCAAGTTTCTTTAAATGACGGTCCCATTCCTTTAGATTCTCCTAAAACTTCTTTTGCTACTCTTTTTTTATATGTAGCCATCTTATTATTCCACATTAAGTTTGTTTCATCTTCTGCATTCCATGTTGCTTCTTTCAACATATTATTTTTAAACGAATCTATTTTCTCCCCTCTTAAATTCCACCATCTAGTCCTTGAATTTATGGTTCTTTTTCTCCTTTTTGGTTGTCCTTTTATACATAAATCTAAGACAAGAAGCTTATGTTGTGAGGTTACACTCTCTCCCGGAATAACCTTACAATCTTTGCTTGTTAGTCTATCTACCTTTCTAGTTTAAAAAAAAATCAATTTGGCTTACATTTGAACCACTTTTAAAGGTTATTAAGTGTTCATCTCTCTTTATAGAAAATATATTCCTAATTATAAGGTTATATGCTACCGCAAAATCTAAGATAGTCACCCTGACATGATTTCTATCTCCATATTCATGCCCAACATGTACCATTTCATATCCTCCACTCTCTTTTCCTACATGGCCATTAAAGTCTCCTCCTATACACACTTTTTCTCCTTCGGGTATCCCTTGCATCAACTCGTCCATATGTTCCCAAAGAAGTGTTTTAATATTGTCATTTAGTCCTATTTGGGGTGCATACGCGCTAATTATATTAAATATATTTCCTCCTAATACGAGTTTTACTAATATGATCCTATCTTCTTTTCTAACAACGGTTATTATATCATCTTTTAAATTTTTCTCTATGATTATCCCTACTCCACTCCTATGTCTAGTCTTTCCGGTATAGTATAATTTATATCCTTCAATTTCTCTGGCTTTTTCACCTACCCACTTATTTTCTTGTAGACATAGGATATTAATCTTTCTTCTAATCATAGTGTCTACTAATTCCATTCCCTTACCCGTCAAAGTTCTTTATACGGATATCTATTAAAGGAGGCCTCTCCAGAAACAGGCCAGTTGACTTTGGAACCCGGATTTAATTTGCAAGCTGTGTTTTGGTTATTGCAGAGAAAGGTGTGATTAATTCACGAGAGTAACAGTAATCTCCCTGCTTTACTATAGCCAAAAGTGCATGTTTGGACAAAATGATTTTTTGTTTGTAAGGGGGTTGTAAAGAATCTAGAAATATCCTCCTTAAGTTATTTCCATATACACCAGAGAATCCAGTGGAGAGCAGTGCTCTCAAAACTCTCAGTTATGAGGCCTAGACACCTTTACCAACCAGGCAACCACCCTTATAAACCAATGAATGCCTTGAGCCACTCAGAAACTAGTTTTTTGGATTATTATAGGTGTTTGTTAAGATATCATCTAGTATGTTGATTTAGCAAACCAATGAATGCCATAAGCCACTCAGAAACTAGTTTTTGGATTATTATAGTTGTTTGTTAAGATATCATCTACTCGGTTCACCATATCTTCTAATTCTTTAACGAATGACTATAATACTCTAGCAGTTGCCACATACTCTATTCCAGCAAAGCAACTCTAAACAAAGAGAAAACGGGACACCAGAATTCAAATGCAGCATGTCCTGGATTTGGAAATTATGTATGGCCTTGCACTATCTTTCTATATAAAACTATATGCAACCAACCATTTTTAACTTAACTAGATAGTCAACCATCAAAAACCTATGTTATATTTGACGATCACTTCACATTAAAATTTAAACTTCCGAAGAGACATTCAAGCTCCAGTTCTTCCACAATTTCCTCAAAATTCAAAACCGGGACTTTCTGCTAAAGAGCAAACTAACTGCATCCACAAATCCTAGCATCCTCTTTACACAAATTCATTTTGACGCCAAGTAAACCTAGTCGAAGCATCCAATCCACATAATTAACTCCTAGTTAGTTAAAGGTTTTAGAAATGTCAATTGCAATGTGGCTTGCCACCACCAGCCCAGCTGACCAAGTGCTGCATCCTTATTAAAGTCATAGTAAACATCTCTCAATGAACAGGCTTCAACAGAGAGACCCTGTGCCAATTATCATGTCAAGACAACTGCCAATCCATTCCTCACATCAAAACAATATCCTTCCTTGGAGTGTCAGAAGTTGCAAGAATTGGAATTTTGACCAAGTAAAAAGTTTAACAGAGCACTCTTGCGCCAGTCCATGAGGCTACTGGTTTGAATGTTTGATGCAATCCAAAACAGTGAGTCCTTGCATCGGAAATGCACCCGTCCAACTTGCTTTTGCCAAAAACTTGTTTAATTCCAGAAAGCAATTGCACCAGTCTAACTCAGTCCAGTTGCACCAGTCCAACTTCTCGTACTCCAACCAGGACTTTGAATTCCTTAACTGTTGCTTGATATCCAAGCAACATCTTTCAATTCTTTTAGAAGAAATTTTCAACTAAAATCAAAGATTATCAATCAATTCCCAAAAATATATAGTAATTTATTTTAGTATTTTTTTTAGGATAATGATGTTTTATTTTTTAGGTTGGTCTGAGGTACCAAGCCTTTCAACAAATATAGTCAACCCAGACAAACTCTCTCTCTCAGACCTAACTTTCCCAAGTAAACTCAACCTGAATCCCACTTCCCAAACTTAGACCTGACAACACCTCCTTAAACCCCACAACTAACTATTATAGAAAGTCAATACATTTTGAACTCAAAGAAACATTAAAAAATCATTGCACAAGAAAATTGTAAAATTAATCCTAAACATCAAACTATCACAGAAGTCTCAACCAATTAACAACTTATCCGACAATTATTATTATAAAAAATCAAGAATGTTAAGCTCCAAACAGCAATAAATCAAAGAAAAAGTTAAAAGCAACAAATTCACAAGAAAGTAAAAAAATTGTTGAGGGGAATGAGAAATTATCACCGGAGGAAGCATTCGAGACCGCGAATGAGACGAAAACCCTTTGTTTCCAATTCGTATACGCTGAAGTTGTCCAGCGAATCGCAGAGTTGACAAGTAGGAAAGCTTCGATGAAGATGATGATGATAGACACTTGGCGTGGTCCGAACTCAGCGAGTGAATTGTAGCCACCGTCACAGAAATAGCCATTTTTTTTTTTAGAGAGAGAGAGAGAGAGAGGGCCCAAAACGTTTGGAAATGCAGAGAAACGAAGAGAGAATGGAAAAGATACTGCGAAAGCAACGAAACACGAGGTCTCGCTTGAGAGCGAAGAGATTTCGTTGGAGAGAGAGATATGGTGTAGTCGCAGTGATAGATTTAATGTTTTATGAGCCGTTTATTGGTTTGGATCACAATGGTATCTGAATCTGACGGTGGAATTTTGTGTTGTCTGTATTTGGGTCGGTGTGTAATCAACCTTAGTAAACAGTAACCGTTCTACATCCATGCTGATCTGTGTAAACATGCACAATGGGCCGGGCTCTGCCCGCATACAGGGAACCTAGGCCTGCCCAGGCCCAATATTGCTGGGCTTTGGAGCCTACTATATAAATAAATAGATGAAGACAAAGTCAGGAAATTTAGAAAAAAAACCAATTCTTCTAAAAAGTTCTGGCGAGCTATTTTAAAGATAATTTTATAAATTACACTCTCACGTTTTATAAAAGTATTTTTTATTCTCTACTTTTGAAAGATAATTATGTGATTTCACTAGTTAAAAAAATCAAGTGGAGTAGCATAACCTATATACCCCCAAGAATGGAGATTGGATAGCTATTAGATGCTGATATAAAACAATATAATAAAGGGCAATGTTGTCATTCGAGTGTTGATGAGCTCTGCCTGGCCTCATGATCAGTTTTTTTTCCAAGGAAAATCCTTCAAAAAGAAGAGATTATACTTATATGTGTTAATATATATATATATATATATATATATATATAACAGTAAGAGAGGAAGAGAATTAGAAGAATGAGAGAAGAAGAGATTGCTTGCTTGGCTTCAAAGGACACTGTCATTTATAACATACATATGCTGTATAAGGCAATTGATGAGGTGAGAGATGTTATTTGCATGGATAGATAGGATTGCTGAGTATATCCACGTGGGTTATAACAAATTCACTTGCAACACTCTTTTTTGGGTCCATGATACTATAAAGAGTATAAGATTCTTGTGTACCTGAAAATAGTATTGCATATACAAGAACTGCCTCATTAAAATCTTGTCAGAAAAATTCAGTGGGATAAAATCTGATCGAAAGAAAAAGAGTGCAGTATGCTAATACTTTTCCAAACAAATTCTCCCCCTCATCAGCATGAAAAACTTTTGAGTTGCCTCATTCCAACATTGTGAACCAATTTCTTGAATGTCGTGGTAGGTAGAGCTTTAGTGAACAGGTCTGCCAAATTATCACACGAACGAATTTGCTGAATATCAATATCACCAATTTTCTGAAGCTCGTGAGTATAAAAGAATTTTGGTGAGATGTGTTTGGTTCTGTCTCCTTTGATTTGCGTAAGACATGCAACATTATCTTCATATAATATCATTGGGATATTAGTTATTGAGGAAAGTCCACAGTTTTCTCGAATATGTTGTATCATAGATCTTAACCAGACACACTCTCGACTCGCTTCATGAATTACGAGTATTTCAGAATGATTTGAAAATGTTGTTGTCATTGTCTGTTTCATGAATCTCCATGATATAGCAGTGTCACTACAAGTAAATACATATCCTGTTTGTAATCGAGCTTTATGTGGATCAGAAAGATAACCTGCATCTGCATATCCAACTAATTGGGATTTTGATTTATTTAAATAAAACAATCCCATATCAGTGGTCCCGCGAAGATATCTCATTATATGTTTGACACCATTCCAATGTCTGCGGGTTGGTGTAGAACTATACTGTGCCAGTAAGTTGACTGAAAAAGCTATGTCCGATCGTGTGCAATTTGTAAGGTACATCAGTGCACCAATAGCACTCAGATATGAAATTTCAGGACCAAGTAATTCTTCATTATCTTCTCGAGGACGAAATGGATCTTTCTTCACATCAAGTGATCGGACGACCATTGAAAAACTTAATGGATGAGTTTTATCCATATAGAATCGCTTTATAACTTTTTCTGTATATGTTGACTGATGGATAAGAATTCCGCTTGGTAAATGCTTAATTTGTAATCCGAGGTAAAATTTCGTTTTTCCAAGATCTTTTATTTCGAATTCTTTCTTTAAATAATCAGCAATCGCAGTGAGCTCATCAGGAGTTCCCACGAGATTTAAATCATCAACATATACTGCTATAATTGCAAATCCAGATCCTGATTTTTTAATGAAAACACATGGACAGATTGAATTATTTACATATCCTTCTTTGATTAAGTACTCGCTAAGGCTATTGTACCACATGCGTCCAGACTGCTTTAATCCGTACAGCGATCGTTATAACTTGATTGAGTACATAGACCGTGATTTTGAAGCTATTGCTTCAGGCATTTGAAATCCTTCTGGGATTTTCATATAAATATCACTATCAAGTGATCCATATAAATATGCTGTAACCACGTCCATTAAATGCATATTCAGCCTTTCTGTGACTGTCAAATTAATCAGGAATCAAAATGTAATTGCATCCATTACAGGAGAGTATGTCTCCTCGTAGTCAATACCAGGCCTCTGTGAGAAACCTTATGCCACTAAGCGGGCTTCGTATCTCATAATTTCATTTTTCTCATTTCATTTCCGTACAAATACCTATTTGTACCCTACAGGCTTGACACCTTCAGGTGTCTGGATTATCGGTCCAAATACTTCACGTTTTGCCAGTAAAGTTAATTCTGTCTGTATTGTCTCTTTCCATTTTGGCCAATCATTTATGCATCGACATTCGTCGACGTATTGAGGTTCTGGATCCTCATTATCTCTTGCAATATCAAGAGTAACTATAAAAGAGAATATGTTATCGACAAGAGCTTCATTTCTATTCCATCTCTTTACATAATTTATTGATATCTCATCATTTTCAGGTACGACTACCTCTTTTTATGCCTCATCAAGGGCTATCATTTTTTCAGGGGCTCTTATTGCTCCCTTTATAACTATGGCCTCTTCAGGAGTGTCATCTTCTTTATCTACTTTCTCTTGTACTTTCCTCTTTCGAGGAACAGTACCAATGGGTCTCCCACGCTTTAGGCGTGTTTTAGATGCATCTGCTGCACTACGTATAGATTGTCCAACAGGGACATCTATTCGTGCTGGGAAATTGGTAGCAAGGATATGAGATTGTATCACTTTATTTGTATCAGTAAATGCATCTGGCAATTGATTTGCAATACCTTGCAAATGAATGATTCTCTTAACTTCAAGTTCTCTTTGATTTGTATGAGAATCAAAATGTGATAATGCTGTGGCATTCCAAGTGATTCCATGCTGTTGTTCAAACTGTGTCATTTCTCCCCCTAATGGTGGGAACACCACTTCATTAAAATGACAATCAACAAATCTTGCTTTAAACAAATCTCCTGTCATAGGTTCAAGATATCTAATGATAGATAGAAAGTCAAAACCTACATAAATTCCAAGTCTACGCTGATGGCCTATTTTTGTTCGTTGTGGTGGTGCAATAGGCACAAAGACAGAACAACCAAAAACTCGTAAGTGAGAGATATTTGGTTGTTGACCAACTATAAGTTGTAGAGGTGAAAAACTATGGTAAACAGTTGGTCTAATACGAACTAATGATGCTGCATGCAATATGGCATGTCCCCAGGTTGACACAGGGAGTTTTTTTTTCATAAGTAATGGTCTGGCAATCAATTGAAGACGTTTTATAAAAAACTCTGCTAAACCATTTTAAGTATGAGTGTGTGTAATAGGGTGTTCAACATCAGTGCCAATAAACATGCAATAGTCATTGAATGTTTTAGATGTAAATTCTCTGGCATTATCAAGACGAATTGCCTTGATTGGATAATCCAGGAATTGTGCTTGTAAACGAATTGTTTGGGCCAAAAGTCTAGCAAATGCTACATTTCGAGTAGAAAGTAAACAAACATGGAAACATCGAGTTGAGGCATCAATTAAAACCATAAAATAACGAAATGGTCCACATGATGGGTGAATAGGCCCACATATATCTCCGTGAATCCTTTGTAAGAAATCAGGGGATTCAACAACAACTTTTGAAGGAGATAGTCTCACAATTAACTTTCCTTGTGAGCATGCAGTGCATGTATAATCACTCGTTAAAAGAATTTTCTAATTCTTTAATGGATGTCCATTTGAATTTTCAATAATTCGGCGCATCATTGTTGACCCAGGATGACCAAGGCGATTATGCTATAATATAAAATTCTTTGGGTCAGAGCACTTCTAGTGCATCACTACATGTAATTCAATTGCTCTTATTTTCATAAAATATAACCCAGAAGAGAAAGCATGGAGTTTTTCTAAAACATGCTTCCAGCATGAAATAGTTGATATAATGCATAAATATTCCATACTCCCTTAATTTATTGTTTTAATATGATATCCGTTATGACGTATATCTTTAAAACTCAACATATTTCTCTTGGATCTGGTTGAGTAGAGAGCATCATCAATATGCAATTGTCTTCCACATGGTAGCACAATATTAGCCTTTCCAGAACCATTAATCAGGTCTATGGAACCTGATATGGTATTAACATTAGCTTCAGCGAATGTTATATGGGAAAAATATTTTCTATCTCTCAAGATAGTATGTGTCGTGGCACTGTCTACCAAACATATATCTTCATCATTTATCTTGGATATGGGCAATGCATTGATCAAATCTATTTTCTAAAAAGAAACAAACTTCATTACATTAATAAAAGTGTAATTACAAACAAAACTGGAAATAACACAATAATAAAAATCAAAAGAAACGATATATAATTGATGTGGACATTTCCATCATCAGTCCACTGATTATTTATTTAAGGGAGGTCTTCATAAAAATCTGAAATATCAAGATGATTGATGGCTACCGGTTCATAATTTTCGATAGCATTTGTTTCAATCTCTCTTTCCTTCCCTTTTCCTTTGATTGAAGCTTGATATAGCTCAACGAAGTGTTTGGGCGCTCGGTAGGTCTATGACTAATGCCCTTTCATTCCACAGCGAAAATAAGCATTTTCATATTGTTTGGAGGGTGCATTCGGCACACCTTTCAGTTTTTCTTGCTTAGCCCCACTTGTATTTTCTTCATGATAATATGGTGTGTAGTTCCTACTAAGAAACTGAAATGAAAGATAACCACCATAATTATTATTTCTGCCGCGGCCAAGACCACGGCCACGTCCACGTCCACGACCACGACCATGTCCTCGATCACTTCCACGTCCACGACCACGACCATTAAAGGATGCTGAATGTGCTTCAGTTAATGAAGTTGATCCGGTCGGACGAGATATGTGATTTTCTAATAAGAGCTCATTATTTTGTTCAGCTACTAATAAGCAAGATATCAATTCAGAATATCTTGTAAAATGTCTCTCTCGATACTGCTGCTGGAGGAGCAAGTTCGACGGATGAAATGTGATAAATGTTTTTTCTAACATATCCACATCATTTTTAGGCTCTCCATAAATTCATTTGGGAGCTAATTAGGAATATAGCTGAATTATATTCTATTACCGATTTATAATCAGACAACTTCAATTTTGACTAGTTGTCTCGAGCTCTTGAAAGGATTATAATTCTTTGATGTTCGAACCTATCCTTCAAATTTTTTCATAGTACGGACGGGTCTTTGATTGTAAGATACTCGATTTTAAATCCTTATGTATGTGGTGGTGAATGAAAATCATTGTCATTGCCCGTTCTTGTATTGATACTTTATTTCCTTCTTTGATCGTCTCTCCCAAATTTTTAGCATCTAAATGGATCTCAGTATCGAGGATCCATAATAAATAATTTATGCCCGAAATATCGAAGATAGTAAAGTTGAACTTTGCAAGATTTGACATTATCAGTATACTATATATTGGAAGAGCAATATTGTTAGAATTTTATATGTATAACATATTGACAGAATAAAATAATATAAATATGAACATGTCACTTCGCAATCGGGAAGGACTTTATATATAAGTATATTGAAATGACACAAGCAGATCGATAAATAACATAAACATGTCACTTCGCAATCGGGAAAGACTTTATATATAAGTATATTGAAATGACACAAGCATGCCTATTTTTCAATCTGGAAGGATATTATATATATATATATATTATATATATATATATATAAATATCTTTATAGATATATTATATATTTATATATATATATATAGATATATTTATATAAATATATAGATTATATGTATGGGTGTATATATATATATAAATATATAATATATCTATAAATATATTTATCTATATATATATATAGATATATATTTATAGATATATGTATAGATATGTTTATCTATTGAAATAACATAAACATAATTTTCGTACATTTTACTTGTCTTCTCGGATGGTCAGAATCTCGTGCTGATAACGTGTTGTAATAGTAATATATATATATATATATATATGTAAGAGTAAGAGAGGAAGAGAATTAAAAGAAAGAGAGAAGAAGAGATTGCTTGCTTGGCTTCAAAGGACACTGTCATTTATAACATACATATGCTATATATAGGCAATTGATGAGGTGAAAGATATTATTTGTAGAGAAATGCTAAACGTTACAATTTTATTTTACGAATTTTAACTCGAATCTATGTGGCAGGTGATAATACCATAAAGACTCCGTGTATGGGGGAAATCCCACTAATAATAACTTACCATTTAATTTTATCTCTTAAAATAATGGACTATATCACCTGCCACATAGATTCGAGTTAAAATTCGTGATATTTATTCGAGACGTATAGCATTGCTCATTATTTGTATGGATAGAAAGGATTGCTATGAGTTTATCCACGTGGGTTATAACGAATCCACTTGCAACATTATATTAATTAACAAGAAGCATTAATTTGTAAGAGAAGTAAAATAATGTTTGCATTCTAAAAACAAGGTCAAAAATTGCAGTAACCAAATTATTAGCATAGGTTAGGGATGTCAGTGGCGTGAATGATATAACGAAGATGCCGCGCCCAGAAGGGAAGGCCATCGTCTGCAGTTGACTTGGAAAAATCGACCAACAGTTTAGCAGCCAGCCATTATTGCTGGGAAGGACAATTCATTGAACCAATATTCATAAAGGATAGTCAGAGAAGAGTTAAAAGAATAGCAATCAAATAGTTCTTCCTGTTGAACCAAGCAAATCATGAACAAATTTACTCCAAGAATACAACGATTTACGTGATCGATTGAAACTAACTCTCGCTTTCTAACAAAAAATAAAACTAGTTAGGGGTTGTTTCTTTCGCCTTTTTACAAAATTTGTTTTTTTTTGTTTTTGCTTCCATTATTGCTGGGAAGGACAATTCATTGACTCACCACACCCATATTCATAAAGGATAGTGGTTGAGCATCAGAGAAGAGTTAAAAGAATAGCAATCAAATAGTTCTTCCTGTTGAACCAAGCAAATCATGAACAAATTTACTAAGAATACAACGATTTACGTGATCGATTGAAACTAACTCTCGCTTTCTAACAAAAAATAAAACTAGTTAGGGGTGTTTCTTTCGCCTTTTTACAAAATTTGTTTTTTTTTTGTTTTTGCTTCCATTATTGCTGGGAAGGACAATTCATTGACTCACCACACCCATATTCATAAAGGATAGTGGTTGAGCATCAGAGAAGAGTTAAAAGAATAGCAATCAAATAGTTCTTCCTGTTGAACCAAGCAAATCATGAACAAATTTACTCCAAGAATACAACGATTTACGTGATCGATTGAAACTAACTCTCGCTTTCTAACAAATAATAAAACTAGTTAGGGGTTGTTTCTTTCGCCTTTTTACAAAATTTTTTTTTTTTGCTTCCTGTGAGCATTTCAGACAATTTGAGCCACTCTGGATGAGCCAATGATGTGCTCCGAGTATACCAGATCATCAACATGACAATAACATATCAAAGCGATATTCCCGTTCATTTTCTCGTCTTGGACATATGAAACCAAGAAATATGACTATCTACACAGATAGGATTGCATACTTGGTAACTCGATACTATGGAAGGTCCCGAGTTTGAGTATCACATCTGTCTTCCACAAAGGAACTCTCTGTTTAATAGTGAAGATTCGACGAAAGTTTTCACTATGCAGAAATGAAAATTTCGAGTTTCAACCTTAAAACTCTAACTCTCTTTTTTGTGATTTTCAATATTTTCTCTCATCCCAATTCAGATATTGAACACTCTTGTATACTACATTACAAGAAAGCCCTAAATATGATCCAAGACCCGCAAGCAAAAAAATGGGTTAATTTTTTTTTTCGGATCAAAATCAAGTCGCAACACAACCTCAACCAAAACAAAATTCGGACCACAACATCACACTTCTTTATTTAGAACAATTTTAAACTCCCAACAACCAACATAAGAGCACACCAGCAAGGGTAGCTTCATTAGCATGCCACGCCTAAAGAGCAATAACTTTTCCTCCTAGAAAACACAGTCACCACAACAGCATTGGTAATAAACATTGTTGAGAATAAAGGTCAAACTTTCACTCTAACACAGTGTTGGGTGGCCACACCATACGGATACGATACATTTCAAAACTAGTGTTAGGCACTCCACGATACATACGACAAATTTGAAAATAATAG
This sequence comes from Cornus controversa, assembly GCA_026545225.1. Classification (NCBI taxonomy): domain Eukaryota; kingdom Viridiplantae; phylum Streptophyta; class Magnoliopsida; order Cornales; family Cornaceae; genus Cornus; species Cornus controversa. Next base: position 32,904,390 of record CM048854.1, read on the forward strand.
AACATGAATGCGGAATGAATACGTCAAAAAATAATAATATATATTAGCTTCAATCTTACTTATAAATAGCCTTCCAAATCCTGAAGAGTGGAATACTTAGCTTCAATCTGTTAACTTTACAAAACCTGCAGGATTGCTAGTCTGTGTGTGTTGCACAAACAATCATGCCCATTTCTCACCACTACAGTCTTCTTCCATTTCTATTCCTTGTGGCCATTTCTACAAACCTAAACCTTTTTTGCAGTGCCGATCCCACAGATGGATTCACCCCTGTCCCATTAACAGAACAGAATTTCAAATTACAGAGACCATACGACAAACCTCTGCAAGACCGTTACAGTTATAGTTATGAAGATGGAGTCCGGAGATTATGGGTCTACAACAATGACAAGCCCTTCAAAGCCGACAGTGAAACTAAGCCGCGCACAGAAATTCGCTTTACTGTACTCACTTCCTCTCTCTACATCATCCCTATACTAACATTTTGCATGCATTCAGAGTTTGCAAACCATCCCACAGTCCAAAGTGACTAGCGCATGGGATGATTCTTCATTAATATATATATATATATATATATATATATATATATATATATATAGTTGTAGTTAGTGATGGTTTTTATTTTCCTGAAAATTTTCTTCTAGGGACATGACTACTCATCTGGAGTGTGGCAATTTGAAGGGTATGCTTATGTGCCAAAGGGGACTTCTGGTGCCACAATAATGCAGATTTTTGGGGGAAGAGAAGAAGCTACAACTCTGCAACTAAGGATCTACAATGGCGATATGAGGTACTACAATTCCCCCCATGTGGTGGCTACGAATCTGTATGATAAGTGGTTCAGAGTAAATGTAATCCACAATGTGGATAAAGGGAAGGTGACAGTGTTCGTCAATGGTGTCCAGAAATCTGTTTTTGATGATAAAGGGCCAGGAAACTTGTACTTCAAATGTGGAGTTTACGCTGCGCCGGCTGATTCAAGCTACTACATGGAATCAAGGTGGAAAGGGATCAAGATTTATAAGAAGTGATGATGAACGTTTCTCCATAGCCATATTTAACTAGGACTAGTAGGGAAAAAATGGAATAAAAGTTTGTGTTTACTGTCTAGCAAGTTACAATCTTTGATGGTGTGTTTATTTTTATTGTCTTTTGAAGGTTTGAAGCACAATATAATAAAATACAGATATGTTGTGTCGATCATCTCAGAAATGGTAAAATTTCAATTCTGATTCTAATGTTGTTATACAAGAGTAGTTCAGATTTTATAAAACTAAATACAATATTGGATGCAGAGACTCTGAAATCTAGAACTACTGCACACAAAAGAACATTTTCAGCAGTTTGAAACATAGAGCAATGAATTTCAACATAGGACACTCATTTGGAGTTGTCTTAAAAGACCTTGGTGCCAAGTGACTTGGTCATATTAACCACAAAGGCCACATATCTTAAAAATAATATAATATTAATATTTATATTACACGACATCTTGAGCTTTTCGAATAACTGACGTTCTAATATGGTATGGCATCAAAGCAGATATTTAAGTTCACGTCTCACCCTCATCTAAATAATTAAAAAGATAAATTATTGTGACATTTCTTAAAATTTGACTTAATTACTTTTAGATTAAAGCTTTTGCAAAATTACTCTAATACTCATGTCAGACTAATAATTCGTTAAACAAAATCACATCCAATATACAATTACGAAAGTACCCTCAAGTTATAATACTTTTGTGCAAAAATAACTTTAATTTCTATTCCTTTGACTAAGATTAATATGTTTTTATATTTTTTTCTCTAGCAACGCCACATCAACACTAGCATCACCGATGATAGTTTTGACATTTTAATTTTTTTTATGTTAATTGAATTTAATATAACTGATTATCAATTAATGACAAGGGTGTCCGAAATAAAGTTAACCAAATCTCAGGGAAAGTACCATATTTTAAAAACTATAATCCGAGAATAATTAGACAAAACCTTAGGAGATGTGAGACTAATTTACCCTAATTAAAATAGGTACACGTGTTGAACCAAAATATAACCACATGTGAGGGGACAAGTTAAGAATATATAAATATTTATGTTACTTAACCCTGCGGGGTAGCTCAACTGGTCAGGCCTTGGGTTTGCTCTCCAATGGTCACCAGTTTGAATCTTCTCAAGGCTACTAGAGGCTTGTCTGATCGTTAACTTCAGAGCTTCATGAAATCAGTCAAGATGCGCGTAAACTGACCCGAACACCTATGATTGAAAAAAATATATATATTTATGTTACACTCTCTCTATCAACTTAAGCTTTCAAAGCACGTAACTTGGACCTCCTCGGAGGGGGTGGCAAATCGTGTTATCGGGTCGTGTTTGTGTCGTGTCGACACAAGTATTTGGATAAATGAGTTAACACGAACACAATTACTAATCGTGTCACATAATTTGAACACGAACACAACCCACTTATTAAACGGGTGGGTGACACGACACGATCCGTGTAACCTGAGTTTTTTTTATCAAAAAAAATGCCCTTGAAATGATTTGAACCTAAGACTAAACCTAACCAGTGACACTCCTACCACTAATCCACCAATGTTTTTGGTTTATAAATGTCACAACAATAATATTTAATCTATAATAATGAAAATTTGAACTTAATAAATTTTGAACATTAATTAAATTACAATAATATTTCCCTCTCATTTTTAATATAACAAACAAATGTTATTAATTATATTAACTAAGTAATTAAATCAGTGACACAATTTTCACTATCTTGAAATCAAATAAAAACATTAATAGAACATTTAAAACAAACATTAAATATATATTTCATTGAATTAATATATATTTTTAATTTATATTAATGTTGAAATATTATTGAAAAAAAATAAAGGAGTGGTTCAACTTATATTACTTTAACTATTATATGTTATACTATATATCTCGGGACAATAAAAAAAATCTAATTTCATAAAACTAGATATTCATATTAAATGGTTTAAACTAACTTATCAATTATTCTAATTGATTTTGTAGATACTTAACTAATTAATTAGAATTTGAGGAAATATAAGAGAATAGTTTAACTTATATTACTTATAACAATTACATGTTATACTACATATCTCGGGATACTAAAGAACAATTATGACTATCATTCATATATAATTATATTTATATATCCACCATATATATATATATATATATATAGTATTCTCATTCCAATTTTCACATGAACATTGGTATATCATAATGAAAATTTTATACTCAAGGTTTTCAAAACCAACCAATAAAAAATATTATTCTCTTCAATAATCATCACTCTCTTTCCATACATACAAGGTGTTACACTCACAACACCTAACTCACACCACTAGAGTCTAGCACAAACAATATATATACTATATATAACATATTTGTAATAACCCGAATTTTTTATAAAGACCAAAATTTATTTAATTCAAACGAGAATTAAATTGTAGAAACCGATTTATTTTGATCGGGTATTATTATTTTTATGTAATGGTGGAGACAGACACACACACACACACACATATATATATATAATGGGTGGTTTAGTTGATGATGACTAACATATTAGTTAGTTAATGCAGTAATGCACCCATTTGTAACTTGTAAGCCTTAGTGCTTGAGGGACATTAATAACTTTACATCAAATTTCTTATCATTTTGTATATGTTATTCTTGTGAGAAGGTTGGTTAATGAACGACATGATTGATTAAAATAAAGGGTTTTCTTTTATAAAACATCGTGTCAAGTTTCTATGGAGTGTGTGTTCTATATTTCAAGTATTCTAGATATTTTACTTTATTTACTTTATTTTATTTTAATTTTTTTTATATTTATCACAAATTTTTTATATTTATTAAAAATATAAGTTTACATGTTTTTAACATTTTAAAACAAATTTACAATATGAATCTTTATATTTTTTACATTTTAAAACAAATAAATAAATTAATGAGTTATGCGAGTTAACGGATCGTGTTAACACGACACGTTCATGTAAACAGATAAAACGACACGACACGAATATTTAATCGAGTCAATCGTGTCAGTTTCGTGTTAGCGGGTCAAACACGAACACGACACAATTTCTTATCGGGTCTATCGTGTAGACACGATAAGGACACGAACACGATAAGCCCAAACTCATACCCGCTTATTTCGTGTCGTGTTAGCGTGTCATGTCAAATATTGTCACCCCTACTCCTCGGCAAGGCCCAACCCAACCAGAAAATCTCCCTATAAAGGAGCCGGGCTCATGGGCTCACATTCGAGTCTGTCAGACCAAGACCCGTTAGGCTTTGCAAGCCTAATGGTGGCACTCACATAACTAGACTGCTGATCTGGTGGTGCAAAAATTGTACAGAAATTAGAGACATCAACAAATTCTGATTAGGAATCAAATTAATTAGGCTCAACGTTCAATTACGTCCTACAATTAGAAAAATAAGTTAAATACGTAAATCCAAGAAAATAATGATTAATTGATAGCTGGGATTAAATCCATGAATTGAATTGTAATAACCAATATCAATTTACAAATCCAGTACACCAAAATGTTGATCCCATTAGGACGAGAAATGAAGACCAAAAAAGCCTACGTTTGTTGCTTTATGAAGGTACTAACTACGTAAACATTTTATTGTTATTCAAACCATACAGGAAAGCCATTGAATAAAATGAATGAAATATTGAACATATGCAAACAAGAAGAAAATAAAAACAAAACAAAACATAACATAACTATACAACATTACAAAGTTACCACTAAAAGCCTATTAACCACAAGGCCGGCAACAGAATTTCCCAATTTGAATAAATAGCCACTGCAAAGGATTTGGACGATCATCTTCGTCTGATGATTCAGTTTGTAATGGTAACTCTGGAGGCAAATGTCGGTGAAATGCATCAACTGCAGCCGCAACACCATCTTCATTCTCTATCAGCTTCGCTAGTTCCATTACACAAGATTTCACCTGATAGGCAAAGTTCCATCAAGTACTATTTCGTGAAACATAAGCCAATAAAACTTGTGAGATTCATTCAAGCAAGAGAAAGCTATAGTAAGTCAGGATGGACATACCGTACACAGCAGGTATCACGTCAAGGTTTAGAACTTAAAAACAAAGATTCTCAACCTATAGCAAATAGAATAAGCAAAGACATCTAATGTATACATTTTCTCTGCTTTTTCCTTCATCAAGTCGACATTTTCCTTTCAGAAACAATTTTGTGTTTGATAGATGCAACATTCCAAACTCGGGTTCAACTTCACTAATTCCCCCCCGAGTTTGTTCAAATTATGTATTTAGCCCTGTATAATGGAGAAATCACTCCATGAGTAGACAAGTTACTACTCTCCAGAGTAGTATTTGTTCATTCTAACTTCTAGATCTACATTCACTCATCTTACCAACTTAATTTATCAACCCCTAACAATAGAAAAGGGAAAAATTAAGTGCTCTCCATCAAATCAAATAAACGGAATCTTTTACTTCAAATCAAGTATAGCAGTCGAGCACGGATCATGTAATAAAAGCAATTACAAAATAATTATGTTCATTTCTTCTTAATCCTCTTCTCCTCAGTATCACTGGCATTGATATTAGGTGAGGTTCCCACTTGCTGTATTCTCACTGGGTAAGTTTAATTGACAAATTTTGTAATGCCTTACACAGTTGCACTTTATATTTGAAGAGGACAACAATGACAGGTCTAATCTATTAAACATGTGATCTGCTTTAAAATAACTGGTGAGTTGGCACACACAAATACATGTTTTATTTACCTCTGATTGGAGCATAAATTGTATAGCATCTGATAGGCTTTCAATGTTGAGCTGAGATATAGGGATTGGAGTGGGTCCCAGTCCTTTCTGACAAATTCTATCACCCCAGAAGAACTGATCTCCAAAGAATGGCACTATGGTTGTTGGACACTACATTTAATGATGTGCAAATCAAATCAGATAAACTCCACCATTAAGCATAACATATGAAAAGAAAAATTCAGTTCTCATGAAGGATCAAATATCCATTTCAGAAAGAGCCAATTCAGTCACTCAATTGTCATCTCTCATTGTCAAATGATTGTATTCATAGAATTTAAATAATTAGTTTTGAAAACTTACAAAAGACATGAGTTAAAACATAATATATCGAATAGTAAATTCTCACACGCAATGAAAAACAGTAAAATGAAAAATTATTAACAAGAATATTACCCCAGCCCTTAGTCCTGTAGCTGTGGTTCCAGCACCACCATGATGCACCTGCATATTTGATAACATACCTTCTGGTTAATGATAGATTAAACAGATCAGTAATATTACAATGCTAATAAATGTATGCATTAATATGCAATTTCTCATAATTTCATACTATATTTAGAAGAGAGAACTGCAGTTCATTAAAAGATAATTATATAACTTTAGATGCCAATAAATTTCTCTAAATTTATATACAATCACATCTCAGCATCCAGAACGTATTATCAAGAGTTCACTGCTAGTGCTCTGCTCCTGCGCCCCACTCAGAATAAGAAATAATAATAAAATAAAGCTTCACCAATTTGAAGGCAGATTAAATAGAACTCACCACAGCTGAACATTGAGGAAACAGCCAATCGTGAGGGCAATCCTCTAGGAGGAACACATTGTCAGGAACCTCTGGAACTGCAATACAAAATTGAAGTGAAAATGAAATTAGACATTAAAAGAGGATGCATGTTTGAGGATCTCAAAAAATAAAGTCACCTGAAAACTAATGGAACCTTTTAACTGTCAATATTTAGTTTCCAAATCACACACAATATGGCCTGTGCATAATTAATCATATATGATAGACCCTCATAACATGGAATATTTACAGCGAACAAAAACTGGAAATGAAGTCTGAATGAAATTTGAGAACCCCAAGTTAAATGAAATAATAACATATCCCCAAACTCGTGCGAACAAACAGCTCTTCAGCAAGCATGTAAAATGTACCATCAGAAGGAATATAACTAATTGTATTCAGAACATCTAATTGAGAAAATTATGCACAACAAAAAAAAAAAAAAAAAAAGAGAGGAGAGAGAGAGGGAGCATGCTTCTAATAAAGAAGAAATGTGAATAGTGGTGTCAAAGACACAATGTGAACAGAATTACAATAGCATCTGATGGTGGGAACGCATTTAAATGTGCTAGAAATTTCTATACAAATTCTCAAATCATCAAAAAATTGCTGGAAAATCTTCTCTTCATAGTTATATACAAAAATGGAGATCCTGAAATCCTCACTGCAACATAATATTGAGGCAGTGACAGGTTAGGAATTTAATCTGTTTCATTATCATGTTATTAAAAAAAAAATCTAAAGCAATTACACCTGTTCTGTTATCTCAAGAATATAACTATCCGATAGAGTAGTTACAAGTTGCAACTCTACAACAAGGATCAAAATGGGAATCAGGGAACCTTATGGATGAAATAAAAAATCTGCATAAGTGAAACTAAGTAATTATTTGGTTTTTAACAGAATTTGAGTACAATTCCTTCTCACATTATATTTTTGTCGGGGCATTACCAAGCCTCGCTACAGCAGGGTCCTGGGGAGGGAAGCTTCGAGATAGACCTAAACTTTGGTATTTCACAAAGTGGTTTTACTGAGGCTTAAACTCATACCAATGACAATAATGTTCAAGCATTTAACTGTTGAACCAAGCAACGACCCTCTCACCATTATACTTTTGTAATGCATACAATTTAAACTATAACAAGTTCCTGCAAGAGGTAATTTCCTTGGATTGTAGTGGTATCTCATTGTTTTTATTGTGAGAAAGATAGAGATGGACGCATTCACAGTATAACATACAAAATTAAGCCTTTCAATTGATGCTACATCATGACCTAAAGGTCATGCGTTCGAAACAAGGAAACAACCTCTCTGCATGGGGAGGTAAGGCTGCGCACATCTGACCCTCCCCAAACCCCGCAATGGCGGAAGCCTCGTACACTAGATTTGCCCCTTCTTTTTTCCTTTTTTGTAATCGATTAAGCCTTGATTCCATCAAGGATTGCAGCAATGTTACCAAGTAAGTCACTTCAATATGGAGAACAGAATCGAAACATGGTATGCTCCATACTCTAATATGTTGAATAGAAGTAAGTAATCGTATATTTTTCACATAGGATATATTAAGGGATAACTATATGCAAGAGTGATTCTCGAAACAAGTAATGGTTAATGATAAATAATATTATCAAAATCAGCAATGTTTCTATTTTTGGAAATTGTCACATTAGTATTTCTCATGCAAAACACAAAACTTAGTGCATCCAATATAACTTCAGCTTTTAATGTGTTCTTAAATCTTCTCTTGGAAGAATAGTTTCTGCTGCATTTATAGATTTAATGTTATAAAAAGTAAAAACTAGCGAAAGTGAGATGTTTTCTGGAATGACAACTCTAGTGTTTGGAACCAAAATGTAACGTGCTTTCAAACATGCTTTCCACAATACTGTAGTGTCTTCTGGTAACTCACAGCAATCTAGTCAATTTGCAAAATTTATTCTTTCACAAAACAATAAAACTTTAAAAGACAGAAAGAAGCAAGGGGTTGGCCTAACAGAATTAAATTGAAATAGAGACACTTACGAGCGCCAAGCTTCCCCCATCCTCGGTCAATTATTCCCCTCTGTCCTGTATTTTCCAATGCCTCCAAAATAATATCCGTAGTTTTCTTGGGATCTTCAAGAGACTTGACATGCAAGAAGTATTATTCAAATTATAACGTCTTAAAAAAATTCAATAGAAAAAATAGCGGTTATCTACCAACGATGTAAATTAGGATATCAAATAAAAAGTACTCAAAAAATCCAAAAGACTCGTGGAATATCTTAAGATCAAAATAGGAACCTCATCTGCCACAAAACAAGCATCCATTTATTAATTCACAGATTATGCAAATTAATTACAGAGAACTTCTCAAGTGAGCAAATGGAAAATAGAATCAAGATTTATCATTCAAGGTAAAGCCGGAAGATATTTGATAGGAAGTATTTTAAGATTTTAGTCCATCTTCGGCAAGGAATTTATCACCATCTCATATATCATCTATAGCTTCCAATAAACAATTGACTTGATAATATTTTATAGGCACCACTGCTTTCCACTCTAGTGACGTTAGCACGGGTGCATTATTAATGTACTTGTTCCAACAAAACATGGTAAATGTATTTCACTGCAATTCTTCGAAGAAAATTTATGCCAACATGCTAAGCAGTAGACAGGTGGGTGTTAATCTATCTCAGCCTAAAATGTACTTCTAATAGAATTGATGCTTATCTCTGTCACGTTTATACAATTTGCAAACAATTATAGTGTCCTTGAAAGGGAAAATATTGGTTTATGCTGCACCTACCATGAGTGCATCAGTTATACAATATCAATGCTGCATTGATGTCACATTCATATGACAAACAAATAAATCCAGGTTCAGAAGGAAGGGAAGAGATTCTGGAAAAGTACACTTCATGGCTCGTAATTCTGGCCAACAGGGGAATGAAAAAATAACTACTTAATATTCTTTTGGTTCATACATTTTCAACTTAAATATTAACTATAACATAGTATAACTATTTTTCTATTTTTTTCCATAAAACATGAAATAATAAAAAGCATTGGAAATTACAAATTTCAATTCACATGCCTAGATCAAAGCAGTCAAGACAGAGACCACCAAATTGACTAAAGGCATAGATGGTTGACACGTGTTTCAATTTTAATTATCAAGGTTGTTGAAGGATTTAAATATTAAAGTTACACCCTCTCTAACACCTTAAGCTTTTAGAGTAGATGGTGGTTAACATGTTATCAGGGCAGGCAAGGTCTTGTGTTCAACCTCACTATCACCTTGATAATTATAATTGAAACACATGTTGGACCAAAAGAAGGCCACACGTGAGGGGACGTGTTGAAGGATTAAAATATTAAAGTTACACCATCTTTAACAATTTAAGTTTTTAGAGTATATGGTAGTAATTAGTAAACAAAGGTGACAAGTGAGGTTTGAACACAGGACCTTTCATGTTCTGATACCATGTTAACCACCATCTACTCTAAGAGTTAAGTTATTAGAGAAGGTGTAAGTTTAATATTTAAATCCTCTAACAATAGTTAATGCCAGAATTTTTATTTTTATTTTTTAATTTTAACTTCAGATCTGGATTACTACTTGTGTTGTTTTTGCTTCACATATATTATTAGAGATAAAAAAAATCAACAAAGCTAACAAAATATAATTCAAGAAATCCCTCTACTTTCAGTCTTTTGACTGAGAGAACCACCAACTGCATTGTGAAATGAAGTGTCTAGCTTAGAAATGCAGGACATGCCAATTCAAAATGATTCAGATGGTGTTAGACTACAGTCTACAGAAAAGGCCCAGAAAATCAGTCTAACACCTAAAGAACTACAGCCACAAACATTTGGAAACAATGCAATGCCGGAACAATTAGAAGTTTTTAGCGTGAAATCATTGGTTCAAGTCTGAGGTCAGTCACTTTGTGCACATAATGCCAAAGTTAGGTATGTATCAATCCACCCCTCAATACCCTTGATTAATTGGGGACATTAATTAATGGCCATTATGCCTTGGGCCAAATCTTAATAGAACTGATGCATTGACAACCTATAAAAATGTCACAATAGTGTAAACTGACGAGTAAGAAAGATCAAATGATGAAATACATTGAAGTTAAAATAATCAAAATAAAATGACAAATCTGCTAATATGTAAAAACATATCAAGTATTCAGGTGACTGTAACTGTATTACTTAATCATCATACACAGGATAAGAATACTCATTATACAAGCCAACAGAAAAATTACTCTTATAAAAGTATAGCGTACTTCCACAAAATTCTAGTGAGAATACATACCATGCTCCCAAACCCAATATATATAGGTTTGGGTCCTTTTTGAATCCATTGAATGAACTCTTCACGAGGTTGATACTTTGACCCAAGGTTTAGGAAACAATAACCAACAACATCGACTGAGGGGCCCCAATCTGCACATGATAGTCAAATAAAATCAATGCTTTTAAGAAGTTTGTGATGTGTGAAGCATAATATATGTGTTCTGCATCCAAGATAAACAGCATGCATACAGTAAAAGACTTTGTATATGAAATCAAATATAATATTTGTACTGTGAACAAAAAAAATCTACGAGCTTGTGAAGGTAAGAATAATGAACTAAAATATGGGATCAAGTAAAATTAATAGTGTCCTTCTCAAGGGACTATCGAAGAAATGATACTGATGACATTCATTGAACTCTTCACTCTGATGTCCCTCGCGAGAAAAAAATATTAATAGGATATTGAAGAACTTTATTAGACTATCCATTCAGATATTTAGACGCGGAACCACCATTCTGAAGAAATTGCATACACATCTATAGCAACTCATCATAAACTAATAATTGATAAATTAAACATCTATGGTGATTAACTATTTTTTGGGAAAAAATTAAGTAATTAATAATAAATATATATATAGACATATATACGCAAATTTACATATATCATTTGATGTGGTTTGGCCTACAATCTGTTTAGAATCAGAGTAGATGATACGTATTTTGCAAAGAGGACAGAAACATTCACGAAGAGATGCGGATTAGATCTTCATTATGTGAACAGCCACATGTTTGTACTAGTTAACCCCCTGCACCCCTTAAAAAGACATACAGGGTTAAAATCCCAGTTAGGATGCTATTGTGATGTAGCTCAATAATTCAATTTATTTAGGTTTTTTCTTTATTTTTACTTTATATTACTTAAATTTTACTAGTTACCTTTAGCTGTATTACATTACTTATTTATATCATATTATGTGGGGCGATGTCCATATCCACTTAACTTCAACCTGTAGCAACAAGCAATGCACAGAAGCACAGGACACTTAAGTAACACTGGTTACTTGTAACTTAAGATTATATTAGATGATAACAATCCTGACACATAAAAAAGAATATAATAGTTAGGTTCTTAACTTCTCTGGGTTTTGCTAGATAAATCTTTTTATGTTGCTCGAGGAATATGCTAGTTCGGAAGAACCCAATGGTGGCTGCCCTTCTCTTTTTCTCTCCTCTTCTAGTTTTTCCACACCTCAACATTTCCCTTTGGTTGAGTACACGACCTTTGATCACATGTAATGACCTGTTTGGTACTATATTGAAATTTCTGATTTCGTTAAGCTTCCATTAATGGAAGTTCTCTTCCAGAATATTTCTGCATAATATAGTTGTGCTAGATTCTTCATTATCTTCTACTTGTTTGGAGATTATAACATGCTTATGTGTCTGGTTGTGTAAGATTCTATTTACATACCACGAGTTCTCTTCAAGTCTTGTTGAAAACTTAGGGCTGCATCAAGAGGTACCGGAGCTCTGATTAAGTAGTAATTCATCTCACAAAATCTCAACATAATTTTATCTGCGTATCAAGTGCTTAATAAATTCACGAGTATACGACTATTTTCGCTGAGATATTTGATGTCCTAGGTTTAATGGATCATTTTTCTTTTGTTATAGCATCAGAAACTCAGTTGGTGTTAGCTACCCTTCACTTGTAAAATAAATTTTTTTTATTGTTTTCTACCACTTATGGCTCTGCAACACGTTATTTCTCATTCTAGGTTGCTGCCAAATCATTCTTAGGTGTTTGGTTCACTTGTTAGTAGAGTTGGTCTTTCCATGGCTAATAACTCTAACCAAAAATCCTCCAGGAGATTCTTGGCAAGATGCTATCATTTCCAATATGAGGTGATTGACTTAACATGAGCAACTCACCGATCTGTGTGTTGAAAGTGAACACACCTACCCAAAACCAAATCCAAAGTGACAAGAAACCTCACTTTTAAGAGAGTTGATGAGAGTGATTTTGAGAAGTTCCTCAAAATAGAACACAGAGGGGTCAGTGAATAAATGATCCCTCCTGAAGCTGTTGAAGAGATTGGGAACAAGGTATTAAGGTTGGATGTAGGAGAGTTAGAGGGCCGCTTGCAACCCAAAGAGTTCCTTGATGGGGTGGAATGAGTAGATCAAATCTTTGAATGCAAAGGCATGCCCAAGATAAAAGGTCAAGTTTGTAGGTTCCAAAATCACCTGTTTGATGGAAACAAGTCAAGAAGAGTAAGGTTTGCAGTGATAAAGAAAAGATAAGGTCATGGGATTGCATGAAACGGAAACTTCAAGAAAAGTTCCTCCCATCTGACTATTGTCAGATGCTTTTTGAAAAGTTTTACAGCATGCGGCAGAACAAAAAATCCCTGGATGAATATATGGAAGAGTCTATATGCTCCAAGTTCAAAATGATTTAAAGGACTTGTTAGTAAAAGTGTGATTCCTTATACAGTTCCTGCACTCCTCACCCTGAAAAAAGATGGCCCGATAAATGTGCACTAAAAGTAGCATTATCAACAAAAGCACTATCAAGTATGGGTTTCTCATACCAGGCTTAGTGACACGCTTTACATCTAGTGTGGCGTGAAAATCTTTTAAGAGTGGAAATCATTAATTAGGATATGACTAGCAGGGTTGGAGGCAGGAATTTTCACTCGGAGGACCAATTTAGTAATATAAAAATATTTTTTTTAAAAAAATTGTAAGTTATAATATATGTTTCTTTATGATAGGTGCCTTGGTATATATTTTTAATATGATAGAAGATTAAAATAATATTATCTATAAACCAAAAGTATTTCATTACTCATCAAGTGCATAAATGAAAAGAAGAAGGGGCATCCGTCATACGAGTTAGATTTGTGATTTTACTTCTGTCTAAATGTGGGCCTTCAAAGGTAAGGGTGTAAAGATCCCAAATTTGATCTTTATAGGCAATGGAGTGGCCATTTTTTATTATTTCTTTTATGTTTTCAAACTCATTATTCATAGGAAGAAGACAAATTTTAAGACTAAAGAGGTTTCTTTGTGAGTGGCTTGCCACACGCTTTGATTTGGAGCTCATACATGGAAGTTATGGTAGTGGCCTGCCCCAAAGAAATTAATGAGGTTAACTTTCATGTATTAGCTTCATTTTATAAGCATTCTATTAGAAATTTTAGCATCCTGATAGCTCCTATAAATTATTGTCTTAAGAGAGGTTCCTTGCAGTAGACATCAAAGGTACATAAATGTTTTAAACTAGTAAAGACCAAGATGACAAATGCTCGGTGTTAGCGTTTCCAGATTTTGACAAGATTTCATTGCAATGGCTCCCATAGAGGGATAGAAGCCATCTTGAGTTAAGAAGGAAGACATCTTACATTCTTTAGTGAAAAGCTGAATGAGGCACGATTAGGTATTCCACTTACAATGTAAAGTTCTATTCAATTATACAAGCTTAGAAACATTGGAGGCATTACATAATCCATAGGCTCCGTTTGATTACATGGAAATAGCAAGAAAGGAAAGGAAAAGGAAAAAATTTAAACACTTTAGGAGTTTGGATAGCAAGAAAAGGAAAATTTTGAAAGAAAGTAACTTTCCATAAATTTTTCCTATGAAAAACACAGGAAATTATGATTTCTTGAGAAAGCTTTATGAATTTACAATAATGCTCTTTTTTTTTTCTTGTAAAAGTTTCATGCATCCCAAACCATGAAATGGTAATTTCCATAATTTTCTTGAAAAAATTTCACGTCAACTGCATGTTGGGAAGTTTATTTTCTTTTCACTTTCTTTTACTTTCACTTTCCACTATTAGCTTCCATCTAACCAAACGGACCCATAGAGAATTTGTGTTAAACTTTTACAGGTGCACCTACCATGAAAGATAAAGCTCCATGGGGATCCCCTACACCTTTTAGAGGGTGCTAAACAACTGAGAACAGATAAGTCTCAGAGCTGGCTAATAATTATGAGGAGTTCCTCTCTACGGATAAACCTCCTCTCTGGGAGTTCCTCCCTACGGATAAACTTAGATTGAGGACACCTGGAGGAGTTCCTCTCTACGGGTAAGCCTCTTTCTCTGCGGGAGTTTCTCTCTACGAATAAACTCGGAGCACTGACACCTTTGGGGAGCTCCTCGCTACAGATAAACCCCGGAGAAGTGTTCAACTCCGATTACCCCACCTAGGTAGAGTAATCATGGGATGGATCCCACGATCAGTGTGGGGCATGACTTCGCAGAGTTGGTCCTCAAATGGGATACTAAGGGTATTGGCTTGGTGGCTGAGTGCTAGAGGGAAGTTGAGGGACGCCCTTTGCGGAGCTGAGCGTGGGCCGCCTCTCAACCAGCCACAAGGGCAGGAAGAGAAGGTGATCTTTTGAGAGTCAGTCAATTGGGCAAATGGCCTTCATGTAATCGCTTGGACTAGTAATCTTTACCCAACAATGTAGTATAAAAAGAGTGAATGAGTTGAAGAACAGTAGTTGGAAAAATCAAGAGAGTTAAGACCAAGTCTGCTGACTCTTTAGAGATAACCAAGAGCTTAACCCCACCACCTCTTCCTCGCTCCTTCGCAGGAGGACCCATTGTGACAGCTCAGTACTCCATTTAGGCCTCTATTTCTCAGTACTCTCATTGTTATTAAAGCGATTCCTCATATCATAGAACTTGACATCTACACTAGGCAGTTTCTTTTCTTTAGGAGAACACATTTAATAAGCCATAACGCTGGGATGTTCATCAAACTTGTAATCATAAGGAAGATGATTGTCTCATTTGATTCCTTAAGGAACCAATATGCAAGTGATACATATGTTTGTCCAATTTGAGAGTCTTGGGTTCAGCTTGGTCCTAATTTCATTGTATCCTATGTGATATACAGCGGATTTGTTCTATTGTACCTGTCTATTTATTCAAGAGGGTTCTAATCTATTCGTGGGATTCTCATTCATGAATTAATAGCGGTGGCACTTTGGACTACCAAAATCATTGCTCTTGTAAATTAGAAGGTAATTTTGAGTTGAAATGTTCTTTCTATAATATGTGGTCACATTCGTCAAGCAATTAAGAGTCAATCACGAAACACTAGTTTATACAGTCCTTTGCCAGAAACTAGTAGACCTTAGGAGGATGTCAGCACTGACTTTGTATTAGGATTTCCTAAGATTGCTAGGAAGGTAGATTCAGCATATGTGGTTGTAGATAGGTTTTCTAAGATGGATTATCTCTCCCTATCAAAAGACGTCCAATGTGTCACATATAGTTAACTTGTTTTTTATGGAGGTAATACGATTTCATGGTATACCTAGGCCATATACTACTGATAGACACACCAAATTTTTGAGTCAGTTCTAGATAACCTTATGGAGAAGGCATGGAATAATCCTTCTCTCTAGTAGCTATCACTCCCATAAAACTGCACAAACAAAGATAATTGATCATAACTTACGTAATTTGTTGAGATGTTTAACTCGCAAGCGAGCACATCATTAGGACTTATGGTTATCAAAATCACAAACTGGATTGTAGGACCAGAAGATCCAAACTTGTAAAATCCCTTCAGATCGCATGAAAAATCGCAAAGTAGTAGGACCATGGTAGGATTATCATCATTCAGGATTAGATTAGTTCATGTATACAAACAATCCAGCAATTTGTTCTCTTTTTTATACTGCTTGGAAATATTCGTAAAGTGGACTGATTTTGAACTTTTTAACAAAAATGTTGATTGTTGGGGCATATGTAATTCAGTAATTGGTACTTGGTAGATTGTGTTTAAAGATTTTTTTTTATTCACTTCATTAAAAAGTAATTTTGGAATTATAAAACACACATTTCCTAAGAAAAAATGAGAATAGAAAGATCTAAACCTTGATTTTCCCATGTACAACCTTAATGAGAATAGAAAGAACTAAACCTTGATTTTCCCACGTACAACCTTATTTGTAAATTGCACGGAGTTAGGGTTCTACCTTCTTATATTATCAAATTTACTTTTGTGAACTTGTGCATAAATGCATACTCCATATGTTTGTAAATGTTCTTTATGTGTTTAAAGACTTGTCATTTATCTATTCTAAGAGTTCTTTACTCATAGTTTTTGTGTTTTTTCCTCATTTTTGTAGGGATCAAATACTGCGATCTGATCTTATGGACCCCCTAATTGATCCAATATAAGCAGAATTTAATTTTACCATAAGATGAATCTGCTTATAACAAGTTGTTAAATGGAACAAATGGAAAATCCTCAATTTAAATAATATATGTCCATCCAATACCTGATCTTCCGGATCATTCCTCTGTTCCTTAACATGGATGATGTAATGCGAAGGCTGACCATATTATTCAGTATTCAAGGAATGTTCAATGATATGTGCTTGAGATCTGTGAGTTACCAATCCCAGGTACAAAGATAATGCATTTTATCATCAAAGGAGGCAGACATTCTCAGCTGGAGATTAGGGTCTCTTTTATTTTAAGCGTGATCTTTTCATGTTCTACTGAGACCAACCCAAGCCTACAGAGGTTGCTCATCTACTTTTTTACAGATGTTACTAAGCAAAACAGGGAGTATATTAAGGATAATGTCAATATCAAGACTTCACAGACACATCAAGGCACATGTTGGAGGGACCTAGTTCATTGGAGAGACCAGCCATTAACAGATTGTTCATGGATTGATGAAACCGAGTTAAGTCAATGTCGGGAGAAAGCTGAATTGGCTAGCCAGGGAAAAGCATTTAATTGTCATCACATCGGTGTTGCTGAAGAACAGAAAGTGGGCTATATTTGTGGCAAATGAAAATATTGAAGGCAAGTTGCCTATCTTAATTTGGGGATACGTCAATAGGTAAGGAAAGTAATTGAAGGGTGTTTTTGGGTTGGTGAACATCTGTAAACTTCAAAGGAGTGTTTCATACGAGGTACAGGGGTGATTAATGTTTGATGTCCCTGCATCTTTCATTTAATTTCGCAAGGAGGACGGGCAATGAAAAATGGTTACAGTTAATTACTGAACTGTTTATTAGTTCCATATATAACAACAGTCTTGCCAAAGACCAATAGGTCCAGCGGCATAAAGGCTCTGGCTTCCCAAAGGGAGGTCCAGGGTTCGAGCCTTAGTGGAGGCGGTGTGCGTGTGTGGTTCTACTTACCTGATCAAATATATATATATATATATATAACAACAGTCTTTAAGAATGCAAATTAAAGATCTCTTTTACATAAAAATTTCTTAGAGCCAATTACATAATGCAACAAAACTAAACCAGTACTAATTATACTATCCATACATGGTGTAGTCCCTATCAGCAAACTGGAATTGTTTTCCATAATTCTGAAAAGAAGTTAGTTTAATTGCAGGTTTTTTCAACTCCAGGACAACTTTAAAATATATTATTCGGCTAGTAATGACTAATATGAAACTCCAACTACATAACCAGTGTAGGAGAATCAACATGAATGAAAAAGCATTAATTTTCACTAAAAAAATATAGAGGAGAACAACCTCCCTTAAGAGCCAAATGAAAAGAGCCAGTAAGTATAAACGATTGTTCTACATGGAAAACTGACTATAAAAACAGCCAAAAAATATAGAGAAGAAATAACCTTCCTTAACACCCCCCCCCCCCCCCCCCCCAGGGGGACCACCTCTCTATCACAGCTAGATTTGAACCATAGAGTGCAAGAGTCATCAATTAGAGATTGGGCTTTGCCAATTTAAAAATAGCTTTTTCACCCTCTTTTGTGTCTAGTTTTGCATATAAATCATTTAACTCGTTTTGTTTAGCTTTACTCACTATCTTCTTAGCTTCACTTTTTAATCTCTTATATTTCTTCTCTTGTTGCTTAATTTTTGCCATTCTTTGAAACTTTTTCCTTTTTATTGTAGTGTTTGTTGCATTTCATCATTCCAGCACCATCAATACACATTTGTGCATATTGATGCCAAAAAAAATAATTTCAAAAATAATGCCTGTAACAAACTACAAAGGTATTAAATGACATTATAGGATATTCATGGATTATAGAATTAAGGAAAAATGAAATGGATAGATCTAAATCCCATAACCAATACATGAATAATCTCTGCTCCATTTATGAAATAGACCATTCTTACCACTTGGCTTTGGCACAACATGAGGACTCCACATATATCCTGTTGGCAAATGAGATATTGATCCATTGTACGTACTGAAGTATGCAATAGGAGCAAGCTTCAACTTCCTCTTTCTGAAGTCATTGATATAGCTTCTTATGCCCCACCATATCAGTAAATCCACAATTATATAAGAAAGCTGGATCCAGAAAGGAAAGATCATGGAACAAATTTGTTGGTGAGATTTCATTCAAAAGTCATTAATTGAAAAATGAAATAAAGATCAAATAGGTAAACAGCCAGGAACATACCCAATAACCAGCACTTTGAGGTACGCGTGCCAATGGGTGAGGAAATTCATATGTCGGCCTGCCTATTGAAAACGGATGTAAGAGGCATATCTTAAAATATATATATATATATATACACATAAAGTCACAAATTAACTTAAATCATTAGATTAACAAAACATTGCTTCAAACTCTATGACATATGAAAATACCATGTGTCTGTTCAGTAACTACGTTCATGTTGGCTAAAATGCCAATACCGCATCTGGGGAACATTGAATATTCTGGAGGGTGTGTAAGAATAATTTCTCCCCTTTTGGGAGTTGTGGGCGTGAGGGGTTGGGTGGAGTGAGTTTCCCTTTTTTTTCTTTTTCTTTTTTCCTGTTTTTGTTTATTTTTTGTTTGTGTGGCCAAAATGTCAAACAGGTGCACCCAAGACATCTTATTAAAGTGCAGTCAAAAGCATTTCAATATGAGGCATGCTTTCTCACCCCCAAACTGATCCACAATTGGGAGGAAACCCTGGTTCAAATTGCACGATTAAAACTTTTGAAGAAGAGTACTTGATATCCATTTTTCTCTCTTTCTGCTGTTTCTTTCTTTTTCTCTTCTTTCTTTCCTCTTCTACATCATGTTTTTATTATATTTAAAAAGAATATGGAACAAAAGTTTCCCTAGGTAACAAAGTGTGCATTGCATATCAAGCACATAGTAATTTATTTCTTTCGGAAGGTAAGCACATAGTAATTTAGAAAGTAATAATAAGGTCAATATTTATTTAAAAAGTGCAAGTCATCCGAACCATAACATAGGAAGACTAAAATTTCTTTAAAATAAGGCAGAAAGGACCTTTTTAATATTACAACAAAAATCAAGTGAAAATAGTAAAAAATTGAAATTCTGTTTATTCCAAGAAATAAAGAGTCCAGCTTAACATGCATGGACAATTTTAATTAAGACTCACGTCCAAGGCATTGTGAAGAAGATGTGAAGGGGTACACCCAGAGCTTCAGCAACATGTGCATGACCTGCAAGCAAGAAGGACATTTTAAAATTTTGAAGTTCATTACTCAGAACTATATTTGAAATGAAAATTTGACTGCAATATTATACACCGACAGTTAATAAGCTTCATTAATGGTTAGTAAGCAGGTCCCAATTCGAATATCACCGCCTAGGTTGTTTAAAATTTCTTGGACAACATTGCTAAAGGAACTCTATTACCAGAACTCTTGACAAATGGAGGCGCAACCTGTCGAATGTTGTTAATATTTTATGCTATAGCACTAACTTCCAATGTAGCAATCTTTGTTTTCTTCTTCATAATTGCACGCATAGAAACACCAATCATGATATCATCTTATAAATCACCATTAGGAAACCGGACTACAAAAAAGCAACAGAAGCGGTAGACAAAAAGCAATATTTTTCCACTTTGATTCATAAAGCTGCATCCTTCAGTTTGAAACTCACTCTCCTTCATTCCAAACATGCTCAATTTTACTTCCCAAGAAGCTAAACCCTTCTTTTGGCAACCTTTAATTAATATTCTGTGCTCTTCCAAGGGGCAAATTCTTCATTTTTTTAAACAGAAAAATTTAGCCACGGCCATGATCAACCTTGCTATCATGCCTTAATTAAGTTTTTATAATATTATCTAGAACTCTTATTAGGAGAGTGATGAATTGTTAAAAGTTGCATTTCTGCAACCAGAATTATTCTACAGGTAATACTTGGAAGCAATCCAACTGCTATAGGATCTACTATCAAAACATCAATAATATAAGTTAATCTACTGTAGCAAAGAAATTGAAGGAAACAAACTTTTTTTGGCTTGTGGGGGTGTGGTAACTCACCATAAGCAGGAGGGTTCGCAATAATGGCCTGAGCTCTAAAAGGCACTCCAGTTTCCATATCTGGTTCTGTGCATGCTGGAAGGAGAGATTCAATAATGGCCTTTAGTTGCTTTCTTTGTATGGATATTTCTCCCGGTGAAGATGGAATGAAACCTTTATTTCTGGCCATATCTAAAATATCAGGGGGAAAAAAAAGCACTTCAGTAATGTTGACAAAATATATTAATATATATATATATATATATATTTATCACAAAATGAATTCTGCAACAGGTTTCTAAAGGCCACATAAGATTTCTAGTAGATCCAGGTAAAAGAAAGAGGAGGGGTCTAGAAAGCAATCTATTGACAAAGTAACCGAAAGATCAAATTATGCTCACACAAAAATGTAAAAGAATTTGCATGTCAAGGACCTCTTACATCCTGCCAAAACTCGAGGGTCACCGCCCAAAGGGTAAAAGTCTATACCAGCTGCCTTTACAAAAGTACGGAAGTTAGCATGAGTTGCCAATCTAACATGATGACCAAACTCCTGCAGATGCATAAATCAGTTTCACAACAAAATAGAAAAGAGAAATTTAACTAAGAAGTGAATACAATAGTCTGTTTCTCCCATCAAATAAGAACGCATATGTATTGACAAGAGGACCTAATCTTAAACTGTAATGTATAATAACAATAGCTATTTTATCAATATTTCAGATTAACGACAAAGCTGTCTATTGTGACTTAAAACCTACCAATCTTTCCGTGAGCCTTGAATTCAACAAAAAGTAAGTGCAGAAAATATCAATACAAGATTAACAGTTGAACAACTAAGCCTAAGATGCACGGCCCAGACTCCTACGGGAGGTAGCAGTAGGGAATTTTCCGTAATGGGCGAAAGCCTGACGAAGCAATGCCGCGTGGAGGTAGAAGACCCACTGGTCATGAACTTCTTTTCCCGAAGAAGAAGCAATGATGGTATCTGGGGAACAAGCATCGGCTCACTCCCCCCGAAATTATTTACCTAATGGTTCCTGCTTCCTACCCATAGTCTCATCCGTTGATTCTTCAACATCAGTCGATTTAGGATTGTATGCCCTAAAAATCAATTCAGTGTAGACATTTGACATGATGATTATTAATTTTTTAACAGATTTTTTTTTATTCATTAATTTAAAACATAATTCCATACATGCAGTATATATATTATAAGTGTGCAAGTTTTAAATTCCATACAAGTGTGCATGTCCACAAGTTACATTATAAATAGTTCATGTATAGAGAGATCCTAGTTCATCGGTTTATTGCAACTTGAAATGTTTGCAGTCGGTGATGAAGTTGGATACTTCTTCTACAATATTGTAATACACATGACTTCTATAAGACAGAGTGTTGTCTCGAGAGGGTGATTTATCTCAATTATCTGAGTGGAATCGGTAATAACAACACATCATCGAAATTACTGTCACGTATTCTGATATGCTCTCTTATATTAAATGCAATTAGCTTAGCTCTTAATACGGACTCAGTTTTCAGTATTAATTGCTCTGGTTTACCAGCGTCTGAAACTTATGTTGGGTCAATACCATGGTATTTTAGGTAACTAGGATTGGACACATGGGAACAAATACTTGAGATGCAATTCGACACTATATGAGAGTTAAATATCATTTTGAGTTGATTTGATTGAATTAATGACTAAACTAGCAGCCACATTCAAGTTTTTACTGCTAAAATGGATTTTAAATACCATATAAATAATTATTTGTTTTCAAAAATTATATTGTGAAAAGAATTTTGTTCAATGATCATAAGATTTAAATTATTTGTACTAATTATCATGGTATTAATTAATAAGTCATACTATGAAACTTTGACAGAGTGATTGAACAAAATATTAAGCAGGAATCTGAAGTGTTGGAAAATCAATTTGAATTTATGCCTGAGAGGACAATAATAGAAGCTATTTACTTATTGATGAGGTTAATGAAAAGAAATAGAGAGAAGAAAAAAGATTTTGATATGGTTTTGTTGATTACGAAAAAGCATATTATGGGGTATCAAGAGATCTATTGTGGAGTGTTTCAGAAAGAAAATGAGCCACGAAAAAGATATATTGACATGACAAAGGATATGTATGATGGAAGTGTGACTATAGTTAGAATGACAAAGAAATAAATAATTTTTCAATTATCGTAGGCTTACATCAAGATTCAGTTTTAAGTCCATATCTTTTGTATTGTTATGGATGAACGAGATACATTTAGAATGAGATTCCATCATTTATGTTATTTGCTGATGATATTATTTTAATTGATGAAACTAGAGAGGGTGTAAGTGCTAAATTGGAGGTTTGGATGGGAACTTTACAGTTAAAAGGATTTAAGGTAAGTAGGAATAATATTGAAAATATGGAGTGTTATTTAGTAAATCTAAAAATACAAATAGGGATGTATTGAAGATTGAAGATTGAGGATCAAGAGATAGCAACAAATTGAACATTTGCGCTATTTAGGCTCAAATATTCACAATGATTGAGAAATTGGAGATGATGTTAATCATCGAATCAAGACAAGATGGTTTAAATGGAGGAGTGCATTTGGAATATCGTGTGATCGGCATATCTCAAGACTGAAAGAAAAGTTCTATAAAACAGCTATTAGACTAGTCATTCTTATGGGACAGAATGTTGAGCAGCTAAGAAATAATATAGGTATAAAAGTGAGTGGCAAAAATGCAAATGTTGGCATGGAAGTGCCTCCAGACAAGGAAAGATAAAATTAGAAATTAACGCGTTCATTAGATAGTTGAAGTAGAACCCATTTGAGATCAAATGAGAGAATAGATTAAGATGGTTACACATATATAAAGAAGACCACTAAGTGGACCAGTTATGAAGAATGACATGGTCCAAATTGAGAGTAATGATAGGAGAAGGGGAAGACCAAAATTAATACAGGTAGAGTTAGTGAGGAAATATATGATAACATGTGGTTTGACTAAGGCTATGACCTTAGATAGAGTAAAATAGAAAAATAGGATTCATGTAGTCAAGCGCAAGTAATTAAAAAAAGGCTTTGTGGAGTTGAGTAAGTCATAAGATTTAAATTGGGTGCTCAAGGAATATAAATGTAATTATACCATGGGTGTCGTATTTAATGTCCCATGGGCTACTTAAGAATATTTGATAATGGAGGGTCTTATTTGTATATAGTTGGTGTTCCTTAATCCTGAGCGATTACAAAAATATAGTGGTTATTTCTATACTGAATTGGATTAGGAAAAAGTTAGAATTAACTAAAAAAATCCAAGTCCAATGGGAGCGGGGATTAGGAATCTCTATTGATCCCCACCTTTAACCCATATAGCATTCTGTATTTCTGTGTAAAGAGATTGAATAAAATTTCTTTTACCTATCATGGATTGAATAGAATTTCTTTTACCTATCATTCTCTCAAGCACATTAGAGAGAAGTTTGCAAGATTTCTCAAGATCTTGTTCCCACCAACTAGAAGAACAATCCTTCAATGCTCGAGTCATAGAGGTCTTGAGACATAGAGGTGAAGAGTTGTTTCAGAATTGAAAAAGAAAATCTTAGAGTATTCTCGTAAGGTAAACGAACAACTGAATTGTTTGAAGGTACATTCTACATCCTTGAATGACTAAATTGATGAAAAATCACATGGTTTGGGTCTAGAAATTATTTTTCAAAATTGCTTCAGTTCTAACAACACAACCAAGGCATTACCCCTAAGAAAAAAGAAAAAAGTAAATGTCATGAAGGTTTCCAAGAAATAATAAATATATAAATGCATGAAGAACTGAATGAGAAAAGGCTCCAAGAATATTAAATCTCGATTAATTTAAGATATCATACTCTCTGCCCAACCTGCTTTCAACCTGAAAATTACAAGTTCGGCCTCTGCCATATATATAGTCAAGACTCCTGTAGGCCTTAACTATTATAGGCCTTCAGAGGGTGCTGAAACCTTCTTTCAAGGAATTACATCCCAAGGTCGCTTTGTTGGGGCTAAGCCCTTGGTTGTCAAGGGTATTTTTTATCATTTAAGAAACAAGCACTCTGACCAAATTTTGGATTTTTTCGGTCTGAACAGGAGCAACATGATCAAAAAATGGATATTCTGCTAAGTTAAATTTTTAACTGTCTAAAAGAAGGGCAGAAAATTTGTTTATTTGACTTGTAATTGAACAAACCAGTTTTGACAAAATATCAATCCAATTATAGAAGTTCAGTGATTAAACCAAAAGAACAACCAGATAAAATTTGGAAAACCACAACAAATCAGGCTCTAGCAATTTGTTTTTAAGAGGCCAAAAATGTAAGGTGTAGATCACCATCATTCAATCCCTTAAAATACCATTAGGACAGTCCTGAGAATAACTGTTTAAGGGATTTTAATACCTTTAGAGGAAATAAAAACTTCAAACATATTGAATAATTTGCTTGAAATTTTGCCTTGTAACAAAAACCCGTAATAGTCATTACCAACAAAGGTGCATGTAGGCCAAGTCTTGAGGCATGAATATAGTGCTTGAAAGAGCCGTGAAGACTGCTGCACTGACAATAGGGATTTGGGCCTTGAGGGCATGAATTGTCCCTTGGAGCTTAATGAATTTCATTACATAGACAATCCCCCACCAAAATTCTGGGTAACAATGACTCACCACAAATAACAAAAGGAAGATTGTGTTGTACATACTTAATACTTCAAAAAAGAAATGCTTTCTGAGTATGAAAATTTTGTAATAATATTTCATACTATCAACAAATAACCGTGCCCATATGCAGAGAGGATTAGATGACAATACAGCAAGCACACTTCCTTTTGAAGTATAAGATAAAGGTTAGGAACAAAATAACAGCTCCATTAGCATATTCATAGCAGCAATATATGATTAGTTAAACAACCACTTCCCTCAAAAGGTTAGGCTATTTTAAAATATGGGTCAAACAATATGTATCAAGCTCTCATACCCTCTTGCGCTGAAATAGTGCAAACAAACAGGTAGAATGGAGGAACAAATGCAAACGATAGACTTAAATCCAAGCTATTATGTGGATTCTGGTACGTGTAATGTTTGCAAGAGTGTGACTGAATGTCAGAGCTACCTGAACCCAAAATCCCATAACACAAGGACTTGATAACATGAAATGTGTCCAAAGGTTGGACAAGATTACACAGACACGTCATGTAAATTTGAATTATATGTTATATAATATAATCATGCATATTAAATTATATGTTATATAATATTGTAAAGTATGATATTATTGTTATTTAAGGATATACTTCTTTAGAGTTTAAATTAACAGGGATTTGAAGAAAAAGAAGAGAGTTTAGGTTTGTGCGAATGTGATTCTAAGGCTAGAGAAGAAGAAAGAGATTAAGGAATAGAATCTGATGGTTGTAGGGTTTCTACACCACCTCTCCTGCATATCTTGTAAATTACAGCAATGCCCCCTTAACAACTAAACACTATTACAGTAATGCCAAACTAAGCCAAACTCTCTAACAAGAATGATTTCCATTATATCTCAACGTGTTAAATGGGAAATGGTTCTCTACTACCAAATTTGAGTTTTCTCTTCTCCTCCCATCATCACATGTAGATGGTCAACATGTCAGATTTGGGTTCGTGTGTCTGACACTTATCAAACCCATTCAAGTGTAGCATCTGTAACGTCAAGTCAACATGGTAAACTTGATGGGAACAGGAGAGTTCATGTATTATAGAAAATCTACTAGAATCGAAGCTCTGATACAAAGTTAGACAACCACTTGCCCCAAAGCTTAAACTATTAGGAGTTGGTTATCACATGTGATTATATTGAAGTGAAACAATACCCAAGAACAATAAGAAAGATGAAGACAATAATGACAATTGAGTAAAAGTATAATTGTAAATAAGCATTCAGGTAAACCAGTGATTTATAGCAAACATGCCTGAAGTCTCTTTGCCATAGCCAAAAAAGGCTGAACATCTCCTCTTGTTCCAACGACAAGCATTGCAATTTTCAGAGTTGGAATTGATTTGTTGAGCTCAGTGGTAATATAATCAATATTAGTAGGTGCCCCTTCAATGGAGTGAAATTCTAACAGTTCTGAAGTTACAGGTGCACCCTTCGCTAGATCAACCTCCACTGTCCCATCATTTTGGATCTTTACTAGGTTCACAATGAGGTTTTTCTGAGAATGAAAAATATATATATATATATCAGTGAGACAGTGACAACATATATAATATGTGAAGTACATAGAACGTCTGAAAGGAAACAAAAGGATAAGCCTATGTGATAACTTTCTTAAGAAAGTGCCTCAGAGAAAGACTGGCTTGAACAAAATTACACAATGGAACATATCATATAAAACACTTCACAGATCTTCAGTTAGACAATAAAGTTAAATATCTAGTAAATGGGGTTTCAGCTTTTACAATAAGTAATAATGTCAATTAAGGTTTCCATGCTATTATTCTTGTCTTGGCACCAGACACTGAAGTTGTATAGAATATCATACTGCTGAGATTAGGTAAACCCCACAAACCAATAAAGAGAGAGGGCATATGACAACACATATACCAAGAAGAAATCACTGAACAAATCATGCAACTAAACAAATAAATCAATGACAGATATGCATGTGCATCACATATGATATATATGCGTATATGTCTTATTTTGCAAAGTAAGACAAGTTCTAATATATAGGCAGGTAGAAGTGTTCAAACCCATAGTTAAATGCATGTGATTCTGATATTCACCTTTTCACGCTCGGTTAGTCTATCCAATATTAGGTCATGTCTTGAACTCTCTCTCTTCTCATTCATGGACCTAGAAAATCCAATCTCATGGCTTTCGATAAAGAGATTTCTGTGAGAGCCCGCAGGAGCAGTGACGCAATGGTCCAAGCCTTCAAGAATAAAAATGGATAATATTAGTGAACATATCAATTCAACATTACACCGAAAAAGAAAACAATTCTAAACCACCTACCACTAGTTCAAGATGGCAGATGCAAAACTTAAGTTGAATGTCCAGATCTAAATTTGTGTCCTCAAAACAAGATGGGCAATATGGTTCATAAACTAGCATTTAGAGACTATAATCAGAAAGCAAGTTACCTTTTACTTAACAAATAAATTCATAAATAATATTTGAGCCTCTAAGATATATGAAAACATGATGACACTGTAAATAAGTAACTAGTGGGGAATTTTATACTGAAAAAACTACTTTGTCAGCCAGTAGAATGCTGCATGGCAGTTGAAAAGTTATTCCCTGATATGATAAAATGAGAAAGACTCTAGAAAATGACAATGATGACGACAGAGAATAACAGAAATTAGTATAAAAACTACTGTATTGCTTTGGTGGAATGGACAGATTCCTCAAATATGGCTTAATAAACAATATGGATAAAAAAGGTGGGATGCTGTAGGTGAGTGATGGACGAGAGAAGATTTATTTATTTATGTTTTTTTTTTTTTTTTTGGTCTTTGGCTAAATCAAGAGTTAATTCAGGGCTCTTTATGATGCCAAGGTATTAAAAGAGAAGATTTTCAAAGAACTTTAAAGCTTCCAACTTTTTTTTTTCTCTCTCTCTCGTGCAGGTTAATAGGAAAGGTTTCAAAATACTTCCAAATAATTCTAATGATCTTTATTCAAAAAGAAACAAATTTGTTCACAAATTAAATTTTAAGCTCTCAACAAAAAATCCTGTATGAAATGAAGATAATCATATCCTGTTATAACATCTCTGATCATTTCCTACCATCTAGCAGGAGCAATTAATACCAACAAGCGTATGATGAATAACAGTCCCACCCACTCATTGATGTAAACTTGCTTAAATTTTGATAAAATATGTTTGCTTCCTGAAATTTCAAAATTAGACTGAAACTAAGTTGCAAAGTTCCCTACTTTAACGGAATATGTTTGGCTTGAATATTTAGAATACATTGAGGTTCACCAGAATCACAACTATTTAACAGCCTAGCATTAGACAATGCCATCAATAGTTGATATCCCATCAATTGTCAATAATCCTCCAATGCCCTATATTCAAACCTGGGTGCACATATGGTGTGGTATTTCAAGGATTACCTACCAAGTCCTTGCAGGACCAAAAGATCAACAAGTAAATGCTGCAGTAATATAAATGTATTCCAATTGTTTCTTTACCGCATGCACTTTCACAGCAGAGAAACACATTTTGCATGCAGCATGAAATAGACCAGATAAACTTAGGTATCAAACCCAAATGTGAGCCATGACTATATTGAATATGCCCTAAATATAGGGCATGCTGGTTTATTTTCATACATTTCTATGCCATTATAAGCAAGAGAATGTCTACCAAGGTTACATATGAGATAGGTTACTTATGAGATTTGAATATAGGCACGGCACAAAGGGGCAAATGAGATTATCCTATAGTTTAAAATTAATTATGTTGATTCATGCTCCATTTGTTTATGAGCATCCCTTCTCCCATAGTCCCATGTATTCATAATTTCCTTTCCACTTACCATGTTTAGTGACGGAAGTGACAAAGTGAGTGAAAACAGTACTGCTTTAATTGGTCCTCTCTTACCATTGAAGTTCTTAGCGAAGACAGATTGTTCTTTTCAAACAAAAATTATTTGTAGCTCATATTTTCCCATACGGTATTATCTTATTTCTTGAGAGACAACTTGAGTATCTTATCTGAGAAAAGAAGATAAAGAAGAAGGAAACACACCTCAAGTATACATATAATATAACCATAGTCCATTAACCTAGCTTATCCCTTTTATGAGAACAGTATCATTTCTAATGGTGATTGTGAGACAAATGAAAATATTGTCCAATGTGATAAAGTTCAACCTCAACAAACAATGAAGTCCTTGACAAATCAAATGTGAGAAAAAATTCAATTACATGGAGATTATAACAGCATGCCTCTTGATCCATAGACAGCTAGGCATTAGTGAATGTTGGACCTACAACCAATATCACTAACTTATTTCCTTTGTATACTCTTGTTCAACCTCAACAAACAATGAAGTCCTTGACAAATCAATTGTGAGAAAAAATTCAATTACATGGAGATTATAACAGCATGCCTCTTGATCCATAGACAGCTAGACGTTAGTGAATGTTGGACCTACAACCGATATCACTAACTTATTTCCTTTGTATACTCTTGGTGGAATTGAAATCCCATAATCTATATCAGCAGATAACAGAATTGCCAAAATTGGCTACAGAGAAAATGCATTTAGGAAATATTTTTAAGGACGAGTATTGCAGAAGTTCTATTAAGAAAAGGATATGTAAGAGATGCTCCAACTCTTGGTTAACAACCTATAGACTTAAGGTGTATTGGGTGGCATTAATACAATATCCAAACTGTTATGCAACAAATTGGAGGTAGCTGCTGTCTTTTGGACAGAGTAATGCTCGTGGATTTTATGGAGTAGGGCAATAGTGCTTTTTTTTTTTAATATCTGGATGCATTCCCACCCCAAACTCCTTCCAGCAATTATTTTGTTCAACAAAATTCTCTAAATGAATAACTCATAGATATAGTCAGTTTCTGCGTGTATCAAGTAAATCTTTTAAATTTGTAGTTATTGTCGTCGTTATACTTATTTCTCTAAAAAAAATTGTTTTCCTAACACAAGACTCTTCGTTACCAAGGGGGAGGCCCGACTAAAAAATACTAGATATTCCAGCAAGTATATATTATTTGCAGAGATGGGATTTGTACAATGGAATTGAATACATGATAGATAAAAGGTGGTTCAGTCCTCAAAGTAATAATTGAATGCTTTCAAAATTTAGGCAGCATATAATGCACCTAAAATAACCTGAATTCGAGCATTGAAAAAAGAAGGCAGAGCAGTAGACAACGGAGCATGTAACTGGAATGATCTATGTTTCGTTGTCACATGATGAGTGACTCAACTACTTCGGCTTCCTTTTTGACTGCTAAGTGTTAAAGCAACCAATTCTGGTATAGGCACACCCCAAGATTTACTGAAAACCTGTAATTGAATCCTACATCCATTCAGACAATATGAATCTTTAACCAAGGTCCAAAACTCCTCCGTATTGTATGACAGAAGTTAAGCAGCTTTAATTTTTTTGTGATATTAAGTGAGGCAACTCTACTGCAGCATTAGGAGAGCAAAATTTTCAGGGTGAATTTAATACAAAAAAAAAAAAACACTTCTAACTATTTCGGGTGTCAAACTTAATTTTAGGTCTCTGGGTTCTAATGACAACAAAAGAATCTAAAAAATATATATTGTCAAGCACTAACCCCTCCAAGAATTCGATTGAGAAGGACTGGCGGGTGACTCTTTCGCTTGGGAAATCTCTAGAACTGATGAATGCCGTAACGAATTCATCCTTTGAGAGCTCGCCCCATGTGTAGAACCCACATCCAACTGATCATCCGAAGACTTAGTTTCCATTGACAATGAACTTGTCCCCTGATTGTCTGCCCCATGAAAAGAACCAGCATCAAACTGTTGATCTGCGGACTTAGTTTCCAATTCAAATGAACTTGTATTCTGACCCTCAGCCCGTTCAAAAACACCGGCATTAAATTGTTTGTCTACAGACTTCCTTGCCAATTCTGTTGACGCATCAACACCAAGAGTCTTACCAGAACCATTCTGCACCTCCTGGCTAGTTTTATCTCCCTTTTCTAAATCTTTCCGCGAGTTAACAATCCCATTCCTATCCATTTTCATCTGATGGGTCTCAAAACAATTGAAACCCACCAGAGTTATAATTCCAAAACCTTTCAGTAACAATTCTTAATGTCCAAATTCACGAATTCATCAACAAAAAAGCTGCCCAAGCAAACAAATTCAAGACAATCATAAGCCCCCAACATTTCAAAACCCTCCCAAAACAGTTCTTAAGATCCAAATATACCCAGAGTGAAACCGAACAAGCCAAATAACTGAAAACAAACAGAACCCTCAGGCAAATACCCTTCAAGTACAAACAGACCCCTCAGGCTAATACCCTTCAAGCACAGTAATTGACCTCCAGCTTCTCCTATTAGGCAATGATTAGAGCTGAAAAGGAGAAAACAGGACATGAAGTAGATAGATATGAAAGCCATTAATATATATATACACACACATATATTTGAGCTGTACTTTATGTATATACCAACCAAGCAACAAACCCACCAGTCAAAACCACGCGTAGAACGTTTGTTGAGGCCAACTTTGAAGAAAGTATAACCAGGTTCCAGTCCCAAAATTCGGATGGGTTCACGCTTTACTCGCCAACTTGAATCGAAACAGAAAGAAAGTGCACGCTTAACAACATAACCACGATAGATACAGAAACTATATCTACATATGACCAGAGAAAATGACAGCGAACAATTATTAATCCCTAACAGTTAATTCAAGAAACGCAATACAAATTACCAGCTACCAATAAGTAGACTTCAGAAAAAGACTGGTTTGTGTTTATAAGTTTGATTTGAAAAACAAAGAATTATTATTTATTCTTGGTATGTAAAAAGAATCAATATGGGCTAAATATAAACACTAGACTAACCTTTGAAATTTTGTTTGTTTCGTGGGAAAGTACTGACGATACACAGTTGGAGGTTGTCTTGGTACAGGAAGTTTCCGTCTTTGTTGGGTTTCGAAGAAACATGTGAGTGAGATACCTAAGAGCGAAACATGTGAGTGAGATACCTAGGAGCGATAAAGAATGACTACTGGTGTAAACTACGGATTTTTACAGAACATTTTCCATCTAAAAAATTAGAGAAAGAAAGATCGAAAAGAGAGAGAAGATGTGAAACTTTTTGCAGAGCGAGAAAGGCTCGAGACATGAGAGAGAAAATTATATACAAACATACATACATACATACATATGTGCATGTACAATTTTTATATCTATTTCGATTAGTTGAGGGATAAGGAGAGAAAAGAAAGGAGAGGATAGGGGATATTGTGTTTGGGTGAATATTTTTAAAAGAAAAGAAAGGATAAGGAGGGATAAGGAGGGATAGCAATCCTTCCTTATCCCTCAATTGCAATCCTCCCAAAAATGAGAAGATTGGGAGGGAAAGGATTGAAACTTAAGTATAAGTTTTATAATACCAAAATTGACCTCAATATTTTAACACATAAAATTCTTATACTCTTCCATAAACTTAAGTAAAAGGGTATGTTAGTAATTTGATTGTTATCCTTTCTTTTCTTTTCTCTATCCAAACAAAATTACTATCTTTTCCTTTCTTTTCTCTCCTGTTTATCCAAACATAAATAGAGGTTATTGCTATCCTCTCATCTCCTCTCCTTTCTCTCATAACTAATGTTATCCTCTCCTTTCTTTTCTCCCCACTTTATCCAAACGGACCCTTAAGAGCTAAGACTTAAAGAATCTCGTTTACCAATTCAATTTGAACACGTTCTTCGAATCAGATTAGTATTTGCTAAATAAGACTTGAACCGTCGAACAATATTTGAACAATTTGTATATATTTTACTACAGGTATATGATTTTACTGATAGGTGTCAGTGTGTCACGTGGTGAGGTTCTTCATGGAACTCGTAAGTCTCGTATGAATAAAATAGGATGGACGAATTGGTTGAGCAAATAGTGATAAAAAGAGTCGGGGAAGAAACAAAATTCCTGAAAATATAATAATGTGTGCTGGACCTATAAAATCAATAATCAAAAAAAGTTATTAGACCATTGAAGAAAACAGTGATGGACAAAATATACAGGAATTCAGTTTTAATACATTATTGTTCTACAATTGTGTTTTTATTGTGTGTGTGGGTGAATTAATACAGCTAATGGCCTAGTTAGCACAATTTAGATTATTAATGTTTCATCATTGTAATTTTCTGACCATCGAGATGTTGACTACAATCAATAGGCAAAATGGTATGAAATTTAAATTCTCTTCAAGTTTAGTTAGTAAGAAAGTCTAATCGGTGAATGAGTCCATGTTGACTTAAACTACAACAAATATAAAAGGAGAGTCGGGGCACATTCAAATATACAAAATATTAAATATAAAGAGGCAAATTATATTGACCTCTCATGAAATTTCGTCATATTACACTGACCTCTCCTCTTGTTTGCCAAATTACACTGACCTCTCTTAAGATTTGCGTCTTTGTAACACTATGTTCCCTTTTCTTAACGTCGTTAATGGTTTGCGTAGACAACATATACAAATGATGATGTAAACATTTTATTTTGTTTAAAATTTCAGAAGTGTCATTTTATTACCTTTGTTGACAAATGTAACCTCACTTATTCAAATGGAATTACACAAATATCTTCCGACCATAAAATACTATTACCTTTGTTATTGTGATTTTAAAAGCCTAACACTCTACAAATTGGGTTTATTAATATTTCTCTCTCCCTCTTATCTCTCTCTATCTCTCACTCTATTTGCAAACATTTCAAGTATGCAAATTTAGGTATTCTTATATATATATATATAGAGAGAGTAATGATCTCTTCCTCACCGATGAGTAAGAAATTTTCTACTCACTAAGTATTGTAACCGTTAGATATGATCTAAGTGTAAAAAAGGTAACTTTCAAAAATTATTACAATCATATCCAATGGTTACCATACATGGTGTGGAATAATTTCTTGCTCACCGGTGAGCAAGAGATCATTTATATATATATATATATATATATATATATATATATATATATATCTTCCTCTAATTACAAGCATTTTTGGTTTGCAAAAGCCTTAATAGCATCTTTATGCCACATCAATATCTTCATTTCATACCATTATATATATTGGTCTTGAATTTCATGTACAAGTATGAAAACCAAGAAAATTACACGTGCACAATCTTAAATCCACCTCAATAATTACTCTTAATACAAAATTACTTATGATATGGTAAGTTGGTAACATGTGCACAAGGAAATCTGAGGTGCATTACATAGACTCGAAACAAGATATAGATAGAGTCAACACCGGCACAAAGTTGGATTTGTGGAAAAATGATTGTAAATTAGTTCAAAAGAGTTTGATTGGACTCAACCCAAGAGACGCTAAGAACACCAAATTGACTCAACCCAGTAAACAATGGGAACACATGAACTAAAATATACCGACATTATTTAACATTGTTATAAGAGGGATTAGAGGCGTGAATTTAAAAATATATATACAAAGACTAAACATGGTTATAACATGGATTACAGGTAGATGAAAAGTTTATTTGATAATGGTGATTTAACATATGGGCATTTTGGTCTTTTACAAAAATCATGTTTGTTGTAATAAAATAATATATATATATATATAAAATAAAGGTAGAAACATAATTGCACAATAACCGTTAATGGAATCCGTCAGACAGCTTTGATAGGGGAGGTCAGTGTAATGTGACAAATAAGAGGGGACGTCGGTGTAATATAACGAAACCTCAGGGGAGGTCAGTGTAATTTGCCCAATATAAAATAAATTTTCTGTTTATACGCTCATAAATATTAATTTGATTGTTGGAATGTACCCAACGGCATTCCACCAGCGCAGTTACATCTCCTCTATTTTGCAAGAAAGCGCGTGTCAAACCAGATCATGAGAATTTTTGCAACATCAGTTAGCAATGTTAAAGGTCAGTTAAATATATAAATTGAAATGCCAAAAATGCCCTTATATGTTGTAAAATGAAAAAATTATCCTTATTATTAATCATATGAAATCATCACTTTAACCATAAAATTTTAGAAAAAAAAAAACCATTATCTTTTTATCACTTTGATTACAAATAACTAATAATTAATATTTTTAATTTTAATATTAAATATAATAATTTACCATTGAATATGTATAATTAATCAAAATATAAAATATAGCTAATAAAATTTATATTATTAAAAACATATTTTGAAAATAAACATATATATAATGTCATAAAATATATATATATTGTAAAGACCGGACCTAATTTTGACCGGTTTCTATTTTAAGCATCATTTTTACCCTAATTGCATTTTAAATGATGTTTAGCATGTTTTAATTGTGGAAAACATGTTTGGAGAGTGGTATTAAGGTTTTGAAATTTTTTGGAAACATTTTGAGAAATTTGACTTTTTGGGTCAACGGGGCCTCGGGACGTGGTCCAAGCCCAAGAATCCAAAAAATTTCAGAAAAAATATGATTTTTGGTTATGAACCAAACAGAATGTTTAGATAGTTAAGGAATTGATTTCAAGATCATATGAACTTTCAAAATCGAAAACGGAGGTCGAGAGGGTACGTTAAGTGACTCGGAGGCGTTTCAGTCGTTTAGCACCCCAAATAGATATGAATTTTTAAAGGGGCTGATATATTATCACTTTTACAGTAATATCTATCTCTCTAACTATCGCACTTCATCTTTCTACATTTCGGAGGTGTTAGACTTTGAATCGGGAATCGCCGAAAGCAAAGGGTTTGTTCTACTCAGCAAGGGCTTCGGTTTGAACAGAACAAAAATATTTTTCGGTAAGATAGAAAAGGCTAAAATTTGAGACTTGCTATGACAAGCTTAAGATTCGAGGTAGTGGTGTGAATCTCTTCCTTATTTTGATTTTATATGTCACATACTTGTGACATGAAACTTTGCTTTGAGAATTTTGTAAAAATATGAACTTTTTGAATATATATTTAATGTCTAACATGTTTTAGTTAGAATTTATATATTGCATATGTGTAATTGATGTCTATGAATGCAATATTATGGTTTTGTGTTCATTGAGTTTTTTGATAATTGATTTCACATGTGGAGTATATGCATAAAAGAACATTTTCTTGAAAATGCATAAGTGTTGTAATTTTCATGAGATGATTGAAATGCATTGAACATACATGAGTTAAGAATTGAAATGCATTGACCTTGTAAATGTTATGCATTTGGTGAATATTGTGAGAATCTTGAGGTTTGGTGTATTATGTGACAATGTGCACTTCTGTGAGAAAGTCGCATTTTTGGGGCATATGTGAGAATTAATAAGGGCTTCAAACCCTAGGGTGTAAGACCCAAAACTTGGCCAAAAGTATGTCGCTTCTGTCGGGTTAGCAACCCGTAGAACATAAGCAGAGTATGTGGTCCCAAAGCGACCTTTACTATGGATGAGACAAACTGAAGTCCTCAGTTGAATTAATTTTCAGTTATATGTGGTGTGAGTTTATTTGAGAATTGTGATCCTTACAAACTGTCTTACATTGAAATGTGAAGCATCATTAATGATTTCTAAAATATATATGTTTTAAGTGTGAAAAGCATGGATACTTGTCATGCAGTCATGTAGAGACTTCACAAGCATTCATGCATGGCTACCTGAGTTAAGGTAAAGTCGTGTGAATCATTCCTACTGGACGTAGTTGTGTGCTCACCCCTTTCTCCCAAACTCTTTTCAAATAAAGCTCACATGGAGGATGAGGCATAGAGCATTAGAGTGGATTTTGAACTTCTTTTGGAATTATTTTTGGACATATGTATATAGAGGTCCATGCCAGTTTGTGGCATGTCGATTATAATTGTAATGTCCCCTTTACATTTGGTTTTTTATATGCATTCGAATTTCAAATGTAAATGCCACACATGGCATGGTTAGAACTCTTGGGAGATATATGTTTTATGAACTCCTTCATGTATAATTTGTGGAAGATGTATGAATGATGAATCTTTTGAACTTCTTTATATATGAAATTGTGGAAATGAATGTTAGAGATGAGAATTGTATGCCCTTACCATGCTAAGTGTTCTATAGATCATTATTCGATGTTTGTTTCAAGGATAATGCAGGTTATGAATGAGAATTGTAATATATATAGACTTGTATTTTATGAGGCTGAAATGCACGAATTTTTATGAGTTTTGAACATATTAAAGATTGCAAATGAGTGTATGAACATATTGAAGATAGCAAATGAGTGTATGAACATAGAGAATGCATTTACACTTGTGAAATCAGGTTTTGAAGCATTTTTGAACTTTCAGTCGCTTTGGCTCTGCAGTAGCCGGCCAAAAGTGTGAGATCCTAAACATTTGTAAATAGGGTTCTATTTTAGACGTCTGAAGGAGGGCTTCAGCAGGCTAAAAGCTCCTTTTCGGCTGACCGAAGCTACTCTACAACCGACCAATAGAGTTGAGAATCTGAAAGTCAGTTGAGCCTAGGGTTCAGTCGACTGCAACTGGACTAAATTGGAAATTCTTGACTTGGTATTAGGAATGAGTAGGTATAGATGCGTAGACCAATGTGGAATCCCTTAGGACAGGTAATAACGAGAATACACATATGTAATTGCATAAGTAAAGATAGTTTCCGCAATTGAATGGTTTTAAAGTAAGATTAGTGATGAGTTGCATTAATGTTTAGCTTAATCACCTTTGAATTTCGGAAGACGAAAATTGGGGCATAACAACTTAGTATAAGAGCATGATATCAAAGAGCTATTGTGATTAGGAGTGTTGATGTTTGATAATCACCGTTCACCCCCGTTTCTCTCGCTCTTAATTGGAAGTCAAAAATCGGGGCGTGACATATATAATTTATTAATATAATAGTATATAATTAAAATTAATTATAAATTTCATACAATTGTTACACATTAACTAATTATATATATATATATATATATATATAAACATATATATTTTTATTCTATTGCCGTTTAACAATGTGTTTTAGATAGCAGAGGTATTCCACTGCCACCACTAACCACTATCTCTCGCTCACAGCCCAACCGCCTCCATTCTTCCACCACCCAGTTGCCGTCTAACCTATTTTTCTCTCCACACCACCAACACCATCTTGATCATTACTTCTCTTGCTCTGTCTTTTTCTCTGGATGGATTTTCACATGTTTTCGAGCTTGCCGTTGAAGAAGGTTACGAAAACGACAAGCCAGGACTGTCATCCACCATACTTCCCACTAAAAACTTGTCACCATGTTTCATTGCCCACCACAACCACCAAAATGACGTTTAATTCTAGATAATTGCATCATGACTCCACCATGTCTCCCTCTCTCACATGCTTCAATTTGGGTTTTTTTTGTGTGGATATTTTGTTGATGTCTTATATGTATATATACGAGTATATGTGTGTGTGTGTGTATAAGCATTTTGAGTTTGAATTTTGGGTTATGAGTTCAGCCCTAGTTCGAATTTGGGAGTTTTGTTAGATTTTTATATGTATATATGTGAGTCTCTCTCTCTCTCTCTATATATATATATATATATATACATATGTATGTATATATGTATGTATAGGAGTTATGAGTTTCAAATTTGGAATTTTCATAATCCAATTCAGGGAGAGGTAAGGTGGAAGAAGACAGCGTTGGAGAGGGGAGAAGTGGGTGTCGTAAAAGCAAACTGTGCCGGCGGTGGTTATGGCTCACGGTGGTGGTGGTGGTGGATGTGGATGTGGCAGTAAGGAATAGGAGAGAGAGAATTGGCGATGTTGGTTGTGAGGAAGAGGGGAGAGAGAACTGATGGGGAGGAGAATGAAAGAACAGATAGAGTTACGAGGGGTAAATTGGTCTTTTACTCATCCATTGCTTTCATCACCTATCGTATAATAAATTGTTATAATAAAATCAAAGTATCTTGGTAATTGCAGTGGAGACATTTAACTTAGTAACGGTTAACTCTAAAAGTGGTCTCAAAGTTATTTTTACAAAACTTTAATCTCAAAGTTATTTGTGGTCTTTAAAATGTGAAAAAAATCTGTGGCTAGGATATTTATAATATTCCATATGTCAAAAGGACTAAAATGCCCCTAATTACTTAACGTACCTTCCCAACCTCCGTTTTCAATTCTGAAAACTCTTACGGTCCCAAAATTGATTCCTCACTTCTTCTAATATTCAAAATTAATTATTTTTCAAAATATATCTGGTTTTTCGGGCTCACCCAACTCGTGTCTTGGGCCCCACTGGCCCGAAAATCTCAAATTGAACCAAACATTCTCAAAACTTTCCCGAACCCTTATACAAGTCCCAAAACATGTATTCCACATTTAAAACATGCATATAATCATTTAAATCATGTATATGTCAATAAATGAAAATAAAAAAGAAAATCAGCCAAAAATGGTTACGGTCTTTACAATAACCAACAATATCTTTCATAGGCATAGGACAATGAAGAAGAGACAACTCATCTGTGATTTGATTAATCTTATTCATATAGTCAGTGATGGTTAATGATCCCTTGCACATATTTGCAAGATCATATTTGATTTGATAGTATTGAGCACTGGTTTGGGATGTGTAAGAACGAGCAAGAGCTTCCCAAGTTTCACAAGCTGTTTGATATCCCACAACTTGTGCAAACACTGGTGGTGTGAGAGTGGCATGTAACCAAAAAAGGATAATTTGATCATTCTTTTTTACAAGTCAAATACTCTGGATTTGAAATTTCTTTGGAATTCTCCATAATAGTCTGCTTTAGTGTTGGAGTGGAGCCATCAACCATATGTAACATAGCAGTCTTATATAGAATGGAAAGTAACTGACTTCTCTATAGTAAATAGTTTGAGCAATCTAGCTAGCTTGGTTGCTACCGGTGAGAGGTTTGGTACTCCAGAAAATGAGAGAATTACTTGTGATGATGTTGGTGTAGCCATGAAAAAAATAAAGAATATGAGATGGGATGAAGAGTAGAACAAATGTGAGAAAATTTAATGAAAAAGAACGATTGGCTCTGATACCATTATAAACTGATATGAGCAGAGAAAATTGAGCACCCTTTCTGGGTGTATCTACTTTGATCTATAAAGATGTTTACAGAGAATATAATCTGTTACAACAATAATTCAAAGTGAGAGATTTACTCTTCTAGATTACAATCAGTTATGGCTTTATCTATAAGTTTCAAATGAGTTTGAATTATGGTAAAAGTTATGATTACGAGGATAAGTCATAACTATTACAAGAGTTTGGTTTATTGAGGAAACTCAGGTTGTCTAACACACACATAGAAATCAACTTTTCATATCTAAAGTCATAGCTTAATATTAAGGAAAGATAAAGTGTGACAATAACTGAATCCTCATGGGATTGGATTTAACCCATTATAATCATTAATTCACTTTTAATCTTTAGAGAAACTAAGGCTTATTTGGTTGAGTTTTCTAAAAACAATTTTATATTTTTTGAGAACTTGAAATTAGAAAATTGTACAAAAATTTGTTTGGTTGACAGTTTCTAAGAATTATTTTCTAAAAAAACTGAGTTAAGAAGAAAAAAAACTTGTTATCAGATGACACATAGTTCTCTGAAAACAGTTTTTTTATTTTTATTTTTTCAGTTCTTAAGAATTGTCTTCTGAGTGGCAAACCAAATAGATTATGTTTTCAGTGTCTTTTATATTTTTCTGCAAACAATTTTATGATTTTTGAGTTCTTGATAACTTAAAAAAAAAAATTTAACAAAAGAGCCCTAAATGTCTTATCTACTCATACCATTGTATCATTTCTCCTAGTATGCACCTTTTTATATGGAAGCCCTCTAGCTTTGTTGCTCTTCTTTCGCTTGGGTTAATTGTAGGGTTAGAAATAACCGAAAATACC
Source organism: Cornus controversa (assembly GCA_026545225.1). NCBI lineage: Eukaryota > Viridiplantae > Streptophyta > Magnoliopsida > Cornales > Cornaceae > Cornus > Cornus controversa. Next base: position 32,946,201 of record CM048854.1, read on the forward strand.
AAACAATGTCAATGTATATGCTTTTTTTAATTAAAATAGTTGGGTCCATTTTGACAAGAGATTGAAAAAGCCAAAGTGAGCTAGAAGGTTTTATTGAAAAAGCCAAATGCGAGCTAGAATGTTTCTATGCCAGTGTTAAGTAAAAGTGGTCATTGAGAGAAGGAAGATAACTTAAATTGATGTTTGATTAAAAAAATATTAATTCAATCATGTTAAAAATTGGGTTGATCTGTCCAAAGTTAAACACGTAATCAAGAAACACCAAGTAAACCTTTAAAACTAGATTTGGAGTATAAGCATTCATAGTAGGTCTGTCCACATCGTACTTCAATGGGTTTTTTTTAAGGCTCAGATTTATGTTTTGGTATTAGACTTTTGACATTATAGACAAACTCAGACTCTTTAAACTCAAATTACTCTAACCCACCGATATGACCTCCTTATCTTCAAAGAGGAGGGGAGAAGTTTGAACTATTCTATATCTCAAATTCAATGTTATAATTACAAGAAATATGGACTCACCAAGGCGTATTGTAGAAATAAGCCCAAAGATGAAGGAGTGAAATCAAGTTTCATGCACGAAGAAAACTGAAAAAAAGAGGGATTTGTTTATAAAGATGAAGACTTTAGTTGGAGTTAAAAGATATCTAGCTAAGAGGGGGTGTTAGAGAGTTAAACTATTTCCTTTTGTTTTCCATCATGTACTTAGAGCATCAGTATTGGCCTCTCCGAATTTTAGCTCTCTAAACTCAATGTTTTTTCAAAGTCACGTCAGCGTTTTCAACTCTCCAGATTTTGGCTCACACTGGCCTTTCCAGATTTTCTTTTTTAATCTTTTTTATTTTTTAAATATTTAATTTAATTTTTTTTGCAATGGCTATATTTTAAACCACTCTATTTCAACAAATACAACACAATTTTACACAATACAAATTTAAAATAAATGAAAACAAATACAACATATGTTTAAACAATACAAATTAAAAATAAATTAAAACAAATACATTTAAAAAATACAAATTAAAAATAAATGAAAAAAATACAAAATAGTTATTTTTGGGAGAAATTGGATTGTGGCACTTCAGTAGCACGAAATTGGGATGCTTGATAAGATAGAAATTGTGATTCTTTGTAGGAGAATTCATAATTCATGTTGAAGTGTAGTTGTGAGTAAGATGCAAAATTGGTATTATTTCCGTCGAATACTGAAAACTCATCGCTTGATTCGTTGAGTTGGGAGTACTATGGTAACAAGTTATCCATTTAATTGGATTGATGAGTAGGGAAAAAATAACAAAAATAGAGATAATAAGAAGGATTTATAACTTGAAGGAGTAGAGAAGATATATAAATTGGATGTGAGGTGAATGGTGGTGGGGTTGATGTATTTATAGAAGTGAAAAGAGAGGAAAAAAATGTGAAAAAAAAAAACTTTTTTCAAAAAAATTATATTTTTTGGCCCATTGATTGGCCAATATAGCCGTTGGGGGCTGTTTGGCTCTGTTTGAAAGTGTTCCAATGACTATGTCGGCTTACTCAAACAACTTTTTAATGAAATTCTTTTTTAAAAAAAAGAAAAATCGATTTTTTTGGGCAATATAGCCATTATGGACTAACAGTCCCTACGGTTAAATTGATAGAGATTTGTCTTCAATTTTTTTTATATTAAAAAATAGTCAAAAAAACTGTTTAAAAGTAGTTTTGACTAATTTTTGGGAGCCAAACACGCCTTTAGCCACTACAGAGGGTTGTTTATTCGCCTGTCATTAAAACAAAAAAAAATAGGTAGGGCCCGCACCCCAATCGGCGAAAGGCTGGGAGAATTTATTGCGAATCCCAAATGGGCCCCGACAATTTCTTGAGCCCAATAAAAAATGCTTCAGATCGAGTTCTTTGATCGCCCGACGTTGAAGCTCTTACCTACTACTGCTAATAATAATAATAAAAAAAATAATAGGACAAAATAAATTGTCATATGCTGTTACTTGCTTCCGTCAATATATTCAATGATGATATCTGATAAAACTGTTGTTAGCTCTCTCTTCTCACCCTCTATCCCTCTCTTGATACGAGTGATTCATGTGAAAAATTTATCACATATTTATATTTTTTACATATAAACCGAGATGATTATTATAAATAAAATTAAAAAAATATAATGAAAGAGAATTTGTAAAGTCTTGTGTGCCGTTGATGTAGACCGAAGTCACAAATCAAGTTGAATTTCTCGCATAAGTTTTTTTATTGTTTTTCAACCACTATAATTGATGTTTCTTGATTGATCCTCCATGTTAATAATTAAGCTTAATCTTTATATATACAGTAATATTATACTTCATTAGATTTGTTTGAGATTGTACCCATATCAAGTTTAAGATAAAATTATATATAAGGACAGAGTTTCACTTTGTGGGTTTCTTGATTTTTTAATACAGACCATAGTTTTGAATGAGAAGAAGAAGCTTGTTTGGTTCATCCTGTTGGTCAATCCATTGGACATAAATGTCATTCAAATTTCATTTCATTTGAATTATTACATAATATAAAGATGAAAATTACATGAAATTTTCCGTTTTAAAACTTCAACCGACAATTGGTCCTTTAAATAATTTATATTTATTTTGACTTTCGATGAACCGATAATTAATGATTCTATTACTTTATAATTATCTTTCTGAAAAATACTTTACAAAAAATTATTATAATATCAATAATATTCACACTTTACTTTTCTCCTTCAAAAATAGTTATGTATTTTTCTTTTGAGAGATAATTTTGTTATTTTAATTAAAGTCTAAGTGCAAAGATTACAAAGGGCTCAGAGTGATTTCTCCTACCCATTTCAAATGGAAGTTTTTTTTTTTTTTTGATGTCAAGATTAATTTTGTGTAATACTTACTTAAAAAAATAATGTGACAACCCGAAGAAAAAGAAAAAAAGAAAGAGAGTAGAGAAAGAAAAAAGTAATAAAGAATGAGATTAGTATATACAACATACTATGTATTTTTGTCAGAGAATCATTAGTTAATTTATTTATTTTCCGTCAGTATCATTACTGCAGCATACCTCTTTAAAAATCTTACCAAAAAGTTTTGGATGTCCCAAAAACATATTTAAAGATAATTATATTTTCAAAATATTTAAATTTTTTGAAAACATAATAGAAATAATAATTCTTCAAATGAGTAGTTTTATAATTTTAAAAAGAAAATAATGCATTAAGTATTTAGTTTTTTAAAAAATTAAAATTTTAAAAGGAACAACTATTTTGAGACAAAAAATATAATTCTTTTAAAGGTGCATACTGTTCAATTCGATTTATGAAATTGAAATAAACAAAATGATGAAAAACAATTTAGTTCCACACTGTTTTAACCTTGAAAAATAGAAAAGAAGTATATAATATAATGAATGTAATATGAATAATATAACATTAATTTATTTATAATATAATATAATATAATATAATATATATATAAATATATTATATTTATATAGTAAACAATTTGATTCGGTTATACTGAATTTTAAACCGTAACTTAATTCGAATCAAACCATTGTACACCCGTGTTTTATCACTAACATAAATAAAAAAAATGATTTAAGTAATAATTTATGAAACCCGGCGCAACCCATAATGATAATACTATATATAAACTGGAATTTTTACCCAAAAAAATAATAATATATAAAAGGAAAATAAATCTAGTACTTTACTAAATAAACCGGTTACCGGCAACTAGTTTTCCATTTATAGTAAACTCTTCCAGAATCCTCTTCCGGTCTCCGGTTTCACTTCACCTCTCTCTCTCTCTCTCTCTCTGTTTGTACATTCAGACCTTCAATAGTCGCTACACTCACGCGCTCGCAGTTGCAGTGAATGAAGATCCCCAATTCCCCTGACTGAATCCCAACAGAACAACAAAGTCAAAATCCAAAACCCTAGGAGGAGGAGAGAACGGCATCAGCAGAGAGAGAAAGTTACAAGTATTTTATAAGATAGATATATAGAGAGAAAGACAGTAGATAGAGATTGGAGTAGAAAGAGAGTGAAAATCTGTTTGGAGCCCTAGAAATCCGCAGAGATGGCGTCGTCGAAGGTGATGCCGTCTTCGTCTTCGAGAAATTCGGATCTAAGACGAAGATCATCATCTTCATCTACAAAATCATCATCCATCTCTGAGCTCTACAACAACAACCACAATAATCATCGTCAACAGTCTAACAACAGCGATAACAATCCAGGATCGATGACCGTCGACGGACTGTTGCGAAATGTCTACGACGACAATCAAGCCTCCGACAGCACGTTACTCGACGCTGAAATAACCTTGTTAGATGCCGCCGGTGCCGTCACCGCCATCAGCGACAACGAAGCGAGTGGAACGCCGACGATTCGCCGTCAAGAGAGTGCGTCGAATGCCGGTGGTAAGACGGTGGATGAAGTGTGGAGGGAGATCGTTGCCGGCCGGAGTGACCGAAGGGAGGGTAAACAGGAGGTGCCGGATGAGATGATGACACTGGAGGATTTTCTGGCGAAGGCCGGGGCGGTGGAGGAACAGGACGTGAAAGTTGAGCCATTGCTGCTGCCGGAGAGGTTGAGTGGAGGGATATTTTCGTTCGATTCGATTCCACCGAGTCCGTTTACGACTCAGAGTGTTGATGTTGTGATGGGGTTTGGAAATGGAGTGGAGGTGATTGGAGGGAGAGGGAGGAAAAGAGCTGTTTTGGAGCCGTTGGACAAGGCTGCTCAGCAGAGACAGCGGAGGATGATTAAGAACAGAGAGTCCGCAGCGAGGTCAAGGGAGCGAAAGCAGGTATTTTATTTTTTTGAAAACATTTTATCCTTCTAAAACAAATGTTTTTTTTCTTCTCACTGTATTTTATTGAATTTGATACTATAATTGAATTTCAGGCATACCTAGTGGAACTAGAATCCTTGGCAGTGAAACTAGAGGAGGAGAATGAACGGCTGTTGAAAGAGAAGGTACTGTATTTTTACTTGATCCCCAAAGTTTGCTGCGGTGTTTAATTTCGTGAAGTTGAAGACATGGAATTGCCCGGCCTGTCACTGTTGTTGCATAGTTTTTATCACTAAATAATTGAAGTTTTTCTTCTGTTGAGTTGTATTGCTGAGTATGTTACATATTTGGAATTTATTTGTCAAATTTAAATTGTGTTTATTTCATCTACACATAGCATGTAGCTGTTACTTAGTGCTAGTCTGGAGACGGTGCAATGGTGAATGCTTGGGTTGCCACGGTTATTTGCTTCCCGAATTGTGGTGGATTTCTTTCCAAGAACTATTTCTAGTCACGTGCATCTCAAATCATTTTTACTAGTGTGCATGTGTTTATATATATATATATATATATATATATATTAGGGTTGCAAGGTGAAGAGGGATATTCATTAATAACTATGATTTTGCCAAATAGTCTGACTGAGTAGTCACGCAGTATGTATGCAGAGAGGTTAGTCAACTGTTCACTCTAATTATGGTTCTCATCTGTACCAATTATTGCAACCTTAGATCACTAATGTGAATAAACACATCATCAATAACAAAGCAATTTGTTTCTTATCATGCTATATCAAGGTAATCCCACTGAATACTTACTATATGGTATTACGGAATACCAAGAAATTGTTGAATTGGACATGAAAATTTATTCATCTTTCCTTGTCAGTTGATTACTTGGTTAGGGTGAACGTTTCCCGAGAACAAGTGCATGAACTTTGGTTGCTCCATTGTGGGTTTTTTAAGTCTCTTTTCATTCGACGTGGACTGTATGATTGGGTCTGTGAGGAAGTGTGGAAATGCTTTAATCTTGTCTTGCATTCTTTTTTTGCCACCTCGTACATTGTTTATTATATTTTGAAGCTCAAGAACATTGTCATGCATCCTTGAAAACTGATAATCAGGAGTGTACCTTTTTATTTATTTTAAGTACTTATCTACTGGTCACTTTAAATATATTGTTTATTTTTCTTTATCGATTAAATTCTGAGTTAAAAAATTATTGTTGTTGCAGGAACAGCGGACTAAGGAAAGGTACAAGCAGGTATGGATTTTATTCAGAGCTTTGGCTCTTTTACTTCACATTGTTATTAACAAGATTGTCTTAGAACTTTGGTAGTTAGCTCAACTTAGTAGATTAGATGTGACATAGTATCGTCGTCATAGCAAATAATGAAATGAAGGATTGGGACGAATATGATTTCATTCAGGAAGTGATTGAGAAGAATGAGAAGAGATTGCATGACCTTATAGAGTTTTTACATTGGAGGCTTCAATTCTTGGTTGGATTTCTATTATTATGTTAATTCGGTATTTTGTGCAAACATGACTTTTTGTTCTATTATTTTTATTTTATTTGTGGAAAGGGAGGACTTTCACCCTCACGTTCTCTCAAATGAAAAAAGATTTTTTAAAATGTAAATATGTGATAGACTCTTGGTGACTAAGAATTATATTGATACCTCTATATAGGTCTTGGCTAGTGTCCTCTCTCAATTGTCAAGCCTCTCTCGAATAATTAATGGATCTAGTAACTGGATAAAATGTTTTTAGCCTTTACGACATTGTAGGTTTCTCTCATGGGACCAGGCCACGTGTGAAATTTCATAAGAAGCTTCAATTATTTTAATTCCTTTGCTTGGAGGAGGTATGCTGTAACAATTTAATAACATAGTGGGAAATGTAAAACTTTAGTGTTCAGCCATGTCTAAATGCCTCACTCTTCTTTGGCTTTTTAGTTTTTAGGATTTACAATACTTGTTGAGATACATTGAATGCATACATTTTGCTTGATCAATGTATCTTTAATTTCATTGTCTATATGCTCTATTCTACTTGTTTGGCTGTCAGTAAAGATGCATTTGGTTGTTGAATTCTGATCAATCAATGAAACATCCCTTTGAGCTCAAGCTCTAAATGCAACCCTGATACGAGTGTTCAAGCTCGGCTCACATAATGCCCTTCAAGTTAGGGTTCAACTTGTTTAGCCATGTTCATAAATCTTATTGACTCACAACCACCTATCTATGATGTAGTTTGCAAACCTAATGAATAGAGAGCCATGGTTCGTCTCCACTCATTTACTCGACAAGGAAAATGTTGTTTGAACTTGGCTGATTTACTTAGCAAATGAATATGAACTGAGCTCTTATTGGGTTGATCCCAAAGTCTTCATGAATAGCTTGATTCATTTGTAATCCTAGCTGCTAGTAGTACCATACTCCAATAGTGAACAAGAAATAATACATGCTAGTTCAGTAAGTCATAAATCTTGGTGCTGAGTCAGTTTTAATTTTTTTTCTCTATTAACATGACATGAATTTGGATCATAATAAATTTACTAGGATTTAATTGTGGTAGACAAAGTTTAGATGTTGGAAGGTCTAAAGATACACATAATAGCTATGAATTTTATGGATGTACCAGAAAGTCCAGAAGTCTGGGCTGGAGAAGGAGGATTCTAGTAAGTTGTGATTTTATAATTTGTTAAATTGAACTCAGACAAAGTGAGAGGACTTGTCTCTGTGCAATATAATCGTTTGCATCATTAATACTCTACTAATTATGTAAATCATTGAACTTACATCTACAAACCAAGCATAAAGATGTTGTCGTAGACAATCAAGCACGTAGTATGACTTGTTTTGGTCTTCACTTAAAGCCTTTAAATGCATTACAAACGGCCACCCGATACTTTAAGATGTTTTCAACATTAAATTATGCTCTTATTCAACGAAGCCAGACACTCCCCTCCCGGGATGGTTTTTACAGTATTAACGCTTGTGTAGTTGTTTCCCCTGAATTCTACTCTGTTTCATTGACATTTGTCACTTCTCTAGATTGCTAATGTATTACTTCTTCTTTGGACTGCTAGTGAATCAAAAGATAGAAGTTATGAAGGTGATTTTATAAATATGTTGAGCTTTGTTGAATAAGAGCATAATTTAATGTTCAGGACATATTAAAGTATTGGGTGGCAGTTTGTAATGCATTAAAAGGCTTTAAGTGAATGACAGAACAAGTCATACTACGTGCTTTACTTAGAACTTTGGTTTCAAAATTTTGCTATTGATCATCGAGAGGGACCAAGCTTGATGGTCTACGACAACATCTTTATGCTTGGTTTGTAGATGCAAGTTTAAGGATTTAATAATTAGTAAAGTATAAGTAATGCAGAAGATTTATATATCACGCTTTGAAAAACAAGGCATTTTGAGATATTTGTCATCATTAGTAAACAGTAATGGTTTGTGTATCGTGGCTTCCATTATCAATATGTTTGCAGCTCTCATTTATATTCGCACTAGAAAGATGTCCAACTTTTTGTGTGTTATTTTTTTTATAGATTAACTAAATTAAGATAGCCTTCTCAATATTGGTAAATTGATTAATGATTCTAATGAATTCTAGTTTAATGAACATTTTCATTATAATGAACTCTGTTGTAATCAGTCTGAGTCTTGTCCGAGTCGCTAAGGACTCGACCCGAGTTAGCACATGATAAAATTTCACGATCACAATGTGAATGGAAGCATATTAAATTATTTTCTCCAAGACAATTACTACCATGACATATTAAGATTTATGCCTATGGATTGTACACTTTGAATCAGTATATATGAATTTTTTTTTTTTGATATCTTTGTAAAATTGCAAAAATAGTCTGTATCTAGAGATTTTGGGCAGTTCCTGATTTCCCAATAATAACTAGGATTATAGGTGACTGGAACAGGGAATTGGACATTAAAAATACAGGATCGATGTATTTTGGGCCATTGTATGCAGACGTTAGTTAACTGTTAAGTTGTATTTGGGAACAGAATAGTGAACTAGAGTTGTGAAAGAAGATGCTAATTTACCCAACCAATTGACAAGGTTAACTGGTTCATAGTTTAAACTTAGAACAAAGGGTTTTGTACAAATATATGAAATATTCTTGTGAACAGATGAAAGCAGGTATAAAAGGAACACAATAGTAAAAAACAAAATGGTTGGGAGTTGCATTAGAAGTGAGAATGAGGGTTTGGTTCAATAATCTGCATTAATTACAGTGTAATTGGTTTTCTGTGCAGCTCATGGAGAGAGTGGTCCCGGTTGTGGAGCAGCGAAGACCACCACGTGTCCTCAGGAGAGTTCGCTCCATGGACTGGTAGTTGTATATTTATGGACGAGGTACGAGATGGACAGTAAACTAATTTTTCTGACTTACGGGGGCAATAAAAGAAGGCAATGTCTCTGTGAAACCATCTTTTGTTGGATTAGATACTTCCACTGTGGTCACTCTCTGGTAGCATGATGAAAGTCATTATTAAGGGAGAAAGAAGGACTTCCACGAAAGGAGATTAACGGCACAAGATTAGAATTGTTGCTTCTGGTAGTTAGTATGTGTTGCAATACAAGCTTCTTTTCCCCAAAGTGCTTTTGTAAAGGGGAGAGGGGATCGTTGATTGGGGGATACTGTATTTATGTGTTAACAGCTTATGGGAGTTCCTCTGATAATATATGGATCGGAGATTGGACCTTTGTTTTGTGATTATCTTGCTGGAGAAAATGCAGGTGTTGGTGTTTGGTGATGTATATACAAAAAGGATAGAGGAAGAGATTGGAAAATTTTAATATTTTACAAGAAAATCACAGCGTGACCTGCTAAAAATTTGCAGCAATGACAATAGCTTTAATTTGAAGTTGAATGAGAAAAAATTAAGGAAGATGATCAAATATTGAGCAATGACAATAGCCATTGCTCAATGCAGGCTTTCAACATAAGTGAAAAATAACCAAAATAGTGGTTTAAAAGACTTGAAACTTTTTATGGTAGCCGATACCCAAAAAGAAAAAGAAAAAAACTCTATAGAAGATGCAATAGTCTTTGAACAAGTTATTATTACAAAGTGCTCTGTCTTACAGGAGGAATATAACATTAACATGTTGGCTTTGATAAAGCTATTACCATTCAGTCTACTACACTTGTAATCAATCAGTAGCAGTAAAGAAAATTAATAGTTGAAACACCCTCTTCTTAGTCATTGTTTTTTGGCTTTGACATTGCTTGGCTGGTTTTTAGCTTTAATCAAGTGAATGACGAACACTATAAGAGAGACGAGAAAGGCTGATCCTGCCATCATAGGAACGCATAGCTTGGACTTTTTCTTAGGGGGTTTCGCTGTTTGATTTGATCCATCACTGAGGTTCTCATCTGATGGTGGACTTGGTAATTCTAGCTGCTGAATCGTTTGATCACGATCATCATCTTTTCCACATCCGATTTCAGAAGCTTCAGACAATTTTCCCACATTCGTATCACCTTCTCCGCGATCTTCAGTACTCGATTCTCCATGGTACTCAGGCTGCAATGTCTCTCTTTCATCGGCAACCAGCATGGTTTCAGACACCCCTGTAGCAACCTCCTCTTCTTTCACTTCCTCAATCCCACCCCCAACAATAGCTCCTTTAACCAACTTGGGCATTGAAATTGTCAAAAATGATTCTTCTTCTTTAAACTCAGCTTTGATTTTATCCGGAACCACCCCAGTTGGAATTCTGAAAGCCTTCCTAAAACCCTTCATCTCTATCACTTTTTTGTACGTTTTCCACCCCACCATCACCATCTCCTGAACTGGCTTTTCACCACTAATTACAATCCGAGTCCCATCCTTGTTGGTCTCAATCTTTATGTTTCTTCTCCTATAACCTGCATTTGTTTGAATTTCAATAACCAAAGGAAAGACACTCATACAAAACCAAAACAAAATGAATATCTTGGAATACTAAATCGGAATCCATACACATGTTTATAACACACAATTGATTGAACATACTTGCGGGAGCCATTAATAAACTCAGAAGCAAGCCTTGAAGAAATCTAACCTTTATTGCTTTGATCTTCCACTCTCTCCACTTGTGCTCATGTTTCTGAATGGGGGCAAGACTAACCATATAGAGTGTATCATGTGAAAGTGGAGACCAAACTATATATATATAAAGATATCTGATCAAATCTCTCCCATCAAGGGAACGATCAGATTAAAACTACTTTATGTTACTTTTATCAGATTGTGGTAATCAATGTTACCATTATTTTCTCTTTTATAGGTAATTATATATATAAATATATATATATATATATATATATATATATCTAAACACATGATAACATGTGACTAAGGTACACAGTAATCCAATAAGTATTTATAATCACATGTGGATAGGGTATCCGATAATTCTCTATTTGATTTCAATCCTCAATTCGGGTTTTTCTTTGTGTGTGTAAAGAAATTATAATCAATGAAAGCCCAAAATTCTTACATTATCTATCTATATCTAGTATATATAATATATAGATACACTTGGGAAAGAAAAAAAAAAAATGGAGAACCTTTGGTATGAGCAGTGAGGATGAACATGGTGTCTGTTTCTCTAGACAAAAAAAGAGGACCCCCTCGGTCTTTGGAAACCAGAAGCTCTGCAGAGGTGAAATCATCTATGATTTTGGTGAGTTTGGGTCCCGCTTCAAGTTCCATTTGTGAATTTTTGGTTTGTTTTTCGATTGAATGAGTAGAAGAACAAAGAGAATGCTTGAGTTTTAATAGTGGAGATATATAGATATATATATATGTGTGTGTGTGTGTGTGTGTGTGTGTGTGTTTGTGGATACATATATGTGTGTGTATATATATATACTTGTTTCGAACTTCATACGAGGGTAAAGCATATATGCATTGCTTCCTAACATTGTATTGTGAGAGGCAGCTAAAAACAGTTGAAAGTCGGTTATCTTGTTTATGTTTCTGTTGGTTTGCCTTGGAGGGAAGCAATGTCAAATTTTTTAGACCAAAATTTAATACACAATGAGCTTCCATGTTTTGACACTTGGTAATTTGGCATTGATGGGCCAAAGTTACCAAAAGGAAATGAGAGTCAGTGTATCTTCTTTCTTGAATTTCTACAATTCCATTCTTATTTCTACAATGATATTATTAAATGCTAGATATTCCTTTCGCGGTCCTTTTATAATATAATAAATAAACAAATTAATTAAAAAAATCTACTTTTTATAGGTGCATCATATTAAAATTACTAAGATGGTTCCATCATATCACATAATCCGATAATATCATGACACATTACTGTAAGAAAAAAGATCCTCCCTCTTAAGTAAGGAGACAAGTGTTCTTCCTTTTAATATTTTGAATCATTATTTATTCATTTACTATAACACTCACCAATATCCATCAAACTTTTACCTAAGCATGATAGGATTATAAAATTTTGCTTGGCTCAAATAATGCCTTTCAAGTTAGGGTTCAACTTGTTTAGCCTTTTGAGCTTGATCTCGAGCTTGATAAGATGGGGGAAAAAGTATTAATAAACCCAAATAAACTTTAGTGAACGAGTCATGTTCATAAATCTTACTGAGTCTACTCACAACCACCTATCTATGACGTAGTTTGCAAACCTAATGGATAGAGAGCCATGGGTTGTCCACGCTCAACTCATTTACTCGACAAGGAAAATGTTGTTTGAACTTGGCTGATTTACTTAGCAAATGAATATGAACTGAGCTCTTATTGGGTCTATCCCAACGTCTTCATGAATAGCTTGGTTCATTTGTAATCCTAGCTGCTAGTAGTACCATACTCTAATAGTGAACAATAAACAATACATGCTAGTTCAGTAAGTCATAAATCTTGGTGCTGAGTCAGTTTTAATTTTTTTTTCCTATTAACATAACATGAATTTGGATTAGAATAGATTTACTAGGATTTAATTGTGGTAGACAAAGTTTAGATGTTTGAAGGTCTAAAGATACACATAATAGCTATGAATTTTATGGATGTACCAGAAAGTCCAGAAGTGATAGGCTGGAGAAGGAGGATTCTAGTACGTTGTTTTGATTTTATAATTTGTTAAATTAAACTCAGACAAGAGTGAGAGGACTTGTCTCTGTGCAAAATAACCAAAATAGTGGTTTAAAAGACAAACTTTTTATGCTAGGAGATACCCAAAAAGAAAAAGAAAAAAACTCTTTAGAAGATGCAATCAATTCACACAAGACATGGTAGCTAATATAGCCCAGTCTCTGAACAAGTTATTATTACACAGAGCTCTGTCTTGTAGGAGGAATATAACATTAACATTAACATGTTGGCTTTGATAAAGCTATTACCATTCAGTCTACTACACTTATAATCAATCAGTAGCAGTAAAGAAAATAAATAGTTGAAACACCCTCTTATTCATTGTCTTTTGGCTTTGATATTGCTTGGCTGGTTTTTAGCTTTAATCAAATGAATGACGAACACTATAAGAGAGACGAGAAAGGCTGATCCTGCCATGATAGGAACGCATAGCTTGGACTTTTTCTTGGGGGGTTTCGCTGTTTGATTTGATCCATCACTGAGGTTCTCATCTTTCTCCACCCCTGCAGATTCATCCACTTTAGCCTCTTGATGAGGTTTATCCGGAGCGCCCACTTCTTCTTCTTGAATTTCTTCTTTTCTGCCAACTTGTTGATATTTATCATGCTGACATTGATCTTTAAGCTGTTCCATGTCTGAAGTTTGAGTATGATCAATTTCTTGAATACCTTGACTAGTTTCCTCCTTTTCTGATTCTTGTATTTGCATTTTGCTTTGTACTCCTGGAATTTTATCAATAGCATGTTCTTCAACAACTTGACCTTTTTCAACTGATGGTGGACTTGGTAATTCTGGCTGCTGAATTTTATCAATAGCATGTTCTTCAACAACTTGACCTTTTTCAACTGATGGTGGACTAGGTAATTCTGGCTGCTGAATTTTATCAATAGCATGTTCTTCAACAACTCGACCTTTTTCAACTGATGGTGGACTTGGTAATTCTGGCTGCTGAATCGTTTGATCGGGTACAGATTTGGTTGATTCAACGGTCTTCACACCACGATCATCATCTTTTAATCGATCTTCCACTGTACTTGTCTCTGCTTCTGGACTTTCTTTCTTCAACTCTTCTTTCAATTCTTGAATCTCTTCACCTTTACTTTCTTCTGGGATTGTCACTATTGAATGAGCCGGTTCTACTTTCTCATGAGTCAAGCCTTCATATTCTTTTCCACGTCCGATTTCAGAAGCTTCAGACAATTTTTCCACATTGGTATCACCTTCTCCGCGATCTTCAGTACTCAATTCTCCATGGTTCTCATGCTGCAATTTCTCTCTTTCATCGGCAACCAGCACGGTTTCAGACACCCCTTTAGCAACCTCCTCTTCTTTCACTTCCTCAATCCCACCCCCAACAATAGCTCCTTTAACCAACTTGGGCATTGAAATTGTCAAAACTGACTCTTCTTCATTAAACTTAGCTTTGATTTTATCCAGAACCACCTCAGTTGGAATTCTGAAAGCCTTCGTAAATCCCCTCATCTCTATCTCTTTCTTGTACATTTTCCACCCCACCATCACCATCTCCTGAACTGGCTTTTCACCACTAATTGCAATCCGAGTCCCGTCCTTGTTGATATCAATCTTTATATTTCTTCTCCTATAACCTGCATTTGTTTGAATTTCAATAAGCAAAGGAAAGACACTCCTACAAAAGCAAAACAAAATGAATATCTATCTATATCTAGCATATAATATATAGATACACTTGGGAAAGAAAAAAAAAAGAAGAGAGCCTTTTAGATGAGCAGTGAGGATGAACATGGTGTCTGTTTCTCTAGACAAAAAAAGAGGACCGCCTCGGTCTTTGGCAACCAGAAGCTCTGCAGAGGTGAAATCATCTATGATTTTTGTGAGTTTAAGTCCCACTTCAAGTTCCATTTGTGAGTTTTTGGTTTGTTTTTTGATTGAATGAGTAGAAGAACAAAGAGAATGCTTGAGTTTTAAATTTTAATAGAGAATATATATATACGTGTGTGTGTGTGTGTGTGTGTACTTGTTTCGAACTTCATACGATGGTAAAGCATATATGCATTGCTTCCTAACATTGTATTGTGAGAGGCAGCTAAAAGCAGTTGAAAGTCGGTTATCTTGTTTATGTTTCTGTTGGTTTGCCTTGGAGGGAAGCTATGTCAAATTGTTTAGACCAAAATGTAATACACAATGAGCTTCCATGTTTTGACACTAGTAATTTGGCATTGATGGGCCAAAGTTACCAAAAGGAAATGAGAGTCATGTGTACCTTCTTTCTTGAATTTCTACAATTCCATTCTTATTTTTACAATGATATTATTAAATGCTAGATATTCTTTTCGCTGTCCTTTTATAATATAATAAATTTAAAAAATCTACTTTTTATAGGTGCGTCATATTAAATTTAGTAAGATGGTTCAATCATATAATGTGATCCGACGGAGATCATAACACATTAGTTGTAAGGAGGAGGAGAAGGGTTTGTAAGTAAGGAGACATAGGTATTGTTCTTCTTTTTAATCTTTTGAATCATTATTCATTTACTATAACACTCACCAATATCCACGAAACTTCTACCCAAGCATGATAGGATTATAAAATTTTGGATTTGCATTTGAATTATCACATGAACAATTAATTCAAGTCTAATGCAATTGGTTCAATTTCAAATTTGAACCTGAGTTTGACCAGAAATGCTATTATAAAACATGCTTCTAATTCATCCCTCAAACGGATGTCAAAAATCGAAGATCTTGGAAGTAATAGTGTGTATAATTCTGATTACAAATTATCACAGCCAAGAAAAATGTGATTATGAACCTAGTTTTTTTTTTCCTCCCAAAATGTATTATGAACCCAGTTTTCTGCAAATAACAATTGTTTTTTTTTTACCTTTTTTCCTCCTCCTTTTTGAGTTATAGATAAATTGCAGAAGGGAATCAACCATACATCATTTCAACAAAGAAAAATTGCATTATTTTTCTTTTTGTCACAAGAAGTCAAATTTTGTGCAGCAACTCTTGTCATATTTTAAGAGGTCCCACCTTGGTCCAATTTTGAGGTCGCGCCTTAATTTGATGACAAGTGTCTTCGCCCAAAAGCAATAGGTCTCAGGTTCGAAACTTGGAAGGACTAACTCACATCTACCTCTCCCAGACCTCCGCTCAAGCGGGAGCCTTGTGCACTGAGTACGATCTTTTGATTCCACTTCTCTTAGACTCCGCTCAAGCGGGAGCCTTGCGCATTGTGTGGGTACAACGTATTGTGTACGACCTTTTAACTCTTTGTCATATTTCAGTGTATGTTGCATTCAACTTGATGAATGCATATTGGTATCACAAAGTGAACATAAACAAGTTATCAACAGTTTAAGAATACCAAATTTAATTTACCGAAAAAGCAAAAAACTGCTTGAGAATACCAAATTAGGAAGGAATGCATATATGCTTCACTTCAATCTCATGAGTAATGTATAGTTACAGAAGTACATATTTTTCCTCTTTCCAGCAAATCAACCAAAACTTGGAACACACTAAAAGTTCAAACTGAGAAAGGGATTTACCAGTCAAAAAAGCAAATGGAACAAAACAAAGATGAAGAAGTTGCTAAAAAAGAGAAGTAAAAAGACATGAATTGACATTGAAGAAGAAGAGGGAAGAAGAAATTAATGGAACATGTGAAGATAAAGAAGCTAACCGAAAGAAAAAAAGTAACGGGAGTGAAATTATATTAAAGAAGATGAATAAGAAGAAATTAATAGCATAAAATGGTACCCAAGAAGAAGAAAAGAAAGATAAAGATGAACAGAGAGGCCTCCTTTGGAAATGCCCAGTCTTCCTTTCTTGTCTCTCTAGTAACACTTTGTTCTTTCAACTGTTAAAGAGTTGAGCAGATGAAAAATTAGAGCCACAAAATGAGGAGTAAACAAGTGGTTGGTGCTCTTAACATCTCATCTTTCTTTTGTTACTACTAACGAATGTGCAATATAATAAATAGGCTAAATGACACTTGACAGCTTGTCTAAAAGTTTAATGTGTTATATACTGATATATAGCCATATTTTTTTACAATAAAATTGATTAAAATATATACCACAATGGGCCAAGTATTCATGGCACAGAACATATAACAACAAAAATTGTATGACAGCACAGAATGTACTACAACTTTTGGTCACGGGAAAGAATGTTGTTGCAACCAAGGCCTAGCCTAACAGTAATACATGAAGGGTTTCCCAAGTACATATACAAATCAAAGGTCACCATACATATACAAATCTCATCTAGGTCCTCCATATGAGCTTAATCATCCATATGGATGGTAGCCACAAAAACCCAGAATTTTGGCCTTAAAACATAGAAGCCTTTCATTTTCTCATATAGCTAGTTTGGTAGCCATATTAGTGACAGAGAGCGACGACACCTCAGTGTCTATAATGCCATATGCACAGATGACAGATGTGACTTTACTCCAACCAACAAAAACTTTTAGCAATTAAAGCATCAGATGGCTTAACAACTAGCAAGTTGTTACAAGGGAGGTCTCACTGCCTTCACGACCTCTCAAGTTTTTATGGTAGCTATAATATGCATAACATTATTGAAGATGTATTTATGCCAGTTGTGCCACTGCTTCTGCCAAATCAAGAATGGGGCTGAGATTTCTTCACCAAGAGTTACTTAATCCAACACAAGGATCAAATCATTTTGGCACAAGCCTTCTGAGAAGTAACTTTGGCTTGAAATTCTAGTGGCCACTACAATGATCTCTTGTGAACCATTGCATATGAATAATGCATAAAGTTCTCTTTAGAAAAGCATTTAGCAAGTCTTTTTAGAGAATATAATTGGAAAAAACATATTGCAAATTGCACAACCATGTCAATAAGATGCAAGCCTTCATATAAACTAAATTTCTTTCAATCTACCAAATGGCCAGTCCTCTTCAAATATTTCTAGAACATAGGTTGCTTCTTCAATAAATTAATCGAATCAGATGTTCAATTGAGAGAAGCAGAAAAATACATACCACATATATTCAAAGTATGATTGGGTGAAGCTGGCGAAAGCATACTTTGAATTCATCCGATGCTCTGAAATCCAAACATAGTACAACAGTCGCCAGGTCTTTTATCTCACACCCATGGTATACAAATCTGGTTGAACATGTTAGCTAGGACAGAATGTCACCCAACAACAACAAAATAAATAAATAAAATAAAATGAATAAATCAATTCAATTGCAGGATCTCCTTAAGACCATCTGATGTAGTTTGACTTGTTCAATATTTGGCCTGTCAATAACATCTTGACATTCACATGAAGACCCGGTCAACATTAAAATGTTAAAAGCAAAAATTCAACTCAGTTGCAGGGTCTCCTTAAGACCATCTGATGGAGCATGACATCAACAATTTGGCCTGTCAATACCACCTTGACATTCACATGAAGCAGGGTCTACATTAAAATGTCTCTTTTTTTCAGTAATTAAAACAAATTTCCATTAGAATGTAATTGAAATAATAAACCTGCAAATATTTTTCATTCGAGCACATAAGCATGGGGATCAAGTCATTGAATACTACTTTGCCTGATGCAATCTTTCTTCAATAGAATAAAGTTCAAGGTTACCAAATAAAACAATGTCAGGGTCAAAAACAAAGTTTGAGCTTGACTAAAGACTAAGAGATTCCCATGGTCAAAACGAATGAAGTTGGAGCAAAAACTACCTGGGGCTGCATCAGAGGGTCAAATGGACCCTCTTATGACAGTTTGAGATTGACCAAATACTCAGAAGACAAGCACAGAGCCAATTTCCTAGTTTAGAGACTTTCCTGCGCATCTCATATGGAGTAATTGCCCAATTTAATATTAACTACAACTTCTGTTAGAATAGAGGCAAATGACAATGAAATTTATGCAAACTATTGGAATGGAATAGAATCAAGTGAACCTCCATAAGAAAAAGAAAGCATTATGTGGAAAGAGGAAGAGACCACAACCATCCACATACTCATTTGGGTTTCAACCAGAAGGTGTTACTTCATCCAAAGAGATCAATAGACAGAACACTCATGTTACACCATAAGAAAAAAAGTTCTACTCAATTAAGAACCAAAATACAAATTCGAAACGTACAATAGCAAGTCACTCTCCACATAAGTAATATTTACCATGGATGGAAACTTAATTCATGACTACGAAACATGTATAGCTGCATCAGCAAGAAGGAAAATTACTCAAAATTTTGATTGTACACTAGCAACACAAGCCAGACAAAAGCACATGGACAATGAACGTCCAATTCATATCCTAATTTCTTCTTTACACCATATTACCTCCTTAAACCTTTTCATTTATTAGCAAATCGCCTTCAACCATTTGTACTTTTCAGATCAGCAGAAGCCAATACTCACAAGTTCTACATTTGGAATCCACAGGAAATGGACTGATAGATGTATCACTCGTGATGAATTGCCCTTCCAAAAGAGTCAAGACCCTCAGTCCGGCTACGAACAATCCTATGGAACACTTCCCTCACCTGGCGTTCCAATGGGTCCAATCCATCCTTCACTGCTTCAAACACTTCTCTTAGCTCCTGCACCCTCTGCCTCACATCTCCTTGCCTTTGCTCCGTCAAAGGAAACTGAACCGAATCAGCCAATTCATTCATGTGACGAGCACATTTCTCAATATGATGAATCTCCTTCAGTAATCCACAAGCATTTCTACGATCCCGTTTCTTCGACTCCTCCAAAATCCTCTCATGGAGGGAGAGAATCGGAACTGCCCAAATGTAATGCCGGGGTATGGAGAAATGGGTTTGGAGGCCACGGTCCTGGCAAGGGATCGCGGCCACAAGAGCCCACATTACAAACAACAGCACAGAGCTCATAGTGAAGAGTGCCACTGAAAGTCCATTGGTGGCTACAATTTCATTTCCTCTTGGAGCTGCCAAGTTATTCCCAATTGCTTGGAGCTGCTTAGCAGCTGACCAAGACCTCGAAACACTCCATGACAAAGATCGAAAATGCCCCATAGACTTATGATCCTTCTGAGCATTATTACGCCCAAAAGACCGATTTCTATGCGAAATAGATGTGTTTGACTCCTTCTCATCAAGCATCCCAATCGCCAAATCGATCAATGCCTTCTTGGCTCGACGAAATTGGCCCTCTCCGAGGCTCCTCTGATTGTCCAATGCACACAACACAATCTCCAGCTGCTTCTGCCATTGCCTGATCTGCTCAATCCCATCTCGAATCGCATTGCAGACGTCGAGAGCCTTCACACTCCTCTCGAAGAACTCCGAAATCAACCTATCCGTTGGAGCTCTACCCATGGACCCTTTGTTGTTAACCAATAAAACCCTGAATTCCTCTTGGCAACAGAGGAAGACATCGAGGAGTTTTCGGACCCAGGATAGAGAGAGAAGCTCGTCGGACCCGACCGCCGATAAATCGTGAAACCGGTCGGCGACTTGCCTCTGGAAAGCTTCCAGATCGAGCTCTTGGGTCGTGGCTTCACGGGTGTTTTCCATGGAATGAACTAGATCACGACGAATGCTCAGAATCGAACGGCCGAAATTAGTCAAAGAAGCTGATGGACCTTGATAATCTGTTAATGGCATTTCTCACACGAACAAAAAATCGCCTAAAAGGATAGTGAGTTTATGAGACAAACATCAAAATCGAAGCTTGCCCAGAAGAGATTAAGCACAATTGGATCCAATAATCGTTGAGACCCAATTGAAAACAGGACACTAGAACAGAAATGGGTTCGTATATTTTTTGCGACAATTAACAAACACCCATTAGATTTCAAGCAAAAATCATAGGGATTTGGAGGGGATATAGATGAACAAGGCAAGCCCAGAAATCAATTAGAGAGAGAGAGAGAGAGAGGTAGAAGAGAATATAGTGGTGAGAATGTTGAAACCCTAATGGCGGAGAGAGCTTATATTGGGGATGATTTGGACCGCGTAAAACCGGGTCGTTGAGAGAGAATTTTCGAAAACTGTAGCAAAAGAACGTGTTACGTCAAAAAAGATAGCCATAATTAGAAAATTAATGAAGCTTTTTTAGCGGCGAAGAGTTAAAAGACTATTAAACTTGGACACGCAAAGCACACGTTGTGGACACGCCTCACTACTTACTACTACTACTTGTACCTTTTCGTCTCACACGTACTCGTTTAGGAGAAGCTGTTAGTCATTGCTATTTGTATAATTGTATGCAGTCATATATATATATATATATATATATATATATAGTGTCAGTTTAGAGTCGTCTCAGTCTAATTAAAACCCTATAATTAAAAAAAGCAGATTCAAAAAGTTAAACAAAATAACTGTCAGACTAATTTCAGAGTATTTTATGTAATGGCCTGATCACAACATCACTTGAAATGATGATATCAGTTTTCACTCATTTACAAACATTATATTACATCTCATAAAATATAATAAAAAAATTTAAACATAAGTTTCAATTAGATCGAATCACCAAATGACTATAGTGAAGATTGTCTAAAAATTTCTTGTTAATTTAGGTTAGAGGTGGATATGTGTTTGGTTCATATCCTCACTTTGATTTAATTTTAACCAATTCAAATTAATCATTATGTATATAGGCAAGTTATGGACACCTATCATGGGATATAACTACTTATATTAGTGGTGTTATTTATTGATTCAAAATTTACACGTATATTAAAAGAGAGTATAATTTTACAGTTTTAATTAAAAAATGAAGTTAAAGTGAAAGAAAAATAATTGACATTTTGATATATATGTATATATTATCTTGATAAAGACTATGTTAGACTGCAAAAATCATTCTTTCATTGGTTATATTTTTAGATAAATCTAATTTGTAAAATTAAATAAATGAAAATGGTTCTTCTACAGTTTGAATGAGTCTACAGTTTGGTAAAACTACTAAATAACAATCAAAGATAAGCATTTGCAGTAATTAAGGTTTACGTGGCTTTAATGTAATGTGAGTGGGGACAAATTGAAATTGAAATTGAAATTGAAATGATGTGAGCAGCGATTGAGGTGGTGCGTTGACCACGTGTGGAATGGCTATTGGTTTAAGGCTAGCAACAGTTGGAAGCAGTCCACATATGGGGCCCAGCGAACTGGACTAGTTGGCACATGTGAACAAGACTTGGTCTGATGCCACTTCTAGAACCGTTGAGATGTCGAATCATGTCAAACTGGGTATATTAGTATATACATATGCACTTATTATTTTTGGACTATTAGGATGTATATATATATATATATATATATATATATAATTTTATATTTGAGAAAACTATAATGAGATATATACTTTGTTTTAGGTTCTATGAACTCTTTATTTTTTTTATTTGAATAAGTCAAATACTGTGACGCAGATCTAATTATAGGATTTCAGTGGTGGAGCCAGAAATTGGGGGGCTTGAGTTGCAATATATATATATATATATATATATATATATTCCAATTGATCCGAATTTCTCTTCATAACAAAAAAATAAACAAATTTAAGAAAAATTTCAATAATCAATTAGATTTAAAAACAACTTGATAAGCATGATTATATAATTTTTTTTGCATATGAGCTCTTGCAAAAAAAAGAAAGGAGATTAAGAGTGCGTGTTCCAATCATTAGAGTTATTAAAGAAGAAGAATAAATGTTTAATTTTTTTAATTTTTTTTTGTGTGTACCGAACTAGCTGATCCTCTCACTATCAGCTCTTCAACTAATCTAATTTTGAATCGGCTATTCTATCCCTCGGGTAGAATTATTTTGAATTACTTTATCTTATCAAAATTCTCCTATCAAACCGTATTAAGGAAAGAAATAGATTTGTTATTATCAAATTTATTATATATATATGTAGAGAGAGAGAGAGAGAGAGAGAGAGAGAGAGAGAGAGAATGAGAATGTATGTTCAAAAGACCAAACGTAGATGTGAATAATAAAAGTAGTGAGTGAGTGAGAGTGTGTGTTCAAAAGACCAAACGTAGATGTGAATAATAAAAGTAGAATTCTTAGTAATTCATTTTCACAATTGAGTGTGTTTGAGAGAGAGAGAGAGAGAGAGAGAGAGAGGATGGATGGGAGGGTGGGAGGGAGGGAACAAGAAAATGAGAGAGTCAGAGGGGGAGGTAAATATAATAGGGTATCAAAAATTCGGTGAGTTTTTTTTTAAGATTTTAAAAAACTATAAATATGTAAAATAAATAAATAAAAATTTAAGGGGATGGACACCTGTTAGAAGGTCTTGTCCTACATTGGATTTCGATGAAAAAGAGAATAAGTATAAATGTACAGGTAAACAATAATATCCTATAACTTAGATTTTTGGATCATTGATAAGCGTTTGACCCGTTACAGTTGGTATCAGAGTTAAATTTAATTTTTGATCCAGTGCCAAGCCTTGCACCCATTCGGGTGGAATCTGAGTCCAATCGTAATGAGATCTTTCAATAATTAAGGCAAAGTGGTTCGACCGTAACAAATACGTTGCGAATTTAAATGAAAAAGAATGTTTGAATCTAGACTTTTAAATAATTGATAAGATCCTTACAACACCCCCACTAGACATGGTGTCTCATATAATTTTATTTTAAATTACTCTGATAAGATTTTTAAAGTATAACAATGGCAAGGGGCATCTTACTCAAATTGTCACTTCAACGGAGACACGGGCAGTGTTTCTAAACTTGAACCCCAAAAAAGATACATTTTACAGTCTCGTCTCGCTAGTTACATCTGGATGGCTTAGACTTGGTCACGTGGAACCAGCGAAAAAATAAATGTCTATTTTATTGAAACACATATCATCAGTGCATCGCATATTACCTTATTATCGCCGCCAATGTTGATTTTTATCTTCTCCTTCTATTTATCATTAAAATAAATGTGAACTAAATTGATATATTTCAAGGCATGCGTAAATTATCTTCATTCAACGTGACCAAATATTTTTCTCAATTCTCTCCTATGAAGCTTCATTTATTAACTCTAAATATCAAAGAATGATCTTTTATAGATAATATTTTTTCACTTTGAAAATACTTTCTTTCTCAAACAATGTTTTATTTTTTTGAAAAGTTTAAGTAATTACATGCACACAACATGTTTTTAACATTAGTACAAAACTTGAACTTTCAATCTCCCGCCAACTGAAAAGAGATTGTATCATTCAAGCTAGGAAATCGGTGATTCTTCAAAGTACTGAATTTGAACTTTTTAAAAGAGATCATACCAGTCAAGTTAGTGAGTTGATGATTTTTCAAAGAACTTTAAACTCTCAATCTCCCTAGAAGATATCATACTAGTCGAACTAATAAGCAAGTAGTTCTCAATCTCCCGAAAAAATATGATACCATTAAAACTAACGAGGCTTTCTCAAAGTACAAAAATTAAACTCTCAATCTATCTGAAAGACATCAAACCATTCAAACCAGTGACCCAAGGCATGATATCCAATTACTTAAGTGATGGAAATGTTTTCTGAAATACTTGATCTAGAGCCTCCTTCCAAAATTATAATTTAACACCTAACTATAGTATAATTAATTGATCAGCAATAGCACTTGTCACTCATTATTAATATATGTAAACCACTCATAACTAGACCCTTGCAGTCAATCCCTGATGCAAACTTACTACAATACTAGTTTGTTACAAATATTCTATATATATAGAATCACCCATCATCTCTTTCATTTATCATCTCAATACACATCAGCATTCTTGTCCTTTGTCATCTCAATATACATCATCACACTTCTAATCTATCGATTAATGTCCACTGAAATTTCATTCTAATTTATGACATTTAGTCTTCTCTCCACGTCTTCCTGTTGAATCATCCACATAAAACAAAATATTTTTTTCCCCTGAACAAAATTTAGTTGCTAGTCTTAACAGTTGCTGTCTCTCTCAAAAAATGATTTGTGCAACTCTGATTATCCCAACTGATTAAAATGTGATCGCTCAAGCCAAGCATGACTACTCAGAGAAATTAAACACACAAGAAAACTTCAAATAATTGACAAGATTTTGTTATTTTTTTGAGCTTTCATTGAAAGGTTCAGGGAGTACCCAAGTACATCATCAGCTGCAAAACGAATATCAGAATCTCAAACATAAAAAAGTTATCTAATTTACTCGTAAGAGCCACAGGTGTGCAATACTACCATTAGCCATTCACAGCTTTGTCAAATTTACAGTCTGAAACTGTGGACATAGACTTTCTCAAGGACAAGGCTTCAGCTGTGGTAGGATCTTTCACATCACAGTCTCTGGCCAACTTACCACCTCCAGCCTTATGAGAGGAGGCACAAAAAGCTGATCTGCAGTGCAGGATTTCAGAAGGGGCCACCTGATCAGACTCAAGGTAAGGTTTTCAAGAAGAATTCCACATATTCCCGGAACTGCGATTCGGCACTGAAAACTATGTCCTTCGCATGACACCATTGGCCTTGGAAAATCCAAGCATTTCGAGCTTTCCATAACTGACAGCATATGGCAGCTACAATACCTTTCAAACTCCAGCTATTTGGACTTTTGCCCATTGTTCAAACTGGGATCTCCACCAAATATACCATTGACCCTGGGCCACCATCAACACACCAATTCTAAATGATGAAAATTCCCTCACTTCTGGAGGGTCTCAGGTTCCATATTACAGACTGGACAAAGTAAGCTCTCGGCTGCCCTTCTCGTCACCAGATTGTCCATAACAGCTATCTGATCATGAAGACACTGCCAAAGGAACTGTTTTACCTTTGGTTTTGACTCTTAGTTTCCACACCCCCTTCCACAAAGATGCCTTCTCTCTACTCTACATGACCTAGGACTCTCAGATTGCTTAATGGACAGGGCAACTTGATAAGCTGATTTCACACTAACGCTCCCATCTTCTGTGGATAGCCAACACTGACTGTCATCCTTATTTGATAAACTAATGGGAATTTCCAAGATTCTGTTCCAGTCCCTTTCAATAAGAGATTGCTTTTAGTCTTTGATTCATCCCATCTTCCTTGCTGAGGACCAATCAATCAGATCACACATACTGTAAATAGGAGAGTTCAATGGCTTACTCATATGAAGAGTTGAAGCTCCCTTTTCTGGAATCCATCTGTCATCCCAACACTGCACCAACTTTCAATTCCCAATTTTCCAGATAACTCCATTACATTATACTGTCCTAAAGATCAATGAACCCCATCATAATACAATGTTCACCAGGTTCACAAGGATGGTAAGATTGATGAAATACATCTCAACTTGGGAATAGCTCCTCAAAACAGAAAACACCACATCAAGAAATTAAACGTATCACTACTAAAAAACTTCAAGATGGCAGTCCACCAGCTAAGAATTACACAAAGCTATAATGAGGGATGCAAGCTTAATGATAGTGACCTAATGATAGACAAAAACCATTTTATTTTAACTAAGAAAATAAAAGAATATTGCTCAAAAGTATCGAGTCCGATAGCGTGTCCTTGAATTCAAAGACCCAATACTCAAAATACATACCGACAAATAATACTCAAAACACATACTGACACAAAAAAATATAGATAGGCACTAAAAAGTTGAGTCCTTGAAAGCAATTACTAGCAAAAATTGAACAATGAAAATAATTATCACAAGATGAAACAAGAAAAGAACTATGAGTATATAGACTAGTTCTTAAGTTCTAAGAAGCAAACCAATACTAAAAACCAACAAATAATATACCCAACCATAGAACATAACTGACAGTAATGCATCAAGTGGATGCAAACACGCAAACATAAAGAGGGAGATATGAAGTGGTGAAGTCCTTAAAAACAATCACTCTTGCAAAGAAAACAATAATCACAAGATTAGACAAAGTTACATTGCTCGAACATTCTCTCACACTATCAGGAAGGTTGACTCAGCAAGCAAAACACATTTAACACCAATCTGATAACATTTAGCATGATACATTTAATATTGAAAACTATATAAAGAAGGTGCTGACTTGAGAATGAGAAGCACGCAAGCAGCAACCACATAACCAACCGCAATAACTGCCACCATAGGGCTTTCTTGTGTCAATATGAAAGTAATATGTAAATATTGAGGATTAAAAAAAAAAAAAAAAGGGAGACCAAAACAAAACATAGAAACAAGGTTTAGATCTCATGAGCATTTGAAGAATACAAATTTGCAGGTCAGCCATTAAAGCAAAAAATGTCAACAAGTTATGGTCATGCTAAAATCAGAAAAAACTTTGTATATTTTAATGGAAGTTCATAAAACTTCCAAACTAGAATCTGTCCTCATGCAAACCAAGTTATAAAATATATATAGTCATAAACGCATTTTACAAAATGTGATTTGCCTTCAACTATATTTTTTTCATAAAAGCTCACCATGCATGACATCCCTACTTGAAACATATTATCCACTTAAAAGGCAATGATAATATGGAGGTGACAGATATAGATTTATAAACTGCATTTTCATCAGCAAATGCAGAAAATGAAATGCTCAGAGTACAGTAAATTCGCTATCATTCTATTACAATAATGTATCAATAAAAAAACAATATTCATATGCAAACAATGGGTCTTGGGCCATGTCCAACTTGAGGCATTAACCCCAAACTACAAGAACCACTAATGTGACTACGTAATTCTTTTTTGTTTTCCTTTCACAACTAACCCAAAGTGTAGTCCAAAGCTTCAGGTCAAGGTATTAGGATTTACATAGAAATAAAAACGATTTGCAAGCCCTCAGATCTCAGAGCTTCAAGCAAATCATATACGTTTAAAATCTAATGGCATTCATCAAAAGCCTTGACCCACCACCACATATAAACATATAAATTGAAGGGGGGAAGTGAAATGGACACGCACACACACATAAATCATCATCATCATCATTGCCCTGATCCCTGTATACACACGCACGCATGCACACACACTGACACAGAGCATTATGGGGTGGAGAAAATGTGGTGGCATGAAAGGCTAATGATGAATAAAAACCATCAAACTGCTCAATATTATATTTTCCATCATTGGGCATCCTCAAGGGTCTAATGGAGCCAAGCAGAGCATTTGACTACTTAAGCTCAAGTCGAGCCCAGATTTGTGCATTCAAGGTCAACTTGTATACATGAAGATTGGGCTGATTGCAAAATAAACATGAATCTAGCATCTTCAATTACAGATTCACAATGAAGGAATGTTCAACTAAAACATTGATAGAACAAAATATCCAATACTAACAATCACTAGGCAATGAACTATGCCCTAAACACGCAAATATATGCAACGATGCAAACAAAGGGATTACACAAAGTATCTCCCCACCACTATACATGGTCTAACTGTCCTAACTTGCGATCAAAATCAGAGTAAAAACACATCCATTAACATTAAAAATTTATGTAGATTATATGAGATTCAATACAACGATATTAAAATGTGATAACTCTCTTTAGAGAATTGGCTAAAGATGAAGCTGTCAAGTAACCTGAACCAAAATAAGAGAAAAGAAAATTAAACAGTTGAGAACATAATCTACTTAAAACCTATCATTAACCTAAATTCAACAACTTAATAAAACCTTACCCAATGATTTGGGGTCGACCATATGAAACTTGTTTTGTCATTCTACTCTAACTAATTCCACAACTTTAGTTGAATCCTAGCATTTCCCTTCTTATTTTCTCGACTCATATTCATTTAGACCAACCACTTGCTCAAACAATCTTCTTATTTTCTCCACTCATATTCATTTAGACCAACCACTTGCTCAAACCATCTTCTTATTTTCTCCACTCATATTCATTTAGACCAACCACTTGCTCAAACCATCTTCTTATTTTCTCCACTCATATTCATTTAGACCAACCACTTGCTCAAACAATCTTCTTATTTTCTCCACTCATATTCATTTAGACCAACCACTTGCTCAAACAATCTTCTTATTTTCTCCACTCATTCATTTAGACCAACCACTTGCTCAAACAATCACACACAGACCAAGCACTCTTCCTTTACTTTAAAATTATTCAGTACTATACCCACATATTTATCCTGAACAAGTGCTTAATGCTAATCAACAAAATAAACCTACAATAAGAAAAAGTTCACTTGTTTCTCTTCAAACTATTCTTAATTGCGCAACAACTTCATTATACATGTACTTTATCTTATGAAAATATATCTTTTTCTGACTTCTTTCTCTTCTAAAACTTACCATACTAAATCATTAGGATTCTTCCATAAACTTTGTTCAAATTAGTAGTAAAAACAATATGGTCTTTATATATCTCCTAACATCATTCTAAACTTTAATGCTCAATCACTCTTACAAGTTTCTATAGTATGACATTAATATAATGCCATAACAATTTTTACAAATTTGAATCACCCCAATTTCTGTAACACACCACTCATCAAGGATTTCAATGAGAACGTTGTGACAATTAGAGTGTCTCCTAAAATCAACAAAGCTCAAATGGAGTAATAAGCTTGCTTCCATAACTAAAAACTTAATGCAATTTCAAAACTTCAAGCATGCAAAGGGTACATTTTTAACTGTTACCAAGTTTTTAATAACCAACCTCTTTAACCATCAGAGTGATGTATAGTAGCTAAATTCTTGCCAAACAAACAACACATAGACCATACAAAATATTAAACAAGCACAATAGAGAGTAGAAACCATTCATATGCCTACACATTTAATACCAACATTTCAACGACAGAGGGTGCTATATGATGGTAATATAAGGGTGCTATGTGATGTATTTGATGAGGAATGATCCTACTAGTAGCTAAATTCTTGCCTAATAAGCAACACATAGACCATACAAAATATTATATCAGCCAAATAGACACTATTCATATGCCTACACATTTAATACCAACATTTCAACGGCAGAGGGTGCTATATGATGGCAATATAAAGATATAAACACAAATACAAAGAAACAAACAAGCCCTCAGATCTTATAGCTTCATACAAATCACTGACGGTAAACTAATGGCATAAATCAGAAGCCTTTACACATCACCATGAAGAAATAGATGTATGTGTGTGTGTGTGTGTGAAAATACATATATACTAGTGCATGCCATGTAACTGTCAATGTAGAAGGA
Organism: Cornus controversa; assembly: GCA_026545225.1. Classification (NCBI taxonomy): domain Eukaryota; kingdom Viridiplantae; phylum Streptophyta; class Magnoliopsida; order Cornales; family Cornaceae; genus Cornus; species Cornus controversa. The sequence continues at coordinate 32,976,267 of CM048854.1, forward strand.
ATCGCGACTGTTAGATCGATGATGTTAGACCATAGATAGACAAAGACATTTTGGACCAAGCTTAAATGTAATATAGATAGAGAGAGAGAGAAAGAGGATGAGACAGTGGTGGTGGTGGATGTCACAAATTTTCTCCGGTAATGTATGAAGGCAACTAACAAATACACCATGAAACCGCTCAATATATTGAAGTTTTCCATCATCGGGCAAGTAGAGATCATATGCATGTGTGTGTGTATGCATAGAATTAAGCTTAGTATGATACTTAATGTGATTGGAAGAGCTTGAGTGATGAGAAAAGCAAGTAGTAGGCCAGTGACGTCACAGTTCACAGATAAACACTTCAGCAGCTGAGGGTGAAGAAGAGAGCTATTAGGGCAATGGAAATGCGAGAGGAGTATATATTGACATCATAATGTGTTGGGACTTTCCTTGGGCCCAAGGTCCATGAAAACATTTTACACTCATGGGCCTGTATTTTTATTTAATTTTTAATCCTGACAAGAAACTCTGACAGAAACTCAAGCACTCGCATTCAGGCTTTCTTCCATCATTATGAGAGTAATATGTAAATGTAGAGGATAAAAAAAGAAAAAGAGAGAGAGCAATAGAGAGAAAAGAGAGAGAACAGAACACAACATAAAACAAGGTAGATCTCATGAGCATTTGTTGAATAAAAATCTGCAGGACAGCCATTTCAGCTAAAAAATTATTAACAAGTTATAGTCATACTAAAATCAGAAACACCCACCCTTATATTTTTTAATGGAAATTCATAGAGCTCCCAAACTAGGATCTGTCCTCAAGCGAACTAAGTAATAAAATGCATTCTACAAAAAGTGATCTACCTTCAACTACATTTTCATCACAAAAAGCTCACCATGTATGACAACCTTGTATTTTAAAAAGAAAAATTAGTGAAAGCCAACACTTTTGCTTTCATATTATTAGAAACTACACTTAACATTGATGATAATTTGGAAGTGTCAGAAACAGTTTTATAAACTGCATTTTCATCCGCAAATGCAGAAAATAAAATGCTCAGAACCCAATGCATAAATAATCATTCAGTAAAATCCAAATTATTGCAAGTAACAGGACATGCACTATCATTGTACTACAATAATGTATGCATAAAAAAACACTATTCAAATGCAAACAATGGGACTTGGCCCATGTCCAACTTGAGGCAACAACCCCAAAGCCCAGACAACAAGAACCATCAATGCGACTACTTAATTCTTTTTGTTTTTCTTTGACAACTAACCCAAAGAGCCAACCTGCATTTCGGCTTCAGGTCGAGGTATTAGGATTTATATAGAAATTAAACCGTTTGCAAACCCTCAGATCTCATAGCTTCAAACAGATCATATACGGTTTAAATCTAATGGCATTCATCAAAAGCCTTGACCCACCACCACCACACACACACACACACACAAATAATAATAATAATAATAATAATAACAATCATCATCATCATCATCATCATCATTGCTTTGATCCCTCCACGCGCACAGAATAAGGGCGTAGAGAGGATGTGGTGGTGTGAAAGGCGATTGATGAATAAAAACCATCAAACCGCTCAACATTATGAGATTTTCCATCATTGGGCATCCTTAAGGTTTAACCAAGCAGTGCTGAGTATCTGTCTACTTGAGCTCAAGTCGAGCCCAGATTTGAGGATTCAAGGTCCACCTGTTTGCCTCATTCAGAAAATTTCGAGCTCAACTTTGTTCTCTAGCTCAAACTTGACTTTGAAATCCATTTTTAAAAATTGATTATAAATCCAAAATGGCCTAGAAAACAAGTCATCTTCATAAGCCTGTTCATAAATAAGTGTCCATCAACATTTTCATGGGCTCAACAACCCAAGTTATGAATTATTCAAGCTCGGCTTGTTTCCAAGCTCTTATTTCGCAACTAGCAAATTATATATAACATGTGATATATCATTTGTTATATCGAAATCTAAGGACGCATAGGGCAAAGCTTAAATATATAGCATTTGTTATATCAAAATCTAAGGACGCATAGGGTGAAGCTTAAATATCAAAAACAATATTAAAATAGCAATATAGAGCAAAAATACTGAAGCTAAAAACACAAACGACAAACTCATAAATTGGCTTTTGATGGCAACAAAATTCAAGAAAGCAAGTGAAGCAACCAGAGCTTCAAAAAGAGAAACCAAGTTTATTTAAAACAGTGGTATCTACTAGTATACATGGTGAATCACCCAAAATATCCATGTATTTGTTATTGAAGGTTGGAATGATTGCAAAATAAACACGAGGCAAGTATCTTCAATCACATATTCACAATGAAGGAAGGTTCAACTAAAACATTGATAGAACAAAATAGCCAAAACTAACAATCACTAGACAATGAACAAAGCCCTAAACAAGCAAATACATGCACCAACGCAAAAGGAGTGATAACTCAATGTACATCCACCACTATGGGGTTATACACGGTCTAACTGCCCAAACTTGCAACCGAATTCAGAGTAAAAACACATCCATTAACATTAAAAAATTATGTAGATCAAATGAGATTCAATACAATGGATATTAAAATGTGATAATTCTCTATAGAGTAACAAAAACCAAAATAAAGGTAAAGAAAAATAAACAAAGTTGAATTACAATAATATGGTTTGAGATTTAACCAGTAGGATGAATTCAATGCAAGATAGTGAATCTCAACTTTAAACCTATCATTAACTCAAATTCAACAACTCAATAAAAACTTATCCCAATTATTTGAGGTTGGCTGTATGAATCTTGTTTTGTCATTCTATTCTAACTAATTCCACAACTTTAGTTGAACATAACCTGGCATTTCTCTTCTTATTTTCTTCACTCATATTCATTTGGACCATCCCCAATCTCGGTACTACACCCGAAAAAGTGTTTAATGCTAATCCACAAAATAAGACTACAATAACTTAAAGTTCACTTGTTTCTCTTAAAATCATTCTGAATTGAACAACAACTTGATTAAAAAAAGCATCTTTTTCTGACTCTCTTGAAATTCCTCCATAAACTTTATTCAAATCTGTAGTAAAACTAAATATGCTCTTTATTTATCTCACAACATCGTTCTAAACATTAATGCTCGATCAATTTTCCAAGGTTTTATAGTACGACTTGTTAACATACTACCACCCCAATTTTTACAAATTTGAATCTCCCCAATTCCTATAGCTCACCACTCATCAAGGATCAATAAGAGTTCAACTGGAGTTACAAGCTTGCTCCCAAAACTTCATGCAATTTTTAAACTTCAAGCATGCAAAGTGTATTTTTGAACTTTTACCATCATTTTCAGAGTAATGTATTTGATGTGGAATGAACCAACTAGCGGCAAATTCTTGCCAAACAACCAGTAGATAGACCATACAAGATATTATAGCAGTACAATAGACCATACTAGATATTATATCAGTACAATAGAAGCTAGTCATATACCTACACATTGAATACCAACATTTCAACGACAAAGAGAGCTGACAATATAAAGATATAAACACAAACAAAAAGAAACAAAAAAAGCCCTCAGATCTCATAGCTTCATACAAATCATTGACGGTAATCTAATGACATAAATCAAAAGCCTTTAGACATCACCATGGAGAAATATATGTTTATGTGTGTGCCTGTGTACCAAGCTTAAATGTAATATAGATATATATATAGAGAGAGAGAGAGAGAGAGAGAGAAAAGATGAGAAGAGGAAGGCGGTGTCGGTGGCGGTGGTGGATGTGACATATTTACTCCGGTAATGCATAAAGTCAAATGAAAAATAAACCATGAAACCGCTCAATATATTGAAATTTTCCATCATCGGGCGATTATAGATCATATATGTGTTTATATATATATATATATATATATATATAATAGAATATACATAATGCGATTGAAAAAGTTTTGAGTGATGAGAACATCTAATAGAAGTAGGCGATGAGTGAAAGTCACAGTTCACAGATCGACAGTTCGGCGTCTGAGCTTGAGAGTGGCTAAGAGAGGTACTAGGGCAATGGAGATATGAGGAGAATATAACTATATATTGACGTCATAACGCGTTGGACTTTCCTTGGGTCAAGGCCCATGAAAACATTTTACGATGATGGGCCTGTATTATCTCTATTTGATGTCATTTGGAACCAAAACAAGTGAACGTTCGTACTATACTACAGCACATATTAGCATAAATAATGGCATGTTTGTTTCAATATATAAAAATAGTTTTTAAGAGTTCTAAAAACACACAATACATACCTATGTTGTAATATCCCAAAAAAAAAAAAAAAACATTTTGAATTTGAATCTGAAAGTTATTTGAAACATAACCTAACCCAACTACAGGATATCAGTCTTATAAAATTTTAGTTTTTTTTAAGTAGTTAGAAGAATTTTTTTTTTCAAGAAGAATTCAACTCAACCTCAAACACTGATATACGTCAAACCTCTGTAGTAGCCAGAAAGAGAGATGATTATTGAAGAAGTTGTATGATGAGAGCCGGAGAACGGAACAACGATATCAGGTAAGTCGATTCGTTTTATACTTTTGTATATATCTGTGACTTGTTTAAAAATATTTCAACATTAGATTTAAATAATTCTTTAGATAGAATAGACGATCTTGTTGATTACTTCACATAAAGAGTTTATATTTATGAACTTAAATGATCAGTGTGCTTATGAATTTTAGATATTGTTGAGACAGTAATCATGGTTGAAAAAAATAGTACTAAGTGATATTTATGAGCATGTCTAGTATACTGCGTACTTACTGTTGAAATAAATTCCAGATTGATATATTGATACACACAATGATTTAGACACTATGTGGTTTGGCATAAAGTATGTTTCTGTTTATGAGAGGGGTATATTTTTTTTAATCCGTTGAGTTAGGTAACATGTATATAAGCATACAATTTCAATTTTGAACTATGTTTATATTGTAAATCTACATACATATATATTATGTGCATAATGTAAATATGCTATAGTAATATGTGTATAGCGCACATCATTAGATATTAATTATAAGGAATTTGTTTGTGGACATTGTGATATATATATATATATATATGTTAACGTACATAACTTAATTCTATGAAATCTGTTAACTTGGGTTTGGGTTGTATAAATTATTTATTTATTTATTTACTTTTTAGATATGTTTCATGGTCTTTGATTTAGGTTGCGTGAGTGAGATTGAATGGGGTCTGTTTGTTGGCCACTTGATAATTGGTGGGGGCGTGAAGTAAAGATACTAATATTTCTGGATAGAAAATTTAGGGGTAGAAGATGACCCGATGTCACACATACTTAGTAATTTTTTTAATTGATTAAAAGTAATGGAAATTATAAAAATATTTTAAAAAATTACAAAAAATTCCTGTATAACATTTTTCAATTTAATTAACTCAAATTTAGTGAAATATGTGAAATTAGATTAAGTTAAGTGATGAATTTAATTTAAACCTTAAAAAGTAGATTTTATAAGACATAAAATCGGAGAGTATGGAAAAACGGTGAGAAATTTGATTATGAAATTTTTACCGAGACTTATAGTTATATTGTGGAACCTTTACGAATTTAGTACTCTTGTTGTTTGGGTTTAGAGAGTCATGAACCTAATTTAGTATTTTATTTATGAACATGTTTGTTATGAGGAAAATATTTTAAATGTAAAATACATTCAATACTTGGTAAAATAATAGATAATTGTGAGTAGTCGGAAGGGTAGTCCAGGACTATTCTTATGATAACTTTGTTAGGCATGGTTAGGGACCTGTTTTATTGGGAGTGCACTATTTTTTTGTTATGGCCATTGGGCTCAGCATGCCCTTATTATGTGAACATGATCCGGGACCATTTGGGTGAGTAGACGTACAACCCAGCCACATGTGTGTTTTCGTTAGTCTGGGACTATGCGATGCACACCATCGATTAGAGGGGAGCCCGAGGCTCATGTGAGATAAGTGAAATTTAATACAAGTTAATCAAGATGATTAACAAGTTTATGGTTTGTAATTGTGAAAATTGTGTTTTGTTTTATGTTTTGGTGATTATAATATATGAAAATTTATGACTTGAGATGAATATATGCAATTAATGCATTTTCACAAGTTGCTTTTATATATTATATGAAAATATAAGGTGAATCGATTTGCTGAGCAGTGAATGTGTTTAGCAATTCTTTGTTAAGCTTGTGAGCTCACTCCCTAACAATTTTCAGGTACACTTTGATAGAAACGTGATGGAGTCATGTGAGCAAGATGGAGATGATCTAGCTGATTTTTTACTTCTTTTTAGTTCAATAAAGTTGATATGAACTTTTGTAATAAGTTTGAAGATTTTTATGGATTGTATTAGATGGTGCTACATTTCACAATTGTTCTGTAGTTATTTATGTTTTTCAATAAATTCTTTATGGGAGAGTTATACTATTGTATTTGAGGTGGATGTTGTTGCAAATCATGCACTATATTTAAGTATAAAACCAACGTTTCTATTATTTAAATTTAGGGGTGTGACATATGTTTTCATCTTTTCTATGAAATTAGACATTTTTATCTCAATTTGTGTAAAATGATTAGTACATATTAGTAGAAATGACAACACGTTTATTTTAATATATAAAAATGAGAAGGAAAATGATAAACAACACGACGTTTTTTAGTGATATTTATCATGACATTCCTTAATTCACTTAATTTAAGATGATGGTGAGCCCTTAGGGTCCGTTTGGAGAAAATGAGAGAAAAGAAAAGAGAGAATAACATTAGTTATGAGAGAGAGGAGAGGAGAGGAAAGGATAACAATAACCTCTATTCATGTTTAGATAAACATGAGAAAAAAGAAAAGAAATGATAGTATTTTTGTTTGGATAAGATAGAGGAGAGAAAAGAAAAGAAAAGAAAAGATAACAACTAAATTACTAACATACCCTTTACTTAAAAACTCATATCAATATCTGTGTATTTTCTATTGTATTGAATATTAATATTGTAACAAATTATATACTAATATTAGCTAGGACTAGCAGTAAATATATCTCATTAAATCAAATAAGTTCAGAATCTTTCGGGAAAAAAATATTGTAAAAGAAGCTGCAAATTTTACATTTCCCATTTTTGCTTCTCTCTTTTTTTAATCATTTTGTTCTATTAAGAGTCAGCTCAAACAAGTTTTTAGTGAGGCCAAAGTGTTCCTCACTAATTATGTAGTTTAGTTCGTAGTTTTAATGTAATTATTTTGCAGCTAGTGCATGGTTGTGGTGCTTATGAAGCGGAATGTTTAAAACCCTCCTATCAAATACCTTTGATAGATCTCTACATAAACTGAATTGAACGATCCTCAAACTGAACTCTGATTTGTTGAATTAGTGTGGCAAACTAAGTATCAAATTGATCTCTGCTTCAAGTATGACAATCTTGAGATAAACTAAATTCCTAAACTAAATTAGTGCGGCAAACACTTTAGGAAAATGATTCTGACTGAGTTTATGCCATATATGCATATATGTATACATATATACACACACAGATGCATATGTGTATACATGTACATATATACATATACATATATACACATATATACACACACAGAGACATAAACTCAGTCAGAATCATTTTTCTGAAAGTCCTTGCCGCACTAATTCAGTTTAGGAATTCAGTTTATCTCAAGATTGTCATACTTGAAGCAGAGATCAATTTGATACTCAATTTGCCGCACTAATTCAGCAATCAGAGTTCAGTTTGAGGATCGTTCAATTCAGTTTTTATATATATATAGATATGTATGTATATGTATATGTATATGTATATGTATACATATACATATACATACATATATGTATGTATATATGAGTATCAAATTTTCATCAATGGAATGCCTTGTAGGCTTAGGAATAAAAATTTCACAATACGGATATGCCTAATAGGACTCAAAAGTAATAAAAAAATTTCTGTGTTAAAATAGTGAGGTCAATTTTGGTATTATAAAAGTTATACTTAAGTTTCAATCCTTTCCCTCTCAATCTTCTCATTTTTGGGAGGATTGCAATTGAGGAATACTATCCTTCCTTATCATTTCTTTTCTTTTTAAAATGCTCACCCAAACACAATATCTCTTATCCTCTCCTTTCTTTTCTCTCCTTATCCTTCCAAATCCCTCAATCCAAATGAAGCCTTAATTTCCTTTATTTAAGAAAGTTAACTCTCGAATAGAGGGAGTTAACCTAATATAGGAGGACATCGGATAGAAATGAAGAAAACTATTTCAAGATGTTGATCACTGCTCTAGTTTTGGAGAGTTTTAAAAACACACACACACACAAAAAAAATGTTCTCATATTTTCTATAAAATTAGACATTTTTAGCTTAAGTGTAAAATGGTTTTTAAAATTTTTTTTAACTAAGACATAAATAGTAGAGAAAAGAAAGACAAGGATAACATCAGTTATAAGATAAAAGAAATGAGACTATAACAATAACTTCTATTCATGTTTGGATAAACAAAAGTGAAAAGAAAATAAATGATAATATTTTTGTTTGGATAAGATAATCTAGAGAAATGAAAAGAAATGATAATAACCAAATTACTATCATATCTTTTTATATTTAATGGGACATGGATAAAATAATAATTTTCTCTTTTTATAATTGTTGAGAGCAGTTTCGGAATTATAAAAGTACTACTTAATCCACTATCCTATCCCTCCAAATCTCTCTCAATCCTCTCATTTCCCTTCATTTAAAATATCTCTTCATTTAAAGTATCCAAATACAGAACATATTATCATCTTTTTTCTTTTCTCTCCTTATCCTTTCAAATCTTTCAATACAAATGATGCCTAGAGAATTTTTTATATTTATTTTGATTTTTCTCTTATCTAAAATATGAATCAAGCAAGCCCAACATATTTGGGGTTTGAGTTTTCTTACACATTCTGCATCTTAATTAGTTAGGAACTTAGGATTCACCAAGCTTTGGGTGAAGAAAATGGGCTTGCTTAAGTTAACAAATAAGAAATAAAGGCTTTAAACTTATAATTAGGATTTCACAATTGGAAGAAAATTATGTTAAGTTTTCTTATAAGTTCTACGTCTTAGTTACTTAATTCTTAGTTTTTCATGTGAATGAGTATGCATATTAACAGACAAAAGTCATACATCTTTCCTAAACCTTAAACATTTACAATTTCATCAATGTTCCGTTGTAGATAGTATCTCTAACAGATTGGACGCTTACTCTTTGACCCAAAAACATAAACGGTTGGATAGTGCTACATACTCACCATTATAAGTTCATTTAATGTGGCACAAGAACATCTAACAAAATGGTAGATGTTAGAGGTGTCCCACATTGGATCCGAATGGGAAGAAAATTGGGACCCATATGTAGGTGGGTATGCAGCACTACCCAATGACTTAGTATTTTGGATTATTGGTAAGTATTCAACCCGTTGCAGTTGGTATCAGAGCCAGATTCAATTTTTGATCCAGTGTCAAGCCAAGCACTCGTGTAGTAACCTTTGTGGGCGGGTGTGATGTGGACAAGTGCTAGAGACATTGGATGAGCTACCACACTGGCAGGTTGTAGGGTGTTTAATCCCACATCGCCTGCGTGTGGAGAAGGGGATGTGTTTATATGTAGTGTAATCTCTCTAATGGTATGAGGCCTTTTGTGGCTAAAACTCAAAAATAAAAATGTGCGGCTTAGGCCCAAAACGGACTAATATTATACTATTAGGTGGAGTGGACCATTACAAATGGTATCAGAGCGGAACCCTGCTAGAAGTGTGCCGACGGGGACGTTTACAGGGTGTTTAATGCCACATCGTCTGAATGTCGAGAAGGGAATGTGCTTGTATGTAGTGTGGGTTTAGACCCAAAGCGAACATAAACACATCGTCTGAGTGTCGAGAAGGGAATGAGCTTGGTTTAGACCCAAAGCGAACATAAAAAGAGAATTGAGATCCATATATGAGTGAGTATGCAACACTACTTAATGACTTGAGCTTCTGAAGTAAAAGAAAAGTGTCGAATCCGCTACAGTAGGCCACTTTGGCAGTCCACGGTATGAATCCATCTTCGGAAAATCTTTTAAGATAGGTCTCCAGATCCTCAAGAATTAATTATTGTTATCTACAAAAAAAAAAAGCTGCTTTAGTGGCCACTATGCTAGTTCAATTGCAACTCATTCTTTGAGCAAACTATTTAATAACTTAGCATCATTCTTTTAGGTCTAGTGCCCCACTATAATATCTCGATGTGCCACATTCAGGTGTTTACATGTGTATCAATCTTTGGAAAATCTTCTCGGATTAGGTCTCTAAAAGCCATTTTGCACAAACTGAAGGTGGGTTCATGCTCACTTGGTTGTCCCATATGGAGAAGGGTGACCAAGTAGATTCATTAAGGATTTATGGTGTACCATGTTCAATCCTAAAGTATACACACATTGTTATATTCTATATCTGTGTGTTGGTGCATAAAGCAACTCAATGAACTCATAAACAGAGATAATTTTAGACTCAAATATCATCCGACGCTATGGATGTTATTAGCCAGAAGGAAGTGAAAAAAGTGGTAAAAGATTTTTGAAATGCCAATCTAGATTTTTTTTTTTCTAACAAGTTTCAGACAAAAAAATAATAGGCCAGAGTGAGACCCAATTCGCCCCAATAATAGATGGGTCTGGAACATTCCAGACACACCTATTGTTCGTCATGATGTGAATCACTCCACTTATAATTCAATCAATTGGGAGAGAATCAATATATTTTTTTTCTGGAGCAATTCTCCTTTCGATTACTTCTATGACTTTGTCCCATCAATAGGAGGCTAGGTAGAGAAGCTTGAAGTGATGGTCGTAGCAGTACAGGGAATTCAAAATATTTTGAATTAGGTTAGCATAGGTTTATAAATTAATGTAGAGTTGATTAAGGATGATCTAAGCAATGATATTAACAACTAAAGTAACAAACCATATTTGGAACAAATATATATATATATATACACATTACTTGTCCCTCTTATCCCTTCCTTTCTAGTTGATCATGAAGCAAAATGGACAACAAATGCTATTTCATATTCTCTGGCATGGAATCACCAACTTGATGTTTAATACAGCAAACAATAGAGAAGTGTAAACTTGCATCATATAGTAATATGGCCTTACCAATTGCTTGAGAAGCCTATGTTTAGCTACCTAAAGAGAGATGGTTGGTATGACTATATGCCCCCATGAAAAGCCAAGAAGAGTTTTCAACTGAAGTCGAGCTTTGCAGGCACTTCAGTTGTGGATGGCTAGCTGTGCTCACTTCTTGAAGTCTGTCATTTCGGTTAAGCCCCGTGTATCAACCGTCGCCACTTTTCTACCTGCCACTGATGCACCTCGTTCATCGATCCTTTTTTTCCTTTTTTCTATTTCTTTTCCTATTTTTCGATCACAATTTTCAACACCGTGACATTTGATACACGAGGCTGCAAGGTAAGTGCAATTACTCTGTTTTCCTCGATCTTTGTTTCAAAGTTACATTTCGGATTTGTTTTGGTTGGTTGGTTAACTGTGGAAACATATGAGTGAGTGTTGAATTGCTTTGGGAAGTTTGGTTTGATACTTCACAAGGCATTAGTACTATGTTGTTTTATATTGTGCGAGCACAATTTGGATCCATTGAGCAAACCTTTTTGTGTGACGTTTTTCTGGTCATTCATAGCTCATGGATTGAACTTTGAAGTGATCCACCACAAGTATAGTTTTGTACAAGGTCCTTGTCGTCCAAAGAATAAAGATGTATTGTAGGGGTGATTCTTAGAGTGTTTTGAATTCTTTTCCCTTTTTGGTCATGTGATTGGTTAGAGGAATTGTACTGTTTTTCTGCCCGTGACATCCATAAACATTGTGAATAATGAGAAAAATTACAATGTGCCAGGTGTAGATACACCGGCGTAATCTTAGCCGTTCGTGCACTATGAACTCCATTGCACACGTTATGCACATACGACTGAAATTCACTCGGTGCATTGTAATACTTCTCATGAATAATAGACTCTCCTACCTTGTGTGTGTATGGTTTGCATTATGTTGAAATTTAAACCCTAATATTCAACTTATAACTCTTTTTTGTGCATCTAGGTTCCAGATGTAATAGCATCCGTGGTATGAATATGTAGCCCAACCAGTCTATAGCTTCAAAAACTTATATAATGTGCCAGGTTCTAAAATCTTAATCATGAAATGCCTCATGTTTCAAGAGCATATATTACAAGAACGGCTAGAATCGCTTCTTTTTGTTGTTGCAACGAATCATTGATAAATAAAAACTGCAGTTACTCTTAGATATGCTACATAATATCTAGAAAAAGTTGTTTCTTCACCTCCTCTATTGCTAGAATTTGTTTAAAGTCACATATATTCATTTTGTTACACTGTTAACATTAAAGGCAACTCTCACACACCCCCTCCTTTGTTGTTCCTTTCAGAGCATCAAGAACAACAATTGAAGATCAACAGCAGAAAAAATGGTACAATTGGTGTTGGCAGGGGGCAGAAAAGGAAAGAAATAAGAGAAAATGAAAGAACACGACAATCCCCCTCCATACACAGTATCATTCTGTACTTACCAGACTGCAACTGTTATACACTGCCCACCATTGGTTCTACACAAATACATACACAACCCCAGCCTATGCAACTCTAGAAAAAGGAAATCTCTATTTGCTACCATAATCTTTTTCCCCACTGACTCTTCTATTCACACGCCAATTTAGTGTCGAAGCTGCTCAAACAGATGGCAAAAGCTTGAAATGCAGAAAGAGGATATCGATAGTCCATGGTAAACATATCCTTGCCAACCTTACCAAACTGCAAGATGACCTTGTCATGGTCAGAGTGGGCCGGCTGCAGTGGTGTTGGTGCACCGGCAGCAGGCTGTGTAGCGCCAATCAGCTGGAAATTCTTCACGGAGGCCACAGTAACCCTCCCCCGGAAGTTAAGGCACCAACATTGCAACTGCTCGTGCCATCTCGGCGCCTTATTCCGGAGAATTAGAGGTCTGCCTTTTCCTTCATCTTCTTCCCCGCGTAGGCCAACAATGTCGGAAAACCGGGAGCTACTGAACTCAATTGAGTTGTCAATTGATTTTGAGAAGGAGGTGCTCCTGAATGAATCTTCAAGGGAGCGAGAGAGTAACTCGGGCTGGCCTGGAACAGTGCCACCTGGCTCAAGGGCAGAGACGGGGATTGAGTGCATGACGCAGTTCATCCTGCGGGGGCCCCTCGTGCCTAGCACATTAAGCTCGTATGAGACCTGCGCAATGTTGTAGCTGCCAGTAGGGACCTTTGGAGAAACTTTTCTTGAGTAGAACCTACGGCTTGTACGGCCTGGTGGGGAAAGATGAGCACTATTGTATGGAGCCTGTGTGTCATAAATCATGAATTTTGTACCAAGGAAATTCGACCTGAAACAAGAATAAAATATGGATCTCAGTGCAATATATGAACTAGATGTACAATGAACAGTAAAACATAATTAAATCAATATTGTTTTTCCCTAGAATAAGTTGTAACAAGATTAAAATTGTAAATAAGACAATTATGAGGATTACAATTGCAATTGTGCCAGAAGACAAATTTTCTCTAATAAAGTATGCTCTGTAATGACCAATACTGTTTAATATTTATCAGCGAATACAATAAATACTCAATACAATTGTTTTCTTGAATTATATAGAATGCAGAACCTCCAAAGAGCAAAAATGAAAAAAATTGTTAAATACGAAATGTAGGGTGCCGCTATAAGCTTAGAGGCAAAACCTAAAATGCAGGAATTTTATCAAAATCTTTAAACACGAGCCCAAAATTTAATATGTAAATGATAATGGTGAAGATACTCGGATTATACTCGATATATCATGAAGGTTATGTCCAAAGCTACAATATCAGAGCCCAACTTGTATAGCTTTAAATCCCAAAAATAAAGTAAGATAATGCAAGTTTGAGCTTTAAAATAACTTTGTGATGAATGTATGTAGATATGATTACACAATCAGAAAAATGGAGTGGAGTGTGGAACCACAAAACTAGGATTTATGTAGCCGACCCCAAGTAGTTGGGAAAAAGGCTTTGGTTACTGATGTTGTGTGGAACCACAAAAGTGTGACCCCATATCCCACACAGTCGTTTAATTCAATAGATGCTCATATAGACAAGAAAATGCAACACAAACTCTCTCTATCTTATTATTATTCTTATCAAACTAAGATCTAGAAAGGACAAGAAAACAGCATCAACAAAACCTATAAAAGAAAATTTGTGTTAAAACTCATCTTGACTTTCATCTCAGGTTTAACCAAATGGCAGTATGTCTGCATTTGTAAACAAAATTCTATAACATGGAACCAAGTAGGCTCCACAAAGTTAGATATATCACATGAATAGTGTCCTTAAATTAAATAGTATAAGGATGCCTGTATAGACAGAGAGAGCTTGGCATCTCTATTGACAAATTATTCGACCTGAAGAGTTCCTATACCCAGTTCCAAATCCAAGGAAGACTTGGAGAGAGGGAGGGAAGAGAGAGAGTAATTTCTGAATTCTTAAGTTGTTACAACTAAAGATATTCACAAATTTAAGGATAGGGCAGCAGCAAAAAATTTAAAGTGCAGTTCTTAAAAGCATTCTCTTACCTCAGTTTTCCGATATAAGTGCTGCTTGATCTTGATATGTTATCCGCATCCATGGATATCACATACTCTGTGTAAGTAGTTCTCCGAATCCGTTTTGCAGAAAGAAGAAATTTTCCATTTTCAACAAGCAAGGCTGCACAGAGCAAAGTATAAATCAGAACAGATATTAGAAAATTCTGTTTAAGAGAAAAGTAAACAAGGTAGCACAACCAAAGGGCTTGTAGCCCAATGGTATAACCTCCCCATTCTCAAAGAGGGAGGGGAGTGGTTCGAGCCCTAGTGTCGGCAAAAAAGTGTGTGTGAGTGTCCCCCCCCCCCCCCCCCAACTAGGAAAAAAAACAAGGTAGCACATAGCAAGGCTACTGAACCATTGAGTTTTTTTAAGATTGAACTAAAACCGTTAGATTAATTCCATCACTTTGCGTGAAGTAACAAAGACTCGAGATTGTTGAACTGTCACCCTAGCTGCAGTGTGTTTATTTAGTTGATTTAAAGGTTGGGTTCAAATTACTTAGTCAACTTACTTGCTTTCAATCTGTTAACAAATAATTCACATTAATTGATTAATAGAAGAAACCATCATTTGTACAAGATGACAGCTACATCAATACTACAGCCCCAAGGTCGATTGCAGAAGAGAATTTGGCTGATCTAAACATTTAATTAAATAACTATGAATAATTGAATAGAACTAATTGATTGTGACACTTAATAACACGCACAGGAAACTGTTGGGATAACCATAAACTAATACAGAGCAATATATGCTCAATCCAGCTGGCCAGTATGGGTGAAACAACTAGTGGTCTATGTTCACCTAAGCACATTTCCACAGAATTGTCTTCGAGTATATATCCAGCTAACTGGAATCCCAGCTTCTCACATAGCCCCCGACTTTGACCTCCATGAACTAGGTTTTAGATAAATCTAGAATCGATGCATTTTCCTCGTAACCATGCACATTAGGGATAGGCATTCAGTGTCTTAGTACTACTACAAAGGCACTGGTTTTACTAGTATTCAGATGGAGTTGCATAATATCTATAAATGGCACCAGATACCAAACGTAAGGGATCATTGCAATATCATCTCATTGAGCCCAAATAGTTGTGAGTTTAAGGTCAATACAGTTTTAGGTAACCACAAAAGCTTGATCTTGGCTAGCATTTTAATCTAACTGGAAGGTAAATACCAGGAGCAAAAAATAAAAAATACAGGGAGAGCAGGAATGCATGAACAAGTTACATGTATAAACACAGCATTCCAGGATTTCTTTATATTGGACAAGAACAAAAATGTCGGGATCATGCCCCATAGAAGAGCTAGTTATTAGAGATTCAGCAAGAATCATGTCACTTAGCTTGTCACACATATTAGAGAAAGGAACTCCTAGTCTTAGGCTAAACCAAGGAGGGTAAAATTCATCTATGTTTTAGACTTAATACTCGAGGCCATAAAGATGCATGAGAGTACATAGTCACCGTGCTAGTATTTTATTAGAAAACTTAGTTAAAAGATCCAATATACTTATATAACTAATGCAAATAAAACGGCATCATTAAAGCAAATGATTGTGCTGTTTTCCAATTCAAAACTATCAATAAAATTAAAAGGCATTGGAGCAGCTAGTTACACTCAATTTATGATCCCTATCATCCCTGCATGGCAGATCATATATAACTTAAGAAACATAAAAAGATTAGTAGCAATTTAGACGGTTGCAACTGTAAGAATACTTACCAGGGCTGAGGCAAAGGAAAAGACGGTAAGTTAAATTAGCCTTGTCTCTCTTAATATAGCACTGAATGGTTCCATCCCGAGGCCCTGGCTGTGGAAGACAAATAAATCAGAGAAATGTCAACTGCTACTGCAATCATAGAGAATCACTTCATTTTGCTCAAAATTGTAAATTGTTGGGTGAATAGGGGAAGTAAAATCTGGGAAATAATTAAGGTGGGACAAAAGAACAGAAGGACCAACCTGCTTAAGGGAGACTGGAAAGGTAAGCTTCCCTGAAAACTCTGGACTTTTGACAATTTCTTTGCACATACCCCTCCATGACCTGCAAACGGAAGCACATGCAACAACATGCTTGCGGGCAGGCCAGGTAATCTCACTTGCCTCCAACCTCTTAATTACATCACAAAGTAGCTCCGGTGGGAGGCAAGCCCAAGGGCTATTCTGGATGACCAGAGGCTGATCGTGCAACTCATGGACTGCACTATGAGATTTCCCCCTGTGATGACCAGGCAGCCTCACCTCAAAGCTCCGTCTTGATAGGCTCCCAAAACCATCCCTTACATCACGAACTATACTGCGGAATGACATTTACACCAATACGTTGACACCCACCAGAATGTCTATGTAAATCTTTTCCTACTATGGTTGCATAAATTATATTCCAAAGTTTCCACTTAGACTGAATGGTAATCACAAATCAGTGACATTTGGGCACACATACAACTGCAAAGCAATGAAGATTTTTTAGAATTTCTACAAAGCTTATTAACCAAGAAAAAAAAGAGACAGCACAAAGCAAGAAAAGAATATTCCTAGGAAGCCTCACATGGACTTAAAGCAGCCTGGAAACCCAGATTTAGTCAGAAAAACACATTTAAACTTCATTTTGAAACCATAAATGCTATTAATTCAAATAATACTTCCTCTTTCTCAAAAATTACAAAAAAATGAAAAAAGACAACTAAAATGACACCAAAAAAAAATGTAAAAGATAGAACAAACCATAAGTCACTGATAGAAAAAACAAAAAAGCCTAACTGCATCAAATTTCGTTAGAGACAAGAGCATCCACTGAAACAAAAATATATAAATAAATAGATTATATATCTAGAAAGCAACACATCCACGAGACAAAGATAGATGAGGAAAACGACATGAGGATTTATATATATTAAAGAAAAAGCATATCCAATTGAGGTTTCTTGTGCCTAGAATTAAAGTGAAATGAGAAACCAATACGTGACAATGTATGTGTGTGTGTGTGTACGAGCATATCTTCACAGTTCAACTGATCAAAAAATCATTTTCCACCTGCGAGTCATTAAAGATCACTGAAACATACAGAAATATAGAAACTTTCCACTTGCGAGGCATTAAAGATCAGTGAAAACATACAGAAATATAGAAACTTCCCACAAGAAAATTAAACACCACCACCTAGCGTAACCTCACAAAACAACCAAATGTCCATGATTTCACAAGCAAACCATACAACATAAGCATAAGGGGAGATAGCCAAAGATATAAACTTTCCAAAAGATTGTCAAAACAACACATAGCCTAACCTCATAAACAACCCAAAAGTCCATGTATTCTCAATCAGACCATACAGCGTATCCATTGAATCATCAAGCTAAAATTAGCAATCACTTTTTTTCTCTATAATCACAAGAAAATGAAAGAAAGAAACCCAGATTATTCTTCACCAGTTTTGACTAAACCATAAAAAACCAAATGAGAAAAATAAAAAAGTACTAAATGTGAATGCTTCTCCATACCCAAAATATATATACAAGTATATAACCCTTCAAATCAGCTGAAGAAAACTAAGAAAGAACTAAAAAGTCTGTAATTTTCAAAAAAAATCTGGGTGAGCTGTAGAGAATTTTAGAGGACAAAACTTGAATTTTGGCGATTAGAGGGATAAAATGAAGATTTTGGGAAGCTCCGCAGAGATTCAACCGTTAAAACGTGCACAAAAATACATATATGCATACGCATACATATATAAACATAAAAATTCAGCGGAAAAAGAGAGAGAGGTATTGAGATCAGAGGTAAGCGCACCTTCTCTTTGGGTCTCGATTGTGGTCAAATCCTTCGCTTACCACGCGGTTTCTCTCTCTAAAGGCGAAGACACACATACGCTCTCTCTCTCTCTCTCTCTCTCTCTCTAAAGTCAGTGTCTCTCAATCCTCACAGTCGTATATGTCTATCCTCTTAAATCACTCGGACAAATTTGAAAAGGTCCTTGCATTGTTTTAACACAATTAATTAGTTTAATTAAATTCCCACTAAAAAAGAATTAGACCCTATTCAATTACAGATTTACCCTTGTAGTGTTTGGTTGCTTGATAGTAGTCCTTGCCGAATTGGATTATACCATCCCTAGAAAGAATGGACTAGATAATGCTAAGGGAAAATGTATATTCTATATTTATTTTAGGGGTGACAATCCATATTAGCGGGTCATAATAACACGACTCATTTAATAAATAAGCCATATATTAGTAACCAATTTAACTCATTTAACTTAAATAGGTTACGCAATCCGTTTATTAATTTAAGTATAAAATAAAAATATAATTAAAATTTGATATAATGGATGACCAAATTCATGAAAATGAGAATAACTGAACAATATAATTACAAAAAATGCCAAATGCAATGTTCATATTTGATTTATATTAAAATAATAGAAATGTTCCTAGTAATTGGATTAAAACAGGTTATGGGTTAATCGTGTTGACATTACACGATTTATTAAGCGAATCTAATCGGGTTAAATAAGTTGAGCTCCAAAACACGACATAATTAATTAAACAGGTTAAATGAGTTGACACTATAAATTTCACGAACACGATTAAAGTCAACTCATATCCACTAACTTTATGTTTGCAGATCTTGTCGAATTTTGTCACCCTTATTATTTCAAAGAAAAATGTTTTGGAGTCTATTCAGACTCTCCAAGCTCACATGGTCACATAGGGCATTAGGGCTCACCACATAACTGGTGAGCTCCATAGAATCATGTAAATGTTCAAAGAGTTTAAATTCAAATTCTCTATCATTACTCTGTTCTAAGTAATTTTAGACTCGCACTTGAATCATGTTCTTTTGTTTATTAATATAATTTTTTACCATTTCATCAAATAATAACTCATTTATTGTATGCATCTATGAATGACAATGAGGTGTTGGGGTGATGCCCCTTCCTCATTTCCTTTCCGTTTAGTATAACATTTTTCATTCAAAATCATTTAGTGGGATTTCTTTGTCCTTGTTTAAATTCTCTCACCTTGTTTTCGCCACACCCTACCTTAATTAATTATTTTAAGAAAAAGATATATTCACTATTTTGTTAATTTATTAATGAAAAAAAAATCAAAATAAGAGAGTAATATGAAAAATCAACCTAAGAGAATAAAGAAATTCAATTGCTATATTTCATAAGAGATTATTTTTTAATTAAAAATGAAGAGTGTTGAAATATCATTAACCACAATAGGAGAAAATGATCCAAATGATAGTTTCTTTTCGAATATTATTTTACTACTCTACCTTTTACGGCATGATTAAGGAAGACTATACTTGATAATGACACTTTTTGTACACGATGTAATTTTCGAAACCATGTCAATGAGATACCCTTGTAACCTTGATGTCATCAATTCCAAAATACATAAAGTCTTGGTACCTTGCACATATATATATATATATATATATATATATATATATATATATATATATATTGCTGTATAATTTTATATTACTTCCGATGGACAATAAACAAAGACACATTATTGATGCTTAATGATGGACTGGTTCAAAAATAAATCGTTTTGTCACATACTAGTTTATTCCACATAGTGTAAGTTTGTAGCTATTGCTATGAGCAATTTTTGGTACAAGTAAAGATTCTGCTTCCCATGCTAGTTTACACATGCATCAATTAATTGAGGACAACTGAATATTAAACTAATATTTGACAAATATGTGTATGAAATGACTCTCTTCACTCTTGGAAAACACGGATATTAGTGAAAAACACAAATATTAATGCAGGACGTGGACATGACACAATAGAAACCATGATAAAATATATTTTAAAAAAAATAAGTGATAGAGTATTTGACTTCAAATTTGAAGTGTATATCGTGGATAAGTATGCTTCGACTACGACTTTTTTATTTTCAGATAATTGTGGAGAACTGAAAATCCGGTCTCTTACTAGGACACACTCTCATCAGACTGCTATAAATATAGAGACGGTTCATATGTCAGGTACGTAATTAATACTCTCTAAAGTGCCTTTATAGCTTAAAAAAACTCTTCTGATTTCTGACTTGATCATCGGAGCGTAGTCGGCTGGTACCACGCTAGTGTCCTTCCTATTACCCTTCTCTTGTCCTTTTACAAGTTGGCGTTTGACCAGTTCGGGGTGAATTTCTGCTTCATCAATTAACGCCATTTGTGAAAAATGATTGTCACAAACTTGACTGTTCTACCCGAAGCATATACGAAGCATGATGCACCTACGATCTGGACTAGAGACTACAGCTGGGCAGGATCCTCCTGTCGGCCACAACCCTCTAGCTGGGCAGGAGCCGCTTGTCACCCCAGACCTTGTCGGTCACAATCTGCTTATAGCAGGAGAAGAAGATATGCAACCCCCTAGTCAAAGAGACTTCCCTGGGGCACGTCCCAAATGACAAGGAGTGTGTCGCAGTGTTGGAATACCAAGTTCAGAACTTGAATCAGAGTCTGATTCAGGTACTTTAACAAATGTGGCAATCTTGCAATGCCTCCCTCCTGTGGCACCAGTGCCGTCATAGAGTCACCTCAAGCCAGTCGATCTAAAAGGGGATGATGTTGGGCGAGACAATGGGGTCTCAGCAGATGACGCGGCCCAGAGTCATGCAAGAAGCGATCGAGAAGGGACGAATCCCATTCACATAGTCCCGCCTAAGAGAGCTAGTGCCCAAGAGGATTCAGAATTTAAGGCTCGTACTCACGAAGATTTAGGGCACCCAGGGAAAACTGTCTATTATGATATAGAGATGCAGGACTTCAGAGCCAAAGTAGAGAGTATGGCCCACGCCATTAAGGGGAAAGGCCATGTTACAGTCGAAGATCTGGTCCAACAAACCAACCTCCTTTTTACCGCTGGAGTAATAAATTGTCATTTGTCCAACAAGTTCAAGATGCCCACCCTTGAAAACTTTGACGGGACAAAGGACCCGCTAGACCATCTAGAGACCTACAAGGCTCTGATGCACCTCCAAGGAGTATTAGATGAAATCATGTACAGAGCCTTTCTTATTACATTGAAAGGTTCTGCCCGTGCATTGTTTAATAGCCTGAAGACTGCGTCTATATGCTCCTTTAAAGAGCTGAGTCGGATGTTTGTGAGAAAGTTCATTATCGCCAGAAAACATAGGAAGCTTGCCACATATCTCTTAAATGTAAAACAGACTAAAGGGGAATCATTGCGAGACTACATTAACTGGTTTAACATGGAGGTGTTGCAAGTCGATGCTTTGGGAGTTCAGTAACCACATGATGATGCCCTTGTGGTCATGCTGATTATTACTAATTTCACAATTAGGCGAGTATTGATTAATAATGGCAGTTCCGCTGACATCTTGTTTGTAAAAGCCTTTAACTAGATGAAGATTGGTAGGGAAAGACTCAAGTCTATTAAATCTCCACTTATTGGGTTCTCTAGTGACTGGTACAAGTCCAAAGCAAGTCACTAAGATGATGACCTTATTTATTGTAGATTACCCATCTACCTATAATATCATCTTGGGAAGAGCCACATTAAATGCCATGAGGGCAGTAACCTCCACCTATCATCTCCTCGTACGGTTCCACATTGACTATGGCATTGGGGAGCTAAAGGGAGATTAAGCCACTACTCGAGAATGTTACGCCACTTCCCTGAAAGAGAATGAGGTATCAGAAACTTTGAGCATCGAAGGCCTGGAGGTTGAAGAGAAAGAGGAGGTTCACCACGCGGAACCAATGGAAGAACTAGTTGAGGTCGACCTGTATGAGCCAAATGCGAGAAAGAAGGTGAGCGTGGACTTGTCACTCTCACCCACCGCTCGAGAGGAGCTTGTTCAATTCCTTAAAGTAAATAGGGATGTATTTGCTTGGTCCCACGAGGACATGTCTGGAATTGACCCAGCCATTGTTATGCATCGATTAAACGTCGACCCAACCACCAAGCCTATTAGACAGAAGAGGTGAACTTTTGCTCCAGAAGGATATTTGGCAATCTCTGATAAGGTGGATAAGTTATTGAAGGCCAAATTTGTACAGGGAATAAACTACCTAGACTGGTTAGTAAACGTAGTCTTGGTAAAGAAACCCAATGACAAGTGGCGCTTATGCGTGAATTTTACTGATCTAAATAGGGCATGCCCAAAGTACAGTTTCCTTTTTTTACGAATTGATATGCTGGTGGAAGGAACGACCGGGTGTGAATAACTTAGTTTCATGGATGCCTACTCAGGATATAATCAAATCCCAATGCTACCATTAGATAAGAGAAGACATCTTTCATAACAGAAAGATGGTTGTATTGTTACACAGTAATGCTGTTTGGCTTGAAGAATGCAAGTGCGACCTATCAAAGGCTTGTCAACATGATGTTTAAGGAGCAAATTGACAAAAACATGGAGGTGTATATTGATGACATGCTCGTCAAAATCCAGAAAGACACAAGTCATTTGGATGACTTACAGGAAGCATTTGATGTACTCGAAGGTACAGAATGAAGTGCAACATCCAGGAGCGCAACGGCTAGAATACAACGTCTATAATATAATGTATACAAGGCTTAGAAGAAAGAAATATCAAAAAAGTAGGCCGGCCAAGAAATCCCTAAAAACTGGCCAAGGCTGGCCACTAGGCTTAGCCTAAACGGGGACCAGCCCAAGCTGGCTAGCCAGAGGCTTGACATGGTCAGGTTCAGAATCGCGGGCTAAGATCGAAGATCAGCTAAAATTCTTAAAATGAGGTTTCATTTCTATAGCCGAATGGGCCAGCCAGATTGTTTCTAAGGTCCGACAGGCAACCCTCATAAACAAAGGGCATCTGATAGAGTATTTGACTCCAATTATAAAGTGTATGATGTGGTAGGAGACGTGGATAAGAAGTACGTTTCGACCAGGATTTTTCTATCTCCAGATAAATGTGGAGAACTGAAGAGTCAGTCTCCTACTAGGACACGCTCCCATCAGACTGTTATAAATATAAAGACCGTTCATATGCCAGATACGCAATTAATACTCTCTAAAGTGCCTTTATAGCTTAAGAAAGCCCTTCTGATTTCTGACTTAATCGTCGGAGTGTAGTCAGCCGGCACATGGTGTCCTTTCGATTACCCTTCTTTTGTCCTTTTACAGGTTGGTGTTTGACCAGTTCGGGGTGAATTTCTGCTTCATCAATAAGATATGAGTACAGTAGGATACAGAAATAAAAAAATAATAAGCTATATTTTTATATATACAAAATATATAGATATATCCATGGATAAATTTAAATAATAGTTATTCATGTTATATATATTGTTATTAACATTTTTATTATATTGAATAATTCGCATGTATAAATTTTGTACTAAGTCATGATATATATCTCAATACTTCTTTTGAAAATAAATTTTAAACTTTTCGTAACAATTATTCAATGATATTATTGTTGAAAAAATTGTTCAAAACTTGCTAAAAATGTGTTCTTTGATTTTCTATCAATCTCTAATTCTGATCTTCCTCCCCAATCTAGTATTGTCGGTATAAATCAAAATTTCGTTATTGTCCAATTCTGATTGGCAATAAATACCGGGGCTTTGCAATATTTGATTGATTACAATTCTGTATAAAGTATTGGATACGTGGTTGAAGTATTTGAGAAGTATAAGATACGTGTTAGAAATAAAAAAATATATTTTTTAAAATTATAGATACGTTTAGGAAGTATTGAACACGTATCAGCGAGTATCGATATTCAATACAGACACGATAACAGTACGTCAGCCTTGTAGAAGAATTCATTCTTCCTAGCTTCATGCTGGACCATTCCTAGATCAAAATTTATCTATCTAAAACGAAAAGGTAATAATATGGGATGCTTTGGTTCTGAAATGTTACATTTCAATGAAAACTTGAAGAATCTACCATAAGCTTTAAAATTCGACAACTTGTATATATATATACCATAGAATTTTAGTAAGCTATACTTCTCACTTTTGTTAATATTAGCACTACCCCAACTTGTAGAACACTAGATCTTCAACTTAGGGCCCGTTTGGTAAATGTTTATGTTTAATGTTTATTGTTTAAGAGTTTATATAAATAGTGTTTATGTTACGAATTTGTTTATCCATAAACACGAGTGTTGTTTGATAACGAAAAAATATTTAGCTTATTTTTAAAATCATAAACAGAAAAACATGTTTGTTAACCTTAAACTGTTTTTTTATAAAAAAAAAAATCAACACAATAAACTACATAAAAAGTCAAGTTCATGCAACTACAAATCTATACAGCAATAACAGAACAAGAAATATGCATAAAAAGAAATAAATAATATTGGGTTACATATATATCTACATACTGCAAATTATACTGTAAAACTAGAATGACCCACAACCCAGAAGTCCCTAACAAGTAGGGGGATGCACATGATTTAGTTCCTTACAGTTATTGGGAGAACCAAAACCAGAACCAGAACCAGAACCGTTCCCAACGGTTCCTTAATTTTGAGACCAGAATAAATGAGTTCGGTTCAATTCGGTTATTATAGAAGTTGTATTTTACCTTATAATAGTTATAATAATTACATTGTTTAAACATGTTTACATAACAAAAGGTTATTATAATTATTACAATGATTTTATAACAGTTCCAGTTCCGGTTCCAAGGCTTGGAATCGGAATCGTAGTGAACGGTTCCTAAAATTTGGAGCCGGAACCGGAACCTGAATCATAGTGAACGGTTCGGTTCAGGTAAAGTTCTTTATGGCTCCACAGTTATTTGTGCACTCCTACCAACAAAACAAAATATATATAACTATGAAAAAGTTGAAAGTTTTCTAATTTATATAGAGTGAGAAGAGAGATTTAGAGGGCATATTCTTGCTCTTGAACTTTTTATGCTACTACTTTCTTTTTTATTTTTTTATTTTTATTTCCCTTTCAACACTGAAAATGAATGAATGGGATGAGTACAAAATATCATTCTTGTTTCTTTGATAAAGAGATGGTTGAGACTTTTTTGTTTTTTTTCCTCAAATAAAGTTTTTTTTTTTAGCATGGGTGCCCTTAAGTAACTATTTCTTATTTTCAAGTATATTAGTAATTATTCATATTGTATCCAATATTTTTTTCTCAAGGTAATTGATGTTCTTTAATTCTGTCCACACTTGATAATTCTAATATTTTTATCGTTATATCAAACAATAGCTTTTTATAATATTTTTTTCTTTTCATTTTCTCACTTTTAGTTTCAATTTTTAATTAAAATAATATAATCACCATTTTAGATAAAAAAGAAAAAAATGTTTTTTTTAATAAACATAAACAATAAACATCATTTTGGTGTTTAGGATTTGAAGGCTTAGTAACAATATTGTTTTAAAAGTGTTTTGACAATTTATAAACAAAACAAAAATTATCAAACATGTTTATCTTAAAAATTAATTTTTATAAATAATAAACATTAAATATAAATGATTACCAAACGGTCCTTACTCTTTTTAATTTGTCCTTTTGTAACTTTCTATTTTTCTTTTTCTTATTAGGTAAGCTAGTAGATATGAAAGATCTTATCCATTAAATACAAACTTAAACTAATGGAGACTAATGATGTTGTGATTTGTGAATACTAAGATTCCATTTTCTGAAATTTTTCACATTATATACAATAAAGAAATTGATAGCTTGGTAAGAACACAAACATTGACTTGATAAGGAAAATCCAATCACAACCCAAATTTAGGTCAGAAACTTAAAGTGATCTGACAATGAATACAAGCCAAGTGTTGGATGCTCCAAGCCTCCAGATTGACATATACATATATATATAAAATGAAATGAAACTTTCTAGAACTATTTTCTGTATTATTTATGAAGGTTAGCTGGCCCCACTATAATGTCTTCTTATGCCTTAGATTAGTTGTTGACTTAATGGGGGGAGAGAAATTGAAGTTAGAAAATAATGTGTTAAAAGATAATTAATGGGGACCCTGTACAAAATCACTAGATTTCAAACAAACTTACACGTGTGTTATTTTGAATCTTATATTTACTATATCTGAATTTTCTCAATTTCCTAAGGTATAAAACAATATATATGAAGGGCTGTATATATACTTTTGACAATCTCATAGAAATCCAAATTGTTTTCAAGATAGTTTCTGTCTAGAATCCCCATTTTGAAATTGGAATTTTCCCGGACTATTTGTGATGGAAGATGCCTAAGTTACATCTCTCACATGACTTAGAAATTGGATGGAGCCGCAACTCAATATAATTTGAGGTTTTAGACAAAAATTATAGAAGAGACTTTTAAATATTTAATATATTAATATCAAATAATAATTATAAAATGGGCCTTTTTATTATGTTCTTCATAAAGATTTTTCCTATTACACATTTGATTATTATTATGAATCAAATCACTAATATTTTTTTTCATTGTTGTACAATCTTCTAATTTTTTTAGATGACTTTGTTGTTCTTTTGTAAATTTTCACCTAATTTTTTTGCTCTTTGATTATTAAGGTTAGCAAATTTATCAAGAGCTAAATTTTGAGATTGAATTATTTTATCTATTCTTTATTTCTTTTTAAGTTTTTCATATCCTAATTCATACTTTCTAGTAGACATATTCTGATATCCAAATTCTAATAATATAAATAACAATAATTACAAACAAATTATACAATTTTATGATAACAAAAAATAATAAGACTATGAAATAATTTAAATTAAAGAACAATACGACTTGATATTAGAAAATTTCACTATAATGCTCGTTCAATTACTTTGTATCTAGTAGCTTAAAATCTTTCAATAATTTTATGACTTTGATGAGTGGAGAAGAAAAATATGTTGTAATGAGAGACTGAGAGAAGATAAAGACAGAGATTGGAGAGTTCGTGAAAGAATAGAAAAGATAAACGTTGCAGAGAAAGGAAAAAGTCAAAAACGTGTAAAGGGAAAAAAAAAGTTAATAGGAGATGAAAAGTTTTTCAATTTCCTAAAATTCTTGGTTAGTGTAAAAGTTAAGTGTTAGTATAGATTAAATATAATATTTCGGCTGGTGTAATGAGAAGAGAGAGAACTTTTTTTTAGAAAATTGCCATATTAATTGGGGTTTAATAATAAGAGAATTTATTTTAAAAAAAGTCTAATAATAGTAAATTAATTTTTTTTTAGAAAGTTTTATAATATAAGAAATTTTTTTTTTTTTGACCTTCTATTAGCTGGGGTCTTAAGCGACCGCCTAAACAAGCTATTGTCGGAAAAAATCTGAAATAAACATTCTTCAGTGACTTTAGGAAGCTGTCATATTGAATGTTCATCAACAGCAAACAGGTACATATGTTGTCATTCAATTGTCCTTTAATTTAAGATTAAATGAATCCAATGTTCTCATCAAAATCAGGTGGCCCTCAAAAAAAATGGCCATGTTCTTAGATACATATATGACCTTCAATCAATGTGACTGGCCACTAAGGTCCAAAAGGTACTCCTATGGTCCCCATTTGGTTACTGTTACCAAAATTTGAGAAAATATTTTATTTTATTTTATTTTATTTACAAAGCAAATATATGATAGACTCCCCCATCTCTTCCTCGTTTCTTCTTAAGAGGAGAGAGAGAGAAATTGCTTCACTCACCTAACTTGGTTATTTAGCTATCCCATGGCATTAATGGATTGGCATTTTGAGTACCTACCCATCTTTAATGTAAACAGTTCTCTTTTATCTTTAGGATACTGATGTGACTTACCAAAGGGCACTGATATAACATTTTCAGTCAGTCTAAACTTTTCATTTTATTATATTTAAAATCATCACTTCTTCTATTTTCTAGACTTACATTAGCCAAAGATACCGGTGATCGGTACTCTTGAACTATTGTATGCTTTCTCCAATTATTCTACCACTAGAGTATGTTCGTGCCTACGGCATTATCGCGCATTCGCAATCGTGACCGTTAGATGAAGTGATTTTAGACCGTAGATAGTAAAAGACATTTTGAACCGCAGGATTGCTTTTTTAACGACTCTGAATCGTTGGATCACCGTTTTTGGCCTTATTAGGCCAAGCTTAAATGTAATATAGATATATACTGGAATATTCTTTTCCCCTTCTAGTTGTATCCATCATTAATATTGTTTCTATATATATCCACTTATTCTTTTAAATACCCTCTCCTTCAACAACCATATAAACTCTCTCTCTCTCTCCCCCCTCTCTTGTGATGCAGCATCCACTTGAGAAAATCATAGCTATTAGGGGTAGGGTTGAAACTTGGGCGAGTTAGAGGTATAGTTCAAGTTAAACCCAACATATAAAATATTTAATCATAATCCGACTTTCAATCCAAACTAATCAACCCTAACCCAACTTATCATTAAATTTTTCAATTTGGATTGAATTCAGACTTGCAACTCGGAATGAGATTTCGGGTTAGTATTCGGATTACCACTATGATTTTATCATATAAACATCATGTACGACATTAACTTTATGAAACTTATAGATTATTTTCTCATTCTTTTATGTGTCTGAAATGCACATCATCTACCACTAGAAATAATTATTGTAAAGACTTAAAAGGAATAACCATAAGATATTGACTAGTACATCCTATAACATAATAACCAATTGACTACTGACTATACCAATCTAACTATAATTTGAAATAATTAGGGTATATTTAAAATAAATATATATAAAAAATAAAATTAGAATTCGTATTTGGGTTTGGGTTTGAGTTGGGTTCGGGTTGATGAGATCTTAACCCATGCCCAACCTTAATTGAATTCGGGTTGAGATTCTTGAACCCAGGCCCAACCCTAACAGTAAAAAAAAGTTGTTCGAGTATATGAAAAATCGGGCTGACTCGGTTTGACCGACCCAAGTTGCACCCATAATTAGGGGGCATTAAACTCTAGGCACAATTCATGACAGATGGATGCAATTTTAGTCTAAACGTAGCCCAGATAGTTTGTAGTATTTTGGGCCAAGACTGAACCTTCATTTCTATTGGGTTAGACCAGTAATTTATAGTTCCAGTACCATTTTCTCGTACTCATTCTAACCTATACTAGAGAAGACGCTATTAGGGATTGGGCTCTCACTCTGAAGTCTATGATGTTGATCCTGTAGATGTAGGTTTGAGTCTCATATACAACCATGCCAAGCCCAATCAAAATTATCTTCAGCACGGGTGCAATTTGAGCTCGAAACCAACCCGACCTAAGCCCGATTAAGATTGAACTTGGGTTAAAAATTTTCAATTCGAATTTAATTAAAGTTGAACTTGAATTAAGGTGTTAGTAACTCGAGCCAACCCGAACCCGATTTTTTATTTTATTATTTATATTTTTTTAATTTTAAATATATTATATATATTTTAAAATATGATCGCCTTTCTATTTTCAACTTTTGTTTGTTTAAATCTTAATTTATTGTATATTAATGGTTTGAAAAATTAAATTTTAATAATTTGTTTGTAATTTTTTTATAATTTAGAAGTTTCATACTTATTATATATTCTAAATTTCTAATTGGAAATTTCTTTCTGAAACATAAGCAAAGCAAAGCAAAGCGCGCTATAGACTATAGCTAGCATCTCCGTTTTATTGGTTCCTGAATTCCCAAATTACATAAACAACAAGCATTTCATTTCTCCCAAGGGTCACGGGCATTTTATACATAGAAAAGAAACACATACCACTATATATATATATATATATATATATATATATATATATATTCACACACATACACAATACATTATAGCCCCAATTAATTAAACAAAAGCTAAGCTTAGGCTGTCCCGGTGACACCCAAGTCCTTCTTATTATCATCATCTTGACCAGCACCAAAAACAGGTCCACCTTGACCAGCAGCATCCACCACCTTATCTTGGAGTTTGTCAACCTGGATGCCACCCTCGTCCTCCTTGGACCTAATTAAATCGGTCTTCGTCTTGTTCTCTCCACCTTCTACTGACTCGTATGTCGTCGCTGTAAACGATTCCTTTGGCAGTGCTCCTTGTGCCCCTGACATGATATTCGATCAATTGTTCTTTCTTTTTTATTCACAAATTGATTAATTTCTTTCCTTCCTTCTTACCTCTCTACTCTCAACCTCTACCTTATCTCTTCAGCACCTACAACTTTATTTATTTCATCCATTCTGGGAAGGACTGTGGACGTGGCAAACTAAGGACTGCCACGTGCTGCACGTGGCACCATACCTAACAAACACGTCTAACTATTACTTTTCTACGTGGCACTCATGCACACATCATTATCCCAAGACTCGCTGTGCTGGGCTTGGGTTTCTATATTCTTTTAGGTCCGAGCTTGCGTGCTCACAAGTCAAAGCCTGACAGGTTAGGGCTTGGGCGGGCTTACATGCCAAGAGGCCAATCCAGCTCTCCAGTGCCACCGAAGGCTATCCACTTTATTACTTTCGGATAGTTAGTAAATTTTGGAGGAACGCAATCCCCTGCAAATCACGCAGGCTGGCTCAATCCGAGGCCTTAGACCAAAAAATAATAGTGGCCTTTTAATGTTTAAAATACTAATATCAAATAATAGTTATTCTTAATTTTTTTATTTTATTAGTTAGATGATTTGAGATTATTAGTTATAACAAATTTATGAAGAACTATTTTTTAAAAAAATTGAACTATTTTATCTATTTTATTATTTTTTTGTTTTTAAAGATTTTCATTTTGTCTCGAATCCTAATTAGATATGAAAAGAGGTTAAATATAAAATATACTAATATATTTTAACAATATCAAATTAAGAATTTACTCTAAATCTTCCTGTGAATTTGGGAGCCGCAGTTTGTGTGAAAACTAATTAATTATAAAAGAACATCATAAGCTATCCATGTAGCAAAAATTGCCTGTTAGAACAATTGATGAAGGTTTTTGGAACTTGTAGAATAGAGTTTAGCTCAAGACTTTCAGACCTTAAAAAAAAAAAAAACCAAATTTGATCCACTAGAACTTTTGCTTATAAGGTTTAGGTGTATAAATTCTATACGTTCATGAAAATGGTGATAAGAGATTTTGTAATGACCCAAATTTTTTAATTAAGAAAATTAATTTCTTATATAGGGGTAGTATGGTAAAAATCCTTTTTAAAAATAAATTTATGTGATTTTAATTAGGGGATAACTTATTCTATGACATAATAAGTTATTCTGATGTGGGTTACCAAATAGTTGTAGTGTGAGAAATATTATATAAAAAATAATAAGATCGTAATTAGGGTTTTTACGTTGATAGTCTCAAGTTAAGGAGGAAGAAGGAGCAAAGGAGGAAGAAAGAGAAGAATAACGGGAGACAACGAGGAGAATTAATCATCTCTTAACTGTAAGTCTTTTTCTATCTTTTCCACAATAGTTGATATGCTTGGCATTAATCTATCCCTTAAATCATGTTGTACCATTTAGATATGGAAAGTTTTGTGTCACTGTAGTTGACAGACGAGAGAAAACATTCTTATATAGATCTATATATATTATTATATATATATATATAGGTATGTATGTATGTATGTATATTCGTATAATAGTGTGTGCACGGCAGTGAAGGTTTAGATGAGAATTAGTGGGTCAAAATTGGTGTTTATGGGTGATAGATTGATTTTCTAAATTAGAAAGTTTAAAGCTTGTGAAGGCTTGCTGTGACTGTGTTGAATTGAGATACATGGATTATGGGTTGGCAGAGGACATGTGTAGGCTTTTATATATATATATATATATATATATATGGAGGTGTATATTTATATTTATGGATGAAAGTATGGTGTATGGACCCATTTGTGAATGGAATGGATTTCTTGTCTTTTGTTAAATCAGTAGGTCTAAGAGTAAAGCAAGTGAAACAAATGTATATAAACTGTGGGTATACGATAGTGTAGATTTTGTGTTTAAATGGTAGATTAATGAGTGAAATAGATTGGAACACATGTGGCTTGATTTGGAGTAAGATTTGTGGCCGAAAAAAAAAAGATGGAGAAAGGAACTGTTGGAGATCTAGGAATAACAGGTCTGGTGCGTGAGAAATAGGTGGAGAAGATGATGAATAGGGGCTGCCGGCGCGTGGGCCATGTTCCGGCGACCGTCCGGGACCGGAAAAAGGCTGGGCCGGTCCCACTCGCCAAGCCCAACCCCTAGGCCTCGTCTCGGACCCACCCGGAATATAAAAATATTTTTTATATATTTTAAAATGATTTAAATTGTGGAAAATTAGAAAAAAATGCTTAAAAAAATACCGATAAATGCCGAAAAATTTCCGAAAAATCAAATTAGTCTTTTGAGGGCAGGACATGATTGGAGTATCGGTTTGGGCTAGATTTAGTCACATTAGTTAGTTCATCTAATTAGAAAAGTAGGTATTTAAGCACGAAAACCGAGAGTTCGAATTATCTATAAATAGTTAGGTTCTGAAATTTTATCGGTAGCTAAGATAGATAGGTTGGCACATTTTTAGGTATAATACTCTCTCTATATTAGATTCATAGATTAAAAATAGAATTTAAGATAGTATAGGACACGCGTGCATAGGAGTGTGTGTGTGGGTGTGGGTGTGGGTGTGAGTGTGAGTGTGTGGTTGATGGTGATGGTTGAAATTATTGGAGTGTGTATATGTCCCTCCAGCGTGGAGTTGCGGGTCCCTCTGGTACTGTGTGTCCCTCCACATAACTCATATTTTCATGGAGTGTGTGTATGTTTCTCCAATGTGGAGTTGCGGGTCCCTCTGGCACAGAGTGTGTGTCCTTCCACAATTAATTGTTATTACTATGGAGTGCGGGTCCCTCCGATGTGGAGTCTGTGTCCCTCCATACTGCTTGTGTGGTGTGGTGTGTGTTCTTTCAGTTTGGAGCGAGTGTGTGACCCTTCACGTCACTTATCTTATAATTTGAACAGTTTCTTATTTGTTATCTCTTTAGTAGAACTTGTGTTGTAATGTTGGTTCTCCACACTGCAGGATATATTGTATATGGTGGTTTTTTGTGAAGAGTATGTTAAGAATGTAGATTGATTAACAGAACTTGGGTTGATTAAATAGATTGAGTTGGGCAGGAGGTGGAACTTCAATAATCAGTTAGTTTTGTTAAATAATAGAGAACGTTAACAATACTCTTTATTTTTTTTCATAAGTTAATGCACCGAACAATTAATTATATTAATTAACTCACTGTACTAGCTGCTGAAGTATAGTGGTTATTGTCGGTTAGTTAGAACATTATTTACTGGACTTTAAAACTCACCCCTTATTTTTTTTCCCACATTTCAGGTGTGTGAAACCAGCATTTGTAGCATAAAAGAGGATGATTTTACTTGAGGAATGTGCTGGTGGAACTTAGTTTCAATATTCTTTTATTTCAGTTTTGAGACAACATTTGTTATAGGGATTGTTTAGATGATAACTTTGTTTTTGGGTTGTATTTAAATTTTCTGGATAGCAGTTGGTTACGTAATATGAATTAATGGTCATGGTTTGATCCCTTTTATATGAGAAAAATTTGAGAACAGGTTGTGCTAGGATATTTGTTATCCTGTGGTGAATTGTGGAATTAAGTCAACCATGGGTTGAGTGAAAGGGCAGGAATACCCTAACCTCAACTTGGGGGGTGTGACAGATTTAATAACATTCCAATTCAATATTACCTTTAAGTCCTTAGCTGAATCTATCATTATTTTCCTTTTGCCGGACGGAGGCTTCTTGGAGATCCCTATAACACTACTGGACGAAGGGGATACAATTAACTCAAGTAGTCATGAGAGGGAAAAATAAAAAAATTCATCTTGTTACTAAATAAGAGCAGGACTGCTCAACATAATTTGAGGTCTTAGGCGAAAAAAGGCAAAAAAATATAAGAGTGACCCTTTAATATGTAATATTTTAATATCAAATATTAGTTAATAATATTTATATAAAAAATTATTGTTATTTAAATTATTATATTTAATTGGGCCATTTTCTACTAATAAAACTTTTAATTTTTAACGATATTTTTCCGGTACTTAGATATTTGTGGGAATACAATATGATTTTTGAATAAGATCATTTTTTTTTATACTTGGTTCACTTTCTTTCATTCTTTTTTCATGTTATTCACAAAGAATTTTTTATCGCATATTTGATTATCATTATGAATATAAGTTGCAAACATATTTATCTTTCATTTTTGTATTATCTTCTAGTAATTCTTTTAAATGACTTGGTTGTTTATTTATTGATTTTTTTACCTAAATTTCTTGTTATTTTACTATTAATTATAACAAAAAATTGTTATAATAAGAGAATAGAAAACGTGAAGAATAAGGGAAAAAGGATAAAAAATAATAGGAGAAGATAGAAAGTTTTTATTATTCCTAATTTTTTACAATTATCTGTTAGGTATATATTTAACAATTCATAAAAAAAAAAAAACGCGAATGAGGAGTGACAGTGAAAAAATAAGAAGGTTTTGAGATAATGTTAGAAATTAAAAGTTTTAAAATGAATTAAATTATTTGAGCCTATTATTAAATTTTTGCCATTTGTTGAGGCCTATCACTACAAGAATTCAGAACTTTTAAGAAGTCTAATAAAATTAGAAAATAAAATTTTTAAGAACTCTTATTAAGGAAATAAAATAATTTGGAGGCTTTTTATTGACTGAAATCTTAGGCAACTGGCTAAGTCACCTAAGGATTGAGCCGACCATGAATAAGAGGCTGAAGATCCTACATGTTCATAAAACATTTTATGCTTGAACCCAATAAATAGCTTTTGTACCGGTGTATGTTGTATTTAATTTGGAAGTTCCACACACACACACACACACACATATATATATATATAATATAATATAATGTAAAGTCAACCAGGGTTTAAAGCTTAAATTTTTGTTGGGTTAGAATCTGATGTGATCCACTTAAGGTGAAAGTGGGGTTAATTGGTATCATCCTGATCGAAAGTTGACAGATAAGATTTATATACAAATATTAACGAATTTCTATTCATGACAAAAGAGGGATGACGAATCAATGACTAGTAATTTGTGTAATTATTCAATCAAGGTCCAAACATCAAATGTAATTGTAATACTAATGTTTTACAAGTCCAACAAGAGTGCTCATATGGTTCAATAATTTGGTGAAGCAAAACATATAAGCTTATATGAGATTCCTTTTAATATTCCTAGCATAATTAGAAAATAATAAAAAAAAACAATTCTCAATTTTGTTTTTGTACCAATTGTGAAATTCAAGTTAAATGCTAGTTCGAGTTCTTTTGTTCAGACAACCATGATTGTTATTTTGATTACTCAAATTATGATTTCATAAAACAAATAATTTTTGGCAAAATATTATCATTTAAATAAAGTAACATGATAAATGGTTAACTATCCAATAAAGAAAATCCCTATTCCATGGTATAAATATTTTAAAATGGTATCGCGAGGAAAAACAATTATAACTAAAAAATTAAAACAAAGTTAAAAGTCCATCTATTTAATAATGACTCGTAATAATTAGTTAACATCTAATTTCCTCATCAATAAAAATGAGTTTAAAATGTTTGATTCCAACCATATATCTTCTTTCATTTCTAGGAGAGAGAGCATTCACTAGTTCATCTTTTAGAAATATAAGTACCCTCTTATTCTGCTTGAGAGTACAAATAGTGATTATATTGAAGGATGGTAAGAATTATGTAAATGTCATAATAATACCACAATCAATATTCAATATTGCATATTAATTATACATCAAAGAAATCTCCGCGTTTTGGAGGACCATTAGTTTCACCATTCTTTAGGAAAGACCGCATTGTATACAACTAAAGTTTGTTTCTGAATAGAAGCAATGAATTTAAACAGAGTTTGAATAAAAATGAGTTAAAAATATTTGATTCCAAGCATCATATATCTTCTTTCATTTTCAGGAGAGATGTATTCATCATTTCATCTTTCAGAAATATA
Organism: Cornus controversa; assembly: GCA_026545225.1. Lineage (NCBI taxonomy): Eukaryota > Viridiplantae > Streptophyta > Magnoliopsida > Cornales > Cornaceae > Cornus > Cornus controversa. The sequence continues at coordinate 33,012,968 of CM048854.1, forward strand.
AGCACCCTCTTATTTTGCTTGAAGCATCATCCATATATATAATTACAAGTACAAATAGTATATTAATTATACATTAGAGGGAACTCGGGGTTTAGGTTTTGAAGGAACATAGTCATTTGGGTTGTTGAAGAAGGAACATTTTGTTTTGCGGTTGAAAATACCACGTCCATAGGTAGACGAGACCATGTCAACAAACAGGGGAATTTGTAGTAAAACAAATAAGATTACTGGAACACTAGCCAAAGTGACTAGAATAACAGACCATCTTATCCTTTTGCCATGCGCAATAACGAGAGTCCTTTCACCAAGCACAATAACAAGAGTGGCACCAAAAGCTACCATCATTGCCGCGATAGACACGAAAAGGGTGAAGAGACCAATTATCAATCTATTGGGCAATGCCCTGAGAAAGTCTTTTTCCTCAAAATGCGAAGTGAGGATGCTTAGAAACATTAACACTGCAGTAATGGAAGAGAAGAGAGATAATGCATCTGATATAACGAAAACCATAAAGGAGTTACGCTCTAGAAAGTGGGGGTTCCCTGAATCTTCTTTAAGACCACCTGGTAATGTGAAGGCTGCAGCAAACATAACAGTGACAATGAGAGTGGCCACAATTGTACATGATGTTGCTGTCTCTCTCATCCATTTTTCTCCTTCTTTAACTAATTCAGAGTGCCATTTTGAGAACAAAACTGGAGGAGTTTCTCCATCCTTGTTAGCAAGATTTTGGTACGAAGATGGTACCATCTTCTCCACCTCCTATCATGGATAATGAGAAAGAATTAATTAGATTAATAATGAAAGTTCTGAGTACCTAATTTAGCTAAATTTAGCTCAAAACTTGTTTCCAATTTTCCATTAATACTTTCAATACGAGTCAATAGAAGGGGGCTCCAAATTAATGGGCGTGGATTGCTACAACCAAATAATTATTCATTCAATCTCTTAATTCGTTTTCCATTCTATTCCAAGGCAGGTGTATTTATTTACCTATCCAAAAAAATTAAAAAAAATAGAAAGGTCTAAAAAGCATTATAAACATGTAAATAAAGGTCTCTTCAAAATACTTGTATATTAATTTTCTTGTGTGCTTGTGCATACGAACATTCGTCACTTTGATCTTAATCAATAATACAATACAATGAAAGGGTTCTTTCATACCAATACTTCTAGACCAAATTAATCACACATGTCCAGATCATAAGGTTGAAGAATTAATATTTTGATGATATAGAAATAAAGTTAAGAATAGATTACCTTGTACCATTGTAGTTCTCTCTGCACTCTCATAGCTGCACCTGGAGACTTACTGAATATTTTCCACAACCGTTGTTCCTCTTGTTTTTTTGAAGTTTCATCTGGAACTATCTTTTCTAAAATTTTATCGGGAACTACTAGTGGGTATGCAGCTATGTGTAACATGTTATTCGATTCGACCAGAGTTCCAATTATTTTGTTTCTTTGTTCAGTCGTTAAACCATATATGAGGTTCCATATTTTCTCCTGACGGAAAGCAACTGCAATGTGAAATATACTTCCGCTTTTCTTATTCCCCCATAACAAGGCAGGATTCGACATCAGGACTTCCTCAACAAATTCAGCATTCCCACATTTGATAGCTCTTTTTATTGCCTCAAAGTACACTTTACTATAATTAGAATCAAAAGTCCATATTGGGGAACACATCATGCCGAGTAGTTCACGGGCTTTCATGTTTTCTCTCATCGTATTAAATCTCTCTCTCCCAGTAACTCCAATTCTTATCAAAGTAGAAATATTAAAATTAAATAAAATTTGAATAAAAAATGTATTGGGAAAGCATGCAATAACCTTATGAATAGTAGTACTTTGCGTACCTATTAAATAAAGAACCGCTACCACTGTTATACATCAGAAAAAAACAAGAATTGAATAGTCTCAGTAGAACATATCTAATTAAAAATCAATTTCTAAAACATATTGGTTTTAGGAGTTTGTGCTAAGGATGAAGTTAGAGAGTGAAGAAATATAATTAGAAAAAAAAATACTTATTTAAATAATATTATATATTTGGAGTATGTGTTAGGAATGGAGTTAGTGAGAAAATAAATAGAATTAAAAAAAATATCAATATATAAGAATTATAATATATATTTTTTATTTTTTTGAATTTTAAAAATAAAAAGATAATGTGTTGGGAATGAAGTGTGAGAAAAAGAATAAATATAATTAGAAAAGTTATAAAAATAAGAATTATAATTTATTTTTTATTTTTACTGAAATAGGAAGAATTTGTGTTAGGGATGAAGTGTGAACTAAATTAGAATTCTAACCTAATTAAGCCACTCTAAATGGATTTGAAATTCTTTAGACATTTACGAGAAAAAAAATTCTAATTAAAATAAATGATTTGAAACTCAGTAAATTATTTTTTCTAATTAAATTATTTAAAATTTAAAAATAGAAAAATTTTGTGTTAGGAATGAAGTGTAAGAGAAAGAATAAATAGAATTAGACAAACATATACATATTAATATATAAAGATGGGTAAAATCCTTTTACAAATTAAAATATTTATTATATTAATAGTTTTAAAGTTCATCTTACATAGATAATATATACTTGAGACCATTAAATAATACAAAAGTACAAAGGGTTTTTTTAATTTCAGTACACTATTTTTTTTATTTTAAAATTAAAAAATAGAATTACCTAATAAAAATCATTTTATTTTTTATTTTGAAATTAAAAGAATAGAATTATCCAAGCAAACCCCTTTCTTTTTATTTTTAATTTCTAAATTTAAAAAAGCAAAATTCTTTTCTTTTTTTATTTTTAAATAATACCTTTTGATTTCTTATAGTTTATACTTGATTCATTCCATGTGAATAATAGTTAACTTATATTACCAAGGTTATATAATGCAAATAGTTTTGAGTGTTTTAATTAATGTGTTTGGATTGTTATAATAGTTTTGACTCTTTTGAGTATCATAATAAAATTTTAATTTATTTTTAATTAACGTGTATCGCACGTGCTTTAATCTAGTGTATATATATATATGCTGATTAATTAAACATGATTTGATTGGGCCGGGCAGCATGCAGTTTGTGCTAGTCTTTTTTAATTAGTTGTTAAAAATAAGATATTCCTACAATTAATACAATATATTCATGTAATTAATTAAGGAGAAGGAAACAAATTAATTATAGTCATGCAAAAAGAAAGGACGGAAATGGAAAGAGAAAAATAAACAAATAAATAAAGACAAAGTCGATGATGGAGCATAATTCATTTACCGTCGTCAAACATCCATCTTTCAAATTTTGTGGGTTGATTTGCAGCTGAGAATACGGAGCCCATCTCTGCCATTCTATACAGGTCTTCTTTGTGAGTCTTCAATTCTAATTCCTCCCATTCCCATATGCGTAGTGCCAAACCTATGGATGCATGTATCAATCATATATATATATATATACACACACACACACATATATATATATATATAGTACATACCAAATTTCTTGCTCTTAATAAATTCGGTGAACACCCTCCAATTTTCTGCTTCATGATCTGAAAGTCAAACAAATAATATAGTTAACTAGAGTGCATGCCCAGTAATACATATATATTGTTGAGAATACATATTAATTAGAGAAATTTGAAGAGAAAAAATTAATTGAATAATTAAACGCAATGCTACATCTGTGGTCTAACTAGCTAATATCATTATTTAATTTATATGATTTGATTGAAGTAAAAGATACATACATTGAACCGAACGAAAACTCCTCCACCCACAAATATCCAACATCTGTGTGTTGCCGTAAATTGCAGCAAGGGTGAGTGGGACTTGTCCATCTGCATCTTCCAATCTCATCAGCGAATCTGAGCGTCGAAGTAATTCTCTTGCTATATTTGTGTTTGAACCCCTGGCAGCAATATGAAGTGGTGTGTCACCATGCTCATCTTGTATACTTAGCTTTTCAACACGACTACTAGGATCCATCCTTGTAAGAAGCTCCTTCACCAACTTCCGGTGGCCGTGCGAAACAGCAATATGAAGAGGTGTTTCCCCTATTGTGGAAATCTTAGCGTATAATAGAAGAGGTGTGTTGTCCAGCAACTTCTCCACACTTTCCAAGTTCCCCTTCACCAAGGCCCTGTAGAGCTCTATATCTTTAATTCTACCATCCCTTTCCCTTTCACCTGCCATTTCTATTTCTGATGATGTCGACGTTGACCTGCATCCATAATTAATTTATATATATATATATATATATATATATATATATATATATATTATCATATATTCACAAACACGCAAAACAAGTACTCCATCCGTAGTACTAATACTTATAAATTAGGCAAACATATCCTTAGAAAATAGTAAACATGCATATTGACTGGAATTAGGATCTAACATTAATAAGTCTAAAATTATATATATATATATATATATATATAGCCCTACAATAAAAATATCTTAATTAATTTAGTGAACCGAAAGCAAAATGCTTAATTACAACTCCCACTTCAATCGAAAATGGTAAACATACGTACCAGACAGGAATTTGGATCTAATTTGTGTGTGCACGTGTGTGTAAAGCCAACAATTAATAAAAATATATTACATGATTAGGGAAAAGTGGATGCTGGCTCCTCGATCTTCTATCACTTCGTCCACTAGCTCCGGAATTGTATAGTTATATAACCGATTTAGGTCCAACACTTGCCTTTTATAGTAAAATATTTAGGCAAACCACACGAGCCTCGATCGTCTGCGGTGAAGTATTCTGCGGTAACCTCTGATAACGATTTGTGTTAATTTGTAAAGTATTTGTTAAATGTTAAATTGATTTTGCTAAAGTTACCCAAAAGTTTAATAAAAAAATATTTAAAGTGTCTGATGCCAAAAGCAATGTTAATCTTCAAACTACCGCAATACATAATTTCCTTCACTTAAACTTCAATAACTTTTATTGTCAATTAAATTTTTTGATCAAATTATTTCTGTTAAAAAGATAATTATGAGAGCTTTAATTTGAGTACCACTTAGACTATGTTATGATTAATTTTTTTTAAAATATATTTATTTAAAATCAACACATTTACTTCATAAATAAACAATATAGTTTCCTATTTCAGCAACTCCAATTCTATTTTTAACTAAATTAATTCATCTCTCTAAAACTCAATTTAAATTTTTAAATATATAATTTCTTTCACTTAAACTTCAACAACTTTTACTATAAATTGAATTTTTTGATGAAATTATTTCTATTAGAAAGATAAATATGATAGGTTCAATTTGAGTACCACTTAAACTATGTTATGACTTAATTTTTTTTAAATAAATTTATTTAAAATCAACACATTTGCTTCATAAATAAACAACATAGTTTCCTATTTCAGCAACTCCAATTCTATTTTAACTTAATTAATTCATCTCTCTAAAACTCAATTTAAATATATAATTTCCTTCGCTTAAACTTCAACAACTTTTACTATAAATTAAATTTTTTGAAGAAATTATTTCTCTTAAAAAGATAATTATGAGAGCTTCAATTTGAGTACCACTTAAACTATGTTACGACTTAATTTTTTTTAAAATCAACACATTTACTTCATAAATAAACAACATAGTTTCCTATTTCAGCAACCCCAATTCTATTTTTAACTAAATTAAGTCATCTCTCTAAAACTCAATTTAGGTTAGAAATGTCATTTAATTTAAGATGGGAGTGCAAACGTAAAAAATGAGAGTGTTAACATCGTTTCCCTTAAATAAATATTTATAGATTTTAGAATTTATATTGATTTAACACACTTAGGATTAGTGTGAGAATTTATAAAAGTGAAAATATAAAAAAAAAATATTTTTTATTAATTTTCTTTTCTCTTTGAAAAGGTTAAAATATTATTATATTACTTTTCTTTTGTGTTGGGAAGCGTTACAGTACTTTAATATTATAACTCTTTAAAAAGAAAAGAAAAGTAATAAAATAATATTATAAACAATTTTTTTAATATTTTACTTTTATAAATTTTCACTTTAATCCTAAATATATTAAATTTATATAAATTCTAAAATTTATAAATATATATTTAAACTCTTTTATACCTCTCTCTCTATATATATATATGTATATATATATATATATATGTGTGTGTGTGTGTGTGTGTGTGTATACATATATTATTTCTAAAATATATTTAAAAATTTAAATTGAGTTTTAAAGAGATGAATTAATTTAGTTAAAAATAGAATTGGAGTTGCTAAAATAGGAAACTATGTTGTTTATTTATGAAGTAAATGTGTTGATTTTAAATAAATTTATTTTAAAATAATTAAGTCGTAACATAGTCTAAGTGGTACTCAAATTGAAGCTCTCATAATTATCTTTCTAATAGAAATAATTTTATCAAAAAAATTCAATTTATAATAAAAGTTGTTGAAGTTTAAGTGAAGGAAATTATATATTTAAAATTTTAAATTGAGTTTTAAAAAGATGAATTAATTTAGTTAAAAATAAAATTGGAGTTGCTGAAATATGAAACTATGTTATTTATTTATGAAGTAAATGTGTTGATTTTAAATAAATTTATTTAAAAAAAAATAAGTCGTAATATATTCTAAGTGGTATGCAAATTGAAGCTCTCATAATTATCTTTCTAATAGAAATAATTTATCAAAAAATTCAATTTATAGTAAAAATTGTTGAAGTTTAAGTGAAGGAAATTATATATTTAAAAATTTAAATTGAGTTTTAGAAATAAAATTGGATTTGCTGAAATAGGAAACTATGTTGTTTATTTATGAAGTAAATGTGTTGATTTTAAATAAATTTATTTTAAAAAAAATTAATCGTAACATAGTCTAAGTGTTACTCAAATTGAAGCTCTCATAATTATCTTTCTAACAAAAATAATTTCATCAAAAAGTTTAATTTACAGTGAAAGTTATTGAAATTTAAGTTAATGAAATTATATATTGTGGTACTTTGAAGATCAACATTGTTTTTGGCATTCGGATCAGACACTTTAAATATTTTTTTATTAATTTTTTTTTTTGTTAACTTTTACAAAACCAAATTAACATTTAACAAATACTTTACGAATTAACACAAAATATTATTGTTTTGATACTGCAGAGGATATCACAGAATACTCCTCAGCAGACTATCCAGGCTCGGCAAACCATATGTGAGCCTAGGATGGTTTGACATCAAGCGACTAAAAACAATAAAAAATATTTTGTTTTTTTGGTGGTTGAGTGCATTCTTAGCCATTAGAAATTGATAGGTACTGCAAACCATCGGTGGGCCTAGGATGGTTAGACATCACATGACCAAAATCAATGCATCTTTCAACGTCACGTTGACGAGGGAGCGGAGGAGAATAGTGGCCGTGGGTCCTTTTATCTTCTCCATTATTGCTTATGCCAACCAAGATTTTGCCACCTTCATGACATTCTATCAGCCTAGCACCCTAAGAGCATCTCCCACGGGTACGGGAAGGCATGTTTGACAAAGCAAAGTGTAAGAAATCTCTTCAAAGGCATAGCCAAAATATGAGTCCCACAATTTGTTTAGCAATAAGTTTTGGCTAAATTTAGCTATTCATCCGGTTATGCAAGTGTCTCAGCCCTCATTTAAAGACAATTTTTTATCAAAATTTTCTCCCTATATGCATGCATACACACACATATTTTGTCTAAAAGAGTTAGATTTTTAATCTCCGTACAAGTCAAAGCAACATATTAAATATGACCGAGGATCGTCTCCAGTTAACTGCAGAGAAATGTCCCTGCAATAACCAAAACGATCACGTTTTAGTTGAGTTGTAAAGCATTTGTGTTGATTTATAAAATATTTGTTAAATGCTAAATCGTGATAATCTAATTAATTTTTTTTTTTCATACCATAATTTTTTTTACGTGTACTCAAAATAGAATTTATCCAACGGAGATAACTTTTTGGAAAAATTACACCTAAGTCCTAGTTTTCCCTCCAAAAGACAAATAAGTTCTATAATTTGGTTTATAGGACCAATAAGTCCTACTTTTGAAACTCTTTTATATTTGAGTTCTAAACCACTCAACATTCCATTACCCTTACAAATTAGACTAAAATTTTAAAATTTTAATTTCGTAAGACAAAATTTTATATTTGGATATTTTAATTTGTCTAAATTTTTCTATTAACAGTTAGATTTTTTTCATCAATGTATTTTTTATTTTCAAAAAAATTAGTTTTTCTTTTGAAAAGGATAAAATTGTTTCAATAAATAGAAATTATAATATTTTATTAATTTTTAAAAAAAATTTATTTTTGTATATGAAAAATTATTGTCGTAAAATCTACAAAAGATTTTTGGAATTAAATTTCATTAAATTATCAAAATAATTGGTCTTTTTCTTCAAAAGAATAAAGTGTTATTCCAATTATTTCAATAAAAATAAATTATAATATTTTATTAATTTTTAATAATTGTATATGAAAATTTATTGTAGTAAAATCTACAAAAAAAAATAATAATAAATTGGAATTGAATTTTAATTATATTAATTTTAAACCTAATTTGGTAAGGGTATAAGTGAAAAGTTAAATGGTTTAGAACTTAAATGGAAAAATGTTAGTAGGACTTAATGGTCCTATAGAAAAATTTATAGGACTTATTTGTCTTTTGCATGAAAAAATATGACTTAGTTGTAATTTTTCCTTCTTTTTTTCTGCATACCAGACTTTTTTTCCTGTCTTGTCAAAGAAGATAATTTATTCGACAAAGATAACTTTTTTTTTGAGTACTTATTTTTTGTTCATGTCAAAACAGAATTTATTCAGCAGAGATAACATTATTTTTGGGTCTTTTTTTTTTTTTTGGCGGGGGAAGGGGGGGTGCGCTATAGAGATAAATTTTTTGGTACTTTTTTTTTTTTATTCTTTAAAAAGAGATAATTTTTTCAACATACATAACTTTTTTTTGGGTCCTGTCTAAATAAAATGAGATAACTATTTTTTGAGTTCTTTTTTTTGGAATCTTGTCGAAAGATATCAAAAACATTAAAAATTGGAGACACAGAGGGGATATCAGAAAGGGTAGTTGTGTAATTTAAAAAACAATAATCATTCACCTGTGAAGTTAAGGTTAGAAATGTTATTTAATTTAAGATGTGAGTGCAAACGTATAAAATGAGAGTGCTAATATCGTTTCTCTTAAATATATATTTATAAATTTTAGAATTTATATAGATTTAACAAACTTAGGATTAAAGTGAAATTTTATAAAAGTAAAATATAAAAAAAAAAAATTTTAATATTATTTTATTATTTTTCTTTTCACTTTGAAAAAGTTAAAATATTATTATATTACTTTTCTTTTGTGTTGGGAAGAGTTACGGTACTTTAGTGTTGGAATGAGTTATAATATTTTTTTATTAAGTTTATAATAATATCTTTAAAAGGAAAAGAAAAGTAATAAAATAATATTATAAATAATTTTTTTTATATTTTAGTTTTATAAATTTTCACTTTAATCCTACGTATGTTAAATCTATATAAATTCAAAAATTTATAAATATGTAGTTAAACTCTTTTTATCCCTCTAAATAAATAATATATATATATATATATATATATATATATATATACATATATTATTTCTAAAATATATTTAAACATTTAAATTGGGTTTTAGAGAGATGAATTAACTTAGTTAAAAATAGAATTGGAGTTGCTGAAATAGGAAAATATGTTATTTATTTATGAAGTAAATGTGTTGATTTTAAATAATTTTATTTTAAAATAATATTATAACTCTTTAAAAAGAAAAGAAAATTAATAAAATAATATTATAGATAATTAATTTCTTTATATTTTAGTTTTATAAATTTTCACTTTAATCCTAAGTATGTTAAATCTATATAAATTCTAAAATTTATTTAGAGAGATGAATTAATTTAGTTAAAAATAGAATTGAAGTTGCTGAAATAGGAAAATATGTTGTTTATTTATGAAGTAAATGTGTTGATTTTAAATAAATTTATTTAAAAAAAATTAAGTCGTAACATAGTCAAAGTGGTACTCAAATTGAAGCTCTCATAATTATCTTTCGAACAAAAATAATTTCATCAAAAAATTCAATTTATAGTAAAAGTTGTTGAAGTTTAGGTGAATGAAACACAAAAATATATTTATAGTATTATATATTGCGTTACTTTGAAGAGGAACACTAGATGGATCAGGCACTTTAAATATTTTTTTATTTTTATCCCTATATATATATATATATATATATACACACACATATATTATTTCTAAAATATATTTAAACATTTAAATTGTGTTTTAGAGAGATAAATTAACTTAGTTAAAAATAGAATTGGAGTTGCTGAAATAGGAAAATATGTTGTTTATTTATGAAGTAAATGTGTTGATTTTAAATAAGTTTATTTTAAAATAATATTATAACTCTTTAAAAAGAAAAGAAAAGTAATAAAATATTATTACAGATAATTAATTTTTTATATTTTAGTTTTATAAATTTTCACTTTAATCCTAAGTATGTTAGATCTATATAAATTCTAAAATTTATTTAGAGATGAATTAATTTAGTTAAAAATAGAATTGAAGTTACTGAAATAAGGAAATATGTTGTTTATTTATGAAGTAAATGTGTTGATTTTAAATAAATTTATTTTAAATTTTAGTCGTAACATAGTCAAAGTGGTACTCAAATTGAAGCTCTCATAATTATCTTTCTAACAGAAATAATTTCATCAAAAAATCCAATTTATAGTAAAAGTTGTTGAAGTTTAAGTGAATGAAACACAAAAATATTTTTATAGAATTATATAGTGCGTTACTTTGAAGAGGAACACTGCTTTTGGCAGAGATGGATCAGGCACTTTAAATATTTTTTTATTTTTATCTCTCTCTCTCTCTCTCTCTATATATATATATATATACACACACACACATATATTATTTCTAAAATATATTTAAAGATTTAAATTGAGTTTAGAGAGATGAATTAACTTAGTTAAGAATATAATTAGAGTTGCTGAAATAGGAAAATATGTTGTTTATTTATGAAGTAATTGTGTTGATTTTAAATAAATTTATTTTAAAATAATATTATAACTATTTAAAAAGAAAAGAAAAGTAATAAAATAATATTATAGATAATTATTTTTTTATATATTTTAGTTTTATAAATTTTCACTTTAATCCTAAGTATGTTAAATCTATATAAATTTTAAAATTTATTTAGAGAGATGAATTAATTTAGTTAAAATAGATCTGGAGTTGCTGAAATAGGGAAATATGTTGTTTACTTATGAAGTAAATGTGTTGATTTTAAATAAATTTATTTAAAAAAAAATTAAGTCGTAACATAGTCAAAGTAGTACTCAAATTGAAGCTCTCATAATTATCTTTATAACAAAAATAATTTTATCAAAAAATTCAATTTATAGTAAAAGTTGTTGACGTTTAAGTGAATGAAACACAAAAATATATTTATAGAATTATATATTGCGTTACTTTGAAGAGGAACCAGAGATGGATCAGACAGTTTAAATATATTTTTATTAAATTTATTGGGTAAGTTTATCAAAACCAATTTAGCATTTAATAAACATTTTATAAATCAACACAAATGTTTTACAACTCAGTCAAAACGTGATCGTTTTGACTACTACAGCGACATTTCTCTGCAGTTAACTGCAGAGGATCATGGCTCATTAAATATAGGTCTTATTTAAGCATGTGTAGTGTAAATGGTAGAACGACTCCTCCTACCACTGCTCGAGATAAGATAGGTGGTCCAATCAAGATTTTGTCACCTTCTAGCTCCTTAAAGAAATAAAGATAACACAAGCCAGTGGAACTAGGGATGGCAATTTTGTCCGCCCCGCCGGGTTTCTGCCCCGTCCCGCCCCGTTTAGGACGGGTATGAGAGTCATTTTTTTCCGTAGAGGCGGGTTTGGGAAAGAAAATCAAAACCCGCCGTGGGTACGGGGTGGGTTCGGGACTCTATAATAACCCGCCCCGCCCCGCCTATATATTTTATTATTATAAATATATTTATATGTATATATAATATATACAAATTATAATTTTACTTTTGGTTGTATTAAGACTAATGTTTTCATTTTATCTTTTTTTTGTATTAACACTTCTTTAATTGTTCAATCAAACTTGTTACTAAGTTATTTAGTTGTGAAATATATTTTTTGTAATAGGCTATTTAATTGTGGAATCTTGTCATTTTACTTCTTAAACAGGGGTTATACTATTTTGAATTTAGTAGTATCAAACTTGGTACTACCCACTAGGCTCGTATTTTTTGAAAAAATCAATTTTTATTGATGTTTAATGTCGCTACAATTTTGTGGGGAGGGGCTCCGCCTCGCCCCGTCTCGTCCCGCCCCTTTTGAAATTTTAAAGGGGGCGGCGCGGGGCGGGGCGGGGACGGGGTGGGGTTTCTCCCAACGAGGCGGGGATGGGTTTTGAAATTTCGTCTCGATTCAAACCCGCGGCGGATTTGGGAATAGTGTTGAAGGCAGCGGGGCGGGGACGGGTTTAGGCAAACCCGTGTTGTACCCGCCCCGTTGCCATCCCTAAGTGGAACGTCCCCTTTCTTGGGACGTAATCCAAAAATGCATATAATGCTACAGAGTATGCTATAAAGATTCCTTCGTACTGAAACACTTCAAGGTACGGCAATTGCGGAGCGGAGCGGGACAGAACGGGGCCGGTTTTGATTTTTTTGTCTCCGTAATCATTTAACTTTTTTCGTTCTGCAACCATTTATAATATCATTCTCAAATTTCATCCCCGCCTCGTCCTGTCCTGTTTATAAATTTTTTTTATTTTAATGCAAAAATTTTTATAATAATTGATGGGGTGTTTGACTTCTAATATGAAACAGATGACGTGAAAAAGAAGAATACTTTGACCAAGACAGGTTATCTCCAAATGGGAAAAGAAAGCTGAAGAGACAGGGTTTAGTAGGACACGTCCTCACTTCGTCACTATAAATACAGGATGGTCAATATACTAAGGTACGCAATTAATACCTTTTGAGTTCCTTACAGCTTTAAAAAAGCTCTTCCGATTTTTGACTTGATCGTCAGAGTGTAGTCGGCCGGCACCGCGTCGGTGCCCTCTCGATTACCCTTCTCTTATCCTTTTTTACAGGTTAGCATTTAACTAGTTCGGGGTGGATTTTTGCTTCATCAGTTGGCGCCGTCTGTGGGAACCAATCACAAACTTGATTGTTCTACACGAATCATATACGAAGCATGATGCTGGCCAGGGCCAATCGCCAAGCGCACGGCCCACGCACGCGCGACTAAGGCCAAGCGCTAGGCGCGTGTCCCACACCCGCGCGTGGCTAAGGCCAAGCCCTAGGTGCGCTACCCACCTCACACGGCCAGGGTCAAGCGCCAGCCTACGAGCGCGACGAAGGCCAAGTGATAGGCGCGCGGCCCACCACAAGCGGCCCACCGCGCACGGCCAAGGCCAAGCCCCAGCCCATGCACGCTACTAAAGCCAAGCGCCAGGTGCGCGACCAGGGCCAAGCGGCCCACCGCGCAAGGCCAAGCCCCAGCCTATGCACGCTGCTAAGGCCAAGCACCAGGAGCGTGGCCTAGGCCAAACGTCAGCCCACGCGCACAGCTAAGGCCAAGCTCCAGACGTGTGGCTCACCACGTGAGGCCAGGGCCAAACACCAACCCACGCATGCGGCTAAGGCCAAGTGCCAGGCGCGCGGCCAACCGCGCGCAGCTAAGGCCAAACGGCAACCTACACGCGCAACTAAAGCCAAGCACCAAGCACGCGGCTAAGGTCTAAAGCCAAGCGCTAGCCCAGGCGCGCGACTAAGGTCAAGTGCCAGGCGCGCAGCCCACCTCGTATGGCCAGGGCCTAGCGCCAGCCCATGCACGCGGTTAAGGCCAAGCGCGCGGCTAAGGCCAAGCGCCAGACGCACTGCCCACTACGCACGGCAAGGCCAAGCGCCAGCCCACGTGCGCGGCTAAGGCCAAGTGCTAAGCCCGCGGCCAAGGCCAAGCGCTAGCCCATGCACGCAGCTAAGGCCAAGCGCGCTGCCCACCGCGCGAGGCCATAGCCAAACGTCAGCCCACGTGACGGCTAAGGCCTAGAACTAGGCGCGTGGCCCATTGCGCGAGGCCAGGGCCTAGCGCCAGCCCACGCGCGCAGCTAAGGCAAAGTGCCAGGCGCGCAGTTCACCGCACGTAGCCAGGGCCAAGCGCTAGGCGAGCGGCCGATGCGCACATTCAGGGCCACGCGACCTACGCTGTTCGATCCAGCAAAAAAAAAATAGGCTAGATCGGTTGTTCAAGTATCCATTTAAACACTGGCTGAAATATTCCTAATGTCCGACAAGCGGTCTCATGAATAGGGGGTATCTGATGAGGTGTTTGACTCCTAATATGAAATGGATAACGTGAAAAAGAAGAATACTTTGACCAAGACTGGTTATCTCCTAGTGGGAAAGGAAAGCTGAAGAGACAGGGTTTTAGCAGGACACCTATTCACTTCGTCACTATAAATACAGGACGGTCAATATACCAAGGTACGCAATTAATACCCTTTGTGTTCCTTTACAGCTTTAAAAAAGCCCTTCCAATTTCTGACTTGATCATCAGAGCGTAGTCGGCTGGCACCGCCGGTGCCCTCTCGATTACCCTTCTCTTATCCTTTTTTACAGGTTGACGTTTGACTAGTTCGAGGTGAATTTTTACTTCGTCAATAATAAATATGATATTTAGATACATATACATTAAACACACACATTTAGGTACATGCAACATAATGGCTATTCTGTATGATATATATAATATAATATAATTTGTATAATTGTATGATATATATAATATTAATATTTCCTTTATATATTATATATATAAGTATAAATATATATACACTTAAACGGGGCTGGGCGGAGGGGTACCCGTCAGGGTAGGGTCTTACCCCATCCCCCTCCGAATTCGCGCGGGTTATTTTTCCTAACCCTATCTCTGCCCCGTTTCCTTAAATGGGGTAGGGTTGGACGGGTACCCGACAGGACGGGGCAAATTGCCATCCCTAATTACATTATTACATCATCTGTTTAATAACTTTTTGGTAGCTGTGAATTAAGTGCAAATTGGCTAATAGTACATAGTACACAAAGTGTTCATAATAATAAAAACTTATTTGGCTTAGCTTATAATAATAAAAGCTTACTTGAATGACTGTTTTTTTTTGGATTAACTAATTAAAATTTTGACACAAATCATTTATGAACACTTTAGTTTTGGATTAAGTACATTTTGCGATATTTCAATGTTTATTTAAAGCACATGTCATAGGATTTTCTAACTCTCTCAAATTATTATAGTTTTGTTACATTGCTCCTAGCATGTCACGCAAGTTGAATCTTTGTATACCAAAAACAATGTAAGCAACCAAGGCCTAATTGAAAATATTACTTATAGAGGGAGTCACATAAGCCATGGATTAGAAGGAACAAGTTTAGAAGTCATTGTTAATAAGGATTTTGTGAATAAAGAGAGAAGAGAGGGGTTCACCTAGACCTGTCAATGGATCGAATTTTGATCCGAATCTGATCTGAATTCGAGCCAATAATTAGGATATGGATTGGACATTCAATTTGATAATTCGTTAGCGATTCGAATCTGATAATTCGTTAGCTAAACAAATCGGATATGATTTATGGTCGATTCAATCCGATAATAATTCGATCCAAAATAATTTATTTTAAATATATTATAACATATAATATTTACATACTATTTAAATATTTTTTTATCATTATTTTCTTCTTATTATTCCTTCTCTCTATCTAATCTTTCTTTATAGTTTTTTTCTTTAATAAAAAGTGAAATGCTTACATTTCTACTACTTTTTTTTCTTTATATTTTATTTTTCTTCCCTATTTTTTTCTACTCATTATTTGTTAATTTCTTTTTTTAAAAAAGAATTTATATTTTTTTCGAATCAAATATTTAATTAATAAAAAATTAAATATAAATTTAATTATATATAATCTGTCAAATTATCGAATATGACCTATATTTTTTATCAAATTCGAATTAGATGACACCTTATCGGATCCGTTCACCGTCTTGGTACACGACATACATGACAATACCAATTGTTTTTTTGGTAGATGAGGGCATTATTAGTCATTAAAGACTGATTGGGTACTACAAACCATCTGTGGGCCTAAGATGGTTTTACATCAAACGACCAAAAGCAATGTATCTTTCAATGCTACAGAAGTGCAGAGCCATGTTTATAGATTCCATTATTTCTTGTTTTATTACGACCTTACCAACCAAGATTTTGTCACGTCCGAGGCTTTTTATAAGCCTAGCTCCCTACTGAATATACTAAAAGGTAACTTTTTATAATATAATTCGATAAAAACAAATTTTTAATGAATTTTAGTAATTTTTATTAAATTTTTTAACAACATTTAACACAAATAATGATGTAATCATGAATTTTAAACTGTTATAATTATTAATAATACTTACTAATTTTTTTTACTAAATTAATAAATAATAATAAATTTAAACATGACATAAATTAAAATTAATATCATATATAATATGTGATAATCAAATCACATAAAATAAAATAAATTAAATATATATATAATTTTGTCAGCATATAAAATAAATTAGATATAAATAAATTTGTTTTTGTGTTATTTTATAATTGATTGAATATAATTTTAGTTGTACTATATATAAGGTTTCAACTAGAACAAGCTTACAAGTGTTAAAAATACATTTCTCAAAAAGGTTTTTTTGTTGAAAATACAGTTCGAAAGATACAATAAATATAAAGATTCTCCATTAAATTACCAAGAAAGCAATTAGTGTGGTCGGTGTTGCTTTTATCAACTCTTTCTAAAGTCCCATTGGTTCAAGGTCCACGCAAATTCAATCAGCATCCTTATCTAAATAGGAGAAATAAATTATCCTAATACGAAAAGGAGGTAGGTATTGGGTCATCCTTTTCTGTCTATTTCAAGTATTTAATTTTGCATTAAATATGAATGATGGATTCACCATCATTCATATTTAATTTCTTTACTATCAAATTTAAATTGCTAAAAAATTATTAAATTGAATGCTGAATTCATATTTTAATTATTACTTATAATTTGAATTCAAATTTTACGCTGCCTATACATAGTGTCGATGTATATTCTGAAAGTTGCATTGAAGGATCGGAGATTAATGATCTTCCCGTGGATAACTGGCGAAAAGCCTTTGGAGTTATGTTTTCTATTAATCAAAATCAGGTATCTATATAAATATATTCAAGGGAGTATTAGAATTCGATTGTAACATCAATTTAAAGGTGATTAAAGTCAATTTTGAAGAAGTATTACAAACAAATTGCCTTTAGGTAGGTGAGGGCATTATTAGTCATTAAAGACTGCTTGGGCACTACAAACCATCTGTGGGCCTAAGATGGTTTTTGTAACAGCCCGCTCCACCACATGGTATGATATTGTCCGCTTTGGACCAAGCCCGCACGGTTTTGCTCTTGGGTTTTACCCCAAAAGGCCTCATACCATTTGGAGAGAGCACACCACATATATAGCACATCCTCTTTCCACACCCAGGCGATGTGGGATTGGGCACCCTTGGGGACAAGAGGGGACAAACACACCTCTTCCACACAACCAAGGTCTTTACAATCCACCCCCCTTGGAGGCCCGACGTCCTCGTCGGCACACTTCCGGCTGGGTCAGGCTCTGATACCATCTGTAACAGCCCGCTCCACCACATGGTATGATATTGTCCGTTTTGGGCCAAGCCCGCACGGTTTTGCTCTTGGGTTTTACCCCAAAAGGCCTCATACCATTTGGAGAGAGCACACCACATATATAGCACATCCTCTTTCCACACCCAGGCGATGTGGGATTGGGCACCCTTGGGGACAAGAGGGGACAAACACACCTCTTCCACACAACCAAGGTCTTTACAATCCACCCCCCTTGGAGGCCCGACGTCCTCGTCGGCACACTTCCGGCTGGGTCAGGCTCTGATACCATCTGTAACAGCCCGCTCCACCACATGGTATGATATTGTCCGCTTTGGGCCAAGCCCGCACGGTTTTGCTCTTGGGTTTTACCCCAAAAGGCCTCATACCATTTGGAGAGAGCACACCACATATATAGCACATCCTCTTTCCACACCCAGGCGATGTGGGATTGGGCACCCTTGGGGACAAGAGGGGACAAACACACCTCTTCCACACAACCAAGGTCTTTACAATCCACCCCCCTTGGAGGCCCGACGTCCTCGTCGGCACACTTCCGGCTGGGTCAGGCTCTGATACCATCTGTAACAGCCCGCTCCACCACATGGTATGATATTGTCCGTTTTGGGCCAAGCCCGCACGGTTTTGCTCTTGGGTTTTACCCCAAAAGGCCTCATACCATTTGGAGAGAGCACACCACATATATAGCACATCCTCTTTCCACACCCAGGCGATGTGGGATTGGGCACCCTTGGGGACAAGAGGGGACAAACACACCTCTTCCACACAACCAAGGTCTTTACAATCCACCCCCCTTGGAGGCCCGACGTCCTCGTCGGCACACTTTCGGCTGGGTCAGGCTCTGATACCATCTGTAACAGCCCGCTCCACCACATGGTATGATATTGTCCGCTTTGGGCCAAGCCCGCACGGTTTTGCTCTTGGGTTTTACCCCAAAAGGCCTCATACCATTTGGAGAGAGCACACCACATATATAGCACATCCTCTTTCCACACCCAGGCGATGTGGGATTGGGCACCCTTGGGGACAAAAGGGGACAAACACACCTCTTCCACACAACCAAGGTCTTTACAGTTTTATATCAAACGACTAAAAGCAATGTATCCTTCAATGCTACAGAAGAAGTGCAGATCCATGTTTATAGATTCCATTATTTCTTGTTTTATTACGACCTTACCAACCAAGATTTTGTCACCTCCGAGGCTTTTTATCAGCCTAGCTCCCAACTGAATATACTAATAGGTAACTTTTTATAATATAATTTGATAAAAATAAATTTTTAATTAATTTTAGTAATTTTTATTAAATTTTTTAACAACATTTAACACAAATAATGATGTAATCATGAATTTTAAACTGTTATAATTATTAATAATACTTACTAATTTTTTTTACCAAATTAATAAATAATAATAAATTTAAGCATGACATAAATTAAAATTAATATCATATATAATATATGATAATCAAATCACATAAAATAAAAATAAATTAAAGAAATATATAATTTTGTCTGCATATAAAATAAATTTGTTTTTGTGTTATTTTATAATTGATTGAATATAATTTTAGTTGGACTATATATAAGGTTTCAACTAGAACAAGCTTACAAGTGTTGAAAATACATTTCTCAAAATTTTTTTTGTTGAAAATACAATTCGAAAGATACAATAAATATAATGATTCTTGCATTAAATTACCAAGAAAGCAATTACTGTGGTGGGTGTTGCTTGTATCAACTCTTTCTAGAGTCCCATTGGTTCAAGTCCACCCAAATTCAGTAAAGTACTCAGTAAAGAATAATGATATACATGCCAATCAGACTTAGGGCTAGTTTGGTATGCAGGAATAGAGGTGAAATGAAATGATCATTCTACATTTGATTCTCTTTCTCTCATTTGTTGTGCTATATTATAAATGGAATGGTCATTCTACATTTGATTCTCTTTCTCTCGTTTGTTGTGTTATATTAGAAATGGAATGGTCATTCCAAGTCATTCCCTTGAATTGTTCATTCCAACAAAAACATTCAACTTCTTGAGTTATGAAATGACAATTTCATTCCCACTTATTATTAAAATCATTTGTCTCTCTTTTCATTAATGCATCTCTCTCTTTTATAACTCACTCTAGAAATATATATATATATATATAGTGTTAATTTCTCTCTCTCTCTCTCTCTCTATATATATATATATATATATATTTAATAGCTATATAGGTCCTTGTTTTATCACTTTTAATTTTTAATAAAATATTAATTTTTTTTGTATAAAAGATTATATTAATCTTGACTAAAAGAAAAAGACGAATTATATCTTGATTTATAAAGTTTTAACTGAATGGATAATTAAATTTTTTTTTCACATGATAATTAAATTGGCAAAATGTTCAATTTTTAAAACTGATTCTATTTTATATAGAAAACTATAGCATGTTGGAAGGTAATACCATTTCATTCGTACACCATTGTCTATCTGCAACCAAACATTGGAATGAGAATGATCATTCCATTCTATTTTCATTCTCATTTCATTTTTAACTCCATTCACACTCCATTTCATTCTTGTGTACCAAATTAGTCCTTAGTCCAAGAGCCAAGAGCGCGGCTAAAGCCAAGCGCCAGGCGCACTGCCCACCGCGTACGGCAAGGCCAAGTGCCAGCCCATGTGCGCGGCTAAGGCCAAGTGCTAAGCACGCGGCCAGGGCCAAGTGGCCTACCGCGCGAGGCCAAGGCCAAGGCCAAGCGCTAGCCCACGCACGCAGCTAAGGCCAAGCTCACGGCCCACCGCGCGAGGCCATAGCCAAACGTCAGCCCACGTGCGCGGCTAAGGCCTAGAACTAGGCGCGTGGCCCATCGCGCGAGGCCAGGGCTAAGCGCCAACCCACGCCCGCGGCCAGGGCCAAGCGCCAGCCCACGTGCACAGCTAAGGCCAAGCGCCAGGCGCACGGTTCACCTCACTCAGCCAGGGCTAAGCGCTAGGCGAGCAGCCGATGCGCATGTCCAGGGCCGCGCGACCCACGCTGTCCGAGCCCGCAAAAAAAAGTAGGCTAGATCGATTGTTCAAGTATCCATTTAAACACTGGCTGAAATATTCCTAATGTCCGACAAGCGGCCTCATGAATAGGGGGTATTTGATGGGGTGTTTGACTCCTAATATGAAATGGATGACGTGAAAAAGAAGAATACTTTGACCAAGACTGGTTATCTCCTAGTGGGAAAGGAAAGCTGAAGAGACAGGGTTTTAGTAGGACACGTATTCACTTCGTCACTATAAATACAGGACGGTCAATATACCAAGGTACGCAATTAATACCCTTTGAGTTCCTTTACAGCTTTAAAAAAGCCCTTCTAATTTCTGACTTGATCATCAGAGCGTAGTTGGCTGGCACCACGCTGGTGCCCTCTTGATTACCCTTCTCTTATCCTTTTTTATAGGTTGGCGTTTGACTAGTTCGGGGTGAATTTTTGCTTCATCATTAATAAATATGATATTTAGATACATATACATTAAATACACACATTTAGGTACATGCAACATAATGGCTATTCTGTATGATATATATAATATAATATAATTTGTATAATTGTATGATATATATAATATTAATATTTCCTTTATATTATATATATATAAGTATAAATATATATACACTTAAACGGGGCTAGGCGGAGGGGTACCCGTCGGGGTAGGGTCTTACCCCATCCCCCTCCGAATTCGCGCAGGTTATTTTTCCTAACCTTATCTCCGTCCCGTTTCCTTAAACGGTTCCACAAACGAATTTTAAATGGGGTAGGGCTGGACGGGTACCCGACGGGACGGGGCAAATTGTCATCCCTAATTACATCATTACATCATCTGTTTAATAACTTTTTGGTAGCTGTGAATTAAGTGCAAATTGGTTAACAGTACATAGTACACAAAGTGTTCATAATAATAAAAACTTATTTGGCTTAGCTTATAATAATAAAAGCTTATTTGAATGACTATTTTTTTTTGGATTAACTAATTAAAATTTTGACACAAATCATTTATGAACACTTTAGTTTTGGATTAAGTACATTTTGCGATATTTCAATGTTTATTTAAAGCACATGTCATCGGATTTTCTAACTCTCTTAAATTATTATAGTTATGTTACATTGCTCCTAGCATGTCACGCAAGTTGAATCTTTGTATACCAAAAACAATGTAAGCAACCAAGTCCTAATTGATAATATTACTTATAGAGGGAGTCACATAAGCCATGGATTAGAAGGAACAAGTTTAGAAGTCATTGTTAATAAGGATTTCGTGAATAAAGAGAGAAGAGAGGGGTTCACCTAGACCTGTCAATGGATCGAATTTTGATCCGAATCTGATCTGAATCCGAGCCAATAATTAGGATATGGATTGGACATTCAATTTGATAATTCGTTAGCGATTCGAATCCGATAATTCATTAGCTAAACAAATCGGATATGGATTATGGTCAATCTGATCCGATAATAATTCGATTCAAAATAATTTATTTTAAATATATTATAACATATAATATGTACATACTATTTAAATATTTTTTTATCATTATTTCCTTCTTATTATTCCTTCTTTTTATCTTATCTTTCTTTATAGTTTTTTTCTTTAATAAAAAGTGAAATACTTACATTTCTACTACTTTTTTTCTTTATATTTTATTTTTCTTCCCTATTTTTTTTCTACTCATTATTTGTTAATTTATTTATTTTAAAAAAAATTATATTTTTTTCGAATCAAATATTCAATTAATAAAAAATTAAATATAAATTTAATTATATATAATTTGTCGAATTATCAAATATGACCTATATTTCTTATCAAATTCGAATTAGATGACACCTTATCGGATCCGTTCACCGTCTTGGTCCACGACATACATGACAATACAAACCATCTTGGTTCACCGTCTTTGGTAGATGAGGGCATTATTAGTCATTAAAGACTGATTGGGTACTACAAACCATCTGTGGGCCTAAGATGGTTTTACATCAAACAGGGCTAGTCCACCATAACAATACAAATTGCTTTTTGGTAGATGAGGGCATTACTAGTCATTAAAGACTGATTGGGTACTACAAACCATCTGTGGGCCTAGGATGGTTTTACATCAAACGACTAAAAGCAATGTATCTTTCAATGCTACAGAAGTGCAGAGCCATGTTTATAGATTCCATTATTTCTTGTTTTATTACGACCTTACCAACCAAGATTTTGTCACCTCCGAGGCTTTTTATAAGCCTAGCTCCCTACTGAATATACTAATACGTAAATTTTTATAATATAATTCGATAAAAATAAATTTTAGTAATTTTTATTAATTTTTTAACAACATTTAACACAAATAATGATGTAATCATGAATTTTTTAACTGTTATAATTATTAATAATACTTACTAATTTTTTTTACCAAATTAATAAATAATAATAAATTTAAGCATGACATAATTAAAATTAATATCATATATAATATATGATAATCAAATCACATAAAATAAAAATAAATTAAAGAAATATATAATTTTGTCTGCATATAAAATAAATTTATTTTTGTGTTATTTTGTAATTAATTGAATATAATTTTAGTTGGACTATATATAAGGTTTCAACTAGAACAAGCTTACAAGTGTTGAAAATACATTTCTCAAAATTTTTTTTGTTGAAAATACAATTCGAAAGATACAATAAATATAATGATTCTGCATTAAATTACCAAGAAAGCAATTAGTGTGGTGGGTGTTGCTTGTATCAACTCTTTCTAGAGTTCCATTGGTTCAAGTCCACCCAAATTCAGTTAAGTATTCAGTAAAGAATAATGATATACATGCCAATAAGACTTGGGGCTAGTTTGGTATGCTGGAATGGAGGTGGAATGGAATGGTCATTTTATATTTAATTCTCTTTCTCTCGTTTGTTGTGCTATATTAGAAATGGAATGGTCATTCTACATTTGATTCTCTTTCTCTCGTTTGTTGTGGTATATTAGAAATGGAATGGTCATTCCAAGTCATTCCCTTGGAATGTTGATTTCAACAAAAACATTCAACTTCTTGAGTTATGGAATGACAATTTCATTCCCACTTATTATTAAAATCATCTGTCTCTCTTTTCATTAATGCATCTCTCTCTTTTACAACTCACTCTAGAAATATATATATATATATATAGTGTTAATTTCTCTCTCTCTCTCTCTCTATATATATATATATATATTTAATAGCTATATAGGTCCTTGTTTTATCACTTTTAATTTTTAATAAAATATTAATTTTTTTTGTATAAAAGATTATATTAATCTTGACTAAAAGAAAAAGACGAATTATATCTTGATTTATAAAGTTTTAACTGAATGGATAATTAAATTTTTTTTTCACATGATAATTAAATTGGCAAAATGTTCAATTTTTAAAATTGATTCTATTTTATATAGAAAACTATAGCATGTTGGAAGGTAATACCATTTCATTCGTACACCATTGTCTATCTGCAACCAAACATGGGAATGAGAATGATCATTCCATTCTATTTTCATTCTCATTTCATTTTTAACTCCATTCACACTCCATTTCATTCTTGTGTACCAAATTAGTCCTTAGTCCAATTTTGTTTTATGTGAGTGGGGTAGTAGATAAAAAAAATCGGACTAAGTTCGATCGAATAGAATATCATTATTCTTTAGTAAATTATGAGATAATAGAAAGTAAAATCACGATCCTTATCTAAATAGGAGAAATAAATGATCCTAATACGAAAAAGAGAGTATTGGGTCATCATTTTCTGTCTATTTCAGGAATTCAGTCGAATCAGATCAGAGAGAAATTATTCATGAGATGTGATCAAGAAAAACTTGTCATATTTTAAAGTAAGTGATATTCTAATTTTTTAATTTTTTTTTTATTCAAGTTTAATAAGTTAAATTGATTAAATTGTAAGATCACCACTGATATAATAAAATGATATAACGATACTTATCAGTTTTGAATTTAAAATTTAAGAGAGGAAAAATTAAGATAATATATTTTTTCTTTTACATATTTTAAATTTAAAATGAATGCATTGTTATATCACATCAGTAGTGAGAGGCAAAAATTGTTAGTTAAGATATGCTCCAACAAGTCAGTCATTCCACATCCTTGAATTTTTAGATTTTAAATTTCAAAGACAATGGAACTAACAGTGAGGTATTTAGGTAACAAAAAATAATGATAATAAAAAAAATCCTTGAAATTTTAGATTTTAAATTACAAAGAGATTGGAAACTAACATAGAAGTATTTATGCTCGTTTTGTATCCAATAATGAAATGGAATGTCAATATTACCTTTTTAGATCCATTCCGTTGTTTGGTAAGAAAAATTAAAGTGAGAGTGACCATTCTGCATCATTCCTTTGGAATAAAAAATAATAAAAATTTATTCCACTACTCAACCTATGGAATGGTCATTTCATTACTAATAAACATTAAAAAATAAAATCTAGTTACCAAAAATAATGTAATCATCATTCCATTTCTGCATCATTTCATTTTTGAAACCAAATAATGGAATGAGAATGACCATTCACTTCCATTTCATTATCATTTTAATGAAATGCTCATTTCATTTCATTATTGCGTACCAAACGCGACATTAGGTAACAAAAAAATAATAATGATAAAAAAATATATATATATTTGGCACAAGTACTGTACTGCAGTCCTGCCAATAGATGTGTACCCAATCTAATTGTATGAATGAAAAATATTAGACATGCAATTTGGGAGACAGATCAAGAGATACTATACTTGTTAAATAAACTTTATCTTTGAATCTGAAAAAATAATCGCTCTTAGTATGAACGTTACTGGTTGCATATCCATACCTACCAGAAACAAAAAAGAATGATAATATCAAGCATTTTTAATAGAAACACATTTGATCAAAGTTATAATATTATTGCTCCTTCAATATATCCAAGGGAAAACCAAAAAAACAAAAAAAAAACTACACAATCAATACTGCGAGTGAAACAAATTAAGGGTACGTACATAAATACAAAAGTCTTAGTCATCTTGACGAGGATCCATGCGGAGTTGGTGCAAATTTTCATAAGTATTATTTGTTTCTAATAAGTAGTAGTTAAGCAATATATAATTAAAATTATATATATATAAAAAATCATGATAAGCACCTCTTATATACAGTTTATGTTCTTAGAGTAGTCAATATGCATGGTTGGTGTTATGAAATTAGTGGAGTTCATGATCGAAGGTAAATGTAACTTGTCCCACCTGCTCAAACTTCAAACTTCAAACTTCACTTCTCTTAAATTATATTTAAAATGTGCTTATCAAACAACTTATTTTGGAAAATTATGCCTAACAATTAATCCCATGAAATACAAATTGAAATATAATCAATCTGATAATATATGATCCAAAAAAATTGTTCATGAAACTTGGAACAAATGAGAAGCATTAACTTTTTTTTTTTTTTTTTTTTCTGATTACAAGCAATGCATCTTTTACGTCAGCTCTAACTTAAACAATCACGCACAAACCATAAATCAAAGTAAGAAATGATACCAGATTTTACGTCTAAACCCTTTGTAACAAAAAATCATAGGAAGGCAACACTTTCGAAACAAAAAAATTCACTATCTCGAAGCAAAGTATAATAGACTCTACATCGGTCTCACATCCACTCCACTCTACTAAGAACTAGTTGTTGAACATCTTAAACTTAGTCATGCGACCTGTCTTGAGTCCAAATACCTCGGTACACCCCTTGGCATCCTCCGGAAGCAACTTACTTGTTCAGTTGCTGCAGACTTCAGACTTACTTTTCGATCCTTACAGAAAAGTACGTTGCTGGAAGAATACAAATGCTCCGTAAACACTTTGTTCCCTTCGCAGTGTGATCCAATCCGCCTTAGCTCTATCAGCATGCATCTACCACATCCAGAGAGAACGTGACAACAGAGTTAACGATAAGAAGCCTTCATCTCCTTCCAAGCACATCCGATCTAAATTCCAGGGCACAGAGGACTCATAGAATGGGATATCTTTCCTGATGATGCTCGGCACTCCCCATCGTCCTCCCCCTGTCCGCCGGACTAGCTCCAGTTGTGGCAGCAGGATACCGGAATATAGTTGATACTCAAATTTGGGGCTGTTGTTATCACAGTTTCCTCTTTGTGTTTCAGTTTGCCTTTGATGGGCCCTAATTTGGGTCTATCTGAGATCTCTTTCGATAATAGGCTATCAA
Organism: Cornus controversa; assembly: GCA_026545225.1. Lineage (NCBI taxonomy): Eukaryota > Viridiplantae > Streptophyta > Magnoliopsida > Cornales > Cornaceae > Cornus > Cornus controversa. Next base: position 33,040,045 of record CM048854.1, read on the forward strand.
GAAATTTTGTTTCCCATTAGTGCTCTTCCTTGTAAATCATTGGGCTATGGCCCGTTGTAACTTTTTACTTTTACTTTATATACATTTGCTTAACCTTTTAAACAAGTCGAAGATTTTCTTTAAGTAGTCTATGTATTATCGATATCACCCTAAAAAAGGAAATTTTTGTTCAAATTTTTGCTTAATTTTTTAGTGCATTTGGTTCGAAAACGGAGGACCGATCCTAAAGCTTGCAGGTTTTGAAATTTCCATAAAACTAAGAAAAGTTGGACTGATCTGAAAAACAAGCATCGATCAGACTTGAAGATAACTTAATTCTTAACTTTAAAAGCATATTTTTTTAATTCCTAAACCTACTAAACTTTAAATATAATGTCCTCACATACTAGCTGCTCTAAATGATGTTCTCGTTGAATCGACGGTGTCCGTGTACTTGTTCTTCTCTTTCATTACCGAAACACAAATTAAACCAAAAATTATAAGTCGGTCAATTTAGTTTTGACACCAAAATTTAACAAATAATAAAATATCTCATAACATCATTAAAACGCATCGACTTATGGCAGTTACTTTCAGCATCCACCTTGACTATTAACCAAACACCATTTGAGAAGTAGTTTAAGAGCCTCTCTAAGAACATAAAGTTCAGCTACTGGAGTAGTACTCATGATATAATGGCAGAACTCAGTAGGTCTTTCAAACTGATCCATCAGGCAGCGATCAAACCGGCCACCCCACATTCATTTGAAACATGATTAAAAGATGCATCTAATATTACCCCCACATTCATTTAAATTTTCAACAAACACAATTAATTATATGTGTGGTATCTTAAATTTTCAACAAACGTGTTCGGTATTAATCACCTAATTTAATTGATTATCAAATAAGGCCTAAGTTTTAGACGACTAGAACTAATCATTGAAGAACTGCTAGAGAGCTTCGAGTTAAAATATAGTTCTTGATTTAGAACCTCCTTGAACTCACAAGTAATTTGCAAGAGCCTTGTCAAGAATAGCTTGAGGTTCCCGTCTTCGACCATTGAAAACTCAGTCATTTATGCTCATTTTAGACTGTTGAAAATTAAAATCTTAGATTTTAAGCCAGAAAATGTGACAAACTTTTAGTTTTTGTTGGCAGATTATTATATTAAAATAATTATAAGGATTATAATTAAGAATTAGTTCTAAATAATTCAATGAATAATTAAAATTTAGTCGGTCTCTTTAATAATGAGATTGGAGTAAGCTTGAAAGCTTAAAAGAATCACCACAATGTCATAAATTTAGCAATCTTTTAATTGCTGTGGAGTACAATTAGAAAGGAAATGTTTCTAGGCAGACAAATTGCCATGTAACATGCCTTCTCTCCTTAACCCAAACACGAGGGAAAAGGCCAAAAAGAGAAATACGTGATCTTTGCGTCGCTTAGGGGCTTTAGTCCAACCCAATTTAATTGGTTTTGTATTTTTTGGCCCAAAATTATTCTGTTTTTTGCCCATCTATATTACATTTAAGCTTGAATCTGACGGTCCAAAATGTCTTTCGCTATCAACGGCTCACAATCACTTCATCTAACGGTTACGGTGGCGAGTGCGCGATAGTGCCGTAGGCACGGGCATACACTAGTATATATATATATATATATATATATATATATATATTGAAATATAAAGATTTACAACTAGGCCAAGGCCATAACAGCCCACAAAAAGCCCAAAAAGCAGGCCTGACTGGCTATCTAGTAACAACTATACAAAGCCCCATCAATAGCTATGCACCCAAAAAGCCCAACAGCCAATCTAATAATTGCCCACAGAAACAAGCCCAAAAGCAATCCCAAAAGAACAAAATTGCTATGCACCCTATGAAAAACAGGGATCACTGTAAAACTTCTACACCAGAACAAACACCAAAAATCGAAAGACGAGTGGTACAAAAATGTGGCTGTTATCATTTGCGTATTGAAATGAAATCATTGATTATTTCGATGGAATCGATTCCATTGGATTTCTTGGTTTTATGAGGAAAGGAAAGAGAAAATATATCCCTAACATTTGTTCTCATTTGATGAAGGGAGACCTAGAATCTTTCATAGTAATAACCCTTGGACTAACACATGTTAGAAAGAAAATTCAGAAATATATTTATTAATCATGTGAAACCTGATAGAATAGATTTGAAAATTCTCTACTCATTTTATGAAGATGTTTGATGGTGATTGTATAGTTAAATGATGATGATTAAAAGTAAGTAGTTTGAAAAGAAAAATAAAGTGCGTTAACTCTTATCCAAGCGATGAGTAACGATTGGAAACAAACATAACATCACATTACTTTACATAAAGTGGTTGTTCTCTAAATTGGACATCCTTTTAGGATGATACTCCGTATAAAAGATGCAATCAACTTCAAGGGTTTTATTAGAAGAGGCTTCCTAGGTTGGTTTAGAAACAGAAATATATATATATATATTTTTTATTTCTATCTCCTAAAAAGGTATAAACAAAAGCAAAAATTATGTTTAATAATATGTTTCCGTTCTCTGTAATGAAAAATATTTTTGTTTCTCATTTTTGAAAGGAGGAGTATACAAAAAAAAATGTTTCATCTGTTTCTCTGCTGTAGCAGAACCCACTTACTTAAATAATATATAATATTAAACATAACTTTCACTATTCATAATTTTTTACACAATTGTTTTCTTATTTACAAATTATAATCTTTTTCTTGTCTACTTAGTTAAATAATATATAATAAATTAATATGATAATATATAATGTACATAAATTATTTATATTCAAATAAAAACATTTTGCAAATGCTCTTACTTTCATCTTTTTTTTTTATTTAAAAAAAGTCACTTATAAATAATAACTCTTTATGATATACATGTAATGTATATTATTATCTTTAACTTGTATCATGTTTTTTAATTTAATTTAATTTTCACACATATATGATATCATACTTATGGAAGACTAGTTCAGCTGAAAAATTATTTTATATTGTCTAATAGTTATAGGTTCAAATATGAAAAAAGAAAGAAAAAAAATTTATCCAATTCTTACCAAACGAATTTATCGAGTCTTGCGTAAAGTATTTCACCTAAACTCTAATAGTTATAGGTTCAAATGTGAAAAAAAGAAAGAAAAGAAAAATTATCCAATTCTTACCGAATGAATTTATTGAGTCTTACATAAAGTATTTAACCTAAACTTGATATACAAGTTAGTTTTTTTTATATTCAGACATAAATGATTAATGATTTTTATATTCAAACTACATAAAAAAATAATAATAATAGAGATTACAACAGAAAGCTTATAAATAGTTAGTCAATGAATATGATATAGGTAAAGAATCCAAGTATATGTTGTTAAGAGTTTAACCAAATGGGGAAAAAAATAGATGTATTTTATGTTAATGTATTGGATATTGTTAGGATTTCTAACTTTAAGGGATAGTTTGCTACGCAGGAATAGAGGTGGAACCGATTTCCTTTCTCTTGTTTGTTGTGCTACATTAGAAATGGAATGACCATTCTTAGTCATTCCCTTGGAATGCTTATTCCAACAAAACCATTTCTCTTCTTGAATTATGAAATAACTATTTCATTCTCACCTCTTATTAAAATCACCCTCTTTCTTCATTAATTTCTCTCCCTTTTTTACAACTCACTCCAGAATATATATATATATATATATATTTAATTGATATATATAATATTTAATAGGTATATAAAATTCATTTCATATATAATATATATATATATATATATTTAATAGGTATATAAAATTCATTCCACTCTCTCGTGTATGTGTGTATATATATAAATAATAGGTAATTAGCATTAATTTCTCTCTCTCTATATATAATATGTATGTTATATACTTGCCACATGCTTATATATATATATATATATATATATATACACACACACACACACACATGTCACATGCCCATATATATAACTTGCTATATTTTAAGTTGTCAAATAAAAAGAAGGTTCTTATTTTATCACTTTCAATTTTTAATAAAGTATTAATTTTTATCGTATAAAAGATTATATTAGTTTCTTAACTAGAATAAAAAGACGAATTATATCTTGATTTAGAAAGTTTTAATTGAATGAGAAATAAATTTTTTTTTACATGATAATTAAATTAAAGTTGGCCAAATGTCTCATTTTTAAAACTGATTATATTTTATGAAAAAGTATAACATGTTGGAAGGTATTACTATTTCATTCCTACATCATTCTCTATCCGCAGCCAAACATTGGAATGAGAATGGTCATTCCATTCTATTCTCATTCTCATTCTATTCCCATTCCATTTCCTTCCTATACATGGTAAGTCTCCAATCATGTAGAGGCTCTGTTCGGGTTGAATTTTGGGGCGGCTTGATCGTCTTGTTGAGGGCTTCGTTCTGATATATTCAGAAGATCAAAACGAGTTTTAGAAGATAGAGTTTCGGCACCAAATAGAAAAAAGTTCTCTTTGAGTAATGAGTAATGAGAACAATTAAGCGGAAGAAGAAAAAAAGGAGGGTTTAAAACCCTAGCTCTGATACCATGTTAGAAATAAGAGTAAAAGAGAGAAATCTCTGAATTATATTAATAAATGGTATGAGAAATAATATACAGTGAGATCGTATATATAGGAGAAGGAAAAGACATAGGTGAGTGTGAAGCAAGTTATCCTATATATGGTAAGTCTTCAATCATAGAAATCTAATTGAATATAAAAAAGGTTAAATATAAAATATACTAATATTTTAACAATATCAAATTAAGAATTTACTCTAAATCTTCCTATGAATTTGGGAGCTGCGGTTTGTGGAAAAGTAATTAATTATAAAAGAACATCATAAGCTATCCATCTACCAAAAATTGGTTGTTAGAGCAATTGATGGAGGCTTTTGGAACTTGTAGAATATAGTTTAGCTCAAGACTTTCAGACCTAAGAAAGAAAAAAAAAATCAACCAAATTTGATCCACTTGAACTTTTGCTTAAAAGGTTTAAGTATATAAATTCTAGACGTGCATGAAAATGGTGACAAGAGATTTAATAACATTCCAATTCAATATTACCTTTAAGTCCTTAGCTGAATCTATTTTATTTTCCTTTTGCAGGACGGAGGCTTCTTGGAGATGCCTATAACACGACTGGACGAGGAGGATACAATTAACTCAAGTAGTCATGAGAGGGAAAAATAAAAAAAATTCATCTCGTTACTAAATAAGAGGCTGAAGATCCTACATGTTCATAGGACCTTTGATGCTTGAACCCAATAAAACGCTTTTGTACTGGTGTATGTTGTATTTAATTTGGAAATTCCATATATATATATATATATATATATAGTATTTCAATGTGTTGTATTAAAGTAGTCACCTTTTTCTAGTTATATATGCTGTTAAAATGAAGATTGAGACCTCATTTTTTCATTGTGTGCGCAAACTCAACATGGGTTTAAAGCTTAAATTTTTGTTGGGTGAGAATCTGATCTGATCCACTTAAGGGGAAAGTGGGTTAATTGGTATACTCCTGATCGAAAGTTGGCAGATAAGATTTATATACAAATACGTACGAATTTCTATTCTTGACAAAAGAGATATGACGAATCAATGACTAGTAATTTGTGTAATTATTCAATCAAGGTCTAAACATGAAATGTAATTGTAATACTAATGTTTTACTAGTCCAACAAGAGTGCTCATATGGTTCAATAATTTGGTGAAGCAAAACATATAAGCTTATATAAGATTCCATTTAAGATTCCTAGCATAATTAGAAAATAAAAAAAAAACAATTCTCAAATTTGTTTTTGTAACAATCGTGAAATTCAACTTAAATGCTAGTTCAAGTTCTTTTGATCAGACAACCATAATTGTTATTTTGATTACTCAAATTATGATTTCATAAAACAAATAATTTTGGTCAAAATATTATCATTTAAATAAAGTAACATGATAAATGGTTAACTATCCAATAAAGAAAATCCCTATTCCATGGTATAAATATTTTAAAATGGTATTGCGAGGAACAAAATCAATGACTCGTAATAAATAGTTAACATCTACTTTCCTCATCAATAAAAATGAGTTTAAAATGTTTGATTCCAACCATATATCTTCTTTCATTTGTAGGAGAGAGCATTCACCGGTTCATATTTTAGAAACATAAGTACCCTCTTATTCTGCTTGAAGCATCATCCATCCATATAATTACATGTACAATAGTGATAAGAATAATGTAAATGTCATAATAATACCACAATCAATATTGCATATTAATTATACATCATTGAGATCTTCGCGTTCTGGACGAAAATAGTCATTTGGGTTGTTGAAGAAGGAGCATTTTGTTTTCTGGTTGAAGATACCACGTCCATAGGTTGATGAGACCATGTCAACAAACAACGGAATTTGTAATAAAGCAAATAAGATTACTGGGACACTAGCCAAAGTGACTAGAATAACAGACCATCTTATCCTTTTGCCAAGCACAATAACAAGAGTGGTACCAAAAGCTACCATCATTGCAGCGATAGACAAGAAAAGGGCAAAAAGGCCAATTATCAATCTCTTGGGTAATGCCTTAAGAAAGTCTTTTTCCTCAAAACGCGAAGTGAGAATGCTTAGGAACATTAACACTGCAGTAACGGAAGAGAAGAGAGATAATGCATCTGACATAATGAAAACCATAAAGGAGTTACGCTGTAGAAAGTGGGGGTTCCCTGAATCTTCTTCAACACCACCTGGTAATGTGAAGGCTGCAGCAAACATAACAGTGACAATAAGAGTGGCCACAATTGTACATGATGTTGCTGTCTCTCTCATCCAATTTTCTCCTTCTTTGACTAATTCAGAGTGCCATTTTGAGAACAAAACTGGAGGAGTTTCTCCATCCTTGTTAGCAAGATTTTGGTATGAAGATGGTACCATCTTCTCCACCTCCTACCACAGTTAATGAAAAAGAATTAATTAAATTAATAATGAAAGTTCTGAGTACCTAATTTATCTAAAAACTTGTTTCCATTAGTACTTTGTATATGAGTCAATAATATTAGGGGACTCCAAATTAATGGGTGTGGATTGCTACAACCAAATAATTATTCATTCAATCCCTTAATTCGTTTTCCTTTCTATTCGAAGGGAGGTGTATTTATTTACCTACCCAAAAAAATAAAAATAAAATAGAAAGGTCTAAAAAGCATTATAAACATGTAAATAAAGGTCTCTTCAAAATACTTGTATATTAATTTTCTTCGTGTGCTTGTGCATATGAACATTCGTCACTTTGATCTTAATCAATAATGCAATACAATGAAAGGGTTCTTTCATACCAATACTTCTAGACCAAATTAATCACACCATGTCCAGATCATAAGGTTGAAGAATTAATATTTTGATGATATAGAAATAAAGTTAAGAATAGATTACCTTGTACCATTGTAGTTCTCTCTGCACTTTCATAGCTGCACCTGGAGACTTACTGAATATCTTCCACAACCGTTGTTCCTCATGTTTTTTTGAAACTTCATCTGGAACTATCTTCTCTAAAGCTTTATCTGAAACCACTAATGAGTATGCAGCTATGTGTAACATGTTATTCGATTCGATCAGAGTTCCAATGATTTTGTTTCTTTGCTCAGTAGTTAAACCATATATGAGGTTCCATATTTTCTCCTGACGATGTGAAATATGCTTCCTTTTTCTTTATTCCCCCATAACAAAGCAGGATTCGACCTCAGGACTTCCTCAACAAATTCAGCATTCCCACATTTGATAGCTCTTTTTATTGCCTCTAAGTATACTTCACTACAATTAGAATCAAAAGTCCATATTGGGGAACACATCATGCTGAGTAGTTTGCGGGCTTTCATGTTTTCTATCTTCATTAAAATTATTTCTTCCCCTGTAACTGCAATTCTTATTGAAGTAGAAATATTAAAATTAAATAAAGTTTGAATAAAAAAAGTATTGGGAAAGAATGCAATAACCTTATGAATAGTAGTACTTTGCATACCTCTTACATAAAGACGCACTAGATATGCCACTAATTCGCCGATCACTGTTATACATTAGAAAAAAAACAAGAATTGAATTGTCTCATTAGAACATATCTAATTAAAAATCAATTTCTAAAACATATATATATATATATATATATATATATATATATATATACAACCTTAGGGGCATCCTCTTCATATTGGCCCTCACCTCAAGTTACCGCATGTTTAAGTCACAGATCGACATAAATCCACATCATTGAAATTTTAGATACAAACAGGGGATTTTAATTTACAACCTAGGACAATGCATGGAAACTAACAGAGGTGCATTTAGGTGACAAATTTTTATATACCCCTAGTGAAACAAACTATCACAAAATTGCAAATAAGGCCATTATGTCAACCAGCTGTTAATTGTCATATGAAATGACTTTTATACCCCTGCATATTGGGAAAAAAAATACTAAATAGTAAAACCTTTTGATAAACTTGTTCTAAAACAGAAGTTGTTACGAGAGAAAAAAAAATGTTAGAACAAATATGACGAGATTTGAAATTTGTAATGACTTTTAATCAAAAGTCATATGAAATGAAATGGTTTTCTCGTTTTTTTTTTAATGGTCAACTAATGATGGGTAATTTGCAGGTTTTAGTAAATATGAAGATTTATTTTTCTTTGACTAAAATAATAATTCAAAGAGGTTTCTTTATAAATATAACAGTTGAGAGGTATATTATGCAAATTGGCCTCAGCTTTAATATGCTATATTTTTGGTTATTGGTCCTAGTCGTGTCGAATGGATAGACATGATAAAATTTTCTTTTCACAAAGGATGCAAGTAAATGTGTACCCAATCAAATTGTTTCAATGAAAAATATTAGACAATATGTTAAATGCGTGTCTTAATATTTATACATAATCATCACAAAATAACACAGAGCTCATGATAAGTGTTGAGAGAGATCTCATAAAAGCATTACTCATTGAATAAACCATACCTATGAATTTGAAACCAAAAGGAGATCTTCTGTCATGCAAACCTGCCAGAAGGAAAAAGAATAATAAATATCATTTAATAGAAACACATTTGAAAGTTACACTGTTATTACTTCAATTCAGGAAAAGAAAAAAAAAAGGAAGAAAAAATGAAACTTCACAATCAATACGGTACGTTTATGTTTTTTTTACAGAGTAGTAGGTAAGTGACATGGTAATATATTTTTTGTACAGTTGGGATGGAATCCCTCAACCTTCAAATAATCAGGTCGACTAACTTTTGATTGATTTCTAATGTTTTGAATCTAATGGAACAATGGAAAAGTAGAAAGATTTGTCGATTCATAATGGAGAATCTAGAAACATGATCGATGAAAAGTATAGTTTATAGTGACATAGCAGTTATCTATATATGCGCCAGCTGTGTGAAAGAAAAAAAAATGATACACGATGATTAGGGGAGAACATTATACTCCTAGAAAGTATTGAAGTTGTTTCACAAATCCTAGACATCAATATATATATATATATATATATATATATATATATATGTTTGTAGTGGGTTCTGTTAAACTGAAGTCAAACTTTCCACGATGATGGTTGCCAGAGAGCGGGTCCCGGTGGGAGTCCAAGCTGTCACAGAGGAGCCCACTGTTCTATGTGGATTATAAGAAGAAGGGGGGGGGGGGATTTGATAAGAAAAAGAGGAAATCTGGGGGATACTGGAGATTGTTTAAGAAAAATGTTCTTTTTGTCCTGTCCTTTTTGTCCCGACCCTGGTTCTCTACATTTCTCTCATTATTTATAGGCAAAAAGTCTTTCCTCACCAATGGTCGAGGTTTTGCGGTGCTAAATATCTGTGGTAAATATCTGTGGGTCAAGGGTTGAGATTATACTTGTCAGAAAAGGGTATTCGCTCACCTCACCTGGTTATCTTCTTTCCTATGTGACAGGCCAATCCATGGTGCAAGGTCCTCATCTTAGCCAGAAATGAGATCCGTCACGGATTTAGCGTACCTTGAACTCCAGCCTCCGAACCCAAGCCCTTGGTTCCCATAAGGCAGTGATCCGAGCTCTTACCCCCCATAGGAGCGCGGAGTGCCACGAGGTTTATCCGTAGGGAGGAGCTCCTCGTAAAAATGGAGGTTGATCCGTAGAGAGGACCTCCGCGAGGTTTTATCCGTAGAGAGGAGTGCCTCCTCGCTTTGGGGGAAATTGATCCGGAGAGAGGATTTCCCGTGATGTTTGTCCGTAGAGAGGAACTCATCACCATCCGAGCTGTATCCAAATGAAAGGATAGAGACTCGTTTGAGGTTTATCCGTAGAGAGGAACTCCTCGCAAGGCTTTATCCGTAGAGAGGAGTGCCTCCTTGCAAAATGGAGGTTGATCCGTAGAGAGGACCTCCGTGAAGTGTCATTAGCAGAGAACAACTTGCCCAAGAAAAGCAATCACCCCTCTGAGGCGTGCCCTTCACAATAAGGGAAGGAGCTCGAAGGTAAATTTCTCTCACCGGAGGAGCTCGATTAAAATCCTCTATCCGAAGAGGGACTCGATGGAGACTCTCTCCTCGGAGGAGCTCGAAAGGGAGGAAAAGTCAAAGTGGGACCGTTGCCACCTGGAATGGCTGAAGGAGCTCGAAAGGGAGGAAAAGTCAAAGTGGGCCCTGCCACGTGGACCTACGTGAAAGACCCTAAATGGCCTGAGTGGTCCATACCAACAATATATATATATAGATTAATGCAGTTGTTGAAGGAGGTGGACTCATGCATGTAATCAATTAATTCAACTAAAATGAAGGTCATGCATGCATATATATATATATATATATATATATATGCTGATTAATTAAACATGATTTGATTGGGCCGGGCAGCATGCAGTTTGTGCTAGTCTTTTTTAATTAGTTGTTAAAAATAAGATGTTCCTACAATTAATACAATATATTCATGTAATTAATTAAGGAGAAGGAAACAAATTAATTATAGTCATGCAAAAAGAAAGGACGGAAATGGAAAGAGAAAAATAAACAAATAAATAAAGACAAAGTCGATGATGGAGCATAATTCATTTACCGTCGTCATACATCCATCTTTCAAATTTTGTGGGTTGATTTGCAGCCGAGAATACGGAGCCCATCTCTGCCATTCTATACAGGTCTTCTTTGTAAGTCTTCAATTCTAATTCCTCCCATTCCCATATGCGTAGTGCCAAACCTATGGATGCATGTATCAATCATACATATATATACATATATATACATATATTACATACCAAATTTTTTGCTCTTAATAAATTCGGTGAACAGCCTCCAATTTTCTGCTTCATGATCTGAAAGTGAAAACAAATAATATAGTTAACTAGAGTGCATGCCCAGTCATACATATATATATATATATATATATATATATATATATATATATATATATTGTTGAGAATACATATTAATTAGAGAAATTTGAAGAGAAAAAATTAAAAAAAAATTAAACGTAATGCTACATCTGTGGTCTAACTAGCTAATATCATTATTTAATTTATATGATTTGATAGAAGTAAAAGATACATACATCGAGCCGAACCAAAACACCACCACCCACAAATATCCAACATCTGTGTGTTGCCGTAAATTGCAGCAAGGGTGAGTGGGACTTGTCCATCTGCATCTTCCAATCTCATCAGCGAATCTGAGCGATTTATCATTAATTCTGCTATATTTGTGTTTGAACCCCTGGCAGCAATATGAAGTGGTGTGTCACCATACTCATCTTTTATACTTAGCTTTTCATCACAACTACTACGATCCATCCGCTTAAGAAGCTCAATCGCCAAGTGCTGGTGGCCGTGCGAAACAGCAATATGAAGAGGTGTTTCCCCTATAGAGGAAATCTTATCGTATAATCTTATTGCATTATCTTCGTCCAACAACTTCTTCACACTTTCCAACTCCCCCTTCACCAAGGCCCTATAGAGCTTTATATCTTTAATTCTATGGTTTCTACCATCCCTATCCCTTTCCCTTTCACCTGCCATTTCTATTTCTGAATTCTGATGATGTCCACGTTCACCTGCATCCATAATTAATTTATATATATATATATATATATATATATATATATATATAGATATAGACCTACAATAAAAATATCTTAATTAACTTCAATCGAAAATGGTAAACATACATACACCAGACAGGAATTAGGATCTAATTTGTGTGCGCGCGCGCAAGCCTACAATTAATAAAAATAAAAAGTGGATGCTAGCTTCTCTTCTATCACTTCGTTCACTAGTTCTCCAAGTTTATAGTTATAAACTTATAACATAATCGGTTTAGGTCCAACACTTGCCTTTTATAGTAAAATAAATATATTATTCCTACCTTCCTCTTTCGCCCTCACCCTCACAGTTTATTCTGCCTTACTCTCCAATTAATTAATTGGACATATGATGCTTGGCTTTATCTTTTCCACAAGTATAATTCTTTTCTTCACACACAACGATACAGTAGTATAACATAAGTATTACGTGGAAGAATTAATAAAGGAACACATAACAATATAGTAGAATAATATAAGTATGAACTGCACTACACATTTTGAATATGTATTAGGAGTTGTGTCTTCGAGGCGAGACGTATATGATTACTCACCTTTAAGGTCACAATGAGTGTATATCATTTGTCAAGTTGTGTCTTTGATGAGAAGCGTGTATGGTTATTCACCTTTAAGGTCACAGTGAGTGTATATCATTTGTTAAGAGAAAAGAGAAGAAAATTAACAAAATTTGAAAAAACTTTAAAATTCACAAGAAAATTTTGTGAATCAAACCGCAAATGCTTCTCCCCAACTTCAATCGAAAAGGCAAGCATGCCTTAAAAAATGGTAATCAAATGAACATGAACTAGGATATAATAAGCCAACATGTATAATATATACAATAAATAAAAATATGTTACATGATTAGAGAAAAAGTGGAGGCTAGCAAGCTAGCTCCTTTTCACTTTCGTCCACTACTTCTCCAACTTTATTATTAGGTTCTTTCCAAGGGTTTAACTTTAAAGTGTTGGAAAATTAACTTTTAAGAGGTATTATCAAATTCAGAACTAAATTCATGGAGGTCAACATGTTATTTACCTATATTTTATACATGAATACATTTTGAGACTACAAAACAATACTATAACAAGTTCTTAGAATATATATCAAATAAAATTTAATATACATCTAGATGCAATTTTCAAAAAATTCAATGTTTAAAAGATCGAAATATATATATATATAAGAGGTAAATCAAATATTCAGAGAGATAGATGGTAAAATAAAGGCATTTACACCTGTACATCCATCTTTTAAGATTTCCAAGTTGATTTCTGTTTGAGAAAGCAAAAGGGTATCTCTGCCACTGTATATAAGGCCATCCTGCCCCTGCCAAGCCAAGCCCACCCGATGCCAATTCCGGATTGATTTCCAGCATGTTCAGTGCAAAACCTATATATATAAGCTTATAAAAATGAAATAATAATGAACCAAAAAACAAAAAGTTTACAACTCATTTGAAATTTAAAATGGTAAAGATAGAGACAGAAATAATTATATTAAAATAATTGTAAAGATTATAATGAAGAATTAGTTCTAAATAGTTAAATGAATAATTAAAATTTAGTCTGTGTCTTTTATAATGAGATTGGCTGATGACTCACATCATCAGCCATGCATAGTGTTTCTTTATTTTGATTCCCCCTCATTCGCACATCATTGAATTTTTTGTTTCAATATATTTTGATTGTTGTAGTTACTCCTGCTCAAGAGAAGTAACCTTTTTCTTTTTCTAAAGGAGACTCTACTTGGGCTCTATTTATGATTTTATTGACTGTTTAATTTTCCACAATGACTGATTTGGATCCATGATGTGTACAGAATGCGTAATTAAAACTATAAATTTATTTATTTACTATTTCAAGAAAATGTAAAGAATATTGTGGCACTTGTGATTTGTGAACACGGGGTTGTAGTAATTAAAGTTGTATTAGTTAGTTTATTTCAGTAGCAATTGAAATTTTTGTTGGGTTAGAATCTCATCTAATTCACCCAAACGTTGTAAAGCAAATTTCTTTTTCATTTCAAAGGGAAAATTGGAGTTAATTATCATTCTGAAAGTTGGTAGAGATATGATTTATATATATATATATATGATTCTCTATCCTTGACAGACTCAATGACTAGTAATCTAATAGAAATTGCACTACACTTCAATGGAAGGAATTGCTGAGAGTTTTAGGCAAAAAAATAAATTGGACTCCTCCTATAAGATAATAGTGAGATCATTTCGTTTCCTTGTGTTGTCAAAGCTCATAGGGTGGGTAATTGAGTAAATATTGTACTCATCTCATTTATGTGATATTTAAAACCGGGCTTGTAGAGAATAATCTTTGAAGCTGAATAGCTAGATCTGAACATGGATTTAATGCTTGCCATCTTTAGAAATAATTTTAAGCTTAAATTTTTGTTGGGTTGGAGGTTAAACGTTGTAAAGCAAATTTCTTTTGTAGTTCAAAGGAGAAACTGGGGTTAATTATCATCCTGAAAGTTGGCATAGATATGATTTATATAGAAATATATATGATTTTCTATCCTTGACAAATGAGAGATGACCAATCAATGACATGTATTGATAGGACCAGATGACAAATGTGAATTCATCTTAAATGCTGGTTCGAGTTCTTTTTTTATCAGACAACCTGAGTTATTATTTTGATTACTCAGATTGTGATTACAAAAATAGATAATTTATGACAAAATATTATCATTTAAATAAGTAGCCAATTATAGATTCAATATGATAAATGGTTAGGGAGGCCATATTTGCACTTCTGTTTTAGACAATTGTAGTTCACTTGTCCTTTTCTTTTAAAAAAAATGATAAGAATATTCATAAACTCATTAATGCATTATCTCTTATTTTATAATACCATCATTACCTTTTATACTATAAATTTTAACTTTTTTTTTTATATTTTTATCTTTTTTACTTCGTTTAATATTTTTTTTGAGAGTTCTATTCGTTTTTTTGGATACTTTGTTTTTATTATGTCAAAAGAGATCATTTATTCCATCGATATAATCTTTTTTGTTGGTACTCTATTTGTTTTTGGTTCAAGTCAAAAAGAATAATTTATTCAGAAATAACTGTTATTGAGGCTACTTTTTTTTTTTCCTTCCAGTCAAAAAAGATAATTTATTCAACAAATATAACTTTTTTTTTTTGTCTTTTTTTTCGCGTACTTTTTTTTTGGGTCTTGTCGACGGTGATAATTTATTCAACAATCAAATTCTAAAATCATAAAAATATGGAATGAATGGGAACCATCATTCAAACAGCTGAGGAAAAAAATTATTTCTTATCCAAGAATTTGAATTTGATTTAGAATCAATATACAGTCTAGAATCAGAAAATTAAATAACCTCTTCAGAAGAGGAGGATTCAACATTCGAAGCATTATCAATTAAAATGCTTCAAATCAAAACATCACTAGAACATGTTTTTGTAACTTCAAAGAGTCTAGGTTACATTTCCCGTGTAATCTATGCAAAACTCTGACATTAAAAAGATAATGAACATATTAGATGTGAAGAATGTGATGTAGTTAGTATCAAGAATGCTTTATAACAAAAGTGAGAATGACTTTGAGAATAGATAGTTTTCTAAAAGAAATTCCTATAGAATTAACTTCCAAAAAGGAACCTGGAGGGTAGGAAAAGAACAACCTTCTAAAGAAAAACTTTTAGAGGAAAAAAATTGAAATTCTTCTTAATGAGAAGATGAATCAACAAAAATTAAAGCCTTAGCTACTTCTCCCGATAGCATATATATCAAGGCTGAGTTCAAATTTGAAGTCGATGAATCTATCATCTTGATGCATTCTTAGACACTGGTGCTAGAATTCAGTTAAAGAATTAGAATTTTATGCACTAAACGGTAGGGAAAGAGTTGAGATCACAAAGTAAACGTCACATTATTAGACTCAGAAAATGACATATATTAGAATTTCATTATTGGAACTTATATATAGCAATAATGAAATTAATGTGAGTCTTGTCAGCGTAAAAATATAAATGTATATATATATGATTTAATTGGTTGTATAAAGTTTCTTTTAACTCCGCGATAAACCCCAAGGGTTAGTGATACATTGAGAAATCAAACTAATGATAAGCATACGCATATACATATATATATATATACAGGGTCGGCCCTGAGATTCTCAAATTTTTGAGGGTTTTAAGTAAACTTTCAAATGAGGGGCCCTTTATATAAAAAGTTTTACACGCGCATATCAAAGTAAATGTGATCGTCTTGTATTTTGAGTGGCAAAATTATCAATTAAAGTGCTCAAATCAAGTTTTTTTTAACATATTTTTCTCAATAGATATCATTGCCAATCTATTTAAAAGAGAAAGAGAGAGGGAGAGATGTGTGTAATCTGTGCAAATTCTATCAATCATGAACCACCATAGACGAAGGCCATGACTCACGAAGCTTCTGTTACTTCTATAATCGCATTTGAGCAAAGAGAGAGCGAGAGGTTTGCTGGTTTGGTAAAGTTGTATTATGATTTATAACCGTAATATAACTTATATATATATATATTATATACTGTTCTGGAGTCGAGGAGCCGATTATATATATATATATATATATATAAAAGTTTAAAGTATAAATAAAGCTGTGGGCAATGACAGCCGTACATGGGTAAGGATATATATGGGTTAAAATATATATATATATATAACTAGTGTATATCCGTGCCTACGGCACTATCGTGCACTCGCAACTATGACCGTTAGATAAAGTAATTGTAGACCGTTAATGGCTTGAGACATTTGTCAAGCTTAAATGTAATATAGATATAGATATAGATATAGATATATATATAGAGAGAGAAGGGGGGGGTTGGGTTTAAAGTATATGGGTAAGTGTTTTGGGTTTAAAATTATAATGCCCAATAAAATATGTTACTATGGGTCCAAATTTAAAGTATATAAATTAAGTATTTTGGTTTAAAATTATAAAAGCCCAATGAAATATGTTATTATGGGCCCAATTTATATGCTAGTATAATATACCTAGTCTAAAATATGGGGCCCCAAAATTGGGGGCCCAAAGCGACCGCTTGGGCCGCCTAGGCCCAGGGCCAGCCCTATATATCCATATATATATATATATATATATATATATCCTTTTTTCCATAATGTTATTGTGTATATATATCTTGGAGGATCCAGATCCTCTTTTATTCCTTCCTCTCTTGTATAATATTAAATCAACAATGCAAAATACTACGTCACAATACAAGACTCAACTTCACATATGCAACATTGATACAATAACAATGTAACAATCGTGCAATACTTATGCAAGATGTTACATCGTGTTATAATATAGCAAATTTGCAATACCATTAAATTAAAAGTTCAATACATTTCTTCTAAGTTAAATTTTTTTAAAAATAATCCTAAGTTGAATTCATAACACGATGAGATGCATAATTTTTAATAAATCAAAGGCTTAAAATGTGCCACGTCAATTACTCAAAAAGAAAACCTACAAAATCATGTTATTTCAAAAATTATTTTTAAAGACACCGTTAGAAAATAGCTCACTCCTCCGTTTCTCTCCAAAAACCTTCTCTCTTCGACTCCTCCATCTTTTTTCATGCCCTTCTTCTTTAACTTAGTTTACCCCAAAAAAAAAAAAAAAAATTTAACAGACCCATTTTTAAAATCACTTCTCTTTTTTTTTTTAATTATTATTTTTATACGCGAATAAGAGAGAGGAGGCAAACAGCTAAATTGCCACCCGGAGTGGGACAAGTAAAGGGCATCTTTTTTTTTGCCATTGAAACTAATTGCATTAAGCAAAATGAATGGACAAATAAACCATTCACTTGATCATACCAATACCAATTGGATCACAAATTCCATCAACTGTATGTACATATCAAAAGAGGAAAAATAAAGAAAACAAAGGAGGCGCTATAAGTTACGGATAACAGATAGGAGGGGATAAGTTTCGATTGTTTTTTAAGAGAGAGATAAAGAGACGGTCAGGGGAAATATATCAAATGGAGGAGGAATTGGTCGTTTGGAAAGAACTACATTTCAACTTTTATCAAAAGGCGTTTTGATGAGCGGGGTTTTTACTTGGACGATTCATTACAATAAGTTGCATTATTTTGAAATATTTTATAATTTTGGGTTTTAATTCAGAGGATGTTAAAGTGTAAGTCAATGAATAGTGTTGCATATCTATTTTTATATGTTCAAGTTATTTTTCACTTGAATCTAATGTGAGACAAGTTCCTCTAACACTTTGTCTCACCAGAACTTGCAATGCTTTCGTTGCTGTCGGACCACCCTGTCTACTCTCGAACCCTAAATAAATAATCTCTTTTGACTGGATCAAAAAAAAATTCAAAAAAATGTTATCTATTATTTGCTTTGACAAGAACCAACAAAATTTTTTTTATTAAAAAAATTATATCTTTTGACAGAAAAAAAAAAAGTTATTTTTGTTAAATAAATTATTTTTTTGATAGAATACAAAAAAAAAAAAAAAAAAAGTTATATCTATTGATGGCATAAAAAAAAAGTACCGACTTAAAATTTATAGTTGAAAGAATAGTTATGGTACTACCAAAATAAGAAATTATACACTCATTGTCATTTCTTAAATAAATAAAAAAGTGTGGAATTGTAGAAAAGGGAAGTTGGTCTAAAGTTATTTTATTAACCATTTAAAATTGTAGAGTTGTTTGGCTTGATTTAAACGCACGACCAGTTAGGACAAAAAGAGGAACACGAGTGTATCCCGATCGTATAAGAACGACAAAATGGAGACTAGTGTAGAACGGTACACCACCTGAAGCTTGTTATACTAGTATTATTTTCTCTTCTCTTTGGAGGTATTTTGCTCTCTCTCTCTCTCTCTCTCTCTCTCGCACCAATTTTTAATTATAAGGTTAAGATGTTAAATTTAGAATCTTTTCCATGAATAAGTTGACGCGTTATCTTCCTATGTAATGCAATCACTTGGGTGCTACACAGAAGTAGTTGTTACATTGATAGATTCGGCATTGTTTGATGACTACTGTTTTGATTTACTTGGCTCTTGTTTAGTCTTTCATCAATTTCTAGGATTTCTGAATGAAGCAATGTTATGCATGTTTAGTGCCTTAAGTTGACCCAAAAAGAAAAAGGATAAAAAGATAACAGTTGGCAATCCGAAGTGCATACCAAATGTGTGATAAAATGCTGTTATATCTTGTAGGATGAATGAATGACATTTAGTTTTCTGTTTGCTTGTCGAGAATATTGAGGAATAGAGAAAAAAAAATGTAATCATTGGATACCTACATGTAATATTTTCAATTTGATTACAAGCATGCATTATAAATTTATAATATAAAACAAGTGTAATGCCTACATTGAACGGTTGTGTAACATAAAGAAAAACAAGTGTAATGCCTATATTGAACGTAGTGTAACATAAAGAAAAAAAATACTCTATAAAATAAAATAAAAATATTAGATAATACGAATATTTATGTCATTCTGTTCGGAAATTTGATAAGTCTGACGCTTGGATACATACCCACACCTGACACACGTATCCGAGTTTAGGTGAACAACTTGAATGACATCCAAGGAGGATCACAACAGCTGATACTACTGTCTGAACTCCAATGTATGACAACATGTCATCATAAAATATCACTGGCAACATTGACCAGAGAGACCAACTGGTAGGTCAGAGACTCAGAGTCTCTAGTATTCAGATCATCTCAATGTTAGGTACTGAGTTACTTGTTTAGTAGTTCAGTATGCTTAATGTTTCGGTATCTCTGTCTTATTTGGATGTCACTTAGAGTAACTTTTGTCAATGTGACTAGATAGGATTAAAAATCCCCAAAAGCACATAATCTGTAACAGGATAAGATTTCGTTAGTGAAATCTCTTAAAATTTAATGTCCAATTCCATGAACCTGAGAACTTTTTTATCTTTAATGTTGGGGATATGAGCAGCTACATAATGTTGGAGTCATGAGTTCCATTAATAGCTTAATCTTGAAAAATACAATAGAAAATTAAGTAAATGTGTTGGCCAGAGCTAAAAGTCTCTTTTGAATGTTCTATCTATCGAGAAATCAAGAGTGGAGGAGATTAATTCCAAATCAAAGTTTTCGCAAAGGTGGGGAATTAACTGCAGAAAAAAAGATGAAAAGTCAGGATTCAAGAGACTTACAATAAAGTTCCAAGTATTGGAGTATTCTTTGATTGGGTGGAATCCAATGTGTTGAAAGTAGTTTACACCAATAATTATAATAGTAAATGAGCATGCAGAAGGGCTTTTTTGCTGATAACACAAAAAACAAAGTGTACACGAAGGCAAGTGGTGGTGTTACATTTAATGATCATCGTAGGTCCATCAACATGAGTACAGTTTGCCGCTGTACTGTTTTAATACCGACCATATAGAAGTGTATACATTCTTTAAATTTGATGCAATGTTCATCATGAGACAATGACTTAATTGGGATGATTGTTTACAATTTAATTTGGCCATGTATGTGGTAGGGCCCATGTTAAGACCTGATGTCATTACTGTGTTCTAAAATGTCTACCTAATAGAAACATTAAGGGTTTTCTATGTTTTCTTTGGCATCTCCTGATCATTGTTGCTTCTTATCTCTGTCCATTTTTAATCCTGCAATATTAATAATAATATTGAGTGTTTGTCCAAGTAATTCCGCTAGGATTTTTTGTCTCTGTTGGTCACAAGTTAAGACAATCCAAATTATCCGCAGTATCTCATTTATAAGTATACAATAACTTTTTGCAGTTGCTAGAAGAATAACATTGGGCCAATTACATGGAACTTGCTGGTGAAGTTTTTAGGTATAGATACTTGGGATTAAATCCCACCTTTATTAAGATTAGGGAGTTCATTATGTTGTCTGTTTTCCCCTTCAGAGGAAAAAGAAGAAAGCAACCATTCTGTTAAGTACATTTGCCTTACTGTGTTTTTCTTTTCCTAATCATACGCTTTCTTCTTGAACAGAGGAACAAAATATTTTCAAGAGAGGCATTAGGTTGCTTTTTGGCATTTAAAATGATGAAGACATTGGTCTTTCCATGCAATGTATGTATCATCTTCTTAATAATCTTCAATTTGCATTGAAATGGTGAAAATCTTTCTTTCTCTGAATTAGTATTACTTTCTGAATCTGTAATCATAAATTAGGTTAAGGTTTTTAAAATTGCTGATTTCTACCCACTGCTTTGATTCTTTTTCTCTTTTCTTTTTTTTTCTAGTTTTTTTCCCCTTTGATATGTGGTACATCCTTTTTTATTTTTAAGTTTTCTTCATTAAGTAGCTGTCACATTTTGCAAGATTGTAGTGAGACTATTAGTTCCTTACGAAGTATAATGATAATCAATGAAGAAGAAAAGAGTTATGGTAGATGTGTTGAGTGTCAGTCACTCATTCTTTAGAGAGCAGTAGATCACTTTCTTCTAATTCCTTTTTCTTTTTTCAAGACCAATGACTCTTCCTCCTGTATTCTAGATAAATTCATAAGGCTAAGAGTTACCCTAACGTTAAGGCTTTGGCTTGTTTGGTAGCGCATGAGAGGGTGATATGCTAGTGAGATGCTCTAGGTTTCTATATAGAGTTTTATTTTAATAGGTAATTCTTGGAGGACAAGTTGTCTTAGACTCTAAGGAATTGTAATCCTTGTGCAACAAGGAATGGGTTTAGAGACTCTATGAATAGAGACGGGGTTAAAGGGAAAAGAGAGAGAGAGAGAAGAAAGATGTAAGGGGTTGGTGAGTGTTGTGAGGAGAGGAGAGGGTATATGTAATTCCGGGGGAAAGATGCCAAGAGAGAGTGAAAGAATGTGTGTGGTAGGCATGTTTTTCGCGTATTGTATATTCTCTTCTCAATTATAGTAAAATTTCTTTCTCCATTGACGAAACCCTAGAGTTGGGTGAACCATGTAAAATATTATGTTGTGCGTGGATGTGTTTGATTATTATCTCCATTTATGCTTGTGTGATTGTTGATGTGATGATATGCTTTCGCTGTGCCGAACGAAGGGGGATTAATTCCCAACAATATTTGTGGGGTGAAGTTACTTGACCTTCCTTTATGCTTTAATTACAAAACTTTTAAGGGAGTTTTTTTTAGTTCAATCTAATGAATTGGAATCATTCTAGCTCCTCAGGGAAGCCCATAAATGGTTTTTTATCTTTTGGAAACCTCTGTTGTTGAGAAAAATCAAGTTTAACTTGGATAGTTGCTCTCTAAGAAGCACCGACACGGATACGACACGGACACAGTGACACGGTAGATCCTAAAAAACTAGGATATGAACACGGCGGGGACGCGCGACTAATAAATATATCTTTTTATATGAGATCAACCTAACAATGAAAAATTCACAAATCATAATAATTAATGAGCTATAAAAACAATTAGTTTATCATTTAAAGAACTACACAATTGAATCTACTCCACAATAATGATAATAGTTGCTTTCTAAACAAAAAAAATTGAAATATTATATGTTATGACTACCATATTTTATTAAAAAATTTCAAAGAAGTCATTATATTTACACTTTAAACTATCTTTCTTTTTAAAACTTTCTGAAAACTCCCTAACAATATGACACGCGTGTCGGACACGTGTCCATGGCGTGTCTATGCCGTGTCCGTGGTGTGTCCAAAAATAAAAAAATTATGACACGTATTTTGGCGTGTCCAACAAGTGTCGGGGCGTGTCCCGACGCGTGTCGGTGTCCAATACGTGTCCGACACGGATTCTTTGACCTTTTAGGTGTGTCCGTGCTTCCTAGGTTGCTCTTTTAAATATGGGTTAGTACGGAATTGGAGAGCTTTCGGATACCACAATGGCAATTGTATTCTGACATTTTTGAAATTATTGGTCTTCTTTTAAGGCTGAGATTCTAGCATTTATTGGAGGTCTTAGAAAGGATTACTCAATTCCCAAATTGCTCTGTTGAGGGAGACTTTGATGTAATAGTTAGGTGGGTGACTTTTAGATCATAGGCTTCATGGTTTTGTGATCATTGGTTAATTGAAAGTTTGGAATTGTTGCAACATAACATTATATGGATTTCAATATCACCAAATAAGGAAGCAGATTTCTTGGTGGAGAGAGGACAACCATTTTAACATCATTTGTAGGTCACATTTATCCCCCTTGATATTTTTTGAGAGGGTGGTTGGGGTTCTCCCTGTTCATTAGTCAGATGGACTACTTTGTAAGGGGATCCATTTTCTTGTATCTTATGTTTTCTTCCTATGTGCACTGGAGGGTCTCTCATCTCTTGAGTTTTTGTAACTTCCCTTATTGATATTCTGGTTTCTTATATAAAAGGAAGTTGCATTGCATATTTGAATCAGAGGACTGTCTTTCTATTGTGTCTTTAAAGAGTCATATTGTTCATAATCATAGTATAATTTTGTTCAGTTGCTGTTGTTGTGCTGCTATGATTTCTATCTCTCTTGTTCAATATTTAGTTCCTTAATTTATGGTAATGCTTTTCTGATGTAGACATCGAAATTACCTTTTGCAAGAGTTGGAGGACCTATCCAGGTAAAAGCAAAAGGATCAAAGATGGAGCTCTCCATAACTCGACCTGATGATTGGCATATTCATCTCCGGGACGGTGACCTTCTTGAAGCTGTGGTCTCACATAGGTCCTTTTGTTTTGTTTTATTTTCTTGTTCTCCCCTCCTCCTCTAACCATCTGAGTTTGGTTTGATTGTGCTATAAATGTTAAGGTTTGTACTTTATCTGATAATGGTATGCATACAGTGCAAGTCATTTTGGACGGGGAATAGTGATGCCAAATTTGAAACCTCCCATCACCACCACAGCTGCTGCTTTGGCTTATCGAGAATCTATCTTGAAAGCATTGCCTGCCAATAGTGACTTCACTCCTCTAATGACACTTTATTTGACAGATACAACGAGTCCAGCTGAGATCAAACTTGCCAGTGAGTCCATCTTACAGTTTCGAATTGGGAATCTGTTAGTTATTTAACATTTTGAAGACTATTTTAATTAACTCAATTGTCTGATGGGAGTTCTTTCTTTGCTTTTTTTTTTTTTTTTGGTTGAGGCTATCAGTTGCGGGTTTAGGTATCTTCTGCTGTCTTATTTCTTTTTAAAATGCACAGGCACAACAAACTACCACATTTGTACCTAAAAACTGCCTTCTTAGGCATTTAGGCTTGGGGTGTTATTATCTTAGCAAGTCTTGTTACTTTATACTAGGAAATATTTGATTACAACTTTCTGCGAATTTAATGTTTAACTGCTTCAACAACATATTATATATTTGCACCTGCCGTTAGTACTCAATAGTTTATTTGATAGATTCAAATGGATAAACAGTTAAACTATTAATAAGAAAAAGAATTTATAGTACAGGGATAATCTAATGATACTCTTGAACAACAATCTTTAATGCACACATGTTATTCTATAAACTTGCTGTTGATTCTCTTTAATTTTTCGATATTGTCAAATCTAATAATCATGAATGATTATTTTATCTTTCTTAGTGAAATGCCAATAGCAGATGAAAATTATTTTAAAATATTCTAGGCTTGGATCATTGGAACTTAAATCCATTGGTCGAACAAATTTTTTGCTTCACATTAACTTCATGGCTTCATGATAACCATTGATACCTTGTTAGCCAGCATATGTCGTGGGATTAATAGTTAATTATGTATTTCATTCAATGACATTATTTTATGTTAGTTCTTCTTGGCATTTGTGCAACTAACGTAGCAATGTTTTATCTTCTAGAATGAATATCCTATGCTTTACCTATTGTCTTATTTGTTTATTTGTGGTTAATAGAAAATGGTGGTTGCTGTGACAGGAGAGAGTGGGGTTATTTTTGCTGTAAAGTTGTACCCAGCTGGGGCTACAACAAATTCTCAAGATGGTGTTACAGATCTTTTCGGCAACTGCTTACCTGTTCTTGAGGAGATGGCCGAGCAGAATATACCTCTGCTGGTAATTCACCAATCAAAAGTGGTACACATGGAGTTTATTTTTTCATTCCTTTTTTACTTTTTGCTAATCAAATTTGCAAGTAATCTTTGTTGTTCTCCTTCAATAGAACAAAAAATAAGGACTTGCTGGAATTTTAAGAAGCAATTTTTTTGTCCTGAATGAAAGTTAGCTTACCCACCTAAAAACAGGAACTAGGCTTATCACAACCATGCATCATTTTGCATTATTCTGAAAGTTGCTCTAGGGCTTTTGGTTAAGGTACATTACCTCTGAGCACTATTTATGCTCATAATGCACGGCTTTTGCAGAGCAAGAATATGAGAGCAAGAATATGATAACATTGTAGCTAGGAAGCACAGACACGCCTAAAAAGTCAAAGAATCCGTGTCGGACACGCCAAAATACGTGTCTAGATTTTTTTTTTGGACACACTGCGGACACGACATAGACACGCCATGGACACGTCTCTGACACGCGTGTCATATTGTTTGGGAGTTTTAAAAAAAAGAAAGGTTAGTGTAAATATAATGATTTCTTTGAATTTTTTTAATAAAATATGGTTGTCATAACATATAATTTTTCAAGTTTTTTTTTGTTTAAAATACAACTATTATTATTGTTGTGGAGTAGATTCAATTGTGTAGTTCTTCAAACGATAAACTAATTATTTTTATTGTTCATTAATTATTATAATTTGTGAAATTTTCATTGTGAGGTTGATGAAAAATATTACTACTCTTAAAATATAGGATCATATATATAAAAGATATATTTATTAGTCGCCATATCCGTACCCTAATTTTTTACGATTTGTTGTGTCGCTGTGTTCGTGTCCCGTATCCAGATTCGTGCTTCTTAGCGTTGTAGGATTGTTTGTAATGAATGAAACTAGTGTGTGATCCAAAAAGGATATATCCAATTGGTAATGGGAGATCATAATACATGCAACTCATAAATATTATCTTGCTCATAGGGATAGCCATGGTGGATCCACCAAACCTTTGCTCCTATGCTACTAGCTGCAAGGAGGTAGACAACCTAAGTTCTATATTTGGTTTTAATCTGCCTTGAACTGCAATGACTAAAAAAACATAAGGTGTACACATGCAATTAGTCAATGACCTAAAGCCCAAAATGAAACCAATAGATCTCATATCATTGTCTCCCCCTTTATTCATTTGCATCAAGTAGGTTCTTGCGGCGGGCCATTGAGGATCATCAGGGGTTTTGTGTTTGGAAACGTAATGGGAACTCATAATTTTTTCTGACTTCTCCGCATGGACAGTACCATTATCCTTTGTGACATTAGTGAGGAGTGGTTTAGATATTTGCATGTGTTCTCCTTTTTTGCGGTAGTCTCAAGGTTGAAGACGACTTATCAGTACAAGAAAGGAAAAGAATAATATCAAACATGGATGGTTCTAAAAAAAAGTGAGCTTGGGGAGAGAGGATTTGGACGCTTTGGCCATTAAACTAGGGTGTAAGGTGAGTTCCTTTCACCTCCTAATTAGGTCTATCTTCATTCAGATCAAAAGCTGTATGGGATGTAGTTGTTAAAAACATGGCTAGCAGGGTGGAAGTGGCAGCAACTCTCATAAGGGGAAGGCTCACTCTTATAAGAGCACTTTTTCCAGCCTTCGTTTGAATTTAATGTCTACTTTTACCATTTTTTCATTAGTCAAGAAGAGGCTTGAAAAGCTTTAAAGAGATTTCTGATGGTAACTCTGATTGAGAAGTTTAAATATTGTTTGGTTGAGTGGAACAAGGTTTATTTACTTATCAGACATAAGGATTAGGTGTTAAGAAGTTTTGGGTGCTGAAGTTGAGTGGAACAAGGTTTATTTACCTATCAGACATCAGGATTAGGTGTTTAGAAGTTTTGGGTGCTTAATGAAGCTCTGTTAAGAAAATGGTTATGGAGGTTTTGCTCTAGAAATTCAGGCCTTGTGGTCAAAGGTGGTGGATCAAAAGTATGGGAGAGCTGGGGCAGAGTGGATGACGAGGGAGGTGGGGATGGAAAGTATCATGAAGGCCTGTTGAAGTTCTTTTATCTTTATACAATTAATTGTGGCCAAAAGGAATTACGTTCGGCTTTGGCACAATTTGTGGTGTGATGAGGTGGCCTTGAAGTAGAAACTCGACAGTTGTTTCATATCATGAGAGAGAAAGTTTGGAGATAGAGTTCATGTCTTTTTCGAACTATGGTGCAGTACGGAGTCCAAATTTAGATGGACCCTCCAGGACTGGAGTTGGTTTCGTTGATTTCATTGTCACATATGGTCAGGAGTATCCGGTTAGTGGAGAAGGGAAGATCCAATCTGATGGAATGTGTCTAAGGTGGGATCTTCACTGTTTGTTTATTTTATGAGTCTCTTATGAGGAAAGATAGGTCGAACTTCCCTTAGAGGAGAATTTGGCACACACAGGTCTCCCTTAGGATGTCTTTCTTTGCTTGGGTGGTGCTTTAGTTGCTATTTTTAATATAAACAATTTAAAAATAAATGATTATCAGATGGCTATTTGGTATTGCAGATGAAGAAAAGGAGGCTACTAGTCATTTGTTCCTACACTTAGAGAGCCCCAAGACCCTCACATGCCTGACCCTCACCATCCTTTTTTACACCCCACACACCTTACATTCATCATCTACCAAACCATTATACGTGGGTTGGTGATGGATATTTGGGAATGTGAGAGAGTTATCAAAGGCGCATTGTTTGTAAGGTGTAGGATGTTGTTCCTCTTGTCTTATGTGGTGTATTTGGTGTGAGAGGGATAGAACATCTGAAGGGAGGAGTTGCCAGTTAGAGGCTGAAGCTGATCCTCTTGAGATTTTTTTTTTCCTTCATTGGGATATAGTCTCTTACATTATCCATAATTCATTTTGTAAAGCTTTTAGGAGATATGAGTTTTGGTTCTTAATTCTTTTGTAGAGTTTGTTCATATCGCATGAAATGGATTTGCTTTACTTTATCAATATATATATATATATATATATATATATATATATATATAGAGAGAGAGAGAGAGAGAGAGAGAGAAATGAAAAAGTTGTCACGATGGATAAAAGGATACTGTTATTGATTAAAAAGATTGTTTGTACAGCTATCACAAAATTGTGATTAATTTACTCAGGTTTTTATCAAAACAAATAAATTTATAAAATGGGATTTAGGTCCATGTTCCACAAAAATTAGGTTGAAAGTCTAATCAGAGCTGCCATTTACTTGGGGTATCGATTTTTCATACATGGACTCGTGTCAGGTGCTGGGTTCAACTGTTCAAAGATTTTCTATTAGTCTAATCTTGAGTTTGCATGTGTATGCGTTGAGTAGTATTGATATGGATACTTCAAGTTAGAGTGAACAGTTCGCAAATTAGTGGAAGTTAAATATGGTGCACTCACTTAATCAAGATTTTGGACAAAACTACTTTCATATAATCTCCAAAATGACAAGAGGTGCAAAGACACTTCATTAGTCAAGCTTACAAGCTTTGGGAATGACTGCTTCTAAATCACGCGTAATAACTTAGCCAAGAAACACAGCAATAGTTGGCTATTGAGTGAAGTCTTCATGGTACATTGGAGAAGACACCATATTATGTTTGAACTTTGAGTGTGCACGCCTTCTGAAGTATTTTTCAAATACCAGAGTTCCTTAATCTGCAGGTTCATGGGGAGGTTACGGATCCCAGGGTTGACATATTTGATCGTGAAAAAGTATTTATTGACACGGTTCTAAGACCTTTGATTCAGAAGCTTCCACAACTGAAAGTTGTGATGGAGCATGTTACCACAATGGATGCCGTGACTTTTGTTGAATCTTGCAGTGAAGGTATCCTTGGTCACTTATAATTTTTTTCACTCACCTTCTCTCTCTCTCTCTCCATAAAATAAATAGGTATATACTTGTTCACTTGCTTTTAGACATTTGATCTCACTTCAATCATATTTATTAGGATCTGTTGCAGCTACAGTTACACCGCAGCACCTTCTTCTTAATAGAAATTCTATCTTCCAAGGAGGACTTCAGCCGCATAATTATTGCCTTCCAGTACTTAAAAGAGAGATACACAGTATGTTTCATTCATCTTCTTCATGAATCTACAATTATGACTCTGTTTCTCTCATTTTGACCTTAAACTACCAATTTTATCGTTTGCTATTTTAAGTGTTGGAAGCGTGATACTGCCATGACACTGTCAAGTAAGCCCATTGTCTATGCATGTCTATTATTGACGGGGACGCCAGCTGTCTAATCCTGCTCTGATTATCTAACATGATAAACCATGACATGAAAGTCAGTCTTTCAAACAATGTCCAATTGTACCATTGTTGTCATGAAGTTGTCCTTGTTAAAATGCAAAAACCCTGCTCTTCCTTTTCTATTGTTCTGATAAATCAGGAAATTTATAAGAATAAGCATAAATACAGGAGAAAGGGAATTATCTTCCCCCCCACCCAAGCGTGAAAAGAATCAGCAAAACATAGGATGAATCTCCATCTAAGCTCCTAGAAGAAGATGGAAGAGCATCCTTGGAAACAAAGCCCAATAGACACAAAGAAAGGAAGCCAAAGGATTGCTTAAATTTAGCACTAGGAAGCTGCCACTCTGACGCAAGCTGTATGGCACTTGATTTTATATAGAAGTCCTATAGAAAGAAGAAACTAAAGAAGAGCAAGCTTTGATATCTTATTTCTGGATTTTATCTAGTATTTAGTTTTAGGTGTGAGCTACTATACATGTACTGTAATGTTACTGATCATGCTACTTTAGCATTTACTTTGGTGTCACTGTTCATGCTACTGTAGCTGTCTTTATTTTGGGTATATCACCTATTATGTGTTTTATCTTAAAGAATATAGATTAGATATCAGGACTGAGATTTTATTTTAATCAGGTTTTTCTAGTTGTTAATTATAGCCACTGATACTGGCATTCTGAGCATTGTTGTGGCTTCTATTGATATTCTGCCATTATTTTAGTGCATATGCAAGCAAGTTGATCCTCTTACGCAGGCCTCTCAATCGTACATGCAATGTAGTTCAATCTCTTGGCGTTCTGATCATCCAAAGAAACATTGTATAAATTGACTTAAACTGGAACTTGTTTCTGCCTCCTTGAATAGTTTCAATTTGTCAAATTCAAGACTGGAACTTTTTTTTTTTTCCCCCAGTAAATGCTTAAACTGAATCTTGTTATTGCTACATTTTGCTTTATTGCATCTTTTAGTTGTTATTTTCCACTATTTATATGCATTGTTGTTAGTATCGAATTCAACAGACACTATCTCTTTTGGATACTTTTGAAACCCTTCACTTTATGGCATCTTCTTGAAGTTACAAGATGATACAGTGGATGTCCCTGGATTATAACCTGACCTTGATCTTTGGCTCCATCTCTGAACCATTCAACACAGAAGAATTGTTGAAAATGATAGCTCTATTGGATGTAAAAAGGTCAGCAAGGCATATGAATTACACCATTCAAGTAATGCCAGTTGCACTGTTGCAGGCTAATACATTAAAAAGTTGAGGTTATAGTCATACTTCACAAAAAATACTTCATTTTGCTAGGTTAATATACCATTCATAATTATGTTTCTAATATTAGTGGTGAGCTATCTATTATGGCAGCTTCTTTGGATTTTAATCAGGTAAAATGCGCATATTTGCTATCCACGGTCCACACCAAATTCAAGATTGGGAAATACTTTACTTGGATTTCTTTTTGTCTTGATCTTTAAAACATGTAAATGAAGTTTGTAAGGGATATGACCATATGCCATGACTAAACTCCACAAAGATTTCAGGAACATATCAGAAAGCAGTACACATTAAATTTTTTAAAAAATAGCCTGCACTGGCTTTCTAGCATTAACTGGAACAATTCAGAAATTATTTTAGGTATATTTTATTAAGTTTTGAATCATTGGATTATATGGAATGAATTTGGTTTGACTATGCTGAATTAAAATGTCACATATCCTTTGGTTTGTATGCAACAGCCCTTTCCCCATTTCTCTCTCTCTCTCTCTCTCTCTCTCTCGTGAGCTCATTCATTTGTTTCCCATTTAGGACAGGCTATTGTATCAGCTGTGACAAGCGGAAGTAAAAGATTTTTTCTTGGAACCGATAGTGCTCCTCACGAGAGACGAAAAAAAGAATGCCCTTGTGGATGTGCTGGCATATACAATGCTCCCGTTGCCCTGTCACTTTATGCCAAGGTTTTCGAACAGGTAATTTCTTTTGACATCTTTCATGTTTATTTTAGCTTTTTCTCTTTGCTTTATTCTTTCGGGTTCACCCACAAAGTTTGAAATTCTATTGTGGTGGTGTTTGATAAGCATGCATATATTTTTCAGTAGTTGAACTTTTAAGCATTTGAACTAAAAGTTGATTTAGCTGAGAATATGGAAGTGGAGCTTACCACTAGATGTTGTGCGACCGCATGATCAACAAAACTGTGACATCCCAAAGTTGAGCCCGACTCATTCTTCAACTGTATCATATACACCACTTGATACTGCGAGTCTACAATTTTCTGATTAATTGTATAGTTAGCATTATAGTCTGAAATTCAATACATTTCTTATGTACCCATAGATGCTATATTGGATTGGAATCAGATTTCAGATCAAATTGATCAATCTATATTGATTGACTGCCTCCATTATGTTGTTGCTAGCAAATATCACTATTTTTGGTTTTGGATCTTCCAAATCATTCCTGCAGGAGATCCGGCCATTTTTTTCTAACCCTTCGATAAAAAGATTCATTCTCTTCATAAAAAATAGTAACACACACACACACAAGAAGGGGGAAAAAGGAAAAAGAAAAAAAGGAAGGATGCAAGGATCAGAGTATCACTCTGTAGATTAAATATGTATATAATTTGAATCATATGGATCTGAACTAGCTTGATTCGTCAGTGGAGCTTTGTTGCAGTAGTACGTATTCTTCATATTCAAATATTTCATAGGTTCTGGGGCCACTGATTTCAAACTTAGTTGGAAGCTTGCCATTGGATTCAAAATCTCTAATTCTCAATTTGTTATAATGTAATGTGATTCTTTTTTTTTTTTTTTTTTTGAGAAGCAAAAAGAAGAAATGTAGGCACAGAAATATGTCATTTGATCCCTTTTAATTGCTTTTACTGAGGATGAACATTTAGTAATTATTTCAGATGATGCTAAACATTTTCTTTTGGTTGAGAGATGATGCAAGTAGGGGCCATTGTTTGTGCAGTGGTAAAAGCTCAGGCTGTCAAACTTGAGAATATGTTCAATTATGACTGTAAAGAGGACAGTCACTTTGTGTAATAATACCAAGAGTTAGGTTAGTACCCAGTTTCTCCCTCCTACCGCCCTGGGTTAATGGTGATCAACATTGGTAACAGCTTTTAAGATATGATTAAATATTTCGGATGCACAAATTTCAGCAAATGACTTTATTGGTAGGATGCTTCTTTTAAGCGACATGAATGGGTATGTTTCTTGTTAATGAGAAAGAAAAGCCTTTGCGGGTTATATGTTATTAGAATTTTCTTCATGTTGATGACTTGCCACAAACTCTTGTTACAAATTTCACCTATTTATTTGTTTATTTTAGGCGGGTGCACTTGACAAGCTAGAGGCATTTACAAGCTTCAATGGACCAGATTTCTATGGACTTCCAAGAAACATGTCAAAAATCAAATTGAGCAAGAACTCGTGGAAGGTGCCAGATTCATACTCATTTGCATTTGGGGATATCGTTCCAATGTTTGCAGGTGAAACACTCGATTGGCTGCCATCCAGTGTTTGATCTGCGTAACTTGAAAGTGAAAAGATGCTTGTGCCTTGTTCTTTGTTGATCATTCAACTCACAGTACGAGGTACTGAATTAATATGATTCTGTTAGCCTAGAAACAGAAGTAATCTAACCTTGATGCCTTCTGGAATTACAGTGGTGATATGCCAGCATGATTTAAAGGAAGAAATAAATTTCATGATCTATCTTATATGATAGTACATACATGTTTGGTTTTTTTTAATTGGAATAATATTGCCATGCTGTACAAAGTAAAATTTGTTCAATTCCAGGTGTTGTTTATTCTGTGTTGTAAGCTACAAGTTAAGAGCCAGTTTGGATGGCCTGTGGATATTGAATGGGTTATTGTATTGGCATGTGATTATTGTTAGGTTGTCTTGAAATGACTCCAGTTCTTCATCCATATTTGGCCATGTTTAACACAAAAGAGCTGTTAATTTTCTCAAACAAGCGAGAAAAACCCTTTCTATCTTATTAGTAAAGCCTAAAGCGCTAACTGGCAAGAAAACAGATGTAAAAACTGTATTGTCATACACACCTTCAGTATATTCGGAATTTTGTATCAGGTAAAATGATATATTAATTTTTGAATCATGACACACTGTGCTGTCAGGGTTAGAACTTAAAAATAAAGAAGAAAAACTAAGTTTTGTTAAGTGAAGCAATAAAGATATTGCAAATCCATTTAACAATATGTGAAGATGAAATCAAATCTAGGATTAGTCCGCTCTTTGTCCAACTGTCTCAAAACTCTGCCCAAAATACAAGCTTACATGGTTGTTGCACGAGTGCTGTGTTTTTTATGTATGGTGTTGCATTCTCCATTTAAATTGCACTGGATGCTTCTAAAGACATTCTTATTCCTCACCAAACCAAAACCTCTCTCTCACTTCTGATCTCTGATTGGTTAATGTAGTAAAGCTATGAAAGTGTCAATTCGGTACTATGAAAGCTTCGATTCGGTACTCTCATACGCAGAATTAAATTAAATTATTTTTTCGATGTCACACACTCAATTTAGTATGTGATCAGGATGAAGAAGCTTGGTTTAGTGGCAAAGGTCCAACACTGGGCCAATGTCTGGTGGGCTCAGGCCCATCTAGGGACATTTGGATGGGGGAATTCATCTAAAATAAACTGTATTCTCATATATATTCGTCAGTCACGTACGTTAGACAATTCATATATTTCTGCTTTGGAAATGAATAAATCCGGTTGAACCCTTTTGAGAAAGAACTCAGACTCTCTCTCCTGTACACTGAAGTGCAACTATATTATAAATGCAATACCATACATTACAGATGCAACACTTATATTGAGTTACCATCATGCAACACATTTACATCAAAGAGACAACACTCTTACAATATTAATCAACGTTATTAATTCAATACCTTTACGTACATAGTTATGTTTATGTTGTTAACTTAAAGTTGTTACATTATCGATTTAAAATTGTTGAGTGCATTGTCAATTTAAATGCACCGGATTAAAATTGCACAAGAGAAAATCTTGATTCGATGAAAAAATGGTTCTTGTAATGTTGGCACAATGTTTGGGGGTTGCATGGGGGCATCATAGATCGATTCACATAATAGGGCTCCTAATTTAAAAACATTAAAGACAAGGGATTCGGATTCTCTTCATCACAAGTCTTCTTCCAGTAGTGTGTTGTGCAGCAACATGGCGTCGTTTTAGTTTTGAGGAATGCAACATATGTAACTTTTATTACTTCGAAAGCAACACCCGTTTACTAATTTGTAAATACAATACCATACAACACTTATTTACTTTCACAACGCAACATTAGTTACTTCGAAAATACAATACTTACTTATTCTCAAATTAATAAGTGTCGCATTTTTTAAGTAAGGAGTGTTGGATTGGCAAAATATTTGAATTTTTCATTTGCAAAATAATTAGTGTTACGTATGTTAAATTATCAGAAAAATCGTTATGACAGCACATTAAAGTACCGTCCACTTCCTAACATAAGAAATTTACTCTTTATATATATATATTTGAAGGTAATATTTATCAGAAATTTTGTTAGTGAAGTATGAACGTATTGTACTGTGCTCGTCAAGAAACAAACACTAGTGTCCTTGCATTTATTTGATTTACAGCCCCCATGAACAAAAATATTAATGAAAAAGGAAAATACAACACTATCTCTTTATTTAATCTTTGGAACCCCACTCTCTCTCGATCAGTTTATTTATTTATTCACCAAATAATAAATAAATGATTATTATAAACATATAATACCATTCTAGACTTACAACCCCATGTGTCTAGCTAGCTTCCTGTGTGTACTTCAAATTATCCACCACCTCATCTCATGCCAACCGGAATCTGACCCACATGCGCGTCCATTGTCCACTTCCAAAAGCTCACCCCACTTGCTACACATCCACATTTTCATTCCTCTCTCTCTTGTCTCTCTCAACCGTGGCCACTGAAGATGCTTTGTTTGTTACTATCTCATAACCACCACCTCCATCTTCTTCTTCATCATCATCATCATCATCATCGTCATCCATATCTCCATCATCATTTATCTGATCAATGTTCTCTCTTGCCTGATCCTCCATTACCGGCGCTGGAAGAGGCCATTGTTGCTCAGGTTGAACCATTATGGGCACCATCGGATCATTTTCTGGCTTCATGGCAAGCCCATGATTGATTAATGAAGTATCATTCTTGTTCTTCTCTTTGTATAAAGCATCAAGTTGGTGAAAATATGGACAAGTCTTCGAATCTTCGGGTCTCTTCTTGTTGCTTTCTTTCACCTTCTTGAAGTACTTGTTTATGTTCTCCCACTTCTCTTTGCATCTCTTGGCGCTCCGGTCGTACCCAATCTTACGCATAGCCATGGACATCTCCTCCCATAGAGGCCCTTTAGGCCCGTTTTCTTGATACTTAAGATCAAGCTCAGCTCGAAGCCTAATCAAAGCTTCAACTTCCACTTTCGGCCATCTAGAAGAGCTATTTGGTACGAAGGTTTCACCAGTTTTTCGATTATCCAAAGTGGGTGGCGACGGTGGTGGTGGTGGTTGTGGTTGTTGCCGTGGTGGTGATGAAGGTGGTGGTAGTGGCAGTGGCAGTGGTTGAACTTGTGCTTGCATTTGCGACGAATTAGGGTTTTGTTGCTGTTGGGATATTTTCTGCAAGAATGCAATTAGCGACGCATCTTTAGCAGCGGCCATGGATCTCTCTTGTACTAAAAGATCATGCTCTCTATTCATTCTTGCCATTTCTTGAACTCTCCAAGCTTCTTCTCTCTCCATCCGATCGCGCTCGCGCTTCTCCAATGCTTCTAGAAACTTCCTCTGTAGCTCCTCTTGCTTCTGGATCACCTCCTTCATTACTCTCTCCAATAAGTCCTCCCATTTTCTCTTCCTCTTGAGCCGCCTTCTTCGCGGTTCTTCGTCAGATGAAGTTGAAGAAGAGGTAGAATTCAACATCACATTTGGATTCGAATATCGAATTGCATTGCTTGGATAAGTTCTTTTAGGGTTTGTAATTGTTGTTGTTGTTGGTGGTGGTGGTGGTGGTGGTAAAAGATTCGTAGAGTTTATAGTACTACTTGGTGTGACAGTGTTTTGGGTTACAGTTATAGGGTTTGTTGCTGATGGAACAGTACTGTCGACTCCAAGTACTTGAGAAAAAGGTTTGGTTGTTGTTGTTTCTTGAACGACTTGTGATACAACCGGAGGAGGAGGAGGAGGAGGAGGAGGATTAGTTCCCGGCATTGCTGTTGCCGGAATTTGAGGTTTTGAGGAGGGATGTAATGGATGATTTTCAAGGGCTTCTAATTGATCAAAGAATGGGTAGTTCTTACCATCTGCTTTGGAAGCTCGGCCTTCTTTGGTTCTCTTGTGGTACTTGTAAACGTTCTCGAATTTTTCCTTGCATTTCTTGGCACTTCTATGATAACCAAGCTCTGCTAATTTCCTGATAACAACAGTTACAACCAAAGAATCTATTTCTATTTATATCCAATCTCGAATTCATTATCAAAATGAACATATAATTAATTATATATACTACTTACACATAAAATAACTTTGCTAATTAATTAATGAACATATATAACACAGAAAAAGATATATATATAGTAAGAAAATAATTAAGGAGGAAGCTCAAGAATTAAATTAAGATAGAGAAATTAATCAAACAAGTACTTTATAATTCAAGTTGCAGGAATTTATTTTATGGATATCTGATTTACTCCTTGGCTGAATTACACTAATTAATAATTGAGAACTGAAATCTTTAAGAGATGGGGAATTATATATAGGAAGAATAAATCCAGATCTCTGGGGAAAAATAACTAAATCAAATCGAATTTTCTCGCTTAGAATTTGCAAGAAAGTGCAGGAAAAGGAAAAGAAACCAGACCCAAAGTAACGAAAACCCGAAATAGAAATTCCATAGAACTAAGGAATTCCCATGATCAAATGAACTGAAAAATAATTACCCAGAATCTGAAAGATCAACCAGAATTCAGTTAATTAGTTGATCCAGAAATTGATGTCTTATAATACAAACTCGAAAACTATATATATATATATATATAGAACAAATTCATTCATTAATTACCTTGAAACCTCTTCCCATAATGGGCCTTTGACAGTGGAGTCACGAAAAGCAACATCCATATCGGATCTTATCTTCAGTAGAGCCAAAGTTTCTTGCCTCGGCCACCGGTTTCCGGCTGAGCTCCGGTCACCTTCTTCAACTCTACCTTTCTCTTCTTCACTGAATATTCCACCTCTACTTGGTCCAGCAGTACCGTCCATTTCACCACCACTGCCACCGTGTTCATGAGCTGCAGCGCCATCGCCGGAGCTGCCTAGAAGGCCTGAAACGCCTAGCATGAGAGAGGCTCTTGACTCAATTACAGCTGAAAAATAAAAATATAGTAGCAGTAGTATATGACACAAAGATGGTGAATTGTAAAGGGTTTTATGTAGATGAGTGTGTGGTGAATTTATTATTAATGTATTTCGGTGAGATCTGCCTGTCAAGCTCACACCACACCAGCAATAACAAAATTAAAAATGTTCTCTTTACCTGTGGAATCTTCAGTCCTTTTCTTTTCTTTACTTTTCTTTTAGGTCACTTGAATTATATCAATTACAATAAAAATGGACACTTGAAAGATAAAATATGAAGTTTCTTTTATAATATTAAAAAAATAATAATAATTTTACATTTAATCCATTTTTTACTTTCTAATATTATTTAATCATGTAAAAAAGAAACTTCTATTACTTATTATTAATAAGAGACAAGTATTATTAGATTACATTAATGTTAAGTTTGGGATTATTGATTTTGCCGTCGATCGATGCTCCCAAACATAACATAAATTATTTTACAGTCTAATAAAATTTTAAAGTTTCTAATATATTATATTTTGATTATTTCTCCTATTCGTTCTTAATTTTGTCCATCATCTTCAATTCATCATCATGCCTTCTTGTTAATTAATTTTATTTTTTTCTAAAATTATAATTGGTTAAAAAGTATTATAATGCTTCTCGAAATTTGCCAACTTATATTAAGTGAATTATGTGAATATATACATATATGTATATGTAAAAATATATATATGTATATGTATATGTAAAAATACATTGTGTATTAGTGTGAATACTTGGAGGCGCCGCAGCAACAACAGCACAGGAGATAGCGACGACGATGATAATAAGATGGCTTTTGTCTGTGCAACTAAATATAGTTAAAAGTCGTCCCATGTAGGTCAGCTTTACTTTTTGGACATTTTTTTATTTATTTAAGTGAGTGAAGGTTTTTTAAAATGACTATATTAACCCTCCTAACGTGTATACCATTGACCTTCAATCATAGAAGCTATTTTCACTACTCCCTCCGTCCCATAATTTTAGTCCATTATTCCTTTTTGGGATGTCCCAAAATATATGTTCATTTCCTAAAATGGATTATATGATTCATAAACTACCCATTCCAAACTTTACTATTCTAAAAGTTGGGCCCACCATATAATAATAATACTAACTTTTAAACAAGGACTAATATGTAAATTCATGCATTATTACACTAAAAAGTGGGTCCCACCATAAAAAGTTGGAATCCCCAAACATGCCAAGAATTATGGAATGGAGGGAGTATTATTTTTTTATTAGATTCTTAAATCGGGTAGTTCTTTAAATTCCCCAAAATGCCCTTGCATTAAAAAATGTAATAAGATATTTTAATAAGTTAAATAACCGTTGGATTTCAAATTTTGTTGGGAGTGGTGTGTGATGCTCATATAGCCACGCAGTGTACGACGGACCTACAGCGACGGTGACTATCAAAATTTGACAACTTATGTAATGAATTATGATGATCGTGAAATTTGACAACA
Organism: Cornus controversa; assembly: GCA_026545225.1. Lineage (NCBI taxonomy): Eukaryota > Viridiplantae > Streptophyta > Magnoliopsida > Cornales > Cornaceae > Cornus > Cornus controversa. The sequence goes on from CM048854.1 coordinate 33,079,386, forward strand.
GAATGAAGGCTGATGAGTGTGAAAGCACGCATTCAAACGTTAGAATGATAATTTTATAGTTTTGTCGAGATTATTACAATAAAAATAATATCAATAATACATTTTTTTAAAATTTTAAAGATGTTGAATGGTGTTTTTGCGAGTGAGGTGACGGGTCTGGCCGACATCAAATAATTTTAATTTTAATAACACTAAAATGAGAAATAAGTTGCCAACGTTTACAGAGATTACTTTTTGTAGTATGATTCTTGCATATTATTCTATGCGATGAATTTTCTTATCAAAAACTTAAATTTAGATAGAATTGACGGAACTTATTATTTTACTATTTTACCCTTAGTATAGTTCATACATATTACTCTGTGCGATAGGCTTTTCTTATCAAAAACTTAAATATAGATAGAATTGACCAAACTTGTTATTTTACTATTTTGCTCTTAAGTTTATTTTAATACATTTTCAATAAAAAATAAAAAAATTTGTAATTTGAACTCTTATAAAAGTTGAACCGAAAGTTACTCAGAGATAAACATCGATCATATTACCTTAATTTTTATGAGTACCATCAATTCCAATATTTCTCAATATGAATAATCAATCAAGTCTAAGTAACTAATTATTTATTAGAATTTTAACTGTGACGTCTTACATTGTCTAGGAGCTAAGAGAAGTTGTTGGCAATGCCTCCTATGTTACAAATATTAACAAAGAAAAAGTTCAAACACAAACAAAGGCAAATTTAAAAAGTTCACCCAAAACTAGAGTTAATAACGACATATAATTATAGGCACCTCCTAAAATTACATAACGAGCGTAAAACGAATAATATAGACCAACGTTAATAAATCCCGTAAATTTTAAACTTAAACTTTTGGCCTAAACTGTGATTAGAAAGGTGATTATAGATGGGATCCATTGTTTAAACTGGTACGTGTAGGTCTTTGTTATTCGGCAAAACCATTAATGACTATGAGTAAATGGTGACAAATTCAGTTAGTTGCAACCTACCGTAATAAATGGCATAGAACTTTCAATGATCTTATCTTATCATTGATGATTTTAATTATATTAAAAGCTGGGGGGACCATAATGAGCTAGCTTAGTAATTTTTGAGTTTTGTACTATGGTTTTTTAGTAATTTTTCTGACAATGGCATCCCACTTTAGAATTACTGCCGTTAAATATAAAGTGACAACTCTTTCGTGACTTTCAAATTTTATACATTGGTCAGTGCACGTAATGACTTGTAGTCATTGTTGAATGTCATTTTCAATACTCTTTCTCTGCAATTCGTTCAAATCTAGCGGATTTCCAGTCGTGATAGAAAAGTTGAATTGGGTAATTTTTTGAATATATAAATGTGAGAGGAATAATAACGTCTTATCATGATGTTATTTTATGATAATGACATCATCACTCTTTTCACATACACCCAACTGTCAAAAGTCAAAAATTTTATCAATTTTTGTCGATTTATAGACTAAACGCATTAGAACCTCCTCGTTCCTTAATTATAAGACTCAAATGAGTTTTACAAATGTGTGAAGAAGAACGATATGTGAATTGACAATCTCAATCGATTGTAAAAATCAATCAAATTACTTTTGAGTCGTTCAATGCTTTAACACAAGTCTTGCGTGAATCTCATGTCAACTTATTTGACGATTGAAAGTGATCTGATTAGAAGAACATGGTTGAAACAAAAAACTTTCCTAATGTTTAAAAAAAGATTGAAAAATCTCTGAGAAAATAATTGAAATTGAATGGTGAAAATTTTTTTTTTCATCAGGCCATTGTGGCTAGCTGAGTTGGTAAACTTGGACATAAAATTTTGTGTGCCTCTAACATATTCGGTTGGATGAGATAGGCCTCCAGTAAGTTTCATTATGAAAGACTCGCAATTATTCGATGTTTGATCTGATAGATGAAATAGCTTGGCTTGAGCGAGTCCCATCATGGGACCAACCTAACAATCGATGGAGTTAATGAAGAAATAGTCTTGGTGAATAAATTTCTTTTGATGGCTCAAAGATTAAATACAAGGAATGGAAATAGCATTCTTACTTTGATGTTGCATTTTAATATTTCGGAATTAAAATTATGGACTGTTAGTGCAAATGTTAAATTACTTTTCTCTGGCTTCAAATTTCAAAAACACGTGTTTAGGGCTACTAAGCGCAAAGATTTTAATACAAGTTGCCTATCCTTGTCACGGATAAGGCACGTATACTTCTTTTGGAGTGTCTTGAACGTGTGGACACGGCTCGGACATAACTAGAAATATTTTGAATTTATTTTCTATTTGGACACGACAAAGACACTTTTAGATAACGGTAGAGAGATTTTGTAATTATGTATTTTAGAAAAATGGGATCTAATGCAATTTAAATTATTATGGGTTAATTATGTATAAAATGCAAAAAAAAAAAAAAAAACCACTATATAAAAAATGTGCAAGAAACACTCCTGCTATTTGATATGTGCATATAAATTCTTATAATTTCAAAATTGGAAACAAATTTTTCCTATTGCAAATTGATGATATCATACTTTTTTTATAACTCAAAAGTATTCTTTCGTCGTTTCACGTTTTGCTTTTTTTTTTTGTCGAGTGAAATGCTCTAACAACCCCTAAGTTAGGGTTCTCTCATTTTTATCAGATCATTGAAAAGATGGACTTTTATGTAAATCTTTGTTTGGTAGCTGAGAAAATGGAGGAAACCGTAATCTAATATTTAATCATTTAGATTAGAAACTTTATATAAATCCCTAGTTGGTTGATGAGAATATGAAGGAAAATAAAAGATGATAAAAAAATTTGTTCGTTTGGTCTACTTGCCAGTGATTTGTTCAGAATAAAAGAAAGGTAGTTTTGGTATTTAAAATTTTCAAATTCACTTAACACCCCTATCAATTAACTAAAGGCAAGCGTGTTAAGGCAAAATCAACCAAACCTAAGGAATGACCACATTTTTTACACAAGTATTACAGGTGAGTAATAAAGGAAAACTTGAGGTCATCCATTATGTTGCTCTCTATAATGGAAAGAGCCACGTCAGCTTTTTTTGCTAACGTGACTCTATGCAATTGTAAAGATTTAAGCCTACCGGTATGGGAGTTCTCTACATTATTATTTTAATATTTTTTATATAAAAAATAATTCATAAAAAATTTTTAAACTAATTTATTTCAATTGTTTGTTATGAATAAAATATTATTTTTTAATTGTTTACTTCTCACATATTTATTGACAAATAAAAAGACATTACATATTTTTCTCACAAATAAATTCATAAATTAAAAAGACATTACAATTTTTTTTATTTTGAAAATTTATTTATTTTAATTGTTTGTAATAAATAAAATAATTATTTGCTATATTATTGATGCAAATAAAATTTATTATTTTAACAAGAAGGTAAATACAAAAAGAGAGTATGTAGACAAAAGAGTAGAGAGATATTAACGAATGTTTCTTTCACTTGCTAGCAGGCTCTCAACTGTGGAGAGCTTGCAAATGAAAATAATGTGAGGTCCGCATTTGAGCGAGCCCCACACGGAACCTTCACACTCTCTACATCTAATGTAGAGAGGTGCATAAATGATGCCCTGAGGGGGGTGTTTCACCCTTTTTTAATTATTTATTTATAAAATAAGGGTATTATAGTTATTTCATTGTTCAAAATAAAGATTTTTCTTTATTTGTCCAAATTGAAAAATGTCAAAGAATGTGAACGAGAAAGTATACAATACCACAGGGATATTGATGATGTGACATCCCCGATAGTTGTAAGTCATCCATCTCTTTTAAAAGCTATCAATTTTACTATAATTAAAGAAAAATGGAGGGCTTATACTTTTCGGGGATACCACATCATCAGTATTCCCGTGGTATTGTATACTTTCTGGTGAACAACAGGTCATCTTTGCACATTTTATATATAATGGGGTTGTTTATTACACTTTACTCGTTAGAAAAATAACATAAAATTTTAAAAAATCAAATTAACAAACATTTAAATCTAAACTCTATTTATTCATGATTTTATCAATAAAATGATCAAAAATTATTATGTATATATATAATAATATATTATATTATTATTTCTTGGCATTGTATTCATGTCCTATTTTTTGGAAAATTTGTCATGTATCTATATATCGTATGGTGTTGTATCTGTTTTTGTACCGTGCTACTTACCCTTAAGTCGGTAGAGTTGTATGGGCAAAAGAAAAATTAAAAAAATGGGTTGGGGCCATTAAATAATGCAAAGCAGTGGGGCCAGTCAATCAATAAGCCAATAAATGTACAAATCACCAACAATTATTGAACTTGCATATGAACGCCCATTCTACCATCATTAGTTGTACAAATGAGATACTCCGCCACAAAGAGCATGGGCATCCAAGGGGTATTTTGGTCAAAGGAGAAAGTGAAGGTTGGTAAGTAGGAAGGTTTTGAAAAGGATATAATTGTAAAATGGGAAGATAGTGTGAATTGCATAAGTAAATTAGGTACACCTGTCTATGCATCGATAAATATCCAATTCGAATCCAATAATATATATATATATTCAACCCAATTAGATAATTCCACAGATTATTTATTAATGAATTCATATTTAATTTTTTATTTATCAAAATTGAATTCAATAATCCTATCTGTTAAGACTGTAATTTTTGTTTAAAAAGTTTAATGTCAAAAGAGAAACAAAAAATAGACATTTGTCATGAGCTCTTCTTCAAAATAAATATTTTTAAACACAAAAAAATTATAAAAAAAATATCATCACATGACACAGTAGATAAGTAACTAAGGGGTAAAACGCAAAAAAAAAAAAAAAAAAAAAAATCCTAAACTATGTCCAAATTTACAAATAATTTTTCTAAACTATATTTTGTACACAAAACATTCTAAAATATCACATTTTGTTGCAAAAAGTTCCCCAAGTCTAGTTATTTTTCATTAAATAACCATAACAACCTTTCTTATTGAATTACATTTAACCCATTTTTCTTATTAAAAAAAATTATATTATTTTGATGACATATTCGATATTCTCCATCAAATTTGCATAAATTTATCTTTATTCTTGAAATTAATTTTTTTAATAAAAATCTTAAGTAATTTTTTTTTAAAAACTATTTAAGTAATTTCTTAATTTTTCATGAATATTATGCATGAAAAAGAATGTCTTTTTTATTTAAGCAAATTCTTAATTTTTCATGAATATATTATATGAAAAAAGGGTATTTTTTACTGTAAACTTTTTAAACAGGATATAATATTTTTTATTATAAATAGTAAAATTTTAATAATAAGTTAATTATTTTAGAAAATGACTAAATTTGGTAGTAATTACAACTTTGTGTATTCTTTTATTGTTATGATAAATCAATACCAATAATAAAATTAAGGTAAATGGTATAATTAATATTTATATAAGAGAAAAGATAATTTAATAATAAAGAATAAATTTAATAAGAATGAGTAAATTTATTTTTTTGTGATGGGTATGTTCTTAATTGCAACAAATTAATAGTTCTGAGGATTATTTACAAAAAGACAATAATTCAGGTTCTTCTTTTTTTTTTTGTGCATTTTACCCTATAATAAGTATGAGTATAAGAATATGGTAAAATAAACAATATTTAATTAAAAAATATTATGTAGTGGGAATGACGTCAGTATGATAACACCATTTTCACTCGCATAAACTCAATCGGATGTGTCTAATTTTTGAATCTTGTGTCACGACTCTATTTAATTTATGTACAAGTGGACTTGTAGACCGGATTACTAATAAAATTTGTGGAAATGTATGAACGCAAAAAAAAAAAAAAAAAATTTAATGCCAAAAGCTTAATTAGATTTTATTTGTAAATTTATATTTCAACATATGGAAAATTCCTATATGAGGGTCCTTTGTGAACCCTACGTGTAGGAGACATCACAACTGATAACAATTTTCATGCAAGTGTACAAAATAATGTGAAAGATTGAATATATTAAAAGTGAATTTTTTGAAGTCTTTTTTTTTTTTTTGTTGAACAGAATAGGTATTAAGTATTAGATGTTATATAAAATTCATTCCCGTTACTATGTTAATAAATACGGTGTTCTCATTATTTATTTCAAGACTAACAAGCAACGCCATTGTAGAACTCACATTGTATGATTTGGACGAGGATGGTATGAAAAATAAAAGAATATTATTGAGTGTTACTTTGTTAACTTGATTAAATGTTTTTCCATTAACAAACAAACATAAAAACTAACGGTGTACACAGGTTGATTTGGTTTGGTTCAGTTTGATTTGATTTTTTTTAAAAAAATTAGAACTAAACCGAACCGTGAGTATTATAGAACCAAATCAAATCGAACTGTAAAAAACCGGTTCGATTCGGTTCTGTTTGATTCCATGGTTCTAAAAAATGATATATATAATATAATATATATAAGTAAACGGTTTGGTTTGGTTTGATTTGATTTTGAAAAATCTCAAATCATAACCGAACCGTTATTGAATGGTTCCATAAATTTGGAACTAAAATTGAACCAAACTATCAGTTCAATTTGATATTTTGGTTCTAACGTTTTTTTTGCACCCCTAGTACAAACAGATAATTAAATATGATCATTACATCATATGTTAGATACACATATGTATAAATTGGTTTCTCATATTACATCCTAAAAGTTTATACTTTTAAGGTACTTGGGGAAGAATTTTTATTGTATTTGCATGTGGACAGGGACGAAGCCTACATGGGCTCAGTGGTAATTTCTCTTTAAATAATATATATACTGTTCGTAAAATATTACATAATGTTCCTTAAAATTATCTTTTTTTTTTAAATATCTCTAATTTTTTTGGGTAATTATATGTGCATGTGGGCAAGGACGAAGCCAGCATGGGCTAGTGGTAATTTCTCTTTAAATAATATGTATACTATTCGTAAAATATTACATAATGACCCCCTAAAATTATCTTTTTTTAAAAAAAAAATCTCTAATTGTTTCTTTCTTTTTCTTCTTACTCTTCTACCTATTCAATATTTTTTTTTTTGTTCTCTTCAAATAAAATTGCATTCTCTTTCTTCTATTAACGCCTATTTTTTTTCCTTTCTTTAATCAAACCCATCATCTTCTTCTTCTTCTTCAATTAAGAATACTATAACGATGATGAAGATCCATTCTTTCTGACTTTTTAATTTTTTCTATCTTCTTCCATCTTTTCTAAGTATTTCTCTCTTATACTATTCCTTGATTATCATATTATTTTGTAATGATTTTTTTTCATGTTTGTCTTTTGATAAAATTTGTGTCATGTTAGTCAATTTCTTTTTTTTTATTATTCAAGGACATTCCGTCCCTCCGAAAATAAAATTCTAACTCTATCCTTAGATGTGGGACGAAAAGATTATACATGTCCCGTGATAAATTATAGAATACTCTAAAATGCGTATATATACACACACATATACATAAATATATATATAACCGAGTACTTGGTGGGTCCTCTACCTTTGTAACAACATGTTTTAGTTACAGTGCATAACTGGGTGGCACAAGCTGTGGAAAGAATATGCCTAGAGCTGTTAGGTCTTCCTCTGCCTATCAGATTTAAATACTTTTCGAACTTTTCATGATTTGTCCTTTCACAACAATATAATTCCTACAAATCACAAATGCTTCAAACCATTTTAGTACAAAGTAGCCTCCTGCTTTCTTCCTCTACCATGCCAGAAATTTCATAAAGATATTCCCACCAGGAATAGAAATTTAGAATCTTCCATATATACACACACAAACACACATTATGTGTGTGTGCATGTATATATATATGTGTGTGTGAAAATATTTGAACTAGAAACTTGCAAAGTAGAAAATGAACTAATTAAAATTGGAAGAGCTAGTGCATAACTGAAACATGTGAGATGGACCATTTTGTGTGCCTTTTGGTGGCCCAATTTTAGAAGTTACTAGTAGACAAAGGTTTAACTGAACATGGTAGGCATGTGAATGTAAACTGAGATCATGTGTCAGCCATGTGAGTTAACCTCTCAGTTCATCTGGCACTTGCTAAGAAACAACAAAATTTATTCTTTTATATATATGTGTGTGTGTGTGTGTGTATATATATATATATATATATATATATATATATATATATATATATGTGATACAGGAGTGTGTGCGTGTGTCTTGTGGCTTGTCTGACAACCCAAAATTGTGGAGTAATAATGGGGGCAAGCAATTAGTGTCCACATTCTCATGGAGCCCATTAGAGAGAATTTGTGACTCAACCTCTTCCAAAATGAACACAACCATAGGATTGACGTTTAATGGTCAGGATCAATCAGTTTTCAGGGAAGACAAAGTCTAGATTGTGACTCATCAAGTTAACTAACTTGATGGTAATAACTACTGGGTCCACTACAAGTTATTATAGCCATGTCCCATGATTTAAGTGCTGCCCATATAGCTCCCGGAGACAAGTCAAATATCCAAATGTACCATGATTAAATGTTGCTTGCATGTTATGATTAAAGGAAAGGTTGAGGGTTCAAGGCTGATGGCACAATTTTAGTCGTAATTGTTGCACTTGAGAAATTACCGATGCATCGAAAAAGACTTCTGATGCATCGAAAAAGACTTTCGGTGCAAGAGGTGAAGATTATTTTATAAAAAGTGTGACCCATACAGAATGAATCATATTTTATTTGAGGTGATTTTCACCCTTCTTGTGCAGTGGACCGTCCAGTACATAGAAGGATTTAAGTTTCTTACCAAGATGATCACTAATATAAAAAGATCTCTCTTGATTGGTCCAAAAAAAAATTGTGCCCGTAGAGTTAAATAACCAAAATTAACCATGATCAAATGTTGCTTACATATGATTAAAGGGTCGTCAAGAGTTCAAGGCTGGTGGACAATTCCAGTCGTCATCGTTGCACCCAAAAGCATCGATGCATCGAAAAGGACTTCCGGGGTGAAGATCATTTCACATAGAATGTGGTCCCCACAAACAGAATGAACCCTACTTCATTTGAGGTGATTATCACTATTTTCTGTGCACTGGACAGTCCATTACATTACACGAGAGGATCCGAGTTTCCAACAAAGATGGTCACTAAGACAAAGAGATCTCTCTTGATTGGTCCAGAGAAAGAGAGTGTGTCACTCTCATGCCCACTTCTCTGGATAAAGCTTTTACTTGATGACTTATTGTGTTTGTTTCCAAGTCATATGGGCTAACTTTTCAGAAGTAGCCCCAACCTACCAGAAATTTAGTTGAGACGGCCAAACAAGGGTAAAGAAAATAAAAAATGTTGGGCAGCAAGATACACTTAATACCATCTCTAGTCAGTGAAACGCGATATGTACCCATTAATTGATCTTCATAAGAGATACAAAAAAGCCATAAACATGTGCTTAGATTATACATGAAACAATGTTCCTGAGCCAGAAAGGGATTTCTAACACAGAGACACTGTCCTTTTGCCAAGAAAATGAACCTCCCATGTGACACTGCAACAAATCATCAAAAGCTAAAAAGGATGGCCGATCTGGTAGCTATCAGTGTAGGGAGCTGTTTCAGCAAATGTTTAGCAATGGCAAACTTCGAACGCATGACACCTGCATCTGACACTAACTTGATTCGCAAATCCTGCTCGACAGCAGCAGCAGCATATTCTCTTGACTCATCCTATAACTTCAAGAAAAGTATAACGCATCATGGGACATGGCTATAATAAAAGCTATGAAAACGAAACAAGCATCCAGTAATGTCTTTTTCAGTTATCACAATTTAGAAATTCGAATTACAGCCAAGGTTCAATAGGAGCAAAGAACACCGTCTCTGAATATAGCAATAGATAATCAGAAAGAAGAAAAAAAGGAATCAACAAATTGCTTCTGTATACGAGGAATGGGTTCTTGTACCTGACAATAGAATTGCAAGCCATCATGTGTTCACCAAACAGACAGGCTAAATGCATGTCCTAACCTCAACTAGCATATCTGTTTCCAGAATCATCATAATGGAGAAGTACACAGTGAGAATGACTCGTGAAGGGATTTACTGAAAAACTGACTAGTGAAGGGGTTCAAGAACCACCAGGTGCAATAGCTATGCCTAATTAGAAAGCTAGTCCTTTTTAACTTGAGAACTCTTCAAATCAGCTCCACAGCAATGATGATGCCAACACACTAATATAATACTCACGAATCGAATGCAATTGATGAATGCTAAAAGAATATATGTATAAATGCACTCAGTTTTGTCCAAAATCTCTCTATATATTTTCTCTTAGGATTTGTACTGTCTATTTATAGACAAATCAGAGTTTTAAAAAGAATGCAGTTTCAGTGTTTGAAGTCGATCAAAAAAAAAAAGCATTTCCTCAAATGGCTCAATCGAGACATGACTCCAGTAGGCCTCTATTGATACCTCAATCGATCAAAGTGTCCAAAACTTAGAAAATCTTTAAGAAAGGAAGCTCCCAAAACAATTTGACGCATATTAACTAGAATTTGACACGAACTAACTTTTAAAAATCTAGCTACACTAAAATAAAAACAAAATTACTGACTCTAGTTTTGATTAATGGTATATGCCAACTTACTTATAAAAAAAATAATAATGATATATGCTAATATAAATCCTATTGGCCTAACAGAATTATAATAATTCCCTTGCAAAAATCCCATGCTAGAGGAGACTTTCGATGTGCCAACAAGCTCAGCCCCCATTATTGGAGCAAACTCCCAAGAAGAAGCAGCAGCCTCACCACTTACTCTCCTCGGCTTAGATGATCTCCAGGTCCTACTATAAGCAGAGTTGTCTTTGGAGCAACCATAGGTAAAACCTTCAACCAACATAATTCTGGAAAGAGCCAATAAATCAGACGCGATACTGCCAAAAGCAACTGCTATCTCCAACCTCAAAGAAAAGATAGATTGAAATGCATCACGGGCTAAGAGAGTACCCCAATCAAAACCTTAGAAGGTTCTTACCAGCCATCAGTGTCAAAGAATTACCAGAAAGATTATAGACTCTAATCTAACCATTCCTCAAGAAACAAGGAGAAAGAATTCTTCCTTTCGTCTTTCGTCAAGCTTAATCTATCCAGTTATCCTCGGGCAAAAAGAAGTTAGTCGCCAAGCTAAAAGAGTGTGTTTTTACAAATGATATCAGCAACAGATAGTTGCTACTTGGACTGAACTGCTTAGAAACTAGTCAACCTTTACCCTTTTTCTTCTTTTTTTCTTTTCTTAGTAGGGTAAAGGGTGGTAAGTGACTGATCTTATGCTACAGCAGTATTGGTGTCCCCAGTTATAATCCTACATCAGAATATCATTTTAATTTCAAATCATGTGGATATCACTATATCAGCTATTATGGCTCGTGTATCTGGTCTCCAATTTATTTACACTTCAAACTTCCAGCCTCTTACCTTTCTCATCTCTTCCTCATTCAACAACTGTTTGTCAGGAGACAAAGACCCCATCAACTTATCGCAACCCCCCCAAACACATCCCCCCCCCCCCCCCCCAACCCCTTCCATTTATTCCTGTTTGTATGGATTGAAGTTAGAGACATCATTTCCATACTCGATCTACATTCATACGAGATTTACAAATAACATTCACCAACAAATAGAAGTAATGAACACCCGCCCAGCACCCAGATTCGCAGAACTGACACCGGCTAATGGTATTTTTAGTAAATCATGTCATTTTATAAATATTAAAGGGTATGTTATCAGTAAAATATAAACAATATAAAGAAGAAAGAACAATCCTCAAAAAAACATCTGTAACATCTGAAAATAATTATTAAGCATATTTCTAATTCAAAGTAATTTAAACAGTATCAAAGGATAGCCTTGAGTGGGGGAGGTTGTGTGAATATATTTACCTATTAAAAAAAAACAGTAGGGAAATAAGATTGAAATAGAAATACTTAGATTTGATAGGATTAAGTGATACAATTGAAATATCAGGAAATTGAAAGTTCATAACATCTTACAAAGTTAACATGGTACAATGATATGTATTTGGCAAAAGGATCTTGACAAGAATGCAATATAAACTTAGACAAAAGTTTAATATCTAAATATAATGTTTTAAAGCCCATACATAGCAGGAAAATAGGTAAATATTAGGCGTTTTCATAATATCCAACAAGGACAGTATAATGGCCTAAATATCAACCAAAAAATAATGTAGGGATAGTAAAAATACATCCTTCAAACACAACGTTTGCTTTGAGTGCAGCATAAATAAAAAAGTGACTCTTCATTGAGAAATACAAAAGAGTTTATCAGCTACAACCATCAGTGCTATCATATCGGTTGTAAAACTGCAAACATTAATTCCATCAATTCTTTTTTCCATAATAAGAAAAAATTAGTAGTTTTTTCCCCCCTTACTAGATTAGGGTTCTCAGGCAATAAATTGTAGTAGGTGAGAATCAAATATATATATCTATATATTTCACTCAGAGATTGACAAGTCACAATCTATTTTACACTATTTCTTGGATGGGTTTCAAGAGGCTGCCCATCAAAATATATAATCTAGCATATAAAAAAGGTAAAATAATCTTGAGCAACATTTAACCTAGCACACAGAGAATACAACCACCAAAAAAATCATTATTGCTTGATATTTGACAAAAATTCAAAATAAAAAAATCCACTCAAACATTTTTCTTTGAATGATTAAATATATTTGCAAACATAATGTGGATAAATATGGTCGAGAGTTTTGGCAGAATCATAACTGCCATGGATATATCAGTTTCGTGAACTGAACCCCTGGCAATGGCATGTGAAATTCAAAGTAAATAGAACATGCAGCCTCAACCATATGCAATGTGAGAAGTGAAAACAAGAACCAGATGTGATTACATATAATATTATAAAGAGAAACAACAAGTTGAAGACTGAACTGGATGCTCAAAGTTAAAACCAGAAACTCAAATTAAAAGGGACACAAGGAAACAGAAAGTTTATCCACCAAAATATTCTAGATCTATAGGCAAAACCATCTCATTTAAGGCAAACCAAAGAACACTGGAATTAGTACAGTCGATAAAAGTATACGCAGGCAGGGTGATCATGACTCATGACTAAGACAAGATTTCTCAACCAAACTTTAAACTATCGAGAAGACCAGTGGCATCTTACCAAAACAAAAGAAACTAGTTTCTGTTTCCCACATTCCAAATCCTTGCTAATCAAACAAATTTTGACAACACTGGCCATTGAGTTATGGACAGCATCCATCTCCTTCCGCTTCAACTCCAATGCCATATGCTCATTCTCAAGTTTCATCCTCTCATTTTCCATCCTCATCATTTCCAACTCCCGGTCTATCTTACTGCAGAATATCTGCCATTTGAACCGCTCTTTATCTAATTCTAACACCTGCGCCTGTATTTGTAGCTTCTAGTATGAGGAAGAGTAGTCGGACTAAAAGAAGTCCCCGATTTCTCAAATTTGACCAACTGACCTGTGAGGAGTTCATAGTCCTGTAGCACTGATTTCAGATTTTCAACTTCAAAATTTTTAGATTGACAGAACAAAATAGCATCATTGGCGTTATAATAAATGAGTCATGGGAGAGGAAAGGCCATTAATCTTTAGACCACTAATAAGATTGTGATGAACTGCATGATTTAGAAGGGTGGTGAGCCCTTCGGTGCAAAGGAGAAAAAGGTAAGGGGAGAGTAGATCCCCTTGCCTTGGGCCCCTTGAAGGAAAAAATTGGCCACCTAACTCACCATTGATGTTCATAGAATATGACACTGTCGATATACATGACATCATGATTTTGATGTGAGTTACGCGGTGTGGAAGTAGCTGCGAAAACTTGTTTAAAACCTAGAGGGGGGTGAATAGGTTTACTTTCTCGTTTGCTTAATTTTTCAGATTAATTCAATTTTAAGTCCAATTAAAAATTAAACAATCCCATAAAGCAAGTAAATAAAATAAAGTGCAGAAAAAACACCAATATACGTGGAAAACCCAGAACAGAAAAAAACCACGGGTGAGGTTGTAGCCCCAGAGAACCAAATTCACTCTCGTCGAAGCAAAGTATAACAGACTCTATCTCAGACTCACACCCACTCCACTCTGCCAAAAATTTGATGTTGAACGCTCAGGCTTACTCTTGTGACTCCACGTCCAATTGCTGCAGACTTCAAGCTACCATCAAAATCCTTGCAGAAAGGTAAGTGGAAGAACACGAACATTTGGTGAATGTTCTGTCCCCTTCGTAGTGCGATTGCCTTCTCCTTCCTCACCAACAAACAATTGAGAAGATACCAAACGAAACCAGTGACTTGATCAATAAGAAATCTCTGAAGCGGTCTTCGAACAATTGTATAGCAGAGAGCGCCATAACCCTAATCACTCGGTGTATACGTGCTCTCAAAGAAACAAAAAATTTTAAGACGATTTTCTGCCCTAATACTTCTCATAAGCTCTCTCTAAAAACGATATTTTTTGAAAGCATAATTGGAGAGAATACATGAGATAGTATTTATAGATGATGAAGTCCTAAGTTTTTTTGAAAAATAAGTTTAGAAACACTTCAGCACATTTCCCAAAGTCCCTAAGAATTTTAAACTCTAATTTAACGATTCCTCAGGAAACAAGGAGAGAGAATATTTCCTTTCGTCAGGCTTAATCTATCCAATTATCCTTGGGCAAAAAGAAGTTGGTCGCCTAGCTAAAAGAGTGCTTTTACAAATGCTATAGGCAACAGATGGTTGCTACTTGGACTGAACTGCTTAGAAACTAGTCAAGCTTTACCCTTTTTCTTCTTTTTTCTTTTAATTTAAAATCATAGGGATATCAATATATCAGTCATTATGGCTCGTGAATCTGGTCTCCAATTATTAACACTTCAAACTTCCAGCCTCTCACTTTTCTCATCTCTTCCTTGTTCAAAAACTGGGCTAACCCTATTTTTGACACAAATATGCACTTTTGGGGATCCAGAATGCAAGATTTAAGATCAAATCTCATTTCTATGAGTTCAATGGTCCGAAAATAGCATTTCCTTTTCTTTTTTTTTGATAAATAAAAATTCATTAGAAAGACGCTCAAAGGGGAGCGAACCCGGGGATTTACAAAGAACCGAAAACCAACCAACTAAAATCTTAAGCTATCAAGAAAGTCCACTACTTGACCATCCGATGTACAATTTTTTCCGTATATCCAAACAAATAAAAGAGTTAGAATTTTGTATCTGAGAGACCAAATAGAGGACTCCACATCCTCAAAGCGCCTTCTATTCCTCTCTTGCCACAAACCCCACCATAAACAAAGGGGAGTGACCCTCCAAGCATCCCTGACTCGGCTGTCCACTGTACACCCTCTCCAAGCCTCGATCATATCCTTCGTGGATCTGGGAAACACCCAGTCCATACCAAACGCAACCAGGAACATAGACCATACGTCCCTCGCTACTGTGCAATGTAAAAGAAGATGGTTCACCGTTTCCTCTGACCTCTTGCACATGCAGCACCAATTTATCATAATACGGCCTCTTCTCCTTAGGTTATCAATGGTTAGAATCTTTCCTAAGATAGCTGTCCAAGTGAAAAAGGCCACCTTCACAGGGGCCTTTGTTCTCCAAATAGCCTGCCAATGAAAAGTGGGACTCGAGGAGTTCGAGAGGAGTCTATAATAGGAACGAACCTTGAAGGCTCTCCTCTTGGATCCCGTCCACTCCATCTCGTCTAACCCCTCTCCCTCGATCACCTGATTGTACAAAATGGTAAGAAGTTCCGCTACCTCCGAAAGCTCCCAATCATGAAAAGCCCTACAAAAGCTCACATCCCAAGACAGTCTTCCACTATTAAGCTGATAACAGTCGGCTACTAAGGCTTGTTTGTTCGAGGCAATCCTGAAAATTCTAGGGAACCTACATGCCAAAGAAAGATCCCCGCACCACACGTCTTTCCAAAAACTGATATATCTCCCATTTCTAACCTTAAACCGAATGAATTTGGAAAACTCATCCCATCCTTTCCGAATATTTTCCAACCCCCCACCCCCGCAAGGAGGTTGGTCTCCACAGACCGCCAACCACCAACTTCTTCTCCTCTCCGACTAACAACAACCCTCCTCCACAATCTGGACCTCTCAGCTCCGAAGCGCCAAAGTCATTTGCCCAATAGCGCCTTATTAAACAGTTCTAGTCTCTTTATTCCCAAACCGCCTTTTTGAATCTGAGTGCACACCTTCCCCCAACTCACTAGATAGTATTTGAACTCATCCCCTAAACCGCCCCACAAGAACTTGCTTTGAATCCTCTCAAGCCTCCTCACAACTGACTTCGGCATCAAAAATAAGGACAAGAAGTAAGTTGGAAGATTCGAAAGAGTGCTCTTCATTAGAGTAAGACGCCCTCCTTTCGATAAGTACTGCTTTTTCCAACCTGCAAGTCTCCTTTCAAGCCGCTCTACTACAGGGTCCCATATGGAGACCATTCTCGACGACACTCCAGCGGCATCCCTAAGTAAGAAATCGGAAATGAGCCAACTCCGCAACCCAGAATATCAGTGAACTCATGAATTTCGACCACTTCCCCAACTGGCACCAACTCACTTTTTTCGATATTAATTTTCAGGCCAGAAACCGCCTAAAAGCAAATCAAGATGTACTTCAAGTGTCTCAGCTGGTCCTCCCTCGCCTCGTAAAAAACAATAGTATCATCTGCATAAAGCAAGTGAGACACCACTAAATGATAAGGCTCTCTCCCTACTTGAAACCCTCTGATCACCCCTAGCTCCTCTGCCCTTTTCATCATCCTACTAAAGGCTTCCATGACGATGATAAACAAAAAAGATGATAACGGATATCCCTGCCTCAGGCCCTGAGAGCTAGGAAAAAAGCCCGTTGGGGACCCATTCACCAAAACGGAAAATCGAACTATCGAAATACATTGGTGGATCCATCTCCTCCATCTAGGCCCGAAACCCATCCTCTCTAATAAATACAGCAAGAAGCCCCAGCTTATATGGTCATAATCCTTTTCAATGTCCAGCTTGCAAACGATTCCGGGCTGTCCACTTCTGATCCTTGCCTCTACACATTCGCTCGCAATCAGTACAGAATCTAGAATCTGTCTACCTCCCTTCCTTTTATTCCTCTTTGTATGGATTGAAGTTAGAGACATCATTTCCATACTCGATCCTACGAGATTTACAAATACCATTCGCTAACAAATGGAAGTAATGAACACCTGCCCAGCACCCAGATTCGCAGAACTGAGACCAGGAAATGGCATTTTTAGTAAATCATGTCATTTTATAGATACTATAAGGGTATGTTATCAGTAAAATATAAACAATAAAAAGAAGAAGAAAAGAAGAATCCTTACAAAAATATCTGTAACATCTGAAAATAAATCGTTAAGCATACTTCTAATTCAAAGTAATTTAAACAGTATCAAAGGATTGACTTGAGTGGTATATCATCAACCTCCCAAAAGGGGAGGTTGTGCAAATATATTTACATATTAAAAACAACAGTAGGGAAATAAGATTGAATTAGAAATACTTAGATTTGATAGGATTAAGTGATACAATTGAAATATCAGAAAATTGAAAGTTAATAACATCTTACGAAGTTAACATGGTACAGTGATATGTATTTGGCAAAAGGATCTCGAAAATAATGCAATATAAACTGAGACAAAAGTTTAATATCTAAATAGCATGTTTTAAATCCCATGAATAGCAGGAAAATGGTAAATATTAGGCGTTTTCTTAATATCCAACAAGGACAGTATAATGGCCTAAATATCAACCAAAAGAATGTATTGAAGGTAAAAATTACATCCTTCAAACACAACATTTGCTTTGAGTGCAGCATAAATAAAATATTGACTCTTCATTGAGCAATGAAAAAGAGTTTATCAGCTACAACCATCAGTGCTATCATACCAGTTGTAAGAACTGCAAACTGCAATTCCATCAATTCTTTTTTCCACAACAAGAAAAAATTAGTAGTTTTTTTCCCCATACTAGATTAGGTTCTCATGCAATAAATTGTAGTAGGTGAGAAGGAAATATATATATATCGGAGATTGACAAGTCACAATCTATTTTACACTATTTCTTGGATGGGTTTCAAGAGGCTGCCCATCAAAATATCTAATCTAGCATACAAAAAGTTAAAATAATCTTGAACAACATTTAACCTAGCACGCAGAGAATGCAACCACCAAAAAATTCATTATTGCTTGATAATTGAAAAAATGAAAAATAAAAAATCCACTCAAACATTTTTCCTTGAATAATTATATTTGCAAACATATTGTGGATAAATATGGTCAAGAGTTTTGGCAGAAACACAACTGCCATGGATATATCAGTTTCGTGAACTAAACCCCTGGCAATGGCATGTGCAATTCAAAGTAAATAGAACATGCAGCATTGCAGCCTCCACCATATGCAATGTGAGAAGTGAAAACTAGAACCAGATGTGAGTACATATAATATTATCAAGAGAAACAACAAGTTGAAGGCTGAACTGGATGCTCAAAGTTAAAACCAGAAACTCAAATTAAAATTGGACATAAGGAAACCATTTCATTTAAGGCAAACCAAAGAACACTGCAATTAGCACTGTTGATAAAAGTATATGTAGGCAGGGTATCAGGACTCGTGACTAAGACAAGGTTTCTCAACCAAACTTTTAACTAGAGAGAGGACCAGTGGTGACTTACCTAAACAAAAGAAACTAGTTTCACACATTCCAAATCCTTGCTAATCAAACAAATTTTGATAACACTGGCCATTCAGTTACGGTCAGCATCCATCTCCTTCCGCTTCAACTCCAATGCCATACGCTCATTCTCAAGTTTCATCCTCTCATTTTCCATCCTCATCATTTCCAACTCCCGGTCTTTCTTACTGCAGAATCTCTGCCATTTGAACCGCTCTTTCTCTAATTCTAACATCTGTGCCTGTATTTGTAGCTTCTGTTCTTCTAACTGAAGTGAGCGATGTTCCATCCACTGCTTTTGTAAAAGGTTTGCTTTCACGCCTTCAGGTAACACTTGATTTATATCAAAATGAGCATTTTGTGGGTAAGAATTGAAACTTTTGTCACACCCCAGAGAATTCAACGCATGCCCAAGACCAATATTTTCATTACCCTCAGATTGCTTCATCCTCTTTGCAGAGCCCCCAGGCATCCCATACATTTCCCTGCGATCCTCATGTATAGCATTCTCGTCAAATTCATCACGATCATCAGCTTCTGCATCTTGATTATCCTCGTCAAAATCATCATGTGGTTGCCTCCTCACATCATTGTTCTCATTATCACCTTTACTTCTAAGAGCCAACCGCAAAGAATGCTGCAATTCAGGATCATGGGGTAGATGCAATCGGTTCCCATTATGGTAAGAACACATCTCTTCATAGAACAAATGCTTCGAGCTTAGAATTTTCCTGACCTCCTCCTTTGCTTTCTCTGATATGTGATCCATCACATCCAGAAGTTCTGGTCTCTCAACAACCTCACAAGATGTTCCCCTTCCTAGGATCTCATTAAGCCTCTTATACCTTTTGTTAAGGTCATTAAATTTATCCTCACATTGTTGAGGTGAAACAAAATGACCCCTTTCAGCCATAACCTTAGAAACTGATTTCCATTTACCTTTTTTCTGTAAATTAACATATTTCCTTCTCGACCCGTTGCCATATTCTGATGAAGCATCCTCACCTATGTAAGAGACGGCTGTAACCAGAAGCCTAACCATCGTATCAGTCCACTTTACACGTTGCCATGGCGATCCCTTCTTCCCTTTATTCGCATCGTTTTGACCATCAAAGGCATCCTCTGTAAAGTTAGGTTCATCCTCATCACTTGCTGGATTTTCCCCCCTTTCTCCCTTTGGGCAATCTGCCAAAGCAAGGCTCTGATCACACTCATGCATGCCTCCTTTTCTGAAGGGGAAACCCTCATGAATCGAAGGATTTACCATGGACCCTTGTCTAGGAATAGGGTGATGATGTTGATGGAGTGTAAGTGGGTGTTGGTGTTGATGATGAACTCGCATTGAACCTTGCAAGTCAAGGCCCCCATAAGAACCACTGCCCGGAATCATACTCCCTGATGATGATAAATTGCCTTGCATTTCTAGCTAAAAAGCAACAATTCAGATCAAACCCATGAACCAATTTCCCTCAAAATCCCTAGTCCAACAGTAAATTTTCGCGCTGTGGAAGCATCTGTCTCACAAATCAAACACATGAACTTATTTACCTTAAAAACCAGTTGTCCATTGTAATAGGACTATACAGCTCAAATTTCCAGTAATTCCCTCCTATAGCATTCCAGGTTCTTCAGGAGCTATCTACTTAATCATTTAAGCAACACTTCTTCCATATAGATTCAGATTATACCACAATACTATATATATAGAGAGAGAAAGAGTCCACTAGTAGATGGCCAAAATCAACTAAATAAAGAAAACCATTCACAGACAAAACTCACCCAAATTTGAATTGTTAGAAAGAAAATGAAAAATAAAAGATCAAGAAGTGGGTTCATCAAAAGAAGCATAACAAAATAATCTGGGTCGAGAACTTACATGATTGAGTACCCAAAAAACCACATTAGACCTTCCTGAATATTCATGAAGGACAACCCTCTAAGCTTTGGAAAATGAAGATTTGTCTGTATGCTCGGTGGTTAGATAGCAATGAGGGTTTTTGCAGATTCAATGTATTGGAGTATTGGGGTCCATTTTGCCATATATTTTTTTATGTCGCCTTCCAGATAGAAGCTAAAAAAACTCATAGCAACATCCGTACATATGTTTATATATATACATATTTTTACATATAGAGAGAGAACACAATACTCATGTTATACGACATTTTTGGGCAAATTCACGCTTTAGCTATTTTTACCGTAGAAGGGGAACACGAGGATTGGTGGTAGGTTCCCCGATCAAAATTCTCATCAGCCAGAAATTATGATTGGGGGTCGAATAAATTAAATAGTATGAAATAATTTTTAAAAAAATAAATAAAATATTCTATACCATTCTTTACATAACAATCTTTTATATATATTTTTAATGTAAAAAATTAAATTAAGATCATTTATAAACAAAAATTATTTCATAATCCATGAAAAATATATATAATTTTGGCATTTATGTAAAATATAAAAATGGACAAAAGAATTTAAAGTAAAAAATCATTAAATAAGGGGAAGAAGAAAATATGGGTTATATTCTCATTTTTTCTGCAAATGTTGAGTTCAAAAAATAAAGCTTAAAGGATTTCAAATTGAGATTATTTAATGAGTTTATGGAGTCACATGTTAAATCTTTTTTATTTTTTTGGTAAGTAAATCCTTTTAATATTTTTTAATTTCAACTATTCATAGGGTTCTATTAAATAGGGGTTTTTCAAAATTTTGAAAGGTCTTTTTTTTTTTTGAGTAATTTTTTTAGTATTTTTAACTTTATATTGGGGTTCTATTCAATTGGGTTTTCCACTTCTATATGATTCTACTTTTGTTCAATAAAGTCTACTTATCTATAATGGTATTTAAACAAGAAAAATTATGTTCAAGTCGAACGGTGTAAAGCTAATTACAGACTTCCTTTGAAGTTATTTTGACAATCCTAAGATAAAATTTGTTACAAGATATTTGAAAATAAAAATATGAAAATATATTTGATAAAAAAAGAAAAGTGTAGCAAAATTGAGAAATAAAATGGCTAGTTGAAAAATACATTTTAAAATTTTTTATTTTTAAATTTTTGGTAATGTGAAAACAAAACAAAAATTACCAAATACCCGTAGCACCACACGAAACAAAAATAACTGACAAACATGCCCTCACTTCTTCCATGACAGTCTGTGTCAACATCAAAGCCACACTATTCAAAAAGCTATACACCATTCAATAACTACTTGTTATTGGATCACGATGACAGGTTTGTTTTCAGACTTATTTTGACATTGTAACATGATGAAATTGGAGAATAGTTTATTTTGACATTCTTAAAATTGAATAACAATTTGACGTAGAGAATCCGGAAATTTGTTCCCTAGCTAAAAACTAAATAGCATTTCCCATTTTTTTTTTAATCCGAACTGAAAGGATGATAAATTAGTGTCTTGATGTATTAACTGAAGCTTGGTCTGATTAAATGTTTTATACCAAACTGATGCTCTTCACTTTGAAGTATTCTCATAAGAAAAAAAAAAAGGGAATATGAATTTTGTTTGAGTAATTCGACAGTTTCCAAATAATTTTGTCGTGAGTAAAAAATGACATCATCAACATAATACTCCACTCACATAAATTCATTTGAAAACAACCGAATTTGGAAGAAGTATTATTTTCTATTTTGTCTTCAATAGAAAAAGTTATGATGGGAATACTATCTATGCTATGTAAGAAAACGTAATGCAACACCCTGATGTAACGCAGTTGTTGCACAAGCTAGCGATGTAAAGTTGTTGCGTTAAAAGACACTAATGTAGGCATATGCTAGATTGAATGTGTAGGCAATAATAATGAGTTGCTCATATGTAGAGAGGAATTAGATTCCTAAGATGGATCTAGTCTTCAGTCACACTTAGCTTCTATAAGCAATGACTAGAACAAGATACTATAAGCAAGGCTCTTCAGTCGATTCCCTGTGCAGCATTATTGCATCAAACAGTAAGAACTGAATCCAATATCTGATCCCACTCTGATATAGGCTTACACACAACATATCATTTAGATTCAATGGGTTCTAACTTCGAACCAATCTACCAGATCATGCACAAGTTGAGCAACAACAATTATAAACGCATATAAAATTCAAAATACAATCATCAAGCTCTGTTCCGGTAACACTTGGTCCCTTAATGTTAAGAATCACAACATATTTAAAAGCAAGATTGAAGCACATCATTCCCTCCTTGGAAACAAACAAAAATTCTGTACAATTCTGGCAATGGTACACAAACTAGGAAAAGTCAGGATAAATATTACGTTTTGAGTGACAAAAAAATTACATGTCAGCAGTGATGAGAAGCACCAAAGAACTTTAAGAGCAACAAGATGCACTTGCTGCCCTCTCCATTAGTCTATCCATTCGAACCATTCCTGATGGGTTGGTTTGTGGACAAACTCGAGGTAGTCTCTTCGCTGCACCAGACATAAAAAAAGAGAAATTTTAAAAAATTTCATAAAAAAAGAGATGTTTAGGTGATAAGATTTTAAAAGTAAAGCAATTTATTGTTCATGTCAAACAGGAACCTGTTTCTACCAAGATGGCTGGACATTATTAGATCAAGGCCCATATCAATATCTACTGTCATTCAAGATTATTTTCATATACAACAAACTGAAATAATTGAAGCACTCTCTGTTAAATAAGTTCTAGCCAATAGAATCAGGCCACATCCGCGTATCTTTGTTTTTACCCATCTGCTGCTCGAAATTTACGTCTTTTTTTATGAAAACTACAAATTGGAATACAATTGGTGCAAAATTTTGACAGAATAAGTAAATTTTTGCTATGCACAAATAATTTTAAAATTACACCAACTGGAAATGTACCTTATTTCATAGAAAATGTCATTGACATTGCTTGCAGTTCTAGCGGAGGTTTCCATGAAGAGGTGGTCATTCTCCCCCTTGCATATACTTCAGCTTCCTGCAGAAAAAATGGCAATCACATGAGAAATGTTCAGTTTGTTGTTGAATATATTAAATTATTAATTGTAGAGAGGAATCAGATTGAAATCAAAATTGACCTTCGCAAGACTGCAAATCTGTAAAATATTATATCTGCTTCATGCCTCGGACATAATGGGCAGAAGTATCAATTGTAAAAATTATCACATCTTTACGGGCCAAATTCAGCCTGAGCCCAACCCCAACTTTGGACAGGCTTGAACAACATTTTTTGTTGCTGGGGTTGGGCTTCGATTGAATATTTTATTAACCCAACTTCAATTTGGGTTGTGCTTGGAAAGAAGTGTTGGCAACCAAAGCCCAAGCCAAATCCAATCTACATTATTGTTAAAATATTATGTAACCAACTCGACCACAACCCGAATCTAAACTAATCGACCTGGGCCTAACTCAAGCTTAGAAAAATATGCTCGGGTTGGGTTCGTCAGGTTCAAGGTCATGTTGTTCTCAGGCTTGGATTAAGGATTTTATACTTGGGTTGGGCTTGGGTTGACTTATCAACCCACCTTAGTTGCACCCCTATATTCTTGTAACCTAAATCGTAATTTCCCAACTTCACAGGCTACCCCTTGACCCCTGTCTTGCCCTAACCCATTACTACTACGCGTCAAAGACATCAAAAGAATCACCAGCATCGAGATAGTGAAAAAGCAGCATTGATTTCCCAGACCTAAATCTGAACACACTTCCACTCTTGATTTCGCTAAACACTCATAAGGGTGCAAGATGATAACAGGATCCCGAGCATGCAAATAGTGAAATTAGCCTTGAATTCCTCTGTGTTGGCTTAAATTGAATATTAACTGCCCAATCCACTCTAAGACATGCTCGACTTTGAGTGTTTTGTTGTATCAGATTGGTGGTGAGTTAATACTTGTGAATGACCTAAACAGTTGCATTCAAAATTAAATATTCAATCAAACCAAACCAACCCCAACTGCTACATACATACACTCAACTCGATAAAATTTTGTCCGAACTATTTCTAGTTGGATACATCAATCCTGTTTCTCTTTCTTTACTATCTCAACTTTTGTTACCTACGTTAGCCTTCAATGCAAACCACGTCACTCTTCTTCACTAGTGCAGTATTAATCTTGAATTGCACGTGGTCGAAAAAGATTTAATCGACTTTCTTTCATTTTATCATAAACAGGTGATATTTCAATAAGGAGGGAAATGTGGGAAATGAATTTACCATGTCTTCAGGGAGAGTGCCTTGTGCCCACGTGTGTCCAGACCTGGTGATTGAGATTAAGGTACCATAGGTAGGTTAATAGAGGTCCAAGGAGAGTGCGTTGGGGTGAAAGCCGAGGCAACTTTAGGAGAGAGTGTTGCAATGATGGAGAAAATTTAAAAGAACCCCAAAAACACTACTGTCCTGCCATCCCCGTATTAGGAGTAAAAGAGTGCAAAGGACAGCTGAAGAGAGCTAGCTCACATGTTGGAGCAAATTAGCAATAGGAGATGCCAACAAATCAGAGGAGAATATTCCCAAATGAAGTGTAAACAGCACATTGTGTGGCAAACTCGTCCTGTAGGTCACATCACATCTTTCTCACTCTAAAACCAGCCATGATGTTTACCGTGGTAGGGAACAAACCTTGACGAGCTCTCAGCTTCAACCGCCGAGCCAAAAAACTGTTGAGAACATGATTCAAACAAATAGGAAAATGCAGGTCGTCTTACAATTTTTACACCCAGGATTTTTCTAATACTATGCAGTTAACTTACATCTGGAAAATCAACAGAGATTCGCATATCTGTGAATTGTTCAGGCTTTTTATGCAATGGTGTCGAAATGAGTTAAGGGCCAGACAGGATGAATATCAAATAGGCCCTGATAAAATTTAAAACCAATCTGCAAAGTTTTAGAATAATGTGTGAAGAAAAATCATTCCGCCACATTTCTTCCAATGTCAAGTGCCGTGGGAGTAATTTCACCTTGGGAAACAGTAATTTTGAAGGGAAATGTCCTAGATAAAGTAGAATGGTAATACACGATTCATGTAGCCTACTCAAACTATTGGGACGAAGGACAATAATACTCTCATATAACATATAAGCCTGGTTACCAAAATTATGCATTTCTTACCAAGAGCAACTGCACAATCTAAATGAGACTTCATTTCCATTTCCCTTGAGATAACAAAGCCGAAATAAATAACTAAGAAAAATAAAACAAACAGATCAATGATAATTGCAGATTACTTTCTAGTCACTTTATGTAATTTAACAAGTTTTATTTCAGGCTTAATGATGTAATCTGAGTGGTCTTTCGACTCTTACCACTTCACCACTATCTTTTTATCCAGATACTTAGCCACATCACTTATTCTTACTTACATGAAACACTTCACTTATTCTTACTTACATTTTCTTGTTTGGTCTCATTACCATATATTGCATCATGACTACAGAATCTTAATGAGCCATTTCTAGTCTAAGTAGTTTTTTTCTAACAAAGCTGGTCACTCTCTACGTAGTCAAGAAGTAG
Organism: Cornus controversa; assembly: GCA_026545225.1. Classification (NCBI taxonomy): domain Eukaryota; kingdom Viridiplantae; phylum Streptophyta; class Magnoliopsida; order Cornales; family Cornaceae; genus Cornus; species Cornus controversa. The sequence goes on from CM048854.1 coordinate 33,105,637, forward strand.
GAATGAGTCAGTGAATGCATCCAGTCCCATGGCAACATGAAAAATGGAACGATATGTGTATTATCACATTTCACAGAAATTTTATGTCCTACATGTCATTAACAGTATATAAATAGCCTTACCAGGGAAAACAATATGTAAATAGAAAAGCGAAACAGAAAACCATAAATCCAGAAGGAAGAAATCGAACTTTTACCTTTAAAACATTAGCTACTAGAGCCATTTCCATTTTTCCAGAATGACAACCGATTGAACTGAGAAAGTAAAGATTCCATTTTTCCAGAATGACAACCGATTGAACTGAGAAAGTAAAGATTCCTTGATACATGAAGAAATCGAACTTTTACCTTTAAAACATTAGCTACTAGAGCCATTTCCATTTTTCCAGAATGACAACCGATTGAACTGAGAAAGTAAAGATTCCTTGATACATGCAGGAGCCGCTTTGTTCACAGTCACCTTTTCAGTTGCCTCCATTTGATTATAAAAATCTCGCCAAAACTTAATAACATGAAGACTTTCTTCTTCCGTTGATCTCTGAAGTACAATTCTAGAAGCATAACCCTTCTTTCTCATTTGAAGGCATATTTGTGAAGGATTGTTTTCCAAAAGGGTAACCATGTACAACCAGCCCCGATCTGACAAAAGATTGTCAGCAACAGGCAATATCTTATCAATAACACTCCGGCCATTCTCCCCTCCTGCCCAAGCAGCGGCAATCCCATCACAATTTACTTCCTCTTCAGATGTTGGCACATAAGGTGGGTTCACAACCATCACATCCACCAAGCCTGCAAGTCGCCTCTCAAGTCCTGATGCAATGTCGGTGGTTATCAACTCTGCATGAATTCCATGTGCTTTCAATGTTTCATGGGTCACTCCCACTGCGTGAGGGTTGATATCGGTGGCAATATAGTATGCCCCACAAGCCTCCTGTCCAAGCATAAGAGCAAGAGAAGTGATGACATAACCACTACCACAACCAACTTCCATACATAGTGTTGGACGATGCTCTAACAAGTTAGTCCTGTCAGCTAGCAGAGCATCAACCAAAGCAAATGAATCATCACATGGTTCATAAACTTGAGGGTGTGAACTCACAAGGCGGATTTGAGCAATTCTGGAGGACATCTTGTATGAGTGCTGCCAAAACATAAAAGTCCCATTAGGGCTTAATAAACTAAAAATCATGGAAGAAACATTTTTTGGTATATTAAAAAGAACCTTTTAAAATAAAATCAAAAGGGAATTATTTCTTAGAAAGCATCAACAACACATTAACAAAAATCTCCATTTTTATAGCGTATTTCGATACAGTATTATTGAAAATCGGTTGCGACAAGTTTTTCTATGATTTGAAAATTATTACACCAAATGAGCTGAAGATTCAATAACTATTTGCATTCAAGTGATAAAAATGTGTAATTAGTTTAACATTGCAAGAATAAATTAGAAGATCAAAATTATTTTTTGATAAGTCAGAATATCAAATTATTAAAAGGATACAATATCCCCGCCACTTGCCAAATAGGATACTGAAGAGAGATTCAACGAGTGTATTTCAGATATGTGGCGGCATTCACAAACAATGCCAATGGATGAACAGTTAAGATGCATGCAAAGGCCAAGTAGACTGTAGACCTCTGTTTAACTTATAACAACACACTAGTTATATTTGAGTTTCAATTTAAATCCAACTTTAACGCCTTTATTTTCTGTTCTATATTATAGTTCTCTTCTCTATAGTTATACAACAGTTTCCTTCGTATTATATTAGTTTTATAAACGATTCTATTATCTGTGGAGATTTACATTTCTTTTTTTCTATATCAACATTAGCATTCTAGCTTCACTCCAAGTTCCGAATCATAGTTGAACATGTGAGAAGTCCTGGTGAAAGAATAGTTCAAGACAAATAAACAAATATTGCAGAAATGCAGCATACTATTGAAAATCTGTTGTGAGCAGTGCAATTAGTTTAGCAACAGAACTTACAAAGGCTATAATGGAGATTTGAAAGAAAAAGGGAGTCACGAAGAAAATATTTTGGAGAAGAATAATAAAACCCCTTATACAACATTGGGGAGCGATTTAACGTTGAGCAAAGCAGATTAAACCTGTAATTAGTGCTTAAACTATCTAATGCGAGAAAGAATTTTCTTATTTTCCAAGAAGGTGCTACTTGCCAGTTGAATTTTATTTGGACTGAAATTCATATAATCAACCAGAAAAAAGAGAAGCGGTTAAGAAAAATTCAACAAGAGAACAATTATGCACGAGACACTTGTCAAGTGTTTTACATGTCTTAGAAGAGATTGTTTAGGAGTTGATGATTTGTTCACAATTGCTGATTGTGAAACACTGAAACCCCATCTGCATCCAACCACAGAGAGTGGGAACAGCTGGAATTAAGTTCCTCTGCATGCATGATGATTACTGCGATAAGATTTAATTGAAAATTGGGGTTGTGGGCAAAAGATGTGGTGGTAACATTAAAGTAAAATATGCTAGAAGTATAATGACTAATGAGAGATTCTCCTAAAAATGACAATAATATAATTATGAATCTATTAATTTACTTAATCCAGTTGATAAGCAACTTCAAATTCATTACTTCGGAACAAGTCAGGTAGTGTTCTCAAAATTGAAAATTTTTTTTGTGAGGAAAAGGTCTGAATTTTCAGTTTCACATCATGGTCTATGTAAGGTATGTGTACATGGTTCTAGACCTGATTACCTCTGTTATAGACCTAGAAATTGGGTACCCTAATTTCGACAATTGTGAGTTCTATATATAAAGACACTAGAAACCATATGCTGCCTACATGGGTTTGTTACCGTCCCAAAAAGATAGGGATTCACTTCACACATCCCATGAGTCCTAGGGCTTCGGGGGCACTTATCATTTATCAGGTCCATAGCATCTGGTATCACAGCACAGACCAAGTTATAGGTTTTAGTCACATGAAGAGTTACCTACGAGATGGCCACCTAAAGTAGAGTGAGAAACATCTCAAGGGAGAAAAGGGCTACCTACCATCAGAGCAAAGCTACCAAGAGTGAGATATACCCAAATGGTTCCAAAGGGTTATAATGCTTGACCTTATTAGTTGGGGCTTTTGAACGTAATAAGGTTTCCCCAAAACACAAGTACCCAACTCAAATCAATAATGTAAACCTAAACCCTAGACATGGGCAATCAAATACTCAACGCCCATTCGATATCAATGAGCCGTTTTCAAAGAGACGTACCAACAACAATGGAATGTGAAAATTAGTAACTCTTATTGGAGAAACAAAATACAATAACAGTACCCAATTGTTACATGTGTGTGTATATACATATATATGAAGAAGAAAATATTGAGTATTGAGAAAGACTGACATGAAGTTTGCCTCGAAGTTCTCGGTCGGATCGGAGCTTGACGTAGATACGCTCGTCGAGGCTAAGTCTGATGAGATCCAAAGGCTCTTTCACTGCAATCTATTCTTCGCTCGCCATTCTTTTCTCAAGAACACAACACACACTGCGCTATCTATCAACTACTTTCTCAGTTCTCACTTCTCTCAACACACTGTACACGGAGGAGTGCACTAAAATCCGATCAAACCGGACCGGGCCGGACAATTTGATCCAGTTTTTTATGATCCGGTCCGATCCGTATATTATATGGTTTATAACATTATAAAGGTCAAAGTCCCCTAAAGTCCTCTGCTTTCAAAACGGTGCAAAATTAATTTGTGCTATTTTTTTGGTGCAAATTAATTCCTTATTTTTCAAATTGTGGCAAAATGCTTTCTTTTTTTTTTTTTTAACAAAATCTACTCTTCTATGACCATTTTACTATTTCTATGTTTATAAAAAATAAAATAAAAATAGAGAGAAGTGGTATTTTTATATTAAATATTAAATTTTTTTTTACCTTAATAAAAAAAATGCTTTTTTACGGAAAATAATCCAGAAATATTTTTCGACAAAAAAAACTAAAAATTAAAACAAAGAGAAGGAATTGTTTCTGAAAACTTAAAATTTTTGGATTTTTTTTTGTTTTCGAAAATCGTTTCTTGAATTTTTTTGTTTTTAAAAATTCTCTCTCTTTCTAATGGAAAAAATACCAAATTTTTAGTTTTTTTTAGTTTTCGAAAACAATTCCTTCTCTTTATTTTTTATTTTTAGTTTTTTTGCCTGGAATTATTTCTGAAATTTTTTTTCCAGAAAAAGCTCCTCTTTTTTTATTAAGAGAAAAAAAAAACTTAATATAAAAAAATCTTAAAATTTTTCTTTTATTTTCTATAAGCGTAGAAAGGGTAAAATGGTCATAGAAAAGTAGATTTTGTCCAAAATGAGGTATTTTTCCACTATTTGAAAGATAATGGAGTTATTTTGCACCCAAAAATAGCACAAGGAGATATTTTGCACTTATTTGAAAGCGTTTAGTGTACTTTGACCTTTTATAAATTAACATAAAGAAAGTGTAATCAGTATAATAATATATTAATGTTGCTTTTGCTACGTAGGAATGGAATGGAATATGGGTGGAAATGGAATGAGAATGAAAATGGAATTGTCATTCTTATTTGATTGTTTGGTTGCAAATATAAAATGAAGTAGAAATAAAATAATTTTTAAATCAAATTCTCCAAAATACTATTCCAAGTGACAAATAAATAAAACAAACAAATGTGTGGTGGTAGAGGAAGGTGGGGATGTGAAGGTAGTGGCGATGGTGTGGTGGTGGTGGAGTAAAGTGGAGGTGGTGTGGTGGAAGTGGCGGTGGAGGTAAAGCCGATGGTAATGGTGGTAGAGCCAATGTGATGGTGGAAGTGGTGGTGGTGGTGGTAGAGGTGAAGGGTTTTTTGGTAATATATATATTTTTTAATCTTATTGAGAATAGAATGCCCATTCAATAATTAACTTATGGAATGAATTTTTATTCTAAGGGAATGATCATTCCTACTTTAAAATTCATACTAAGCAAATGAATGGTTGGAATGGGCATTCCATTCCATTTCATTTTTGCATACCAAATGCAGCATAATAGTTTAGTCTTGCACTAGTAGGTACTTTCTCATGTGTATTTTAGTTGATTTGCCTCAAAGAATAAGATCAGATAAGTGATGGATTACAAAAACACATGTGCAATGTTACACTTTTTTTTGGATCGTGGATAGACAAAGACATTTTGATGTCTAAATATATAAATCCTTCAACACGCCCCCTCACGTGTGACCTTCTTTTTTCAATTTTAATTATTAGGGTGACGATGAGGTTTGAACATGAGATATTTGGCTCTGATACCATGTTAACAACCATCTACTCTAACAGCTTAAGTTGTTAGAGAGAGTATAACCTAAATATATAAATCCTTCAACACTAAGGAGAGTGTATTCAATTAAGGTTTTAAAGGATTTTGAAATATATTTTTTAAGTGACAGACTTTCACGAATTTCTATGAATTTAAGTAAAATTCATGAATTTATATAGACTTTTATTACAGACTTTCATGAATTTTTATAAACTTTTATTACAAACTTTCATGGATTTGTATAAACTTCTATTAGAGACTTTGATGAATTTTTATAGATTTGTAATATTTTTTCAATATATTTCATTTATTTGTATCCTTGAATTATATTTTTGTGTACACGTAAACCAATGATTCAAGGGGCAGATGTAATGCAAAATGGATAAGTTATCATTTATGATTTCTACTATTTGGAATTATTTAATAGAATTATTAAGAACCTATATAAAGTTACATATATACCTCCTCATAACAGTGCAAAAATGATTAAGTAATATCTGTCAAATTAAAGTTGAATGTATGATTTGGATTGGCCTGAATGATGTTTATTATTTTGTTATTTTATTCGTATTATATGTTAAGTTAATGACAAAAAAAGTTATGCTCATGGTAAATGAAATATTTTCATATTTTTTAATTTTTGTCTCATCGTATCAGATAGATAGGATATATAAACATATTTTTTTTCTTTATATATATATTAAAAAAGAAGATTATGCTACTGCAGCGCGCACCATAATTTTCACGAAAAACAAAAGTTATAATAAATACAAAATAACTGGCATTCACAAAAGTATAGTGACAAATTTATAACAAGTTTGAAAGCAAAATTTAAAGAAAAATATTTAATATTCATTACTCAATATCCTTTGTTCTTATTGTTATCATTGCGTCTGACATCTCTCCACATATTCAAAGTTATACTAACTATCCAGTCATTAGCATTAGCTCGTTGTTATTCTTGTGTTCGAAAAAATTATTTTCAAAAAATTATAAAAGATAGCTCTTTACAATTTTTTTTTTTTTTGTAATTGAATTTTTAGAAAATAATTTTCATAAAACTTACAACAAAACAAATTTTTTGTACAACTTTATGGTTTTTCATTTATTTGAAACATTAAACTGTTTTTAAAAATTAATCCAAACAGATTCTAAATATCTACTTTTGATGCCCATAAAATATTTTTCATATGAAATTCTTTATAAAAAATTAATTTTCTTTTTATTTTGTATATTTAAAAGCTATATAGACATTTGTTTTATTATATGTATGACTTGTTAAATGAGTATACATATGAATAGAAATATGTACAAGTGTATATAAACATTGTAGCATGTTAAACAAGTATCTATACGAGAGTAAATCCGTACAAGTGTATATGCATTGATATATAATATATAATAAACTGTAAATCCGTATAACTTTTGAATAGATTGTTTTCATATTAAAGACAATGTGGATTGTGGGTATGGAAAGTACATGCCCTCAGTGGACCATTATTTTCAACGAAAATGTAATACCACCCTCACAAATCCTATTTTGTGTGTGTCTATACATATATATATATATATATATATATATTATTTTTAAGAATTGATATCTTTATTTATAGATCAAAGATCCACTACACCCTCTGAAATTCGATTCTTGGTTTCGGTGTTGCGTACAAATTGGACTATGCACCGAACTCAATTTTGGCATTGATGATCTTTGATATATTAATTGTTTTGTTTGTGCAATTCGTTTTGTTTTGTTTGTACTATGGATTTTTTAAAATCCTAATTGAATAGAAAAAAAGAGAAAAAAAAGGAGTGTACCTTGATATGAAAAAATGTTGTTCGTATTATGCAGAAAAAAAAATCCACCAAAATATGTGGAAGAAATGTTAAATTTGTTTTGAGCTTCGGTATTTATAACTTCCACATTCAAATCCACCACTTAATGAAATCTTTCAAAATATATAACTTTTTGAATACACCTATACTTTTGTAGATTTTTTAAAATCTTAATTGAATACTCTTAGATTTGTAAGTTTATGAAAGTCTGAATTGAATACACATTTTGGAAGTCTTTTAAATTTTTTTAAAATCTTTTAAAATCGTGATTGAATACATTCTCTTAAGAGTGTAAGACTAGAGTATTAGTATATTACTACACTGATTATATTTTATTTATGCTAATTTATAATATTATAAATCACATAATACATTATATATATAAATATATATAAACAGTTTGGTCAGGTTTCGAGGAACATATAAATCCGAATAAAACCTTTAATTGAAGTTTCCAATATTTTGGAAGTGTGATCAAACCGGACTGTAAAAAAAAATTGGACCAAACTGTCCGGGTGATTTGGTTTTCGGGTTTGGAATATTTTTGTGCACCCCTTTCCTCCGTATATAGTGTGTTTGTGAGAACTGAGAAAGTAGTCGATAGATAGCGCAGTGTGTCTTGTGTTGTGTTGTGTTGTTGAGAAAAGAATGGCGAGCGAAGAAGAGATTGCAGTGAAAGAGCCTTTGGATCTCATCAGACTTAGCCTCGACGAGCGTATCTACGTCAAGCTCCGATCCGACCGAGAACTTCGAGGCAAACTTCATGTCAGTCTTTCTCAATACTCAATATTTTCTTCTTCATATATATATATATACACACACATGTAACAATTGGGTACTGTTATTGTATTTTGTTTCTCCAATAAGAGTTACTAATTTTCACATTCCATTGTTGTTGGTACGTCTCTTTGAAAACGGCTCATTGATATCGAATGGGCGTTGAGTATTTGATTGCCCATGTCTAGGGTTTAGGTTTACATTATTGATTTGAGTTGGGTACTTGTGTTTTGGGGAAACCTTATTACGTTCAAAAGCCCCAACTAATAAGGTCAAGCATTATAACCCTTTGGAACCATTTGGGTATATCTCACTCTTGGTAGCTTTGCTCTGATGGTAGGTAGCCCTTTTCTCCCTTGAGATGTTTCTCACTCTACTTTAGGTGGCCATCTCGTACGTAACTCTTCATGTGACTAAAACCTATAACTTGGTCTGTGCTGTGATACCAGATGCTATGGACCTGATAAATGATAAGTGCCCCCGAAGCCCTAGGACTCATGGGATGTGTGAAGTGAATCCCTATCTTTTTGGGACGGTAACAAACCCATGTAGGCAGCATATGGTTTCTAGTGTCTTTATATATAGAACTCACAATTGTCGAAATTAGGGTACCCAATTTCTAGGTCTATAACAGAGGTAATCAGGTCTAGAACCATGTACACATACCTTACATAGACCATGATGTGAAACTGAAAATTCAGACCTTTTCCTCACAAAAAAAAATTTCAATTTTGAGAACACTACCTGACTTGTTCCGAAGTAATGAATTTGAAGTTGCTTATCAACTGGATTAAGTAAATTAATAGATTCATAATTATATTATTGTCATTTTTAGGAGAATCTCTCATTAGTCATTACACTTCTAGCATATTTTACTTTAATGTTACCACCACACCTTTTTCCCACAACCCCAATTTTCAATTAAATCTTATCGCAGTAATCATCATGCATGCAGAGGAACTTAATTCCAGTTGTTTCGACTCTCTGTGGTTGGATGCAAATGGGGCTTCACAATCAACAATTGTGAACAAATCATCAACTCCTGAACAATCTCTTCTAAGACATGTAAAACACTTGACAAGTGTCTCGTGCATAATGGTTCTCTTGGAGATTTTTTCTTAACTGCTGTTCTTTTTTCTGGTTGTTATATGAATTTCAGTCCAAATAAAATTCAACTGGTAAGTAGCACCTTCTTGGAAAATAAGAAATTTTTTTCTCGCATTAGATAGTTTAAGCACTGATTGCAGGTTTAATCCGCTTTGCTCAACGTTAAATCGCTCCCCAATGTTGTATAAGGGGTTTTATTATTCTTCTCCAAAATCTTTTCTTCAGACTCCCTTTTTCTTTCAAAATCTCCATTATAGCCTTTGTAAGTTCTGTTGCTAAACTAATTGCACTGCTCACAACAGATTTTCAATAGTATGCTGCATTTCACCAATCTTTGTTTATTTGTCTTGAACTATTCTTTCACCAGGACTTCTCACATGTTAATGTTGATATAGAAAAAAATAAATGTAAATCTCTACAGATAATAGAGTCGTTTATAAAACTAATATAATACGAGGGAAACTGTTGTATAACTATAGAGAAGAGAACTATAATATAGAACAGAAAATAAAGGCATTAAAGTTGGATTTAAATTGAAACTCGAATATAACTAGCGTGTTATTCTAAGTTAAACAGAGGTCTACAGTCTACTTGTCCTTTGCATGCATCTTAACTGTTCATCCATTGGCATTGTTTGTGAATGCTGCCACATATCTGAAATACACTCATTGAATCTCTCTTCAGTATCCTATTTGGCAAGTGGCGGGGATATTGTATCCTTTTAATAATTTGATATTCTGACTTAACAAAAAATAATTTTGATCTTCTGATTTGTTCTTGCAATGTAAAACTTTTGTCATTATTCCTTTGAATTATAATTCCTATTTGTCATTCTAGCGATGTTTTTCTGCAGGCTTATGATCAGCATTTGAATATGATTCTTGGGGATGTTGAAGAAATTGTTACAACTGTAGAGATCGATGATGAAACTTATGAGGAGATTGTTCGGGTATGCTACAAGTTTACATATTTGCTGTTTTTATTTTCATTCTTGAATTCTAAGGTTTCAGTGGATAATGTTAGATCATCGGACAGATCCACTGTTGCGAGTGTTGGCAGTTCAAATAGTTTAGAAATCTGCCATTGTTCAGAGCATGTAACCACCATATCTATAGAGCCTTGTCATCTATATATGAAATTTTCTGTTCTTCGAGGTAGGTCTCAAGAATTGCTATATTAATTAAAGGTGACATCTTTGTTAGTTACAATTCTACTATTGCATCTTAGAGAAAGGTCCACAAGTCATACAAATGCAATGGTAGTTTAGAACTTTATATATACAATTGCATCCTTTTTCCCCATATATCACCAATTTAAAAATTTGTGGATTTTTTTTAGATTAAATAGACCCAACAATCTATTGTCAATGTGTACAAAGTTTGGAGAGAATGTGTACAAAGGTTGTTTGTAGACTTAACCGTCGAAAACAGTTTTGCAACAACCGTGTATACTATTGATCTCCACCCTGACCCCATAGCAAAAAGGCAACATAGTTCGGCAATGAAATTTTTCTAAATTGTCCTAAGCATATTTCATATTTTTATTAAGCACCTTTTGCAGAAATTTTTTAACTAACTGAATTATAATATTAAGCATTAAAATTCAACACTAACTATTTACTGCTGCACTCTTGGGTGATGCATTTTCCACATAGGAGTTACTCCCTTATTAATTTCCATTTATCAAGAAGAAAAAAACACTCATAACTTCTTTATTTCAGCCAACCCACTGAACCTGGAGAACTCCACTTTGGTGCTAAAATATATATTTTTTTTTGATAAGTACGTTGGTGCTAAAAATTACCTTGATTCTTGCGAAACAAGTTTACAGGTTGAGCAGCTATCAAAGTTTAGTTCATATTACCCCATTGAGAACCTTACTATTTGGCTTAGGTAACTTTGTTAGGTCTACTGGCTAAGGTCTCACCCCACGACATCAGATGCTTGAGTTGCTTGGTGCCTAGATGTCTGCCAGTTTAATTTGTTGTTGTGAAAGGTTTGAGCAAGGTTCACTTCCTCACACACTTGTAGAAAATGTGAGGGTCCAGAGAGATCTTGGACAGATATTAGATATCTGTTTTCTATTATTGACAGCATTGCAAGGTACTCCAACCAAGTGATGCCAACAGAGTGTGATAAGACTGTCCTAAAGTTCAATAGTATGACAGTAAGTTGTAAACATCCTCTCCTTACTTTGCAACAAATAAGGAAGGTCTTGTCTGATGAACTAATTCATAATTTTTTACTTGAACTAATTCACCAGTTGACATGATTCAACTTTGTTGCTAAATTGCTCATGTACAAACACAAGAAACCCATAACCATTACTTTCCAAAATTTTGTCTGGTATGAGTAAGTTTTTAGTTTTCTGGCATACTCAAGTTATTAAATTATACCTTAAGAATAGCAGCTTGAGTAAGAAAAAAAATTGAAGTATTTACACCCCTCCCTTCTCTCTCCCCCCGTGTTTTTTATTTCTTCCTTTGAGGATTCTAATTAAGATGAGAATCATGATCCATCTAGGGGCATATATGATTCTTATTTGGTTGAATTACTTTGTAACCAGTTCATCTCTTTTAGTATTAACAATTTAAATGAAGATCTTGTTTATTTGACTCCTTTCTTTTTTCCTGTTTCAGACCACAAGGCGCACTATTCCTTTTCTCTTTGTTAGAGGAGATGGCGTGATACTGGTCTCTCCTCCACTTAGGACAGCTTGACCTAGAAGACCAAATTTAGAGTGCACTCCGGGAGGATAAGTCACCTATTGCCATACAATCACTGCTTTCTGTCATTTGTCTCAACATTTTCAACTTCTTGCTACATTTACTTAAATCTAATTACATAGCATTATGTGATAGACTTGATGAATGATTATGTATAATGTACTAATATTCTGAAAGATTTTTCTTGTTTGGCCAAGTGTTGAGATAAACAAGTTGTCATTGTAATTGGTGAAGTTGACAATTTGTACCTTTTAACAGACACGTTGAGCGAGCTGGTACCTTGGTTTTTTTGTTAATCTGCCATTGATGCATGGAAGGATCATCAGCTGATTAATTTGTAAACTCTAGTAGAGGTAAAGATAGTTCCTGGTCAATGAACAGAGTGCACGATGCTAATTTTGTGTGTCAGGCCAATGCTTGAAGTTTATCTTCGGCCAGAGAGCAAGGGCTCAGAGCTCGAGTACTTAGTTAGCTGTTAGATTACGCGCACTGTGCGACGGAAAATTAATTTTTTCATTAAGCTAAATAAAGGATATGTGAATTAGTTGACATCGAGGGTGAGACAGCCTAATGTCTGTCTTGTTAAGTTTTCATACTACTAACCGAGGAGAAATTATTAATTAGCACAGGAATTCCGATTGGAAAATTCCATCACTACTATTTTTTATGATTTTCTATAATAATGGAAAATGGTGTTTTGTCATCTTAAATCAGGACAAGGCTCCCATATTAAAAATATTAGTGAAATAAATATAGATTAAAACTATATATAGCATGGAAAATATAATTGGGCAGAATTGCTAGACAAACAGTATAAAATGGATGAAGTTAATAGACATGAAAAATGATCATAACGAAAAGGCTACTAGTGAATTTTTTTTATTTTTATAAAGGCTGTTAGTGAAATTTCATAAGAAACTTACTAATTCAAACTACCTAAATTGGTTAACAAATTTCTTGCAATGCTTCCTACATTTCTCTCTATTTCTCTTCTTTCTTTCCGACCGTTAAAACACACCCACTTGCTTTGTCCCAGTTGAATGATCAATAAATCCAAATCCACAGCCCGGATTTATAAGCTAAATGCCAAACTAACAAGTTACAAGGTCTTGGTATGCCCTAGAAAGTGTGAACAGCCAGCAGATAAATGGTGCCAGGCTCATATGAACATTAATGGACTATGGGAAGAATTTTACTGTGCATTTCTTTTCACAAAATTGTATGAATTACAACACACAACCATTGCACAAACAATATGGGGGGAGGGAATAAATAAATAAACAAGAATATGGGTGCTGTGCTAGCTAATTCATCTGCGTCTTTGCCGGGAGAAACCTGGGGATCCAACAGGTTGTGTGCCTCTGAAATTCCGGCTGGGAGAATCCATTGATCCTCTAAAAGAAGTATAAGCGGATTTCGCTGATTCTGGGAACGTGTCTAATGGCATTGACACAAAGCATGATGAGTTGATCCGAGTCCTCTCAAGCTCTGCTTGAAGTAGCTCAGAGCTGTACTGCTGGGCAAGAGCCTGAGGACATAAGCAAATTGGCAAGTTATAACATCTATATAACATATGCAACAGAATGCTGTATTGAAGGAGATCTTGTCACTCGCTGCCATAAGTCAACTTAGTATGGCAATTACATATTAGGCCGAGTCAAAGGCCCAAGAGGCAGGCAATTGAACCCCTTGAAAATTAAAGAAAAGTTTCCTATCATTCACTGAAAAGGCTGTACCATGTTTTCGAAGCTGGAGAGGAAACTTTATGCGTACTATCATGGATGAAACCTAGATTTTCTTTGAGAGAGGTTGATTAACCCACTAATCAATATTTGTATTGTATTTTATGATATTAACAAAGATAAATTTTATTACAAAAATAATTTATTTAATCAATTTCACAGGAAGTCCAGAAAACCAGAATAATTTCTACTCTAGAAATACCAAATAGCACACTTGTAATGGACTTTTTGCATTAATATAAAAAAAGTGCACTCCTAAACTAAATAACTAGGCGATGCAAAATTTCAACCAAGCATTATTTTCAATGAGAACATAATAATATTTTTAAACGAATAAACACTGATAAGTTAATTTAAATTCAAAACAGCAAAAGTATTAACCAATATAAAGAGAAACAAGCCTTGCTAAAAGTAAAATCACAACCAAAAACTTTCTTTTTTCAACAGTGTGGGCTATAAAACAGAGGACAGCTCCCCACCACTGAAAAAAAAATTAAAATAAAATAAGTAAATAAAAACAAAGGAAAAAAATTTACTCCAATTCCTGTGTCCCTCTGTTGACCTGCACCTTCCCCAAGGAGCAAGAGACATCACTGAGTTAGAGTCATCAACACCATTCTAGTGTTTGGTTGGACCAATTTAAAATCTAGAATGGAATGAATTTTAAATTGAATTCTCCAAAATACCGCTCTCAGTGACAAATAAATTAAACTAACAAAATAACATTCTTCGAAAATACCCCTCCCAGTGACAGTGGTGGAGGCGACAGCGGTCGTGGTGGTGGAAGGCAGCAGCAGTAGTGGTGGTGGAAGGTGGCAGTGGTTGTGGAGGTGGAAGGTGGAGGTGGGGGCGGTGGTGGAAGGTGGTGGCGGCGGAGGTGGTGGTGTGAGAGAGTGGGGGTGCTCTACTGTCTTATGAATTAAACAATAAACCCTAGGTCACAACTAATATGTGTGTGTGTGTGTGTGTGGAGAGAGAGAGAGAACGAATTTTTGTCTTAAGTTATTTTATTTTAATTCTAGGTGAGAATGGAATGGGCATTCCTTAGGTCAAGAAGAGGAATGGTCATTCCAGCTTTTTGATGGAATGGGCATTCCAAGCCTCGAAGAGAATGACTTCCACCTTTTAATATGGCAGCACAACAAACAAAAGTTTGGAAAAAGATTCTTATCATGTCACTTTAACTGATCCAAAATGTTCTTGTATTCTTTTGCTTTATTTTCTATTGGAAGACAGAACATTTTATTATTCATTGAATCATCAATTGCCCACCACAGTCGTGTAAAATCCTGGCTCCACTAGGTTAATGGTTTAAATTCAGAAAAATCCTAAAGACAGATTATATTTGTGTTTATTCACCATTTCATTATTAAAAAATGTGAGACTTACGATATCAACTCCTACTATGTTGAAATATGTCTTAATTTATAAATCTTTGTTTAAATTCTGAAAAATATGATAATCCGATTGTGAAATTCTGATACAAAACACAATAACAAAATATAATGCACTAGTTAACCTATTCAAATATCCTCATTTCTCAGAAATGTCACAGGAAGAGACTAAATAAGAGGGGAAGTTCTTACGATTAGGTCATCTGGTGAGACAGTCATCCCTTGCTGTCTGTCATCTGAGAGCGCGTCTTCACTCCCGCGAGTTGGACGACGGTGGTGACTTGGAGTCTCAATAGAGTCCGTCACACTCTCAGTGGCTTTCTCCAACAGCACCCCTTGTAAAGACTTCAGAGACTCACTTGCATCAGGTGTAAAATATGGATTCAATATGGTCTCGAAATATTCAAGCTGCAGAAGATACATGTCAAATATTTTACTGTCTGAGCAAGCAACTGTGTCAGGCATGTACCTCGGTCCTTGCATGTCAAGGACTCAAATTATAGAAAAAAAAATACATATAAAGCATAGGGTGGCCCGTTTACTGTGTTTTTTTTTAGTAAGAATTCAAATTAAATATTAACATTCGTTGTTTCTCAGTTTTTGCCCAATTAAAAATCTTTTGAACAATATAAAGTCCAAAGTAAACAGAATGCAATTAATAAAAAAAAACATCTACATAGTCCATGTAGGAAATGAAGTCGCATTAAATTCATGGTAATTCATGATTTTCTGACATTAGTAGCTGTAATAGGAGTACAGAATAAATTTTCAGAAACATCAGTAGTAGAATTAAAGACAATTCCAATAAGAAAAGTGGAACATAAAAGTCACCTCAAGCATGAGCTGACAGAAACCATTCGCGTCTAATGACCTAAGATCTTTGCTTTCGTTTTCATGGAAAAGGCTGAGGAAAGTATCAATTAAACCTTCCACAAGAATACCAAGTGTCTTGTCTAGCAGGGGCTTACAACCAGCAAATACCTACAACAAAGGAAACTACTTCATTTTCATAGATTTATAAAGAAAACGAACTAAAACAGTAGAATACCCATAAAGCTGATGTGGATAAAATTTCTTCTTTTATACGAGTAAATGTTTTATGAATGGAAGCGCCAGAGCGGGCGCAATCCATTTACACATGAAGTATATTAGCATCAAATACTAGGCCCCATCTATACAATTCAAATAACCCAAAAGATCTACGAGCCAGCAGCGAATCTGAAAATTAAAAAATGAAATGTATCTACACCAAAGAGCCTCTACCCCAATGGTATAACCTCCCTATCCTCAAAGAGGAGGGGAGGGGTTCGAGCCCCGGCGTGGGCAATGTGTGTGTGAGTACTTGCCTGATCAAAAAAAAGAAATTGAAATTTATCTACAATTACTTTCTTCAACCTACAGGCAACAGCTTTACAATTTTCAATGGTGTGCCTTTTGTTCCCATCAGATACACCACATGAGACAGAAAGCTGCAGCCTGCCAAGCCTACCAGACATTAGAACAACCTCAAGCCCGGCAACCAAAAAGGTCCTCCACTTCCCTAGGCACAATCCAGTTCACACCAAACAGGGAGAACACCATGAACCACAGATCCCGCACAACCACACAGTTAAAACAGAAGATACTTGACGGCCTCCTTAACCTCTACACATGCAACATCAATTAGGGATTGGTTTTCCACTCCTGCCCAAGCTATATCCAAGGTCATGATAGCCTCCAAAGCAACAAATAATTGGTGTTTTACCTGAGCATCTTTATCTTATTTGTTGTTTGGAATCCCTTTGTTAGGAAATCCAGGTCCATCTTCCCCACAAAGCACTCTATAGAATGACCAGATCCGAGAATCCTCCTTGATTACCGAGAACCATCTCAGCATGTTCTCCCTATCCTCGCAAACACGAACTATAAAGGGTCTCAAAAAGAGCATCTTTTGAATACGTCTCCCAATCCTGAAAAGCACTGAAAATTTGAGGTTCCTAAACCACACCACTCTAAAACCGAAAATTCCACGAACAATGTCCCGCTATCTAATGCAATTCTGAAGAAAGCTGAGAAGTTCGTCTTCAAGGGAAGCTCACCACACCACAAATCATGGCAATTCGTCACTATAAACCCGCTATAAAATTTCTAAGTCTTAACTTAAAAAATAAAAAATAAAAATAAAAAAACTAAGATCAAGCAGGAAATAAATATTAAGTAAAACAAGAAATGCTTTAAAGATGACCCTGAGGCATGCAGTAACTACCTCCGCATGCACAGCTACTAGTGTGTGCAGTAACTCCACAGCTGTATCTCGCACACCCTGCAGAGTATCAGCATTTTATTGCAGCTCAGAGAGAACATTTGCCATAGAAGAATCTCAAAATTGAAAAGAATAAAAATCCGATTTCACTTATCCCTCACTTTAACTGCAGGTGCTCCTCCCCATTGAACTCCGGCATCCAATAAATAGTCCACAGCAGCTGTTCTAATCAAATTTGCCTGAGAGAACACAAAGATGCTCAGGTAAAAGACCCAAAAAGTTTATAAAAGTAACAGTTAGAATGTCTTTTCATTTTTTTCGTTAGAATTCTGGAGAAGTAAAGGCAAGCAATAAGAGGTTTCAGGAGACTTGCATTCTCTTTCCAAGGATTCATGTCAAGCAAATCAAAAGACAAAACTTCATGAAATCAACAATCCTCGTCAATATACTCTGCATGGGGCTTTGCTAGTATTGTTGCAAAAGTCCCCCAAAAAAAATGCAAATATCAAATCTCAGCGCTCAGACACATTAGAAAAGTATTTCCAAGATAGCTGGCATGAAAATAGAATCAGGAACCACCAAGGGCTTAGCCCAAGTGGAATCACCTCCTCCTTGCAAATGGAAGGTCGACGGTGGGTGGGGGGGGAGGGGATAGAAGACCAGGATTCAGCAAAATATGGGACCCACCAAGCTATCTACATGAAGATCAGATGATTTAAGACCAGAGTTTACCATTTGATTCATCAGCAAAATTTCATGAAAGAAATACCTGGAGGAACTATTTAAACCAGGTGGCTTTAAATCATTTAAAAATGGAGATTTTGGCAACAACAATTTTCACAAGTTAGTCATCTTTATGTGGGTCAGTTCAAATGTCTATTTGTCCCTTTTAAGCCTGTCGTAATGTGATTGCAACATAAGTTAAGTTGCATGCGTCTAGATGAATGCATATATACAAACACAAGCAGAAAGTCAGAGACATATTTACCTGGTGCCATGTTTTATAATATATTTGCAGGTTGAAACTCTAGACCAATATTCCTATTATAACAATTCATATCAGTTTTGTGTGCGAGGGAAGAATTCTTAATCACTGAGGTGACTATTAAAAAGAAGAGTAACCGCAAGAGAAAGAGTGAATTCCCGAACACTGTGGGCTTTCATCAGAATTAAGTATAAAACCCTTACCTTTTGCCAAATCTATGGATAAATTGACTGAACACATGATTTCCATGGTGTAACCTATTCGTTAATGATAAATAAGTTTAATTGATGAAGTACAGCAAAGGTACCTCATTGAAAGACCCGAGAAAAGCTCCAGAACCAATAGTGTTTATTTTTTTATTGTTAGGTTGGCTCAAATTCCTATTGTGATTAAGTTTCCATTATAAAGTTGTATCTTATTAGGTAATTTCTTAGTAGGCAAGTCTTGGTCTCAAGGAAGGAAAATACTTGTTAGGCAAGTCTTGGGCTCTAAGGAATTGTAATCCTTGTCCACCAAGGAATTGGGTTTTGGACTCTATAAATCGTTACCTATATTATAGATTGAGACAAGTGAGAAGAAAAGAGACAATACTCTCATTGTTTTGAGAGGACAACTCTTGCGTAGAGGTAATACTCTCATTGTTATTGAGAGGACACTTAGAGAGAGAATTCTTGTTTAGAGTTTGTGATTTCCTTTTGAGTGAGATTGGGTGTATAGGGGTTAAGGGTTGAGAGTTGAGAGTTGAGTATACTCTTGATACAATTCTTCAACTTGTACTGTTACAATCTGTATAGTGAAATCGGGCTCTCGTGGACATAGGCTTGTTTAGCCAAACCACGTATAATTCTTGGTGTGTTCTTGCAAATTTCTTCGTGCTTGTTTACTTATCATCATATCGTAATATTTGGTGGTTCGTGATTGGGGGCTTGTTTTTCAACAATAATTTTAGAGAAGCCTCTAATAAAAAATAAAAAATAAAGAACCAGTGAAGATTGAAGAACCAGAGATACCAAAGAGTGAAATTTTTTTCTACCAAGGCTTGATTATTCATATGGAGAGAGAAATTAGAAATAATTTTGCTCACGAATTAAAATAGGACAGATTAAGAGTATGGATACAACTAGTGCAGGCCAACCCAAGCTAAACCTGAATTTGGTTTGGGCTTGGGCATCCCTTGTAAACCTCAAGCCTGGCCTGGGCTTGAAATCCGTAAATCCAGTTTGCACTTAGTAAAGGTCTTGGATAACCCAAACCCAACCCGAGCCCCAAGTCATATATATGTATATATTGTAGTGTTATTTGAAACAAAAAGCGGCGTAATTTGTCTTCTTTTTAAAAAAATATACTGTCAAAACTGTCTTCAAATGTTTCAAAATGATGTATATGCAACTTCATAGTATATATCAATTCTAAATGATAGAACTCTAATCATTTTCACTTGACCCATCTCATACCCTAGCAGCAGCAACCTGTCACGCCACGCCATTCCACTCCACTGCAAGCATCAGTAGCACACCAGAGCTACAGCTGCAACCGACAATACCCACAGATTATTGATTCATTTCTCAATTCTAACAAATTAAGGGTTCTCTCTCTCTCTCTCTAAAAATGACCTTTTCGAGTCTCTCTTTTCTTTTTATACTAGGGGACTCAATCAACAAGCTCTTCAGTGGTTTCTTTTGATTACTTCACTTCATGAGACCATTTGGCTTCACTCTATTTTCATTGTTCAACAGTACATTCCTTGATCAATTGGGTCTCTTGCATGCAAATGGAATGGATTTCTGTGCCTCTGTTGTCTCTCTGCGACTAATGCTTCTAATCTGAGTCTAGGAAACTGAGTTCAGTTGTTAGATTCTATGTAATGTTAATCTATCTTTTGTATCTTAATTTTGAGTTTTGTATTTTTGGTTTCTAAAATGTGCCTTCTGATAGAAAGTAGGTTGAACAAAGCACCTTTTATCTGTCACTCTCTCGAGAAAAAGAAGATAAAAAAACAAAACTATAGTGGCTAGGAAAGCTCTGGAGATTCTATGGGAAATTGGAAACGTCGAAGTGAGCTGTGGTGTTTATCTCGTAATGCTTATTGTTTAACACAACTACTTTCAGCCAAATATATCACTTTTCTTTCCCTGTGTGTGTGTGAGAGCACTGAGAGTAAAAAAAGTGAAGGAAAAAAAAATTAGCATCACCAAACCTGGTCCAACAACCAAACCTGACTGAATTTGACATTATTGGGGCAACCCAAGCTTAACCCGAGCTCCTAAAGTTGGGCTCGGACTCAGACTTGGTGAGAACCTGCCGCTTGGGTAGAGCCCTGGCACAATCCAGCTGCCCAAGATGGTAGATATAACAACAATCGGAAATAAAATAAGAAAAAATAAACTAAAATGGTTTGACAATGTAGAACGAACACCAATAACACTTAGTTAACAAAGAGACATTGGCCACAATGGGGATAATGGTTGGGGAAAGAGGAAGACAAACTTAACTTGAGAGGAGATAGTGAGGGAAGAAATAAAAGCACGGGGTTTTAGTGGTATATGGCCTAGGCAGCAAAATAATAAGGCATATTCATTTTGTCAGCCCAAATATTTAAGATAAGTGTTTGTTGGATGGTAATATGATGAAAATGCCTCAGATGAGGGTTACAAGAAACATGAACATGTCTCACATGTTCTAAGGAAGAAACCAACTAATCTTTTAACCTCTATAAAGAACTCTTTCTCGGCTAGTTTCTGAAAATCTAAATACATGATCAATTTTCACAATGCAGAAAATTGAGGTTTTCATTGATACTATTTTTATGGGTGCCCCTCATACTTCCTTCTTCAAGAGGTTGTGCAAGCATCAACCTCTGTTGCGGTTGCAAATGCAAAGCCCCACAGCTAATGTTACATCCGATTTACTGGATTCTGACTTCAGTTTCGTTTTAGCTTTCTAATATGACCGCAGTAGAAGAGGAAGTCTAACTTCCATAGAAAGTAAGAGATGGAGAGGGGGAGACCAAAAATAACATGGGACGAAGTTATTAGAAATGACTGTTATATTGTGGCCCGAATTTTGTCTTGTCCCAGGTCGTGTTGCGACCCGGTTTTGACTCGAAAATGGGCTTTGTTATGATCAGCTTTTCGCTTGCAGGTTTTGGACTCGGATTAGGACTCTCTTATAGCCCGATATATAAGGGCATCTAAGGGTTCGGAGTGAGAGAGAGAAAACATTGAAAACGCAGAAAGAAAGTGAGAGAGCAAGAGCTAGGGTTTGGGGTTGGAACTTGTAATCTCCTGATTTTCACATAGTGAAATCTTTCGCCGTGGACGTAGGCACATCGCCGAACTACGTAAATTCCTGTGTTCCGTGTGTTGTGCTTGTTTCATTTTGTGTCGTATTTCGTGATTGTGCTTGGTTCGCGACAGTTTTTCACAACAATGACTTTAAAAAGTTAACATGGTAGTTGATGTGGCGGACAATAGAAAGGAATGGAGACAGAGAATTCATGTAGCCGACCCCATTCATATGAGAACAAGGCAAGGATGATGATCAATGACTGCAATATTTAACCCGATACACACAATTTTGTTATCAAAAGAATTAGCACTTGAAAAAGTGATGTAACTTAGGATCTTGTTTTAATTTTTTTAATAGACTGGTGTTTTCATGTTATCTGTCTGTCTTGCTAGGCATTTTAATATGCCAGTTTGCCTTACGATGTGGCAGCTGATCACATCATCACTTAACTAGCTATATGCTTGGGACATGATCAATCAAGTAGAGTGCAGCTCCTTTTCTGCACTGATTTCGGTAATCTAAGGGTAGTATTGTATTCTCAGATTATAATCCTTATAGGGTAGCACCTTATCCTCCATAAAATGATAAAATAACTCTATTTGTCGAGGGATTTTTGACATCATTTGAGAAAAAAGAGTCTGCCGTCAACTTTTCTTCTCCTTCATTCTTCTCCTACTCCTCTTTGTTTTCCCCTATAACATCGTCTATACTCCTTGCAGGCTTGGATTGGAGATCAGTAGCTTGAATACACACCCATTGCACATCTTGTGTGCTCAAGAGGCATGGAAGTTTTCTCTGTCTCATCCGTCCTGGCAATTTTTTTCTCTTCTTTTCTTCTTACCTATCTACATTCCAATTCCCACCATTATTTCGTCACCTTTTCTTTTCTGTGTTTTCTTTTTTCTTCTCCTCCTCCTCCTCTATATTTTTTTCCTATAACATCATGCTTGGATTGGAGGAAGTAGCTTGAATCCACACATCTTGTGTGCTTAAGAGGCATTGAAGTTTTCTCTCTCATCCACTACTGGTAAATTTTTTTTTCTCTTCCTTCTTTCTGCTTACCTATCTATATTTCAATTTCCACCATTACTTCGTCACCTTTGCTTTCTCTCTCTTTTTTTTTTTTTTGGGTTTCACCTACATCAGCCTCACACTTCTTTTTCTCCCCTAAAAGTCTATTACCCAACTTTTGTTCAGCCCAGAAAATGCTTGAATTGCAGCTTTCTTTCATTTAATTTAGAAATTCTAGAACATTTTATGGGGCGTAGCAGTTCTTGAGTTATTTATTTAGAATTTCACATGCTAATGGATACTTTTGCTTGCTAAAAGTTTCAGAAATATTTCTTTGCCAAGTCTGCTGTATTTCTGTTGAAGAAATGCATGTGAATGATTGATTACTGGTCAGGGGTAATTCACTAATGAAAATTTTCTCCAAAAACGATTAGAAACCCTAGGTTGCCAAAAAATAAAAAATAAATAAAGAAAAAGCAACAAAATATATTACCTAGTTTCCATGTCATATTTATCTGACAATAACAATGACAACTTAGTTCGAATCAATAATGTGTTTACTACCCAAATATCATAGAATAACTTTATCTGACTTGTAGAAATTGCTTTCACAAGGAAGCTGCCAATAGAAGACGTTCCATAAAAATATGCACATATCCGTATGGCTTGATCACTTGACTAAATTTTCCAACAAACAGAGTCTATTTTCGACAGAATGCAAGATGACAGAGCTAAATAATCACATGCATGTGCGTAGAAACAATTTGTCCAAGTAAACTGAAGACACATTTAGCTATACCTTTGCAAAAGTATACTGTGCAAGGACCTTCTCTTCAAGCCCAGAGAATGACATAACCAAATCTTGTACATCACTGTCCTCTTCATCTCTTTCCCTACAATAGGGAAAACAAGACGGCATGACTCAAAATGAAATTCACCACTCACCAGTATTTTCAAGCATAATTAATACAACTTCCATATTGTCAGTAAGCTCAGAGATGAAAATATGAAGCTTTAAAAAAAAACAAAAAAATATAATTTAATAAATTGATTAAAGCCCATCTCTAATATGACAAGACTTGCCATGATGAGGTAAAAAATTTCAACGTTGCCCAGTTAAAGCAGGGCAGGAAGAATAAAAGCTAATTTAAGAGGAACTTTACTGATTTCATACGTGGTACACTGGATCCATTTTTAGATCTTTGGCTCCAATGCATTATGTGGTCCAGTTGAGCTACAGGCCCTATATCCTTAACTATAAGGAATTAGCTTGAGGCTTAAACTTAACCTAAGTGGCCTAATCAATTTTAAAGGTGAGAAATTGTTCAAACATGGGTAAGTAATGACAAGTGCAAGAATCTGGTTTTGGTGTGAAATCAATTTGCTTGTAGTCAATAAACATGAGTTTGAGTTTCAAAGTTCCTCTTAAATTAGCTTTTTCATACCTCTTCCCCCTCCCGCCCCGCTTTAACCGGGCAACATTGAAATTTTTACCTCATGATGACAAGTCTTGTCATATTAGAGATGGGCTTTTAATCAATTTATCTAATTCTATTTTTTTGTTTTTTGTTTTTTTTTTAAAGCTTCATATTTTCATCTGTGAGCTTACTGACAATATGCAAGTTGTATTAATTATGCTTGAAAATACTGGTGAAAATATGAAGCTTTAACATATTGTCCATAAGCTCACAGATGAAAATATGAAGATTAAAAAAAAACAAAAAACAAAAGTGAAAAAATAGAATTTGATAAATTGATTAAAGCCCATCTCTAGTATGACAAGACTTGCCACCATGAGGTAAAACTAAAAAAAAAAATTCAATGTTGCCCAGTTAAAGCGGGGCGGGAGGGGGAAAAGGTATAAAAGCTAATTTAAGAGGAACTTTGAAACTCAAACTCATGTTTATTGATTACAAGCAAATTGTTTTCACACCAAAACCATATTCTTGCAATTGTCATTACTAACCCATGTTTGAACAATTTCTCACCTTTAAAATTGATTAGGCCACTTAGGTTAAGTTTAAGCCTCAAGCTAATTCCATACAGTTAAAGATAGGGCCTGTAGCTCAACTGGCCCACATATATGCATTGGAGCCAAAGATCTAAAATGGATCCAGTGTAACACGTATAAAATCAGTAAGCAACATCCCTCTACAACATATTCAATGTTTTCCTCTCCAATAAAGAAGATCAAAGTGCTGACTACGTACCTGGATTGCCAGATATGTTTGTATTTGTTGTACAGTTCACGAGAAAGTTCGTCTTTACAATATCCAATATTACTCAAGACCATTAACAGCCGTTCATGTGGATCATTGACACTTCCAGGGAGAGGATCAGATGATTTTTCTTGTGGTTCATGAAGATATCCGTTTTGTAAATGCAGACTTTCTCTGTTTGACCTATTTTGGGCAAGCATGCCTCCGATATGCTCCAGATGACCTGATAATTATGCAACAAATGGAAGTCTAATAACCTAGTTCTGCATTTGTTACTGAAATACTATGAACACAAGATTTAGGTAGTAACCCATTCATTATACCAGCAAATTCCAGAAAACAATTCAAAAATGCGACTCTGATAGATTCTTGAATTTCTTGAAGCTGCATGAACATATCTTCTGACTTTGTAGCTTCACTATTTAAAGACTGAATCATCCTGGAAGAATAAATTTTGACAACAGTACTCAGGACATAATCATTGTAGTTTATCTACAATTGTTGAATAAAATCCAGAAGCCATAAAGTTCAAGCCATGTACTGAAATGTGAAAAAATCTGATTCCATCACATTTAAACAACTACACTTCAGACTATACACTTAATGACTGTTGATAAATGAAGTATTGAGGTATAAAAAACGAATTAGAGTAAGAGTTTTCACATGTTAAGATTCTTTGAAATTGAAATGATACTTTTTTTTTCTTTCTAGATAGCAATATTTCAATGCTGAATACAATTTCTGCTCCCACAAAACACATGCATTGCTAGGTAAAAGTTCTGCTCACATATTAAGACATCTAACTACAACATTCATGCTGTCCACAGGCACTGTTTATAGTAGATTCTTTAACCAAGGACGTATTACATGTGCTACGGGAGACCTAGAGAAGTAGGCCCAGGTGAGAAGCGG
This sequence comes from Cornus controversa, assembly GCA_026545225.1. NCBI lineage: Eukaryota > Viridiplantae > Streptophyta > Magnoliopsida > Cornales > Cornaceae > Cornus > Cornus controversa. The sequence goes on from CM048854.1 coordinate 33,131,181, forward strand.
GGTAGAAGGCCCGAGGATGCAACTACTAGTCAGATAATCAAGCGTTCAAAAATTAGTCCATTAGAATGAGCTCCTTGCCCTTATATAGTGCTCCAAGGAATGCTAGTCACAATGCAACCGACTCTGCAAGACCACAAGGTCCCCATCTAGAATGAGAAGTGTGCTAAATGACACACCTGGCTCAGCCATATTCATACCACTACCCTAAAAAGATCACGTGGTCATGACCCCCTCACTTATCTCCTCTGCTAGCCACCAAGCCAAAAACCTACAGGATCCGATAACAGATGTCATGACACAAAGGCACAATGACAACAAGTATGGACTTCCATGAACCCTTGGCCCTGCTCTCAACTAGGCAGGCATAGCGTCACACTTATGGGCAGTTATGGCATCACTGAGTGGTAACTTTGACTCCAACACCAAGTACACACAACCTCCATGTCCACCTTCTCATGGGGTATGTCAGACTCAATGACAATGACCCTAAGGGTCATGTAGGTGCGAGGTAATTGGAACAAAAAATGCATCGGCCTCCCTCTTGGACTGCTGTGTGGTGCCTAGAATAATCACATATGCCTGCATAGACTAGTCTACGAGAGGTTTGACCTTCTTGCTGGTCCAAATATTCAATGCAACCACCCTACAATTTACCTTTTCTTCATGATATATTGAAAAATAATAAAATGACGATGTCACACTATTAGCTGAGCATAATATCTAAATCAACCGTAGTGTCATCACTACCTAGCAAGCAGAAGTGGTGAACCCATACATGTCACCACTAACCTAATTAACATCTCTGTATTTTCTCTCCATTTTTTCTTGTGATATAAGCTACTCCATCTTTAACATGCAAAAAAGCTAAAGAAGCTATGAAGACTTACAAATGGATCTGATCCATCGCTGAAGCCATAATTGAACGGAATGCCAAAGGCAAGGAAGATATTGTGTATGGAGATTTGTTCCTTTCCAGAATAGATACTGGGACCCACGATTCATCTTTCAATATCTCTTCTGTTGAAGTCCGCATCCATGAACAAAGCCTTAGTATGTACATTTTTGTAAGGTCCGACTGAAGCGTTCGCAGACCTGTAACTGTTGGTCACAGAAGCAACCACTCAGAACAATTTGGGAAGACAATAAACTGCAGCATGAGAGGAAATTTAGATACCAGCAACTGGAGGGGCCGATTCTTTTGCTTCAAAAGCTTGGCATGCTTTAGATATCTCCTTTATAGCATTGCTCATGTATGAGCGAAGAATATTTAATTCTTCAAATTCACGAAATGTGTTTTGGACCTGCAGCCAAAACAATAGACTCATGTAGTTACACTTCCATACACCAAACCAGTGGTAGGAGAGAAGAAAAAAGACCATTATTGCTCACAAGAAAATGCAGCTTCATTGATGCTTAAATGAATGCGAGCAGTGAAGCAAGCTCGGTAATCTTAACAAATGTGAATTACATTCAATAAGGGCTCATTGATACTTTGTTCACTATCAGTTGGAGTCAAACATCATGAATTCAAACTCAGATCTATACTTTTACAGAAAGACGATATATATTCTTTAAAAATAAAATGTTTCACCATTGGACAGATCAGAAAAAGGTGTGTGCGCGCAAAAGCAAACCAAAAAAACTCACGACATCTTATACTTGAAAACAAAATGATACCCTTCACAACAACCAAACAGACTTATGGTAGAGTTGGCGCTCCAACCAAAAAATATACAGTAACATAGCCATCACAGGCAACTTATTCCAGTCAATGTCATATCCAAATTTAAGGTAATGAAATGGTCCTGCCATAACTTTCTATTCTCACATCAAGTAATGCAACAGAGCAACCTTACCTTAGTTCCATATGCAGATAAAGTACTGTGTATCATTCCAGAAACTTCATCAAAAGAATGGCTTGAATACTTCCCGTCTCCAGCTTTTTCCTCACTTTTATTAGCAGAAGTATTAACATTTGAATCCGCAGAAACTTGGGAAGACTGAAACATGAATTACAGATTAAAAAATGAAGGCAATGAGTAATTTTAGATGAAGATTAGACATGACAACAAAACTAAACAAATTCAAAACCAGATCTTAGATTAGACATGACAACAAAACTAAACAAATTCAAAACCAGAACTTATATAAGACATTACAACAAAACTAAACAAATTCAAATAAAAAGAACGGCAAGAAGATAGCCATGCTCCGTTAAATCTTAAAACAAAGTTCACACTGTTTCTTATCAGGGATGAAAAAATTGGGCTTCTTTTATTATTCCTTACAATTTTTTAACTTCAAGCAGCTCATACAAGCACACATGCGTAATTACACAAAATGCATATGATAGAAAATGAAAACACTAAGTTTGTGAAGAATATAGAGACCCCTTCTATTGCTTATTAAGTTATGAAAATTATATAGAATGTCAGCAAAGTAAGACTTCTGCAATCATGTAAGATTGTTTCAATTGCTTCCAGTTAATTTGACACTTGAAACTAGAGGTCTTGGATTTTGAGTTTGGCGAACTTGTCACAGAAAACTAGCAATATTTGAGGACTACAGACAATAACAGACTATATTTATCTCAATAACCAGATAACTGTGAAGCTCACTGCCGATACAGCTTCGTTGTATGTGTCAAGAAGCTAAGATTTAGGCCCTTTAGGGAGCATTTCAAATACGTTCTATAAAAGATCAATTTTGCAACCATGCAAGTTATGTATTTAAAGCTTACGTCATTTGCTGCAATGTACCAGTTTTCATCCATTTGAGAGAGATCTCTCACTTGTATTCAAAGCAAGGATCAACCATGATACCATGTTTATATCATGATAAAACACTAAAGAGACAATGGTGAAACTAGACACCTTGATATTGACAACTATTAGTGCACAATGTTCAAGGCATTGGACTTAGAATGCTATACAACAGCCCACTATATTTTACATTAAGACTAGGGAAAAAAAAGCAGACTGAACCTTTCTATCCAAAATATATTAAGAATCACCTGTCCTATATATTGCCATAAAGGGTTTTCATGCTGATGCTACTCTCTGGAAACCTCTCAAACGGCAAACAGAAGAGGCTACAATCCAAGCAAGGTGAAACTAAATACCACTATTCAATAGCATATAGATCAAATTATAATCTCGTAACCCTTCTGTCCAAAATAACAATAAAGGAAGAACTCCTTTTGCCTTTTCTTTTTTCCTTCTTGGAAGGAGCAGGAAGGCGTAGCTGGAAGAAGCCAATTTGACCTTATTTTGATGTTCAGTGTTTTCTTATGAATGGCATCAAATTAATATAAAGGGGGCTGAGGTATAAAAATGCATTTTGCAACTTCTCTTGCCAAACGTGTAGACACCATTGTTGCCACAATGTCCACAAAATAAGATATATATGCTTATGTTCTCATGAAGCAAATCCTCATTTGTAGATGTCTCCACCATTTTTAGAATAAGACAACTGACTGAACTAACTTTGGTCATCTTTTATGGTTCAACTTCCTTTGAGGTCAGCCTTGTGAAGAAGCAACAACCAAACTTAACTTCAAGGTTATCAATATCCTTCACTTCCACGTCAATCTGTTTTACACTTCGATATTTTTCAGGTTGCGGCATATTCATTTTATGAAGAGTTACTATGCTTTACAAAATTTCAACAACTATTTTTCTCTTGAAAAACATTATAAAGATTCAGTCTATATAACCAGTGTCAGTTTATGCACAAGCTGTTTATTTTAATGAAGAAATTGGTCAAGCATTCTGTTGCTGAACGAAAAAAAGAAAAAGTAAAAAAAAAATGCCCACTGAATGACTGAAATAACCATAACAAGGCTAAATTGATGCTCCAAAGATTTGTTTTGCTAGTCATGAGTTTTTCTTCTACTAAGATATTTCATTCCTGAAATGCAGATGTTTCCAAAATAGGTCAAAAAATTTGGCAAGAAGAATATCCAAAATCAAGAAATACGAATGTTAATGGGTGCAATTTCAAAAATAAAATAAAATAATATAAGGTTTATGATAAGTCATTTACACAAAAAAGGATGACCATGAAGATGAGGTAATACGGAAAAGCATGAGGAAAACCATTAGTGATACCCCACAAACCCATTCCCTCCAAGAAGAGATACACCTTTCCCGAGGTACATAATCAACTACAAATATATTTGCTGCAGAATGCTTCAAGGAAATGTCATTTTTTTCCCTTGATAAACATAAAAATAAAAATTCTTAAAGAGCTCAATTTGATGCAGAGTTAACCACTTAACCAGATAGCGTTATTAGCTGTACTTACACTCACTGTTCCTATGACAAGCTATCATGTGCCCAAATAAATAAAGTAGAAATTAAACTTTATAGGATAATGAAGTCTCAAATCTCCCCGAGACTTTGTAATTACTCAATAAGTGTTTTCCAAGAAAGTTTTGGCTTGGAAAAAAATAAATTATAAAAAATAACAAATGAAAGGTATAATCTGAATGCTTCTTTTCTCTGCCATGCTCTTCCAAATCAAATTTTCACCTGTGGCAACATAATTAGGATTTCATCTCCTATATTCCACACCCCCACCCCACCCACCAACCCACACAAATAAATAACATGAAAGCCAAAAGAGAGTGTTATTTGAAATTCTGCCTTATTCAGAAAACCTAGAAGCATCTCTACAACTTTCTCTCTCTCTCAATGAGTATTCCCCCAGTTTATATAATACTGTTGGGAATCTTGTCTCAAATCCTAGTTTAATTAGGTTTCTATTTTAGAGTTGTATTCTGTTAGGGAATTTCTTGTTAGGTAAGTCTTGGGTTTCAAGGAATTGTAATCCTTGTGCAACAAGGAATTGAGTTTGGAACTATATAAATAGATACCTGGGTTATGGGTTTGAGAGAGATATAGTCTCATGAGGGACTTGATGGGTAGAGGTAGTTTATGGAATGGTACAGTAGGAAAAACACCGGGGGCACGAGTAGTGAGGGAATAGGCTCGTGGAGTGGTACATGGTAAAAAGACATGTACACGGTGTTGGTATTCTACTGTTGTAATTATCTCTACGAAATCATAGTGGAATCTCTTCTCATCCGTGGATGTAGGCTGGTTTTGGCCGAACCATGTTATATCTTGTGTTTGTGTTTGATTGCTTTGTTGGCTTTCATTGGATCTCGATGTTCGCGCGTTTCCATTGCCATAACACACACACACACACACACACACACATATATATATATATATTGCTACTTTCAAAGGGTAATAAAAGCCTTCCTTAGAAGCTCTAAAGGATATAGCACACACGAAACTACATCTATAAAGCATTATTTCTTGATGATTAGTTAAAGAGAGGATTCGGAAACTTTAAAGAAAAAAGGGTTGGTCCCCAGGTGGGAGCTTGGATTGCCGAAAGACTTTCTAATAGCAACAAATGAAGGAGAGAGCACTTTATCACTGAGATTAAGGATTTGATTGGTAGCAGCAATACAAATCTTCATGGTCAAGGTGCATTATTTGCATCTACTAACTCCGCTTCTTGCAAATCTCAGTTCCATTGAAGGCTCCTTTTCTTTTTCCTCTTTTTTTTTTTTTGGTTACACAAACACATTAGTTTATATGTGCATGTATAAAGATAAAATATGTTGTTTAAAGAAAAAATGAAGTTTCGAGCTACAACTTGTATTCTTGAGTTCTTTACTTTTCCTTGAATATGAACTGTGGTAAAAGAAATTTATCCACAAAATTGAAGTCAAATCAGTTCCAACTTATAGAATTTGGACAGAGATGAATCCTTCGTTTTTAGGATTATTTTGGAAAAAAAATCACCAAGTAAAAAAACAACACAAACTCATGTCATCGCAAAAGAATCGATAGAGATGAACTAGGACTCTCTTGAATGCAAAAGTGCATTGTTCTCGGAAGAATCCGTTGTAATCTATGTATGGGGACCTCCTTCCCTTCAACGGCATCCACTTCATTTCTTTCCAAATGCTCCACGTCAACGAAGAAGAGATACCTCCCACACCTTCTGAACTCTCCCCCTATGACATCCCTTCTCCAATCTCTAAACAAGTCCACTATTACCGTCCCTAGCATAAATCTAAACAAGGAAAAGAGGAGAGCTTATTACCCCATTGCCACACACTAAAGAAGAAGGTGACCGACAGTCTCATCTCCAATTTGAAGCCTCTTCTCTTATCAGTAGTAAGGACGGAATCCAGAACCGTACACTGTTGGCCATTCCCTACTGCAAAATAGGAAGGGTAGAAAATTCTCTCGACCTTCAAATGCTTCTCCACAACACCATGCCATGATAAGTCTCCACCTCCAACCATGCCAAACACACTAATACTTAATCTCCACCACTTACACAGCTATGCCACCTAGACTCTCTCTCTCTAGCAAATCTCCACAACCATTTATCCAGGAGAACCTAGTTTAGAACCCCTTAGCCCTTTGATGCCTAATCCTTCTCTTACCCCAGGCCTCCACACAGAAAATTCCCCTGCAGGTCATCCAGCCTCTTCTCCACTAATGTGGCCATACAATGACACAAATATTTTTGAAGACTTGACAAAGTGCTATTTATAAGAGTAATTCTTCCTCTTTTAAAATATACTGCGTCTTCCAAGCTACAAGCCTTGTCTGAACCTCTCAATAACAGTATCATAAACAGCTTTCACCTCGAAGAAGGAGGTGGATAAGGTTTCCAGCTATATTCAAAACCAACAGGTAGATCCTCTGCATCTCAGTCTGTCCACTTGACAGGAGCTTCCAGATTCTCATGCAGACCTGAGAGTGCCTCAAAAAACTGCAAAACACACAGCATGTCTCAACTGCTACTCATCAGTCGTGAAAAAATTATACTACATTGGCAAGCAGTAAGTGGGTTACCTCACTAGGGACTCCACTTGTACCCTACCACAAAAATCCCTCAATAAAATCCCTCCACTGCTCGCCATACAAGTCTACATAAAGCATCCATTGCCATGACAAACAATAGCGGGGAGAACTTTACCTCAACCCCCTCGAATTTGGAAAAACCCACTGAAGAACCATTCATCAAGACTAAAAGACTGAACAAGAAAATTCAAATTTCCATTGACTTCCTCCACTTGGTTCTAAAGCTATCCCTTCCTACATATACTGAAGAAAACCCAATTAAAATGAACATAAATCTCCTCCATATCTTACAATTTATTCCTGTCTCTTCCTTTCTTAACCTAGTATTGACACATTCATTAGCTAGTCTAATATTTACCTCCCCTCGCAAACGTATTCTAGGCCAATGATACATCTCCTACAACCTAGAAAGCACAGATACGTACACAGCATACACAATATGAACACAGTGATATGGCAAATCTAAAAAAGAAAAAAGGACACGGATACGGCAGGGATACGTCAAAAATAATAACAAAATATTATTATATATAAATAATAATATTTTTTGCTCATTTTATCCACATTATCATGAATGAAATCACTAATTTGGAGCTAGATGCATGTTCTTTTTTTGCTTTTGAAGATTTTATATTATTTATCTAATTAACCCATAATATATTTTAAAATTGCATTGGAATCACATTATTCTAAGAAAAATAATTACAAAACTACCCCAACATGTCCTGAAAGTGTCTCAAACGTGTTCATGTCGTGTCCCCCGCCATGTCCATACCGTGCCCAACCAGAAAAAAAATAAAAATACACATTCAAATTTTAGGACACTTTTTGTCGTGTGACCGAGTCCAGGCCGTGTCCGATGCGTGTGCGCCACAACAGCCCTAGGAGAAGTGTCCTTTCTTCCTAGCCGACAACCTTCCTAAACCTAAAGGACATATAATTTCAAGGTCAGTTTAACTAATAAAGTTGGTTAACAGACAGGAACGATAAAAGCACAAAATCTGTTTATGGTTGATTGACAGATTTCATATAATAATCGACTAATCATATTAACAAAAGTTTCATAGACTATGGAGCATGTACTCCATATAAGCATAAAAAAAGGAATGAACCACCTTCGATCTTCTAATCCCCCGTGAGAGACAGCCTTCCAATAAGATAATCTTGTTTTCCCCAATCCTTCATGCAACTAATGACGTTGAGGAATTGAAACTCAGGCAGTTAAAACCAGAAAGGAGAAACAATATAAAGAACTATTTTTGCCAATTCACTATGCTCGTTTACCAAATTTTGTCAATGGTAAATTATAATTTTCTAATTCCTAACATTCCTAGAGTTCTTATACTAATAGCAGTAAGGATAGTTAAATGATTCTAACAAACCAAAAACTACATTGATGAATCCATGAAGAAGGATAATCATTTGACTATCTTGTATCAATGAAAGGAAACTGCATTTCCTATAGTATAACAAGCATTGGCGTTGATTGATACTCAAAGATGCAATGAAGTATAGAAGTTGTCAACTTTTTAACTATGTGCGATAAAATGCACGTTCTCTGATTATAAAGTATCTTAAGAGTATACTGCATATTGGAAAACATTATAATATCCTAGTTCATATTTTAAGGCTTAGATGAAAGAAAATGTTCCAAAGTACCTTCCCAAATTTCCCACTGAAAACGGAAAGGGCTACTTTCCAGAAGGCTGGTATGTGATGGATAAGTACAGCAGTTAATCTGCGGATATACCTCCCTCTGAGAGCATCAACTTCTTCGCCAGTCAACTCTACTGGTTGAGAATCTCCCAGCAGATGGGTGTTTTCAAGAGTAAAAGAATAGTTGGCATCTAACTGATTGCAGTACATGAGAAAAGGGTTAAATATTATAAAGTACTGAACTGGAAAAAATTTCATATCAACATAAAAAATCATTCTTCCGAGTAGTTTCACTTACAGATTGATTTAAATCTTGCTGGAATTGTCTCCACTTTGCATCAGAGAGTGCTTTCTCACGCATCTCACTGTTTAAATTTTCCATCCTTGTTTCGTGATCTAAGGTGCATTTTTCAAGCAAACCTCGAATTCTTTGATTCTGTCAAGTATGCAAAGCAAAAGAACTCAGCAAATTGAGCTGCAAATTGTCCTACCAGAGCAGGGAGAACACCGACAAACATTTCATTCTTCCTTGAAATTCGAAAAAAGGTTGAATGTTGGCCAGTAAAGGTAGAAGAAGAAGACATTTAAAAACAAAAAATGAACTTAATCCCAAGTGTATGATGTAATTCCAAAAGACTTTCACCAGCCAATGTGCTGGCTGTTCGGAGACCTACACAAGCTAACTTATACTGATTCCAACTTAGATAGATATTTGATAGAACCCTGAGAACAAATTAACACGATAGTGTATTTATTATTTTTTGCTCACCTGTATATTTAGATAATGCCATACAGGATCTGACTCTGGTTCCAGCTCCAACAAAAGCCTCACGATGTTTTCAAGCTACATGAAGCATGAGATTGAACTCAGTTGCCAGAATATTAAACAAGTGAAAAATATTATGCCTATCACCATTGAAATTAATACATGGGTAACACTGGAAATGAAGCATAGAAACAGCATATTCAGAGTGGCACTGCAGCCACGTCTTTCCCAGAACCTATGAATCTCATTGACTGGCTGAACCACCCATCACATTTCCATTAGGTCCAAGGTGGTGAATAGTGATGCTAGCCGTGTCATGCTAAAGACTTCTAAGCTATAGTATTAAAGGTGCTCTTGTGGTCTCTTCATATTATTGGCGCTCGTATGGTCTCTTCGTATTATTTCCTACATGGGCCTTTTGCATTTAACCATATCCTTACCAAGGAACTCAGTTGATCAAGTACCAATATGAACAGATTATCATCAGATTAATTGGGTTGTGGAATACACCACAAAATAGATTTGAACAATTTGAAACATCTGATGTGACTTGGTAAACCAAATAACCAATTTCTATCTAACTAAGTAACTATAGCATTTTTACTTCTTAGGAACACCCAATAAGACAAATTTCAAACTTAATCCGCGCATTGATATACTTCCTTTTTTACTTTTTGTAAATCTATATCATGTCTTTCTTGTACTGGTACAGTAGTTATTCTGCAACCACTTTATGCTTGAAAATGTTTTAACTGCTCTTGTTCAACTTTCTTACACGTAATATGTTAAGATGTTCCATAACACAGGAAAAAGAAACAGTTTTTTTCACATCTTAGTCATGCCCACTGGAAAGTGGCAAAATGAGTAGTCCCTTAAGGCAAGGCATGAAGCAAAGGTACTGATAATTTTTAAAATAACACAACAAATAGTGTAAAAAATAAGGGAAAAAATTGGTTACATGAGTTGTCTAGACCTAGAGCAAGTTTTCTATGAGTATATAAAAAGGAGGGTATCACCCCAAGAAAGGGAGTGAGAAGAAGAGAAATCAAAAAACAAGCAAGGGGACCAAAATGGCCCTGTCATGCACCAGAAAAATAGAGGACTTCAACTAAAAGGGCATACAAAGCTTCTCATCCAGAAAAAAGACTGAGCACCTCCTCTCCAAGCTATAATGTCCACGCCAGAGTTGCCTGAATGAGGAACTCAGGAGAAGCAGCAAGACAACTTTGTACGATAGTTTATAAGCCTTCAATGCCTAAGAAATGTGGACACTTTTAAGGAGGAGCCACACCCGTATCAGACAATATGTTAACACCGGCACTTCTGGAAACTTCCAGACATGTATCCAACACATATTGAACATGTTCATAATTTAAAAATGAAGTTCTTATTGTTGGACACATGGCCACATGTGATCCATGAACCTTGAACATTGTATTAGATTCCTTTAGCATTAAAAAAGTATAATTATAAGAAGAATCAAATTAAAGGTCTATATACTCAACCCAACTCAAAAAAGTCTTTTCCCAACTACTTTGGGTCAGTTACATGAATCCTATTTTTCCATTTTGCTCTGTCTAAGACCATAACTTCAGTCAAACCACATGTTGTAAATTAAAGGTTTATAAAAATTATATAAATTTTGAACAATATACAAAAAAAAATTTAGAAGACAATTAGACCGTAACCAAGGCCATCATCTAGACCTAGAGGGGATGCATAGGTCTCAATTTAAAGTTTATCAAACTTTAACTAATTTTTGAGTTTCAACTAAATTAACAGAAATCAAAAACCTAATTAACTACCAGGCATATAATTCAAACCATTCATAACACATAACAAATATAACGATAAAAGTAACAAAAGTAAATAAATGACACAGAACACCAGTTTTTTTACGTGAAAACCTGAAAGGGAAAAACCACGGGACCTAACCACCCACCAGGTAAGAAAGAGGTTTACAACTAAGTTACTAGATTCTCCCAAAAAACCCTTAGACACTCCTGACTCAGACTTAGGCAAGATCTCCCTAGATCCTTCACAGCCATTAATCCTTAGATAAATCTGCTCCTCGTGCAATCTGCTTCTTCGTGGATTTCTGATCTCCTTCCTAGTAACGTCCGCCTCTATGTGTTTAGAATTGTTGTTGAAGAACTTTGAACCACAACAACAAATGATTCAACAACCAATTGACACTTTTTTTATGAAGTGACACACTCACCATGCTAGATGTATGCTGAATGGGAAAAACAAAAACTCTAGCAAGCAGAGATTACTAGAATGCACAAGGAATGAAATAGTACATGCCCAGATGCTCTAGGGCTCGTTAGTAGAAACATTTTTTGTTGTTCTGTTTCTATCCCCTAAAAAGGCAAAAACAAAAACAAAAAATATGTTTAATAAAATGTTTTTGTTCTCTGTAATGAAAAATGTTTCTCATTTTTGTGAAAGGAGGAGGAAACAAACAAAAGATGTTTCTTCTATAGCAGGGAAATATTCTCTCCACTGTAATGGGACCCACTTAGTTAAATAATATATAATATTAAACATAACTTTCATTATCCATGATTTTTTGCACAATTGTTTTCTTATTTACATATTATAATCTTTTTCTTGTCTACTTAGCTAAATGATATATAATAAATTAATATGATAATATATAATGTGCATAATTTATCCATATTAAAATAAAAAAACACTTTGAAAATGCTCTTACTTTAATCTTCTTTGTTTTAAAAATTCACTTATAAATAATAACTCTTTATGATATACATGTTATGTATATTATTATCTTTTAACTTGTATCATTTTTTTTAATTTAATTTTCACATATATATGATAGCAATTTTAATTTAATTTAATTTTTACACATATATGATATCAATTTTAATTTAATTTAATTTAATTTTCACATATATATGATATCATACTTATGAAAGACTAGTTCTGCTGAATTTTTTTTTGTAATGTCTAATAGTTACAGGTTCAAATATGAATAAAAAAAATGTGTAACAAATGTGTTACTAAACACTGTTTTTTGCTTTTTGTTCTCAAAAATGTGGAAACAACAAATTTAATAAACGCTATTTCTGCTTTCTGTTTCCACTCAGAAAAAACAAGAATATTTCTATTTTTTTTCGAGTACAAAAACAAAAAATATTTTCGTTAGTGAATGCACCCCTAGTATCCTGTGCTTTTGTTTTTTGAACTTTGGGTGTCTTTATATAGAACTTAGAGTTGGAAAAAACGAATTAGAGTTTTGAGTTTTTAATTCAAAAAGGAAACTTAGTTTCGAACTACTCAATTGAACGAGCTAGTTGTCAATCCGATAGGCTTCGATAGAAACAGATCAATCGACAAAGCATGACTCGATAGTTGACACCCCAACAGAGCAAAAATAGTGATGTCTTCAATGAAAATCTGCCGGTGGTATTCTTTGTGAACTTTACCGAGTATTGCCTGAGATTAAGAGCCAAGATATCTGGGCAACTAATATCGTCGGGGTTGAGATTTAGTTCTGAATTATCGTCACTGTGATCATTTTGTACTCTTTATAGAGAAGAGAAGTCTCATAAAAAAGCATTTATAAAGTGTACCAGTTTAATAACAACCACACATATACAACCAACACATGGAAATGAAAGAAGGCAATGAGGCAGGAATCAAAAGGTGCAGCTAAATTGACCTGAACCAACTAGAGCCAAATCCGACCCAAACTTCACTTGGATTCTGAATTAATTCCAGAAGCACTCCTAACTGTAAGCATCAAATCACATCCAGAAAGGGCATGTGAGCAAGGTAGGAAACCTGACTGGCTAAATTAAATTTAAATATATGATAATGTGCATGTTAGGCCCTAAAATAGACCTAGAAGGGGGTGAATAGATCTTGTCTAATTTAACTAACAAAGACTGATTTTTAAATTATCTCAAATTTATTTAAGCGTAGCAATATGAAATAGTTATTATTTTGTGTTTACTTTTCTTATTTTGATAGATTAAATCATTAGTTATAGGGTATTATATTATTTTATTTCACTTCACCACTGATTCAGAAATCACCTTATCACACAACTCATTCATCTTGGGTTCATTTATTCTTTGTTTATTTTTTGGGTCCTTTACTTTTCCAGTTTTACTTGTTTCTTATTTGTTCTATTTTCATAAAAAATGGTAAATTTTCTGGTAATACTTATTATTATTATTATATACTAATTTACTTTCTTATTTAGTTATATATTTATTTTTCCTTGAATCTCCCATTTGCCGGTACCCAGGGTCGGATGTGAAAAAGAGGTGGGTTAGTGTCAGGTAGACAACCGACTGTAAAACTTATGTCAAATCTTGTTGATGAATTCTCACTCAATTGGAGAGAATTCATGTGGCCGACTCCATTCATATGGGATTAAGGCAAGGATGATGATGAATTAGTTAAGTATAGAGATCGTAAATATATAAACCATGCAACCACATGAGAAAATACAATTTTTACGTGGAATACTCTAACGAAAAAAACCACAAGACCTAGTCCAAGCAAACTGAACCTACTATGAGAAAGAAGATTACAACTAAGTAGTCTAGGATGCAGTTCACAAACCCAAGAACCCTAAGTTACCTCCTTAACACAGGTACACACATCAAACTCTCCTCAAGTCTCCAGACACACGATTCTCTCGTCAACAGACTTCACTCCTCACAAATTTGCTTCTCCATAAGTGATTCAGTCTCAGCCACTAGTTGTCTAGGTTGTGTGTTTGTTGTAGAAACACTTGTTGTTGGTGACGATGTAAGCTCCACAAGATGATGATCAACAATCTGAATAATAACTCACCATCTAATGCAACATACTAGATGATGAAAATAAAAATACTCTCTTTATCAGATCTCTCAATAATGTCAGTAGAGATCTCTCTATTTATGCTGTGTTTTGAGAGCCTAGAGATCTTTGTATAGTGCTTTGAGTCCGAAGGAATTAGGGTTTCTTAATCGAAATCAGAATAGGAAAGCTAAATCTTCTAGGATTCTAATTTAAAGAAGTTTCCAAAAACTGTTCGTGCACAAATCAATAAATCAAGCGAAATTCCTAGTAGGGAGTGAACCTAATCGTCTAGTGATGTCACATCTTCTATATGCAAACGATACTATTGTCTTTTGTGATGCGAGGGAGGATCAGTTGAAGAACTTGAAATATATTCTGATTTGCTTTTAGGCAGTGTCCGGCCTGAAAATTATTGTCGGAAAGAGCGAGTTGGTGCCAGTTGGGGCAGTAGAGGGTATTCACGAGTTTGCCAATATCCTTGGATGCAGAGTTGGGTCTTTTCCGACCTCTTATTTGGGAATGCCGTTGGGAGCTTTGTCAAGGATGGTTTCAATTTGGGATACAGTTATAGAGCGATTTGAGAGGAGGCTGGCCAGTTGGAAGAAACAATATCTATCAAAAGGGGGGCGCATCACCCTCATGAAGAGCACCCTTTCGAATCTTCCAACGTATTACATGTCATTATTCTCAATGCCTATATCAGTTGTCAGGAGGTTAGAGAGGATTCAAAGTAAGTTTCTGTGGGGCGGTTTAGGGTTGAGTACAAATTTCACCTGGTACGCTGGAGGAAGATGTTCTCCACGATTCAGAAAGGGGGTTTGGGTATAAGAAGGTTAGAATTGTTCAATAAGGCACTATTAGGCAAATGGCTTTGGCGTTTCAGAGATGAAAGATCCAGATTATGGAGGAAGGTTGTTGCTAGTCGAAGTGGGGAAGGAGTGGGTGGGTGGTGGTCTATGGAGATGAACCTCCCTATGGGGGTGGGGGTATGGAAATGCATTCGGAAAGGCTGGGATGAGTTCTCCAAACACATTCGTTTTAAGGTGAGGAATGGGAAGCATATCAGTTTTTGGCAGGACACTTGGTGTGGGGAAACATCCTTCGCCCGTAGATTCCTTAGATTGTTCACGATTGCAACGAATAGGCAATTCATGGTTGCCAACTACTATCAGTTTGATAGCGGTAGATTGACTTAGGATGTGCGCTTTCGTAGGGCATTCCATGATTAGAAACTTACAGAGGTAAGAGATCTTAGCCCTGTTGTATAGTCAGGTGGTTGAGGGGTGGGGATGGACGAAATGGTTTGGTTGGGTTCCAAGAGGGGAACCATTAAGGTTCGCTCCTATTATAGAAATCTGGATTTCACGGGTCTCATCTTCCCTTGGAAGGCAATTTGGAAAACAAAGGCCCCCCTGAAGGTGGCTTTCTTTACTTGGACAGTTGTCTTAAGCAAGATTCTTACTATTGATAACCTAAGGAGAAGAGGTCGAATTATGATGAATTGGTGTTGTATGTGCAAAAGGTCGGAGGAAACGGTAAATCATCTTCTTCTTCATTGTCCGGTAGCGAGGGATGTTTGGTACATGTTCTTGGTTGCCTTTGGTATAGTTTGGGTGTTTCCTAGCACCACAGCAAATATGATTGAGGCTTGGAGAGGATGTATAGTGGATAGCCGAGTCAAAGAAGCTTGGAGGGCCACTCCCCTTTGTTTATGGTGGGGTTTGTGGCATGAGAGGAATAGGAGGTGCTTCGAGGACGTGGAATCTCCTATTTGGTCTCTCAAATACAATATTTTGAGTTCTTTATTTTTTAAGGTAAACGAGAGAAATTGTATATCGGGTGGTGAAGTAGTGGACTTCATTGATAACTTAAGCCTATAGTTGGTCGTGCTCAGCTTTTTGTATCTTCTTGGGAGCGCTCCCCTCTTGAGCGCCTTTTAATGAATTGTTATTTATCAAACAAAAAAAATCAAGCTAAAGATTGACAGTTATTGGACAGGGTTCGATCGAGCTATTCTGGACTTCAATATATTTTTTATAGAAATTGTCAAACGATCAACATATCGATCAAGGCTTACTAATTTTGTGAAAATATAATGTTTAAATATATTTATTCCAAAAACAACTTCATGCATTCAAAACATCTGTTTCATGGATCAAACCATGTATGCATTGTGCCCTAAAACGAGTCATATAAGATTACATCATTATGAACCCTAACTAGTGAGTTAGTTATCGAGAGGTGATTTTACCTTTTGCCCTTTAATGTATCTTCGAATTCTGATTCTGCCCTTGGACATAGGTACCATCACAAACTAACTAACTAAACTAACTTTGAAAAATCTAATCAAAAGCTAAAAATAAAAATAAAAATAAAAATTCAATCTCTTGCTTCTATTACAAAATCAACATTAAATGTAATCCTAACAGTGCACAAAAATATATCCATATTACAAAAATAAAATGGCATAAAATCAATGAGTAACGTTAAAAGAACTGAATTATGTAGTAGGCCTTTATCACGCTCACGCAAAACTGGTCCCACCACGTCACTGCCAACCTGCTGGTAATGGTGCGGCCAGTGGCACAACTAAGGTACCATGTAGCCCCAGATTTAGGGGAGGGATGCTTTGCCATTACTTTAAAATGACACTATTGACATGTGACTAACAATTCTCTCTAGGTGACGCATGTATAGCTATGAGGAATGATGAAGCTCCATACAAGGATCCCCAAGACCCTCCAGAGGGTACCTTTGTTGTCAAGGACATTCTCTCTATGGATACACATTGAAGCCAGCTAATAACGCCGAGTAGCTCCTCCTTACGGATAAGCTTATGAAATCTTTCGATGAGTTCCCCTTTCCAGATAAACCTTGATCCTCCAAGGAATTCCACTATATGGATAAACCTCAACCCCTCCTTGGAGTATGCCCTCTCAATAGGTAGCTCTTAAGAAAGACACAAGGCCCTCGAGGAGCTCCTCTCCATGGACAGAACTTGAGGAAAGAAGCGAGGGCCAGCGTTCCGAGGGGTAAGACCTCCGTATGGCACCCTCAGTGTGCGACCCTAGGGAGTGTTGACTTGGCCACTAAGATTCTCCTTTGCCCTAATCAAGGAGACATCCAACCTGAAGCCTCCAAATAGTCACATCCTAACCCTTTTTGTACTCTACAGCCATCTGACCAAGGACCAAAGGGTTATCCCCTTCACCCATGGTCTATAAAGCATGGACAAGGGTACGACATGACACGGACACGGCAAGGATACGGCAATAAAATAATAATATATATTTTTTATTATATATACAAATTTAATTTTTAATTTTTACTCAAAATCTAATATAGATTCATAAATATAATCCATTTAAATTAGGACCACCAAATAATTCATACCTACATTAAAGTCCCTAGGCCCAAATTCAATTAAACAAACATTTTGAAAAAGTAGATAAGATTGGTATTGTTATCAATGTAACTAAACACCTTGAACAAAAAGATAAGATTGCAATAATCTATCTCCTCTCTCTCTCTCTCTCTTCCCCTAATTCACACGTCCCGACTGTCAGTTCTCTCTCTTCCAACCGAAGCTCTCTTATATCCTCCATCTTCACCTCTCTCTCTACCTCACAGTCTTCATTCATGGCTACCGTTCCTCTCTCTCTATTTCACTTTTTCTTTGATTCATGACTCTGGTTCCCCTCTCTCTCTCTCTCTCTCTCTCTCTCTCTCTCTCTCACTTCATAGATCCCAGGCACACACGTACACACACACACACACATATATATATTGAATGTGTGTCCTCCGGCGTGTCCCAGCGGTGTCCTCCAGCGTGTCCGACTCATAAATATAAAAAAAAACTGGACACGTTTATGGGGTGTTGGACACGACACCAGTGCAGCACTCCTCTCCTTCTGGACATGTCCGTGCTTTCTAGCCCATGGTCTTTATCTGAAGGTAGCCTAGTATAAAAGGAGTTAATGGCTAGTTCCAGTTAAAGTGATTCCTCACTCTCTAGAACTCTACATCAACCATTCTGTTGCATTACAAGCATGCATGAATGGATAATTGATATACCATCTCAAGTAGAGAAACATACCATATTATTCAAACTCTCACAAGGATAATGGAAAACAAGAAAGGAAGTCCCAGATAACACTGCAGAAGAACTGCGAAGGAATCATGTAATGAACCAGAATGTTCTTTTATTGTTTTTTAGCCAGTAGCTACATGAAACCCATCTGCTACAAGGAAGCAGAGAAACAAAGACAAACACCAAGATCTGTATCATCATACCACTCACTATCTACAATATTCTAAACTATAGTCATTGTTGCTGCAAAAAGAGATATTAAGAACAACAAGACAGCCTTTATGCAGGTCTTAACTTTGTGATTATCTGTTTGGCATGCTTTCACATTACTGACATATCTTAAAGAAGTATATAATGACCTTACATTTGTTGGGTCTATTTGTGGATCTTCCATGGACCTGTAAAGCATGCCTTTAAACTCTTGCATTACTTTTTCAACCTCCTCAATAACACGTTTCAGTATTCCCACCTGAAAACGATGCACTTTCATAAGTTCATTTACTGAGAACGCAGTGGTTCGACTTAATCAACTATGTAAATTTAACTAAGCAAGTCATTCCATAAACATCTTACAGTGAAACATTCAAACAAGAACAAATTATATCTACATAATTCAAAAATCTAGTAAATCTTGTTCATACAAGAAACAATTTATTAAAAATTATATCTATTGAAAAACAATTCATAAAACTTAATACTTTATTCAATATAAAGCATCCAAAAATAAAATTACATCATTTTAAGATTAAAAAGAATAAACTCACCATAACAATGTGATATATCGCAACACCGTTAGAAAAGAAGATTTTGATAAATAAATTAATAAATTGCTACATATTCATTTTAGAGGTAATTAAATTTCCATTACCAGATAATTTATAGATGAATATTCTGTTAAAAAGGAAAGGAAATGGGGCAAGGATCCCATTAAGTCCCCAAGAAAGTAACCCTCACAGCTAGAATGAAATGATTCCCTCTCAGTTATTGTATAAGAATCTCTTACTAAACCTCACCAAGCAGATTTTTGACTTGGCATAGAAAACCACCAAAAGAGAAAATGAGAACCTTTTGGCTTTACAATTAAAAATAAAAACTTTAAGTAGAAATTTTAAAGGCCAGCTTGTAGACACTTTTACATTGAGCTTAGAAATTCCTGTGGAAGTGGAAGCATTAACGCTTCAGAAAAACAATACAAAAAAAACAAAACAGAAAGAGAGAATTACTCTTTATCTTTCTTTAACAATAAAATGAAACAGGATGCAATCAATCATTCCAACTGTTCATTTTACATTAATCTATCATACAACTTTCACTTCCATGTATATATAGCTGGACCAAAAGTAGAAACTTGAATTTATCCAAAATAACCAAGTCAATGTTTAAGGCTTAAAATTAGCATATTAGAGTATTTAATTTATACCATGCAAATTAACACACATAGATTCGGCCCTTTGCCTCTTTAGACATTAACGTTCCCAGAAACAGGTTAATGAATCTCAAGGAATGGTAGGCTCATTAATGTTGCATTAACATTTTCAACCATATTCCAGTCCATTTGGGAACAATATTTATAAAGTACCAAAGAGCAAGAGGATAAAAAAGAAGAAAATGACAATAACTTTAACTTGTATAAGTGAACACAAAGGTGAGTAGACAAGCCCTGTTACAAACATATGCAATTCATTTGACGCCTAAAATTGGAACTGGAAATTATCTGCATCAACCAGAAAATATTATGTAGAAGTAATATTCTTTACATGAGAGGGCAAATCAATCGACTTTGCTTTCCTGTACTCCCTAACCGCCAAGTCATATTCACCCTTACTAATGCTCCCACGGATTGCACTAGGCAAGTTGAACAGCGTTCGGAACCTCTGAAGCATTCCTTGAACAGACCTGAGCTTCTCGGCTTGGGCCTACATTAAAGTTCTTTAAGAAATAAATAAAACTTATCTAATCCATATTACCAACAGGAATGAACTACCAAAGAACTTCAATAAAATTTTGGATCCTATATACCTGTCTCTCAAATAGAGGCCCAAAAGCCCGATTAGCCAATGAACTGACTCCTTGAATGCAATTAAATAAGTGAGAGGTTCCAGCACCTTCAGGATCTTCTTCAATCCGTTTCAATTTTGACTCGATATCTATACAATAATGAATATTTCTCATCATCAAAATCAAAAACAGCCAATTTTGTTGCCAACAACTTCAAATAAAGGTTTTGTAAGCAAAGACAACAAGAATAATAAGCTGAAAATTGACTCAAAAAATGAAGGCTCACATGCCATAGTACAAAGCTAGCTGCAGAATGTAATGTCTTATGAGAGGGTAGCTTACCGTCAATGGTGGTTTTGCAAGAGACAAAGCAATCAAAATTTTCTTTGACCAATTGTTTTTTCTGTTGAGTCCGTCCTTTCAGATCAGTTTTTAAACCAAGAGCACCAGCCTCCAAGTCTGCTACACTTGTATTTTGGTGTACTCGAGATAGAAACAGCTTTGCATCAAATTTCTCAGAGTAATAGGTCAACTTCTCTGCAAAGTTTCATTTAGAAATTGTTTCAGCCAATTGGACCACTCAATTTTACATCCAAGGACTAATTGGCCATTGCAGCACCAAATTATATTTCAAGATTTTCTGACCATTTGGGATGTGCAGCACTCGTTTTAAGAACCAAAAGAAAGAAATTCAAGCAAGAACATTCTTGAAAACAAAAATATAGCAAGAGATATGAGTACCGCGAAGGCTAGAATCTATATTATCTTTTTCAAACTTGGATGGAGAAGTTTCTGGATGCTCTGTAATCAACCTTAATGTCCTGTTATTTATTAACCTGTCCATGTAACATAAACTTGGGTTAACAGAGATGATAACAAGACAATGAACAATTTAAGAAACAAAAAAAACATGATTATAGACTTCATCTTGCACCAGGAAGAGCATTTTAAAACCTTATAGTTGTTATCGGGACAGTAAATGTGCAGGTTCCCATCATGAAAGGATAACCAGGGAGTATGATTTTCCAATATAAGAAAGATCATATAAAAAATAGAACATGGACAAAAATCCAGCAAACTAGAAATATTTCAAGAAACCAGCAAGTGGAATCTGTAAGGCAACAATTAGTAACTGAAAATACCGTGATGAACAGTTCCAAGTTGCAAATGAACTGAGTTTCTTAATTACCAAAGCAAGGAGTATACATGAGCATTTTCTATCCAAAACAGGCACTACCAGTAGAAGATGAGTTTACCCCAATCCTAGAGGATCTACAAATTCCATGCCACGAGGAAGGGATTGTAGATTGTTAAGCCCCTTTCTAGCCATTGCTGCTGGCTTCCCCACCAACTTTTGAGGCACTGTAACTGCTCTTGTCTCCCGCATATCACGGACCCTACGAGCAAGCTGCCAGAATACATAACCTTAATAAATTGCATCATTTTATTGGTTTATCCATAAATGTTAACAAAAATTAACAGTTCAAGTCACGTGAATCAAGTTTAATAGTGACAAATCCTGCAAACATGATTATGTATCTTTAGAAGCCATCATTTAAAATAGGGATAATATTTAAAACCTATGATGTTTGGACCATTACTTCATGATTTATTTCTGCCAACCAGTGGTTGTTAAACCCAATCAAGCACGGGAAGGGTTCAGAGACAGGAGCCACTAAAAAAGAATATATGAACTTAAGCTGAGGTAAAATAATCCACATATCACAGAGGAGACGAGAACTACTCATATATTGCCTACAATACTCCTTCCATTTTATAATGTTTCCTATTGCAAGTCAGCTTGGAATGCAAAATGCAAGATACTGTAAATGACTGGAGTTCAGTGCATTCAGGAGAAAACCAGTAAGTTTTAAAAACCAAGAGCTACCCTTGGATTATGTTCAACAGTTTCTACTCAAAACCAGTAAGGATTCCATGCCTTGTCCTCAAATTTCTCTGAGATCAGTCTTTTATATAGAGGTTGTATGTCGTAAACAACCTCTCCTTATAATTTAGTGAGCACTCCTGCGCAAGCCCTGCAATCAAACTGAAACAAAGGCGATTCTGTTTATGCCTTAGACGATCTGGCTAATTCTAAACTACATAATCCGCAGAGGAAACCCTTGTTTTTCTTATTTTCATGTTTTGGAAATTAAAAGCATTTGAGAAAATACAAAATTAATGATAGAAATCTTCTTTGCAGTATGAAAGAAATAAAATTAGAATGGTACAACTACCTAGCTAAAAGCTAGTTCTCTACAATCGTTTAGATATTGACTTGCTTCAAGATAAGTGGCAATTTATCATTTTATTCAATATTAAGCTTCAAATACACCAGTTGAACTAGACACAGACTCATTTAGATCGGAAGAAGTGCCAGAACATACCAAGCTGCAGTTGGGTGCATACTAGTTCCAACCCAGTGCTTTTCCAAGTCATTATAAGCCTCGTGGACTAATCTACCTAAAAAATTAAAAAATTAAGTTCTCACTTTCCAATGCTATTTAAAACGTACTAAAATTTTGAATCTCGAGAAAATAATCTAGCTTGCGCGAGCAAATTACGACTAAAGTTGTCAAATTATGCCTATACAACTAACTTGAGTTCATCTTCACCTCCAATCAGAACTCCGCCGACACAACGAAATCCAATCAATCACCAAAATTCAACAAAATTAACAATTAAACACCCCAAATTACCAAGTCTAAGACCATATACACACACACACACATATATATACCTCAGTCTCGTCGACTCGCTTCCAACAATCAGGTTCTTCCCCATCCCAGCCTTTATCATCGTCCCTCCCACCTCTCCCGCCGCTAGCGGCCCGGTTCCTCGACCCGAGCCCCCGGTCCTTTGCCGAATCCTCGTCTCCGGACGAAATACTCAGCATCTCCACCTCCGAATCGTCGTCATCGTCCACCGATCGCCGTCGCTGAGCCTTCTGCATCTGGGAAACGCTCGAGGTAGGGTTTTTAGGCACCGAACTCCTCTGATTCGCCGCCGGCTGCGGCGGTGCTCGTACGAAATTCGCCACCGCCTTCGACGGTCTTTTGTAATTGAGATCGCGCTGAGCTTGTTCTTTCAGCGCGATCTGAAGAAGCTCGTCTTCGTCATCACTGTCGTTCATTATCTTAACCTATATATATATATATATATAGAGAGAGAGAGAGAGAGAGAGAGATAATACGTATGTACGCGTGTATGTAGGTGGAATATATTGAAATGTTGACTGTTGTTTCTGTATTTTTGGATCTGTGAGTTGATGATTATTGCGATTAATGTTGGAAAAATGAGAACACAGACAAAGACGGAGTGATGTGGAAGGAGGAGAGCTAGATTACAGTGCATCTCGCTCGGAGCGTTGAAAAGTATATGAATGGCACGTTTGTATATTGCACTTTTCAGATACTCTTTTACAGAAATACAAATTTTAAAAACTACAATTTATTCCTTTATTCCTCGACTTTTCATTTCGAGAATTAGTTGAGAATTTGAAATACTACAATATTACTGTCTTTAATTTCAAAATTTATATTTAAAATCATATATAAAAAAAATAGTAAGAATATTTTACAACGTATTATTATGTTTTAAAATAATAATAGTATATTTTTGCAAAAATATATTGTCTCTCTTAATTCCAAGTTCTAGAAAAGATGAACTAAAATTATTATTTTTATGGAAATGGCAAACCATTCCCCTTGCTTCAAAATTTCAATTTGAGTAATAACCCTCATAAACAAAAAGTTGAACGAAACAAATAATTGAAAATTTTCTATTTAATAGATACATTCAATTGATACACTCATTAGATCTCACATCACTTTTACATTAATTGAATGTATGTTCCTAACGTATGAAGAGTTTTCGACTCTCCGTATCCTTCAACTTTAAAGTCTTTTACTTTTTCATCATTTTAAGGTTACAAATAAATTAAGGAAAATGATAAATTAATTACTTTCTTGTTTTATTCTCCAAAGAAAGAAAGTTACATTTCAATTATATACTTCTTATTTAAGCCTATTTGTATGGCAATTTTTTATATATATAGAAAAAAAATGTTAAAAACTAGTAACAACCCTTTTAACATTTATAAGCTAATTTGTCTTAGTCATGTTTGAATTTTAAGCTAATGACCTAAATGATACATCTTTTCATCCAATATGCTATGTGATTATTAGTTATTATATCACATCACTTTGTATAATACATTCGGTGTAAGGGATCGGAACCGTCCATGTATAAAATACACAGTAATTATTTATCTGGAATTACTCGGTCTATTGTAAACGTATTCTTATTTTAAAAACTAACAAAAATAAATACTATATAACTCAATAAATAATTGATCCAATCAAATCTTTATTTTCCCCACCAGATATGCTAATTAAAACTTAAAATCATTTAATTATCATAAAAGGTGAGAATTCCTCAATTGAGTTGGTAAATTGGCATAATAATTGAAGAGGGAAAGAGATATATATATGCAACACACATAATGTAGGAATAAATTAATCTTATATCTACAAATATTGTTCTGTAAGTTTGAAATTCTGACAATCCAACACGTTGATTTAATTTAATTTTTATATTTATCACGTGCAATCACAAATTAAATTAATTTGATACTTAGAGGTGCATTGTCAGCATCAAATGTTTTTTTGTTAATCGAATACTTAATTATCCTAGATGGAAATAATATTTTGCATTCATGACAAACACAATATAGCCATATCATGCAGTAGTTGTATTGAAATTTATTAAAGTTGAACTCGCCCTCTGTGTGCATCTGTGGATCTTATGTTCTTGTATGCTTTAAGTATATATATATATATATATATAGATTTGAAAACCTTTGATCACAAACTGGATAAGTACTGTCTTATCCACCACCACTTATGCTAATGAGTTTTCTAACAAAAGTTCCTTGGAGCTTAGTATATCATTGACCCACAGGCCACAAGCTTAGTGGACAACAATAATTATATACCATCATCCATAAACAGAAGCGAAATTGAAATTAAGGGGAAAAAAAGTAAATGAAATTTACATTACTACACTAAATCTGAGGGGCTTAGTATTTCAAAATATTGCAAAAACTTTGTTGTTCATCATGATTTGTGGCAAGTGGTATATCATCTTCTTTCAAAGTGGAAGGTAAAGATTTCAAATTTCTCTCAAGAATAATGTGGGAGTTCAAATATATATATATATATAAAACGGAGGTCTCGTGTATAAAGCTGAGAAGGATGTTTTTGAAGGTTTATCTCCTGCCAAAGTTTGTAAATTGTAACCCACTTTGTGCTGAGATTCCAAGTTCTCATTTCCATTCCCTTGCCTCTGCAAAACCCTGTGCAACAATGTGTACGGCTATACCTTTTTCCTTCTCAAACCACGGTTCACATGCTATGATCTTACTTTTCCTTGAAATTTTAGCTCTCCAGGCATGGAAATTTAAAGCAACGAAATCTCATCCACAATGTAAGGACATAAAAGCATATATCAGGATTGCAGTAAAAATACACATATACACAAACACACATATATATGCGCCTGAGGGGGTTTGTTCCTGAATCCTGACACAACTTTTGTTCGATTGTGTACCCCATCAAATGATGAAATAAATATTACATTACAGAAGCTAAAATATCTCTTAGAAAATCTTGTACAAATTGTATTGCATTAAAATGACAATCATTTGATATATATATATATATATATATATATATATATATATATATATATTTGGTAGATTGAAGTTGAAGGTGTTACTGGTCTACCATCACTAGCAAAATGGCATCCAAAACTATAGTTGAAGGAACTAACTGATAAAAGTCTCCTGGTAGTAGTACCAGAGATTTGGAATCAAACTCTACTTGAGATTTGGAATTCAATCCATCTTGGCCGCTTGGGGTCGATGCCAAGGGAAGGGCAGGGGCTACTCAACTTGCACGGTCCAAAGGCGTTGATGCCAAGAACAGGCCAGGGGCTACTCAACTTGCATAGCCCATTGCCTTTGGACCCCCCACAAAAGAGAACACAGAGTTGCTATCATCTCCCCTGATCCACCCCTCACGACAAAAAGAGAGAGAACGAAATACAGATTGTCTGCACATCAGGTTACAGACATGATAACATATATGCCTACATTCTTCAGTTCATCGAAAGCATTATCCCAGTTATAATTCAACAAAAAGACCTTGTTTTGTCATGAATAAACCATATCATGTCATTACAACTAAAAGCTTAATGGAAGGTTTTGTTTTATGAATTGAATCAGCAACTAGGTCTAGCACCTGCACAGCTGTAAAGTAAAATCGAGATTCACACACTCATTCTTTCTTCTCTTCAGCAGCATAGAGTGCTTTGATTTCCTCGACGTCATCGTAGCTTCCAAGAAATATTGGGGATCGTTCATGTATCTTCTCTGGAACCAAGTCAAGTGCCTGACAAGATAATTGTTTAATTATTTAATAAACATGCCACAGATATGCAATTTTGGCATTTTGAGCATCAGAAAAGTGCTTTAAAGTTGTGTGATAAGTTCTTCCAAGTTTTATTCTGAGAAAAAAAACTAGAATAGAGCTTTGGAATCTTTAAGTTGTTTTAAATCCTATTTTGAGCCCGCAGAAAATTTACCTTTAATAGGAAATCTAGTTATACCAGAACTGGATAATAAAATCAATTTTCTATTTCTCCATAGATAGAAGAACATCATTGTAAGTGCATCACGAATAACAAGCAAGAAGGAAGCTTTTTTTAAACAAATTAGACAAGAAAGCAAAACTATAAATTTGTCTGTTGAATAACCAAAAGTTCATGAACTCAATACCCATACCCGTTGCTTGCCGGTAAATGATTGACCTCCAGCTTGTTCCATCAAGAATGACATTGGAAAGACTTCATAGAGGACCCTATTGCATAACAGTGACGCAAAATTCAGTCAGAAATTTTCTTTTTCTGCAGTTTGTAATTTCAAAGTCTTCTGATTTCTTTCTATATCTGTAGTCTGTACATAACATACCGCAGTTTTCCGTTGGGGCTTTTCTTATCTGCAGGGTACAAAAAGATACCCCCATAAAGTAATGTGCGATGGACATCAGCTACCATGCTGTAGACCAAAATCCAAGCAAAAATATTAGGAAGAAAGGATTATATTTATCTATCATATCGTGTTCAACAAGCCTGCTGAAAGAAATGTAGTCAAAACTATCCAAGATCATGCAGCAATTTCAGCAACCAAAGTTGATTTCTTAGTTTTACAAGTAGTAGTGACTGACAAAGGCAAGTAAATGGATTGTAATGAGTGTTTTGCTAATTGTGATAACTTAGGACTTACCGGTTAATCCGTTTTCAGCCCATTATTAAGAAGGACGAATTTGGTTCGATATTATTAATCCAACAAGATTTTGATAATTATTTTATGACTAATGAAAACCGTCAGTGCAGTAATGGCATGCCGATACAAGATTTCTTCTTAAAATTTTCTTAATTTTCATATAATACTGAGGGTGTCATTTAATGGTGCCAGATTATCTACATTAAGACAAATCCAATTACTAAATGAACAATTCAAACACCTGGAAATAGTTTTCAAGTTCGAACTCCAAGTACCTTCCAATGTATCTCAGAGACTTTGGGGATGAACCATCTTTGGGGTACTTGCAGCTTTCCACATAACTGGAATTCAAAGAATGTCAGTGGCACATAAATAAAAGAAAAGGAGAATTAACTATAAATTCATACATACTTCGCTGTTGGACCATCCCAGTTCTTTGCATTTCCTTCATTTACTGAATAGATCTTTCCTTTTTTAGGAATCTGTGCAAAGAGGCGAACAATAAATAAATTAACCGAGCACTCAAAAGTACAATGGAGATATGATGTGAGAAAATGAAATATGTATATCCAAAATAAATGCATATTTGCATCTCATTCAATAACACATACTTGACCACTCTGAAACCATTAAAAACTTGTAGGAATATAATTCACTCGAAGCATGCTAGATATAGATGGTAAACTTGTGGATATTGTAAAAAAAGATGACAATGGCAATGCACACCAATGCAAATGCAGAGCTTGTTGCTCTCAACTAAAGAGGATCTGTTGAAAGTTTTTATATCTTTACAAATTGATATACCGAGATCCCAAAAATTTTGATATATAACATCCTGTTATATTTTGATATCTGTTGGAAGAATTTCCAAAAAAAAAACATTGAAACGTTGAAACTGTGGATATATTAGTGTATCATATTCAATGAATTTGTGGTCTTTGTAATCGACAACAACCAGAGCTTTTACATAATTTAACACAATGATTAAAAAGTTCCTTGTGTTTTTTCTTAACGTTATAAAACAGGTTAGCATTTTTATCAAACAGCCCATTTCAAGAATTTATCAAAGATTCAGCTGAAAATTTTACCTTGATATCAGGATGGGTCAGTATGAATTCCCCAAGAGATGGATCTAGAGTGAATCCATTAACGCCACTTCCAGTGCTCAACACAAGCTGCAAAACCATTCTCGCCACATCACAACGGAGTGCAATTCCAGGGTGAAGACTAAAAAACTCACGAACATAGAACACTGATTAATTAACCAAAAGAGCTTAATATTGGGAAGTTTATCATTCTAAAACACACGCATCATTATTGGACAGATCACGAGAGAGATTATTTGAGTGTGGACCATCACAAGCCATTATGAAATAAATTGCTTTGTTGACTGACCTACAATTGGGCATCAAATGCAGAAAGAAGGTAATTATTCATACCGTGCAAGAGCTTCCATACATGCAATAGCCTGCTGCTACCATATTCTTCCCAGGTTGCAACACATCAGTTAGAGTTGGTTCGCCACCATCTTTCACCATGTAAATCCCAAAAATCTAGACGAATGATAAGACAACCAATTGATCAGTACAATATCAAGTTATTCTTAAAATCTTTTATTGGTACTAGAGTCCATCACAATAATTTTAAAGCAATAGCATATTTCAGATGAGAAGCCATACAGTTCCAATCGAAACAGCACAATCAATGTTAGAAGATCCATCCAACGGATCAAAAACAACACAATACCTGCAGTATCAGGACGAGTTCATCACAAAAATTATATTAATAAACAATACAAATTTCATCCACTTAATATTTTAAAATAGAAGATTAACAGAGAACTGTCTAATAAAAAAGAGCATCAGCAGACACCTTCCACGCTTAGATGGCTCCACAAATGTTGCCTCTTCATCTTCTTCAGAGACAAGTATGCACTAGTAGAAGATTCAAACATTTAAGAAAATATCATTAGTTTTTCTATTAATACACATTAAAAGGTTTTAGTAACCTACAGTCCGGCCACTGCTGACCAAAGCATTGACAAAAACTTCATTTGAAAGCACATCCAGCTTCTTCTGATCTTCGCCCTGATGTCAAAACAGACAAATAACCTCGTACGAATATCACAAAGGAAGTACAATTAAATGTAATGAAACAAAAAATTGTAAGCACCGTATTATAATGGATAACAACTCAAATTGCTTAACAGCATACCTGAACATTGGTTTCTCCTGCAAGTCCAAGGAGTTTGGCAAGACCCGCCTACACAATTACACTTTTACAAGTAAGAAAAATACTGAAAAATAAAACCATAGTCATAGAGAGAGCATAACGGTGAAACATGATTTATGTAGACCCCAAATAATTGAGTTGAGTTACTGAACAATGAAAATTCAACAACAGGATTCTTCCTCCCAAATATTACAAAAAATAAAATACAGGACCAAAACTTTTTTATTTGAGAATCATTTACTGTTCAAGAAGATCTTCCTGAATTTCATTAATAATTATATTACAGAACCTGTGTATACTTTTACAGATTTAACTTTGAAGTTTCTTTTCTGCGAACTAACATTTTATTTAAATTAGCCATTTTGCAGGACAGATTAAAAAAAAAAAATTGATTGTTGATGCAATGGCTGCTGTGAGACAACGAGAAATTAAAAGGAAATTTAGAATTTCAGTATTTTTCCTATTTAACAAAATAAACTGAAAATATGAACTCAATTAAGTTCTGTATAAGATTTTGTAAGTTTCATTATTTCGTGTTGGTATGAACTAAACAACAGAAAATATCAAACTACAACAAATTATTCCTCCATTTTCCTGGCAACCAAGCAGAATCCAAAATGATTTTAAAGCCTACTCTGAATTTTCAAGTTCATTTGCTCTAAAAAGTTGAGCTAGTGAAAAGGGAAAAACAAAATTAAAAACAAAGAAACACATGCATCTAGCTTGTTCACATGAAAATATTAAAATTTTGTTTCAAATTACTGTTTCAGTTGGCTGGGAAAAGGAAATGTCTCAGAAACACTGCAAATGCAAGGGAAACGGAAACAATTTTGATATTTTACGGAAATGCTTGGCAACAATGTCTATTATTGGGTGAAAAATGAACCAAATATCCGATTGATTAATACATTTGAAGTCGTCTACATGTCCAACCACACGAGAGACAATTGGGTGGAATTGAGGAGGGAAGTCAAATGTGACTAAGTATCAAAAGAATTCGAACAATATTTTACTAGTAAAAACAAGCATATAGAACTCCAAATTCATGACATAATAAACCCTGACATAGTAGGCATGAATTTTACTGTAAACATTTTAATTCAAGCAAAATCAAAATGAAGACTCCATACTCTGCGAGACTCTGACAAATAAACACTGACAAAATACCATCAAATAATGAACTATACATATATAAGAAATGGGAAGTAAAAATATTCCTTCAAGTAAAATAACAATCTTAGATTCAGGAGAAAAAAATAAAAATCTTAGCAGAAGGGTGAGCAAGCTAGGCTATAATAGTTATAACACATTGTAACACGTAGTATGCATCCTAACAAACACAATTGTCCATATCAAAATATATGAAAAACATACCAATATAAATAACTAAATAACTCAAATCAATTCAAACACAGTTGAGCTACAAACGAAAGATAAAAGAACTTTTTAAATTCAAAAACTTGAGAACCAAATATATATATATATATATATATATATATATATATGACCTTGTTAACAGCAGAGCAAACGAACTTGCAACCAAGAACAATGTGACTGAGCAAGATGGTGAAATCGCCGCGAGACTCGGGATATTTAGACTGCTCATTGAGAACATATCGAGTGATGGTCATCAAATCAGTCCGGTGAGCGTCCGCTGCGTGATCCATCTTCAATGCCAATCGATCGATCACTCCTGTGTATTACAATTCAATAGTTAGGGTTTTGTATTCTTTGATTGTATATAGATATATATTGATTAAAATATTACACTGTTGGAGGACTAAAACGACGAACCTTTGGATGCAGAACGAGTGGATGGACGAATATGTAGAGAAGCTATAGATATATAATAGTGGCAGTGATGTATGAGGGAGAAAGTGAGGGTCAGATGAGATATCTGATGTCAGTGGAAGTATTGGATGACACGTGGTGGCTCCGCCGTTGGGGAGAGTACTAGTGGTCGTTGCTCAAGATAACGTCCTTCGTCGCCATCTTGGTACTGATTCGGCGGTTATTGCGTCCTTTCGAAGCTGACGAGGTTGAGGACTTCGATGAAACTTATTCACATGGTACTTCTCTTTTTTTTCAAATAAGTCAATGTCTTTGATTTATTTCCGAATAGACCCAGTTCTAATGCTAAATTATGCATGTATGGTGGAAAATCGAAATCTTAGTGTAATATTTAGATGGGACTTGTGAGCTCCACATTAAAAACCAAACAATCGAGCGTGATATAGTGGGCTCGGTTGTTCGGATTTCAGCAGACTGTCTTTTGATTTATTTCCGAATAGACCCAATTCTATTGCTGAATTATGGATGTATGGTGGAAAATCGATATCTTACTATTATTTAGACGAGACTTGTGAGCTCCACGTTAAAAATTAGGGCTACAACTCGTATTAATTGAGATGGTTAGAGGTACAACTCGAGCTCAACCGTACATCTAAAATGTTCAACCCTAACTTAACCCTAACCCTACTTCCAACCCTAACTACTCAATCCTAGTCCAACCCATCCTGAAATTTTTAAACTTGGGTTGAGATTTCGTGTTAGAAAATCGAGTTAATTCAGATTATCTATATTATCAATTTCCATGTTAAAAATTTTAAATGATATTTAATAAGTCTCACATAAGATTACTCCTAAATACACACAAAATTAAGAATATAATGCAAATTTCAAAAAAATTACAAACAAATTTTTAGGAAATTAATTATCCAAAGTGTTAACATACTATAATTAAGATTCAAATAAAGGAAGTTGAAAAGAAAAAAAGGTTATTATAATTTGAATATAATATATAATATATTTAAAATAAAAAATATATATATAAATAATATTACAATTCGGGTTCAGGTTGGACTCGAATTGTTGGCACCTCAACTCAAGTCCAACACTAATTAAGTTATGGTTGAAAATTTTCAACCCAAGCTCAACCCTAATTGTAAAAATAGTTATCCAAACTTGTAAAAAATCGGGATGGGCTCGAATTTAATTCGGGTTGTCCCATCTAAGTTGCACCCTTGTTAAAAACCAAACAATCCAACGTGAGATACTAGATTTGGTTGTTAAGATTTCAGCTGTCAAAATATTTTTCAATTTCTAATAAAATTTCATGTATGTGAAGTTTGGAGGTCAGGAAATACAGACAGAACCACGCATACGGTACAAATACAATGATACACAAATTTCAAAAATTAAATAATTAATAAAGAAAAATCTTTTTCAATTTCACAATAATATCATACACTGCAGATATTTCCACTTTTTCTTCCTTTTCTTCTCCACTTGTGTTATTGTTGACTTTTAAGCCTAATTTTAATTTTTATCCCATTATATTTTAAAATTTGAGTTCAGCCCCGTAGATTTAAAAAAAAAAATTCCAATTGACATTTTTTTGTGCTTGCATGTCCAATTCTCATGTCCATTAAAAAAATAATCATTTAAAAATATGAGCACTTTAAGCTGTGTCAGACTCGTGTTCTCGATGTGTTTGTGTCTGTCCCGTGTCCGCTGCCATAACACTTTCAACAAAATAGATGTGCTTTCTAGTTTGGAGGTAAGGGTGGGCTTTGAATGAGAATATTATTTTTAATTTTTTTAACAACATTTTAATTAGGTAAATAACATATATGTTATATTATTGTTAGGTGGATTTGAATCACCAGCATTCCATTTAGAAAGAAGATATGATATGACATCAACTAAGCCTCAACCCCGATCATATTTTTTCTTACCTTAATTTCTATGAATGATATCAACTGCAT
Organism: Cornus controversa; assembly: GCA_026545225.1. Classification (NCBI taxonomy): domain Eukaryota; kingdom Viridiplantae; phylum Streptophyta; class Magnoliopsida; order Cornales; family Cornaceae; genus Cornus; species Cornus controversa. The sequence goes on from CM048854.1 coordinate 33,164,749, forward strand.
GAATTTTTTTTTGTCCAACTTTGCTCCAATTATACTATTTATATCACTATCTATTTAGTCATTCTCTCAAATAAAGAAATGATTACCTTGAATAATCCATTGCTTTTGAAATGTGAAAATCCATATTATTAATATCGGTTACTAAATTTATATTCCACATATTAGATTTTAGTCATACTAATTCTTAAAAAAATTGATTCTAATGAATCTTTCCATATTTATAATCGTTTTGTTAATTTTTGTTCATAAATTTTTTCTCTCTGGCAAAGTTCATAAAATTATATTTTCCATCACCCTATCATATAAGTTTTTTCTAATATTAAAAAATATATAAATAAATATTTTTGTTCATTTTTACATTCTTCATTAATTGTTTTATTAGGTCAATAGCTATCAATTATGAATCCTATACATTATTCATCTAATTGTCATATTAGGTAAATAGTATCAATTGTGAATCCTATAGCTTATTATTTTTAATATATAATATTGTGTTGAGTTTGTCTCGACTCTTGATAAATAAAATGAAAGGAAATAAATAAAACAAAAAAAAAATTTATGGTAATGCAGCCAAAAACAAGATTGAGCCCAAATCAAGGCAAAAAATGGTCAGACACAAGCCAACTCAGGTCCACACTATCCGTGTCTGTATTCTGTAAGCATGGAATATTGGAATTGGCATTGATAACGATTTATCACTCTCAATTCTATTCCCACATACACACTATCACTCCCATCGCATTCATAGCGTTTCAAAATTTGATCTTTCTTTTGTATTTTCTTGTATCTATTCCGTTTCACTCTACACAATTGCTCGCTTGATCACAGGCTATAGCATATATATATACACACGCACACACATTCTTCTGCTTTATTTGACCTGTGTGTATACACACACAAAACACGCATACAGGCATGTACGTGTATCTATCTACAAAGATTAGAATGAAATCGATGCCCTAATTTTGTACGGCTATACCGAGATTGAAGTTTGTTCATTGGATTTGACAGCGAGTGAGAGAAATACAGAGTTTGAGAGAGAGACTCAATGGTGGATCAAGAGGAGGACGATCTGCAGGTGGCGATGAGGATGAGTTTGCAGTGCGATTCGCCTGAACGGCAGAGGAATAATCCGAGTGAAAGCGCCGGCGGAGGCGGTGGTCCAGCGGAGTTGCCGGAGGTGGCAATGATGTCAGCCGCAGTTGAAAAGCCAGTGACGGTGGCAAAGAATGCTGCGTCTGTAAGTTCAGCTTTGAAGGTGGAGAGGAATGTCATGGACGCGAAGGAAGATACAATTGTCGGTGTGGATGTCTCTGAGAGGAAAATTGTGAATTTGGGGAAAGAGATCTCGCCAGCCGAGGCGAATAGGTTGTTTTCGATGGTTTTCGGTAGTAAAGTGACGAAGAATGTACTTGTGCAATGGAGTAATCAGGGTATTAGGTATGGTTATGTTAAATTGAATTTGAATATTTGTGGGTTTTTTTATTTATTTGTTTTCCCTCTGAGGGCATATTGATTTTATCTCTGTTGATTTCAACATTAGTGCATTGTCCGATGTTGGATGGTTTTTGTTGAATATGATTAACCTCAATGTCCATCTAGGATTTTCTTTGTCTCTTATGTATTAGATAGCTTGATTTAATTCTGTACTAGTCATAGTGCTGGTGAAACCAAGTTCTACTGTGTGGAGAAATCAAACGGTTCTGTCTTAGATAACTTATTCCTTTTGTTAAACATTCATGCATACTGTCTTTATCTTCTACTTGTGGGTTGGGATCCAAAGTTGCATTATCCACAGTGGTCCAGATATTGAAGAGAAGTCAAGAGGTGAAATTAAAGAGACCTCTGTATATATGAGCAAGAACAGCTGGGGAAAGGGCCAATCTCTCTCCATGATCTAAAGCAAGAGCTACATGGTTATAGGAGTGGGTGATACTTGTTGCTTTTGGGCAAAAGATGTATCGCTTAAGGAAGAATATGAGGAAAGCCTTGTGCTCATTTTCCCTAATTGGTTCTACTTGTGATTTGGGATCTTATTTTCTTCAATTCTTCACTTTTTTCCTGTGGATTGCAGGGTCTTTATCTTCTATTCTTCTTAATAGTTGAGCATTAAATCTTCATGGTATTTACAATAACATACCCTCTATTTGCTCATACTATGCAAACTTTCCTATAGGTTTAGCCTTGATCCAGAAACATCTATGGGCTTAGTGCAGCATGAAGGTGGGCCCTGTGGTGTCTTGGCAGCCATACAAGTAATGCCTTGGTTTCTCACTTTACCTCCACAAGCATAACGCTTAGATTTCAACAAATTGTCTTGAGTTTTTTGTAGTATGCATGTGAATAACTCTGCAACACCAACTCCCTTATCTATTAACGCTCACTTATGTGTTCTTGACAGCTTACTTTTGATATTAATTTTCTAGAAATTTGTCAAGTATCCAGTTACAGTTGGGAATGAGCTGGTGCAACAGCAAGCTTCCGGAACTCTAAACTTTTGGTTAATATTGAGTTGCACAGGGAAGTGGAATTAAGACAATTTTATTCCTTATACATGCATATGGCTCTGTTTTTATTCAGGAAAAGATATGATTCTGTGTTTTAATTTCTATTTGAATTTCATTCATTTTGAACATGTTTATGATTAGTGGAATATGATGGAAAATTAAATTAGAGCCACTGTCAATGTAATAGTGGCTCTTAAAACTATAATGTCAAAAGATTGATGCTATTGGAGTTTATGTAATTTGCTTTCAGTAGAACTTCATTTTTTTTTTTATAACTTCTACAATTTGATTTGTTGAAAATTCATGCAGAGTTTACCAGATATTCAGATGTTTGGCCTCCCAACATTTTGATTTTTATATCTAAAATTTTTAATCAATGCATTTGTAAATGGCAACTTCTAAAATCTAGACTGAACTTTCCCTTTTTTGACATTCCCCTCGGAAAATATTTACATGTATATATATCTCTCTCTCTCCATATATATATATATATATATTTGTTCAAGTTTCCTTTAGTTTCAGGTAACTACTCACTACGTCCCCAAAAACTTGGTCCATTTTTCTTTCTGAATGTCCTAAAGTAGATTTCCACTTTGGAGAGTCAACTTACAAAATGTTTTGTCAATTTTCCCAATTACTCCTTTCCAGTAAATGTATTAACTAATGTAAAAGGACAGTTTTGGAAATCTATATTTTTCTTTTATGTGAATGCATTAAAGTCTTGTCTACTAAAAAGTGGGATTTTCCATGACACTTTTCTTGGGATGGAGGGAATATCATTGGTTGATTCTATTATTTTTCATTCTAGTTCAAATTAATATTTTCTTATAGTTTAAATCTTTTATATATATATTTTATAAAAGTATTCATTTTTTTCATTTTTAATCAACAATTTTCTTTATGCATTGCTGCTAAAAGTGTTGGCATGACCTTTAAAAGGGAAGGATGGCATTAGGATTTCATTGTTATTACCACAAATCAAAATAAGTGATTTACCATTTGGAAACTCTTAATGGAAGGGTGACGATGGGTTGGGACAACAAAATAAATGCAATGACATAATGGTGATCTTGGATTGACCTATCTTGGGCGCAAGCTTTATGGCCTAGTTTCATCCCAAAGAAGATTGAGTGGAGTTTAGGTCGGACCCTTTCAGGAAAAAAATCTAATAGATAAATTAAAGTAACAAAGTGTGACGTCCCACATCACTTGGTGGGAGAAGTTGTTGAGACTAATATGTGTAGGCACCCCCTAATTGTGTAGACGCATTTTAGGAAAACCGTGAGCACCAAGAAGAGAGTGCAAAGCAGACAGAATCTACACGGTGTAGGGCTGGTCGTGACAAATGGTATTAGAGCCAATCCCCAGCCAGAAATGGGGGCAGTGTGCACAAGCCCATGAGATGACAGAAAGGACGCTGGGTCCCAAAAGGGGGTGATGGTGACGTCCCACGTCAACTGAGAAGAATTTGTTGAGACTTGTATGTGTGGACACCCCCTAACTTTGTAGACGTGTTTTGAAAAAAATTGTGAGTACCGAGAGGAGAGTGTGCAAAGCGGATAATATATACACGGTGTAGGACGATTGTGACATAAAAGATCAAATGTGATAAAGTTTGATTTAGTCCTTCCCCTACCCCCTAGGTGATTGAATTTTATAACCAATTTGAGTAACAAATTTTAATATACATTTTAAACTAAATATATATATATATTAAGTATGAAATATGAACATATATTCCTTGGTACATTTTCTATATTGGAGAAAGTTTGTATTTATGGTAGTTTGTTCATATTGATTTAAAATAAAAAATTACATTAAAATATTGTAATTTTCTTTCATATAGTTTTGCTAGTTTTTTCCACTTGTCATGGTAGTTTCTTTAGGGTAAATTACACTGACCTCCCTGAGGTTTGGCTTAATTACCCATGAACAAAAAAATTGAAATTTTTTTGGTCAACTTCCCTTGAGGTTTCATTGACTATTGGTACCTGTACCTCCCTAGCTGTTAGAGCAGTTAGCTCTGTTAAAAACTCTTGTAGACTTTAGTAGCCTTATTCATCATTTCAAAGTTACAATTTGACCCATTATATCAAAATTTTATGGAAAAATTTCTCCCCATTAACATGTATATATTAAAACTTTTTAACTTTAGAATTCTCAAAGTTCACAAATTATATCTGCCACCACTTGTCTTTGCCACCAAGTCCACCACTGCTACCTCTACTCTCTTCACGGCTACACCGCCTCCATCCCTCCCCGTTGCCGCCCCACCTCTCTTTCTGTCCACACCACCACCACCATCAGGGCCTCTGCATCTCACAATCCATCTATCTTTTGATCTATCTATCTTTCTCTTTTCGAAGTGGTTTTCTTTGATCTCACTAAAATTAGGAGGGTGTATTCAATTAGGATTTTAAAGGATTTTGAAAGACATTTTTTAAGTGACAGACTTTCATGAATTTATATGGATTTAAGTAGAATTCATGGATTGCTATAGACTTTTATGACAGACTTTCATGGATTTGTACAGACTTCTATTAGAGACTTTCATAGATTTGTATAGACTTCTATTAGAAACTTTAATGGATTTTTATAGACTTGTAATGATTTCTTCAATATATTTTATTTATTTGTATCCTTGAATTATACTTTTGCGTACAAGTAAACCAATGGTTCAAGGGGTAGGTATAATGCAAAATGGATAAGCTATCATTTATGGTTTCTACTATTTGAAATTATTCAATAGAATTATTAATTAAGAACTTATACAAAGTTACATATATCCCTCCTCATAACAGTGCGAAGAATGAGCAGTATATGTCAAAATGAAAGTTGAACGTATGATTTGAATTAGGCTGAACCGTGTTCCTTCTTTTGTTATTTTATTCGTACTATATGTTAAGCTAATGACAAAAAAGTAATGCTCATGGTAAATGGAATATTTTCATATTTTTGCCTCATTGTATTAGATGGATAGGATATATAGACATGTTTTTTTTTTATAAAAAAGGAAAAAAAATTATGTTACTGCGGCGCGCACCATAATTTTCACGAAAGACAAAAGTTATAACAAACGCAAAACAACTGGCATTCACAAAAGTGTAGTAACAAGTTTATAACAAGTTTGAAAGAAAAATTTAAAGAAAAATATTTAAACATTCATTACTCAATATTCTTAGTTCTCATTGTTGTCATTGTGCTCAACATCTCTCCACATATTCAAAGCTATACTAACTCTCCATTCATTAGCATTATCTCGTTGTTGCTCGTGTTTGAAAAAAATATTTTCAAAAAATTATAAAAGATAACTCTCTACAAATAATTTTTTTTGTAACTGAATTTTTAGAAAACAATTTTCATAAAACTTACAACAAAACAATTTTTTTTGTACAACTTTCTGGTTTACATTTATCTGATACATAAACTGTTTTTAAAAAATTAAACCAAACAGATTCTCAATATCTACTTTTGATGCCCCATAAATATTTTTCATATGAAATTCTTTATAAAAAATTATTTTTCTTTTTATTTTGTATATTTAAAAGGTATATAGACATTTGTTTTATTGTATGTATGGTTTGTTAAATGAGTATACATATGAGTATAAATATGTACAAGTGTATATAAACATTGTAGCATGTTAAATGGGTATCTATATAAGAGTAAATTCGTACAAGTGTATATGCATTGAAATATAATAAATTGTAAAAACGTACAACTTTTGAATAATTTTTTTTCATATTAAAGACAGTGTGGACTGTGGGTATAGAAAGTATACGCATTCAGTGGACCATTATTTTCAACGACAAGGTAATACCACCCTTAAAAACCCTATTTTGTGTATATATATATTATTTTAAGAATTGATATCTTTGTTTATAGATCAAAGATTTATTGCACCTTCTGAAATTCGGTTCTTGGTTTCGGTGTTGCGGTACAAATTGTACTATGGACCGAAGTGGGTTTTGGCATTGATAATCTTTGATATATTGATTGTTTTGTTTGTACAATTCGTTGTTTGTACTATGACTTTTTAAAAATCCTAATTGAATAGAAAAAGAGAGAATCTGATAAGAGAGAGAGAGAAAAACCATGAGAGAAAAATGGAGTGTACCTTGAGATGGAGAAAAGTTGTTCATATTCTGCAGAAAAAAAAAAGTCGACCAAAAGCTGTGGGGGAAAGGTCGGATTTGTTATGGGCTTCGGTATTTATAACTTCCACTCTCAAATCCACCACTTAATGAAATCCTTCAAAATCTATGACTTTTTGAATACCCCTAGACTTTTGTAGACTTTTTTAAAATCCTAATTGAATACCGCCAGATTTGTATGGACTCTTTAAAAGTTTATATAAGTCTAGATTGAATACCGCCAGATTTGTATGGACTCTTTAAAAGTCTATAAAAGTCTGGATTGAATACACCCAAAATTTTAAAATCCTTTAAAATCCTAATTGAATACACCCTCCTTAGTTTTTTCTAACAATTTAGGAGAATCCGAAGGTCTAAACGTTGATTCCTAAGGTTAGAGATCTTTAACTTCTAAATTGAATATGTTATTTCACCTTGCTTTTCTTTTTAGCCTTGGATTCAATTGCGCTGTCATTGTTTAGAATGGGTGGCACCACTGGTGGGATTTGGTGAATGGGTTTGATCGACTACCGGCGGACATCCATATATGCTGGAAAGTATTTAATTCCCATGGCAAATCGATTAATAATAGAAAGAAAGAGAGGGATAATATGGAGAAAAAGAGTTTGGGTTTTCTTTGTGGGTGAGAAGCAATTGTGAGTATGGACGGAGGAGCGGGCATAACAAATTAATTTCTGGGTTAAGGAGGATGAGAGAGGTGGTGGTGGTGGTGGTGGAGAGGATGAGGAGCAATGGTGAAGATAGAGATAGAGAGAGTGGAAGTGGCAGCGGTGGCGGTGGATAGAGTGCGGGCAGGTGGTGTAGGGAGAGAGAGAGGGGTGATGGTGGAGGGAGAGTGTCAGGGGCAATCAATCAGGAGTACAGCGGTTATTTTGGTGTTGGTTTCTTAATTTTTACATAAGCATGAAGTATTATATTTATATATTAGGGGATAGTTTGGTAATTGCACAATGGAGGTTAACCCAGTTCCTAACTCTGACAGGGTGTCAGAGTTACTTTTGCGAAACTTTAAGCCGAGGGTAATTAGACCGAACCTCAGGCGAGGTCAAGATAATTTACCCTTTCTTTTATTTCTGGTCATGCTGTATTCATGGTTATTAAGATAACTCCGTTGAAGTCCTTAGCATTGCATTAATTCTCTTCAATTATAATGTGTATATTTTTTATGCAATTAATTGTTCTATCTTCTTGATTTTGGTCTGTATCATATCATCTTTTAGGATTCGTCATTATCTAGATGTTGCTGAAAATATATTCTGTTTGGTTGTGCAGGCATTTGTTCTCAAATACCTTCTGTTCTATCCAGAGGAATTAGGTGAAGTTGCACAAATCATGCCACGAAAATCTGGTTTAAGGACATTGTTTGAAAGTGAATGTGTTTCATCAAATCATTTTGCTTCTTTTACTGAAGATAGAAGATCAAGGTAATTAATCTTTGGATTTTAGTTTATTGATTTTATCTTGGCGATATCATTGATTAATATCACACACACATGTTAAAAAGAAAATAGAAAAGATACTTTCCATGTAAGGTCATAAAGCGACAACATGTGGAATATCTGAAATAATGGGGAAGGTGATGATCAGTTTTTATTTAAATTGAAAAGGAGCATCATCCCTATCTTTCCAAGTGGGGGGGATTGTCATTTTCATCAATAGTAGCACTGCCTATATTTAACATTTCAGCTTCAATACTCCAGAGAATAGCATAGATATACTATATTAAGCAGGGTGTCTTTCTGGGATTTACTTATAAAATCTCCAAATAATCCTGTTGCACTGAATTTACTTCTCTAACTGCTGTCAAGCAACCATTACCATGTTTTGGATGTTTGTCACAGCTTTGAATTATTTTTTATAATTCTTCTGGGACATCCCTCCTCATTTTTCTCTCTCAACCTTTCTTGCTGTGTCTGACCTGCATCATCTGGCATGAGTCAATTATATTTCTTTTTTTCCTTTTAGATTGGGGTTTGATGTGCCATGAAAGCCACAACAAATAAATAAACAAATCAACTTCATAATCAGTAAAAAGCATTCAAGATTTTTGTTCCCTTTTCATTTTAAAGTTACATCTCTGTTCATGTGCATCTTATAGTAATTGAAGAGGTTATTCTGGTGATCCGGAATAGGAGAAAATAGATTTCTATCTTTAATCCTCTATGCTTGGATTCTAGAGAATCAGAAGAACCAGAAGAGAACTAGGATAGAGAACCATTTAGTGGAGAACTCTACTACTCTTAAGCTTGTATAATATTTCTGTCCAAAAATAATTAAAGGAGGTTCCTTTTTGGGTCCTCCACTTTTAACTGGAAAAGGTCCTCCTAATCCTAGTAAAGAAGGTGCTTTCTCTATAAGTAATAAATCTGAAACCAGCTTCACAATTTGCGCCAACCAAGAGAATGGATCTAACCAGCACGCTGAATGCATTGAAAAAGCATCTTGTACCGATTTCTATAACCTTCTAGATGAAATGTTATAGCATTCAAACTTAGGAAAGAGTTGCCCCTTTGCTTTGACCATGATCTCAGTGATTTCAAATAGCCACCAACTGTTACTTTTCTAGGGTAACACACTTACTGGTTCTGTAGTGCTCCCCCGGCTTTCTAATGGCACCAGAATTGCGGCATCCCAACAGCGTACGAAATAGTTCATGCCTGTTTTCATAAAACATAGTATGAGGAAAGTCAAAGCCCCTTGCTAAATTGCTTGGTGATTCTCCTGGATAGTCACATCTGAATTTCCCTGGAAGCTTAACCAAAGCACTTGTCAAGTAGTCACTTACATCAATGTGTTCATCCATCCTCTTCTCTGGTTTTCTTTTATCGCTAACACACCTTACAGAATTTATAACTTATTTGCTTCCACTGCTTTTAAAACTTCAATAATACTTTGAGTCCATTGATGATTGGAAATTTTGATATCCTTAAGCAGGATGTGCTAAATCTCATATAGCATTCCTGATTTTTGTTTGATGTTGAATTTTTTTTCCATATTAAGTATTTCTATGACTGAAATTACTAGTTATTGTGGATAACTCCGCCTATGTCATACTTAGTGCGTTGTCTTTACACAGCTGGTTCCAAGCCCGAAAAAAGGAGGGGGATTGCGTTAGGTAGTTTGACAACCAGCGCAAAACTTTTGTCATAACCAATATGGTAGTAGGCCCTAAATAGTTGAGAAAAGGCTTTGTTGATTTCAGTTGAGTTGAACCATTCTCGTGGATATTAGGATCACTTTTTGCTTCCTGCTTATATGAAGGTTGTTTCCACATATAGCAATTTTTGCAAATGTTTATGCTACCCATCAAATTTTTTGTGGCAGATCTTCCTGTTCATAAATGTCCCCAGATCTTTATGGTGTACATAAATTCGCTGGTTTAACTTCTGTGTTATACGGACTAGTTTGCTTTTATATATGAATTTGAATTCAGCTTGAAGAAAATTTTTACAACTCATATATATAAAGGTTTTAGTTTTAAAAGTTTTGCAGACTTTATATCCTCAAGGAGTTGTTATTTCGGTAAGTAAGCAAGGCATGAGATATAGTTCATTCAATACTGACAAGTTGGAATGTCATATTAGTTCGTTTATGAGATTTTGGCGAAAGATTTTTAGTGAATCATTCTTTAATTGTTTTACCTCTTACTCAATACTTGAAACCTTTTTCTTTAAAACTTTTTACAGAGCCTTGGTCAGAAGTATGGGTGAGATATTATTTCTATGTGGAAGTAATAGAAGAGCTGTGATTGCAACTCTAAGCATTCTTGACAGTGAGATTGGGGTGTCTGCAGACAGTAGCAAGGATGAGGTAAGTTGCATATAGGTTGATACTGAATCACTTCTGCAGTGTTTGTTCGGGAACTTAGTTGAAATGGAAAGTTTAGGGTTGTGAACTTCTGTATCACTTTGCTGCACCTGATGTTCTGCATATTAAATTCGTTGACGCGTGTTATGTCCTATTTCACAGATCATTGGGAAGGCACTCGAAGGTCTTTCAATTGAATCAGGTTCTGATTTGCAGAAAAAATTGAGAGTTTACACGTACGCCTCGCGGGCAAGTGTACTGCAGAGGCTCGAAGCAATGATTTCTGTTTTCCGAAGCCGTATGGGGGCAATGCTATTCCTTATTTCTGCTTTACTTTCACGGGGACTGGTATGTTTTTTAAGTTAAAAAAAGATGTCTCTTTTAAGTTATTCTGTTGTTATTCTACATTTTTTTTTTTTTCCTTTTTTTGTTGTTGTTGTGACGAGTGTAATCCAGTTAATTTTACTCAGTTACTGAACCTGGTTGTGCACAAGTTTAGAAAATTACCTCTTATATAAATGTATGTGTATATAACATGTATATATGTTGGATACTCTGGTATCTACTAATCAACTAAGGTCGTACCTAGTGCACAAGGCCCCCGCTTGAGCGAGGTCTGGGAGAGGTGGATGTCAACAAGCCTTAGTTACTCCCATATTTTGGAGAGGCCGCTCCCAAGTCTCGAACCCGCGACACATCGCTTTGGGCGAGGGCACTATACCAACTGCTACGAAATATTGTTTCTGGTGGCAGCATGGATTTGCAATTACTTGGTGCTTTTTTCAGCTGATTAATTGTTTGAGTACTCACAAAACTCGGAATAGTCGCTGCATGAAGAATGTTTGGCTTAAATTAGAAGCGTATTAGTATCATCTTTGTATTGAGAAAATATAGGAGAAAGAGGAGATTTTCCAACATGATACAAGAAAACAACGGAAATGATAAGAAAATGGACGCAACTAATGGCAAAGTCCAAGTACTTAAACACCCCCCCCCCCCCCCCCCCCCCTTCTCTCTTCCCAAACCACCACACACACGGTGCTTATGAGTTTATAAGCCAACATGGTGAAGTCCAACCTACCACACTGGCTCCTAATAGTGAACACAAACACTCAAAAAAAATCACAAAAAATTTATAGCAACACTCCTGTGTGTGTCGCAATGAAAAGGGTATCAATTGGATTTTGTTATTTTATTATTACTCCGTATTATTATTATTATTATTATTTTTTTTTGGGGGGGGGGGGGGGGGGGGGGGGGGTTTGGTAACTAGGAAATCTTGGAATGATAAATGAGACCTTTGTTCTAAGTATACTAGAAGTCCTACTTTTTACGAAGTGGCATGCAAAGGAAGAATAGGAACTCAACAATGATTGTGTCTGATTCAAAGTAAAAGAAAAAAGGATGATGGGATGATCTTCCTTATTTGTTAGACTATAAAAACCTTTTTAATAATTCACAATGACCTAGACAGTTGTGTGCGTGGTGTGCCCAGATAAACTCATACTTCTCCCTTTTTAAGTTTTCTATTTATGTAGCTGAGTAGCTAGGTCAGGTGAAAGTTAAGTGCCATGCAACTGCAATTCTGTTAATCTATTTTCTTAAGCTATTCATAATACTAATTGATTAAAAATTGTTCTTTTTCCCTTGCAGGACTCTGTTCAAGCTGACAGAGATGATCCCAGTCAATCTTTAGTCACTGCTCCATTTGGGCATGCCTCACAGGTATATCTAAGATCAATGGCACTTCCATTTGTCTCTTTTGGTGTTTCAGTAATTGATACTATTAGATGCTCCCCTTATGAATCTTTGTGTTATGATTTGCTTGATAATTGTAGTAGAGTATGCCTAAACCTTGGATGTCATGGAACAGGAAATTGTAAACCTACTACTTTCTGGGCAGGCTGTCACTAATGTGTTTGATGGGAGAATGGACTTGGGTGGTGGCATGTTTGTGAAGGGTATTTCCACAATTGTGGAAGTTGGATTCCTCACTCTGCTGGAGTCCCTTAATTACTGTAAGGTTGGCCATTCTCTGAAATGCCCAAAATGGCCAATATGGGTTGTTGGAAGTGAGTCTCACTATACAGTCTTATTTGCCCTTGACACCACTGTTCAAAACGAGAGTGAAATTGAAGAGAGAGAGAGACAGATTCGGAGAGCTTTCGATGCACAAGATCAGAGTGGAGGTGGCGGCTTCATTGAAGTGGAAGGGTTCCATCAAGTCCTACTAGAAACAAATATTAACCTCACAACTGAGAAGCTTAATCACCTTTGCAGTACAGGCTTAATTTTATGGAGCGACTTCTGGCAGGTTCTTATAGATTTAGACAAGAGTTCGGGAGGCTTAAAGGATGCAACTGGTCTTATGGGGAAGAAGGTGTTTGATCTTTATCATTTTAATGGGATCGCAAAATCTGTTTTGAATGGCAGCCAAGCAAACTCTGGAGGCCAGACTTCAGTGCAAAGACCTAGACTCAAAAAATTGAGGGTTTCAGTTCCTCCAAAGTGGACTCCCGAGCAATTTATGTCAGATGCAGTAATTTCCTCTAGTTCATGGGGGTATGATTTGAACATGCAAGATAATGTTTTTGAAGTAACTGAACCCGAGCCTTCCCTGCATGCACCATTGGTGGACTGCATTAGAACGCGCTGGCCCCAAGCCATTTGCAATTGGGAAGGGGATCCGCCTAGTATAGTCTGAATGGTTTGCTAATCTAATTTGGTCTCCATTGAGGTGTGGCTTGTTAATGGTTTCATAGAGAGCACAAAATTCGAAAGCAGGTGCAGGTCAAGCGGAGAAGAGATCTCTGTTGATTCGCGGTGGTAGCGTTTTCTTGGGGTGGGGAGATCCGATCCTATGTTAATTTAAGGTTGGAGCTTATTGGGCATGAAAAAGAAAATGTTACTGTATTCTTCAGTCAAGCTAAATGCAAGACCATCTAAAATTGTGTATGGTTGCGACTCTCACATTCTAATTTGTTTTTCACTTGTCCATTGCCAAAGAAATTTACTTTTTCAGAAGTTAAAGCAAAATCACACCTACAATTTTGTCCCTATGCAAGATTCAAACACTCAATCTCTCCTTTGAAGTCCCTAGCAAGATTCAAGCACTCTACCTCTCCTTTGAAGAGGAGAGATTATACAATCTAAGTAACCTTTGCAACTTGTTAGAGGAAAGTTTTCACATATTTGTCTCCCATTTTTAGAATGAATGCTCAATTTACTGGTTTTAGGAGCTGCCATTTTGAATCACCTCTGTAACAATTTTCCACGATAGTAAAAGCACCAGCTCACGAGATTGTGAATGCGTGTGACATAAAGCTAGAGAGAGAAATAGATCTGAATAGAAGTTTTCATTGCCAAATTTCCATAGATAAACACAAGTTTTCCAATTAAAGCTGCCTAAATTCCATCAGTAGAATTTTCACATCAACACAAACCCTAGAAAAACTAAAGGCACGTTCAAAACTAACGACATTTATCACAAATCAAGCTCTCTCGCCTCTGATCCTCCTCGCCAACTGGATATCTTTGGGCATAATGGTAACCCTCTTGGCATGAATCGCACACAGGTTGGTGTCCTCAAACAGCCCCACCAGGTACGCCTCCGCCGCCTCCTGCAGCGCCGCGACGGCACTGCTCTGGAACCTAAGGTCGGTCTTGAAGTCCTGAGCGATCTCCCTCACCAGCCTCTGGAACGGAAGCTTCCGGATCAGCAGCTCGGTGCTCTTCTGGTACTTCCTTATCTCCCGGAGCGCCACCGTCCCCGGCCTGAACCTGTGGGGCTTCTTCACTCCTCCAGTGGCTGGGGCCGATTTCCGGGCGGCCTTGGTCGCCAGTTGCTTTCTCGGTGCCTTGCCGCCGGTGGACTTGCGGGCAGTTTGTTTGGTTCTGGCCATTGTAGAGTGCTAGAGAGAGAAAGTCAGAAATGTTAGAGAGAGAGACAGTGCGTGCTGGGTGCAGGTGAGAGTGGTGATTGGATGGAGGTGTATATATAGGTATGGTGATAGGACGGAATTTGAAACTTTTGGGGGGAGTGTGGCGCGAGTCAATTTGGAGCGTTGGATTTTGGAGGAATGAGTGGTCAGGATTCGATTTTATTCGAGCACACAGATCGTGATCCGTGTGTTTCCGAGTCTCGAGGAGTATATGTTAAGCGGATTTTTTTCCATAGAATTTTTTTTTTTTTCAAAACAAATTAGATTTTATTTTTTAAAAAATAATTGGCTTTTATGATTTTGGACATATTAAAAGTTTACTTATAAACTTGCAGGTTTGGTACGCACGCATGGAATGCATATTTCAATTATTTTTTTATTTAGAATAGATTTTAAAATAAAAATGCAAGGATGGAATGCATATCTCAATTTTTTTTTTATTTAGAATAGATTTTAAAATAAGAATGCCGGAATGGAATGCATATCTCAATTATTTTTTTATTTAGAATAGATTTTAAAATAAGAATAAACATTTCATTATAATGAAAATTCATTTTATAGTTTAACTTATAGAATAGGGATTTCATTTTTAGTAAGATTTTAAAATTATATCATATTACCAAAAAAAAGCATTCACCTCCACCACCACACCAATTCTACAGCCACCACACTGGCTCTACCACCACCATCGCCACCACCACCACCTCCATATCATCACATTCTCCACTGCCACATCGCACTGCCACCTTCCTCCCCCACTATACCACCACCTTCACCGCCACCTCACCACCTCCACATTGCCACTTTTCTCCACTACCGCGCATTTGTTAGTTTAATTTATTTGTCACTAGGAAGGAGTATTTTAGAGAATTTGATTTAAAATTTATTTCATTCCTACCTCATTTCATATTTGCAACCAAATAATAAAATGAAAATAATCATTTCATTCCAAGTCCATTCTCATTCCATTGTTAGTTGCATTCGATTTCATTCTCGCATACCAAATGCAGCAAATGCTTTAATTATTAATATATAATCCATCTTATTATCTTTGTTGTCAATCCCCGTCTAATATGGAATGAGTGAATGTTTTCCTAACACATGAGAGTTCCGTCATTACAAGTTGTTTCCTTGAATGTGTGACTTTCATATTACAATGAAGCAATTTTATCATTGCTCTAATGTAACTTTTTCTTTTTTTCGATGAAATTTCAAAGATTGAGGATAAACTTAATATACGAGTTAAATTGAGGTTCTTTATCATTTTTTTTATTTTTTATTTTGTAATTGTTTGACTAATTTAGTCATTAATGACTCATTAGTAGTGTTAAAAATAAATTTATGATCCAACTCCATTACAAGTTTAATTAGGAATACTCCCAAATTAGATTCTTCTATCTTTTGAGATTAAAGCCTTAATTTAACCTTGATTCATAATCAAGACTTCAAAGTGAAAATGAAGCAGAACTTTACTCTAATAAAATAGTTCTAAATTGATTAAAGTTCTTTATTTAGTGTTGTTTTTCTCGCAAAAGCTTGTACTTTAATTACCACAACTCTATAGGTAGAAGTTATGTAAATGAAACCTAGTTTATATTGCATGTTTAGCATTGTTTGTTTGTATACTTTACATATTTATTTTTAATATGTGTCCTGATAATATGGAGTAGGGATTCATCTTCTATTTTTTATGTGTGTTATAATGTGTTGTACGCCCACAAAACATATCAAATCGAGGTCCTCAAAATAATAGTGTTGTACTTAGAGAGAGTGACTAAGGTCTTTGGTAAATAATATAATTTAATCTGATTAATATTATATGCTAGACAAGTGGTAAGCTTATAAAATCAAACAATGAGTTAAGGGAAGAGAAACTACAAACACTTGTGACATGAGTTTGTTTACGTGGTTCAACCCCTTGCCTAAATTCAAGCCTCAGGAGCACCTCTTATGATTCCCAAATTCACTAAAAGAAATCAGCACGGGTGAAAAACAACTCGTTTAAAAGTGAGTTTCACAAGCTCTTCTCTCTCTTGCTAAGTGAACTCCTTCACTTAGACTTCTAGGATTTCGTAAGCCCTTTTACAATGATTTTAAATACGAAAGTTTGAGTGTAATAAATGTGTATCCATTAATGGATGGATGTAAAAATCAATAGCTCATAATCTTAGTGCAACAAATGTTGTAAGTGAATTAAGCTCAAGATCTTCAAGTGTTTAATGCTGAAGGGTAATAAATTATGTTCAAGAAAATGTTCAAGATTTTGTAGGACCACTAGACGTCTAGAACATAGGAATAGACTTATAGAGTTCAGATCAACTTTTTCTGCAAGTAGCACTAGACATATAGAATTCAAATCCATTTTTTTCATAAACCTCACTAGGCATTTAGATTAGGTAAACTAGTCGTCTATAACCAGTTTTCAAGATTGAGTACAATCTCTACAATGAATTAATAGTCATCTAGATTCAATTTGATGAGATGAGCACATTCACAAGAATCAACAACTAGCTGTCTAAAGTTCATTTTCTGAAAATGACCCAATTATTGATTTCTCAAACTAGCTACTTATAAGACCTTTAGGCATCTAGAAGTTTTCAAAAAATAATTTTCATATGTCAAATGGAATTTCTAATGACAAATTTGTTGACCTCAAGATTATTTAGGTAATTTTGATGATAAGAACCTATTGTAGTGTATACTTAATAAGTTTACTTGAGTGTGCAGTTTAGAAGATATCAAGTTGCTTCAAGCATCTTAAAGATGTTGGACTTCAAAAGAATTATAAGAAGATATATGAAGTCACATGATCATAGAACTCAAAAATTAATAATTAAGATCAATAATGAAGTTGAAGTGATTTCAAGCCACATATTGAAAAAGAGCTTAAAGATTTAAAGATCAAAACACTTGGGTAAGCTAGTCTTTGATGAGTGTAAAAGCAATCTTTGTAAAGTTACTTTGATGTACTCATATAAAAGCTTTAGGACCAATGCATATCATTCATAAGTTCTTAGACCATAAGTAATAGGCAATGAACTTCATTTATAACATCATGAGGTCTTTACTAAGGTTGAGTTAGTTTAAGTTTTCCTAAGCTTTAGAATAACTAAAATATTAAGCCACAATACTCGGACTAAGTATTTCAATCATCATTTGGGAAGGTCTCTAGGAATTATAAAAATAAGGCTTTGAACTTATTTGTTTAAATCATGAAAAACCTTAGGTAATATTGAGATGATCTCTAATTGAAAATATCTTTAATTCTTAATATTCACATTTAGTGAAGTTGTGAAGTTAAAGATCTTGGATCAAATTGATCTATTTAATAAAGTCATAGTTGACTTTAAGGAGATTTAAACATTCAAATAACATAACTCATAATCTAAAATTGATTCTAATACCACATACATCTCATTTTAGTATCCATGATTGGTTCTTAGCATTTTAGAATAGGACTTGATATTAATAAAGCATTTGTTTATTAGTCTTTAATGTTTTAGACTCATTAATGCTTTAACAGACTTGCGTTCAAATGAGTATTAAAGCAGTCGATTTATTCAAATTGAATAGTCAATTTTTTCAAGCAGCACGTTTTTGACATTTTTGGAGTACTAAAGTAGAAGACTATTCCATTTCATATAGTCGATTATCTTTTTATTTTTGTTAATAAAATTTTATAAAATAGTTGACTTATTGTTTTGAGAAAGTCGACTCTTTTTGATAGCGTGAATCTGACATTTTGAAGGCCCAAATATAGTCAAATGTTTTATGCATATAGTGGACTATTTTTTTTCAGATTCAAAATAACGGCTAATTTTGGATCCCAAACAACTATATTCTTTTGAGATCCTATATATACCCATTTGTATTGGGGATTTATAGACAAGAGAGTAGAGAGCAAGAGAAAAACTCACATTGTGCATTTAATCTATACATCTTATGAATAGTTCTACCATGAAATATTTTTTTCATATCTATTGGTAGACACTCTCTTGTAAGAAAGAAGGAAGAATAAACTTATAATGTATATCTATTGTTCATCTTTCATATTCATATAGAGTTAAGCTTTCTTATTGATTCATCAATTATAACTCAAGATTTGAAAGAGAGTTCTGAATTTGTATATCTTGTCTATTGAGACACACCAATATGTATACAAAACTTCTTACTATTGAGAGAAGAAGACCAAGAAATTCTCTTGGCATGGGTAGCTTGGGGAAGCTTTGTAAAGGTTCTCTCTAAGCCCGAAAAAGAGAAAAATTCATTATCTACCACATAAGGAAATTGAATGGGTAGCAAGCCCAAGTCGTGCGCTTGACAAAGAAGTCTTGGTGAGGTGTTCATCGGAGCAAGGAAGCCCAAGTAGTTCACTTGGCAATTGTATGGTTTACTTTCCACCCTTAAGAGAAGCTCTAGTGGAATCCTCAAGAGGTGTTCTTGAGGCATAGACGTAGGAAGGAGGTATCGAACCATGTAAAAATTGTGGTGTCACTTGGTTTGCATTTCTTATCCTTAAACTCCTTTACTCGATAGCATTTTATATATTTCCATATGATTTATGTATAAATGGTATGAGTTTATATGTTTTAATTTATGAGAAAGATGGGATGAATGTTTGTGTGTATTGGTTTGAGTTATGAAATTGATTGAATTGTTGTTTGAAATAATTGCACATTTATTTAGCTTTTCATTTGCTTAACCTAATTGCACACCAAGTATTTGATAAAATGCGTGTTTAACATTGTCTTTATCTTAAGCATTATAGATAGTACATTAAATATACATTCTTGATCACTTGTTGAATACATAAACTCATCAAGTATTTGACAAAAGTCTAAATCAAGCTAACTTTCGTTAAAACAAGCTTAAACAAAAAAGTTTCATCGTTTGCCTAAAGTCCTTATTCACCCCCCTCCCCCCCCTCTAAGGACACTTATTGGGTAACAAAATTTACTATAATGCCCTTATAGACTTAATTCATTTATTTCAAATGGTAAGTCAATGCATCTAGGAACCTCTAAAAGATATGATTCAATTTGTTCAACAGTTTTAAAGTATTTCTAAGTTTAAAACCTTGAGCTTTAAGATGAATGCATCAAATTTTGTTTTACATAAAAATCTAACTATCATCACAACTATATTATCCATTTTCTTCATCTTTGACTTCATTGAATATTAATTTTCAGCTTGAAGCAATATGAGATTTTCTCCTTGTCATTATATCTTGATCATTCAACATTTGCCATAAATTTTGAGTAAAAGATAAAACATGGATATGCAACTCGAATGGAATATAAAATTCACATATTAGTGGTTCGTCATCTTCAAAATTACCTAAATATTCTTGGATTGAAACCTTGTGGCTAACAAATTTGTGATGTGATTTACTAAGAAGTTGCATAGAGTGGAGAGAGGGAACATTAGATGACTACATACATATATTATAAGTTACATAACGACAAGTGGTGTTAAAATAAATTAGATGTTTACTCAAATAAGTATGTTTGGTAATGCAGTATAAATATCGCTTATAATAAAGATTTTCGTTAAAAATTTAAATGAATGAGACCTTACATGTTATTGAACACTTAAAAATCAAAACAAGTATATAATAAAATTCTCAACTTTTGATTAACACTTAAAATTCAACTTCTAAAATTTTAGGTACTTGATTTCATTTAGGGAAAAAACAAACGGGGGACACATGAATTCAAGGTTTGGGGGAGATGAACGAGGAAAGAAAAATACTCTTAGAATTTTGTAAGGGCATCTAATCCAGCTATACCAAATATTTTTACATTTAATTACTTTTAAGAGTGACACAAATAAAATACAAATTGATTATTAGCTATATATAAGAGGAGAATGGCGAATATGTAAAAATTGTAAGGTAATTTATGGAGAAAGTCTGGCAACTCAACATTAACCACTAATATTAAACATATTAATAAAGAATATAATAGTCAATAAACAATAAAAAAATCAAGTAGAAAGAATATAAAAGTAGTAAAAGGATAACACTTGCATAAAAATATTACAAGAAAAATAATGAATTTGAATAACATTATAAATAACTTATAATCAAAATGGAATGTTGATAGGCTTTGAATGTTACGCATTCTAGTCTCTTAATTTGCATATTTTATTCTCTTAGTGATAGTTTATATGTGATTTTACTCTATTTTTGTGTTTTCTATCTTTTTCAGGGCCTTAATGATTATTTCAAATAAAACCATGATTTTGGGCTTTTAAAGATGATATCCAAGAAGGTTATATGAAGCCTACATGTAATGGGTCCATTCAACTCCATATTTCAACTCAAATCAGCCCAAGGAAGAGGTTCAAGAGAATTATAACTGCTTAAGAAGATTACGGGCCTGAAGCTCAATTCTGCACTTAATCCAATTTTAATCCTATTTTCAAAAGTGGACCAAAAGTCTTATTTCTGAGTATCAATTTGACTTAATTCTTCAATGGGATGAACAAAATTCGATTCTGCACACTTTTGTATTTCACGTAAATTTCGTGAATCGGACTTCTACTAGGTCAAAACTTGGGCCAAATGTCAGCAGAAAAATATACCTATTTAGGGCTGCGGGAAAACCCTAATTATCTTCTAATTGGATTAGGACTTTATCTCCTAATTGGATTAGGACTTTATGTATTCTCTTGGGGTATAAAAAGGTGAATTGGAGGCTGTTTTGAAGGAAGAAAAGAAGTGGAGGCCAGGGCAGAGAAGACAGAGACAATCCGGGTTTTATTTATTCATTATGTCTTTTATTATTTTGTTATCTTCTTCTTCTACCATGTATAACTAAACTCCCCAACTAGGATTGAGGAGGAAACCTCCATTAATGAAGTGAAGTTCTTTTGTTCATTAATTGATTCCCATGTGTGTGATTTAATTGCTTATGATTTTCGCTTCTTGTGATTAATTATTTTATAAATCTTTCACCATTTATATCATGTATATGTGGTAGTTAGAAAGTATTATAATTAATCTAAGCTTGGGTTTGTATTTCTTAAAAGCAATAATCTTTTATATTATGTTTTTCATTAAATTGGATACATAGGATGCTTAGAATTTTACACTAGTGAAACGAAGGAAAATCTACCTTTTAATATATTTTTCATAGTGCTTTATTGTTAAATATTGAGTAAGCAATAAATTGATTTCTTGATTGCTACTCTAACTTTGGGAATTAATGAATGAATATTAGAAATTTTATGGATTTAATGGTGGTGGAATCCAAAACCTTAGTTATTTTCTTTATTTGATTTCAATTGTGTTATTTTATTTGCATGTTAGTTTAATTTGTCTCAAATCAATCAACTTTTGTTTAAACTAGATTAATTTTAAATTAATTTGAATTTGTGTTTGTTTTTTTTTCAAAGCAATCCATTGGGTTTGACCTCGTTCTTGTCGATCTATACTTAAATGCGTACACTTGCGAGTTATTTTACACTTTTAAAACAACATCAAATGTTATATTAGGAATGTAACCAATGAAAGTATGGGGAGACTTAAGAAAAAAAATATTTAAAAAAAAATTGTCACAACCCTTTCACGTTGTGTGATATTATCTGCTTTGCACATTATTCGTGCTTATAAATTTTAAAACGTTTAATTTCTCCACCCCCCCTAGGTGTCACAATCATCACTTTTAGGACCTAACAACCTCGCATATTTTCGGTGGCTGTGGATTAGCTCTGATACCATTTGTCACAATTCCGCTCGCATTGTGTTTCGATTTGCCATTTGTCTGATACCATTTGTCAAAACCCCATCCATATTATGTTTCGGTTAAGGATTGGGTCTGATACCATTTGTTATGACTCATCCACATTGTGTAAATATTATTCGCTTTACATATTATCTATGCTCACGGTTTTCAAAACGCATTTAAACAGTTAAAAGACATATGCACATATAAGCTAGACAATTCTCCCCTAGGCGGTGTGGGACGTCACAAAAATGGTGGTGGAGTGATGAAATACTACAATAATAAAAATAAAATAATGATATTCAAATAATGATAAAAATTAAGAAATGAGAGGACTTAGAGAATTACAAAAAAATTAAATATGAAACTAAAAGTGTGAGTTGCGTGGTGCAGAAGTGGCTGTGAAAGTTTCTTTAACATCTAGAGGGGGTGAATAGGTTTACTTGCTCGTTTGCTTAATTTTTCATTTTATCCCAATTTTAAGTCCAATTAAAAATTAAATCAATCCCACAAAATAAGTAAATAAAAAAGTGCAATAAAGTAAATGAGTACACAAGATATACGTGGAAAATTCAGATCGAAAAAAAACCATGGGTGAGACTTGTAACCCCGCATAACTAAATCTACTATTGTCAACGCAGAGTACAACAGACTCTATCTAGAATAAGACCCACTCCACTCTGACAAGAAATTGATACGGAACGCCTCTGACTTACTCTTGCGACTCCCTCATTCAATTGTTGCAGACTTTCGGCTAATGTCACAATCCTTACAGAAGGATAACTTACAATCTTTTTCTCTTTCCTTACCAATGAACAATTATAGAATAAACCAAACAATCTAGTAGCTTGATCAATAAGAAATCTTTAAAGCAGATTTCAAATGACTGATCAAGCAAAAAGAGAGACACAACCTAAATCACTCATCGTGTATATGTGTGTGATATCTCAAATAAATATAAACAGAAAAAAATTAAAGAATAATTCTCTATCTAAAAATATATCTATGTTTTCTCTCTATAGAAAAATAATCTATTTGATGTGTATTAAAATGTTAGTGAGATAGAAGACATATGAGGTTTTTATAAATATTAAAAACCCTATTTTTTCCTTGAAAAATAAGTTAAAAATTAATATGAAAAAAATCCCAAAGTTTAAGAAAATTTCAAAGTCAAAACCCAATTAAAACAGAACACTGCAGTGTAAAAATCCCAGACCAAGAAGCTTGGACCAGTCTAGCCCACACTTAGACCAATCCAACTTTATAAAGATCTCTATTTGAAATCCTGAGGACTCATGGACCAGTCCAGCTAAGACTTGGACTGGTCCAAGCTTGAAAATTTTGAAAAACAGCTCAAAAATCTTATTTTTCAAGATCGAAACCTCCCAATTTAAAATATATGTGTTCTCACTACTTTACCTAAACTACGTGACTCTCATATTTGATCAATGATATCCACATGCAATTGAAATCATCTAGAAACTTCAATCGATCAAATCTTTGTTTAATGCATTAATGCTTTCTTTCGAAATTTCAAGTTTCATGCCTTTAAAGATCATTTGCATGGTCGGTGTAGAACACTATACTCACTCTGAAACTTCAATTACAAGAATCTAAATAAAATATTACAATTCAATTATGTTTAGTTTTGACACTAAATATTGCCAATTACAAAAAGATACGCCACAAAAAGAATGGTAGCTAAAGTTAAAAAAAATATATCAAATGATTTATATGAAAATTAGGAACAAAAGAGGGTGGAATAACTATTTACAAAGTAGAAAATATATAGAGAGGTTGACCAGAGTATGAGCAAGTCAAGTGTATTGAGGATATAGTCAAACAATGTTAGCTAAATAAAATATTAGAAAGATGAAAAAACAACTTTCAACAATTACTAAATGAGGAATATATTAGAAAAAAAGTTGTAAGTAACGAATCTTATGTGATAATTGTAGATGAAATTAATAATAAGGAAGTAAATGACACATTTATTAAAATGGGCAAAATTAAGTTATATGACCTAATAACACACCCACAGAGGTATAAAAATCTTTAAGAAGGAGAAATATTTAATGGTTAAAAAAAGTCAAATGAATAGAGAAAAACATCATAATACCAAATTATAAAAATAAATAAGATATACAATTTTGTGAAAAATCATAGATGGATTGAATTAACGAGTCACACAATGAAATTATGAAAAAGAATATCGAATAAGATGAAAAAAATTAACCTCAATATCTAGTAATCAATTTAAACTTGCATATGATATATTGCCAAATGATATAATTTGGTGGCTTTAACAAGTTCCTATAAAACTTATAAATCTTATTGAGGATACCTACTAAAATATTTATTAGGATTCATACTATATGTAGATAAACTAGTAAACAAAGGACTTATACAGAGTTTTCATGTATACCTTTTGAATATTTTGAAATTAAATAAAATAAAATTGGTTACATTTGCTATTAAGGTTAAGACTAAATTGTTACAAAAGATTTATACATGGTTTTCATATATACCTTTTGAATATTTTAAAATTGAATAAGATAAAAAAATTTACATTTGCTATTAAAATTTCAACCAAAGGTTAAGACTAGATTGTTAATAGTTATTGTAACACTCGAGATTAGTAATTAAGTTTTTTTAATCTCGATTATGATTTGAATGTCTACATTTAGAGAACTTGTTTATTATTTGTGTTCATTATTGGAGATTTTATAGTTAAAAATATAATTTTTTTTAGATAGTTGTCTCTAGGGGATTTTTTTTTAATTAAATGAATTTGATGGGGGGTTTGATGAAAATAAAGAAAGCATGTGAGTTATTAGAAACCAATTAACACTTGTATATACAAGTGTTAGTTGAGCAAGACATGTATAGATTTAAAATGTGTGATAGTGTGTATGTTGGTTAGATATATATATATATATTTTACACATATATTATGTATTTTTGAAGCTTCCAAGGGAAACATCATGAACCTTCATTTATATTTTGTTGGGACAAGTGTCCCACTTTGTATAAAATAGGACATATGTCCCTTAAGTGTTATAAGACACAACTTGCAAACCATCAGATACGTCCTACATATAGAGACCCATATGGTGTAGGAAAAAGGAAAAGAAAAATGAAATAGGATATAGAGATTAGAGAACATGTGGCAGCCATAGGTATGCATGGTTGACATGTGTTTGACATCCAAAAATTCTTCTAAGCTTTGTTTGACGACTTTCTCATGTACTACCATAAGTGAATGGAAAAAAAAAAGAACATAATGTAGTTCTTGGCATAGTAAGAGAGAGAAAGTGTGTAAATGGTCCAATTTTGACTGATTTTCTTTTTATTTATCATTTTTGTTATAAATGAATTTTAAATGATGTTATGTATATTTCAAATGTGAAAAACATGTTTGAAAACTTTTTTAGAGGTTCCAAAAAGTTTTGGGAGAGTTTGGTAAAATTTGAGATTTTAGGATTAGCGGGGCCAGGGATGCAGGTTGGGTGGGCCTGAGAATCCGGAATTTTTTTGAAAAATAATTATTTTTGATTTTAAACCAAATGAAATATTAAAAGAGTTAAAGAAGTGATTTAGGAGCCGTAGCCACTTTCGAATTCGAAAACGGAGTCTAGGAGGTACATTAAGTGACATGGGGGTAAAATGGTTATTTTACACTTAAGTGTATTATAATACACTTAAGTGTATATTACTGGATATATTTTTAGAAGAGAGATATCAGCCATTCTTGTCTCCTCCAAGCTCTTTATCTTCTTTTTTCATTTTGAGAGCCTTAGAATGAGATTCAGGACTTGCTACAAGAGAGAAAGTTGTTCTCCTCGCACTCTTCTTTGAGTTGGTGTGTTCAAAGTCACGTTTTAAAAAATTTTAAAAATTGAGTGAGGTTGAAGCTTAGATTCGTGTTTTGTCGAATAAGGAAGAGTTGTTCTTCTTGTACCGATATACAATCCTACGAAAATAAAATTCAATTTAGTTGAGTTTAAAGCTTGGTGATTTCCAGGATTTTACTAGAAGAAGTTTGGATTTGAGGTAGGGGTGTTTCTTCTCTCTTAGTTATCAATTTATAGGGTATTGGTGAGTTTGAGAAGGTTTGGTTGAGTGTAGCATGTAGTATTATTTTTTCCTCTTCCATTATGATTTAATGCATGCTAATGTTATTTATATTGTGACATGTGATGGTTGTGAGCTTATACATGTTATATGTATCGATAATTGAGCATATTTAAAAATACGATGAATTGTATACATGATTATATACATATAAGTGATTATATGTGGTGTATGAATGTATGATATATGCTAGCATTGCTAAAAGTATGAATGCATGTAGGAGAGCATGAGAAATATGTTATGTGTTATATTTTGGCTAATGTGCATATGTGAATCAGAGATGTGCCCAATTGAGCCATGCATGGGGTTTAGAATTGTCCAACTATGTTATGGAAGTGATCTATTATCAATAATAGTATGATCATTGCAGTTGCCTAATCATACCATAATTGTGTGATCGTTGGAGTCGCCCAATCACAATGGTAAAACCAATATATTGCCAAGAATATATGATTTTTGAAGTTGACCAATCATACATGTGTCGTTGAAATTGTCCAACACTACATAATTGTCGAAGTTGACCAATCATTTATATGTATCGGATTATGACCAAAAATGATGTAAACCTACAAATACTTATGTGTTTAGTTGTTAAGCACGATGAATGTGTTAAGTGCATGTATTGAATTGCATTGAGCTGATTGACATGAGAGCATTAAATATGTCATATAGGGTAACGACATCATGATTGCATATCATGTAGGTTGGTGTCAGATTGATGCCTAGTTAGGTTGGGGCATTCTTACTGAGCTATTCCCTCCAATGTTTTAAAGTCCCTCTGGCTATCTGTGATAACATCTCTAGATGTTTGCTAACTTTTTGTGGAGAGGATAAGAGAAATCGACTAAAATCAACTGGATAAGCTGGCAAAGAATGTGCGAGCAAAAGAAATTTGGGGGATTAGACTTTAGAAATATCGAAGCATTTAATTTGGCTTTGCTGTCAAAGTGAGCTTTGAGATTGGTAAATGAAGATAACTCTCTTTTCTTTAAATTTTTCAAGGCGAAATACTTTGCTGACTCTTTTTTCATAGATTCATATTGTGGACAGCGAGCCTCCTGGGTGTGGAAAAGTATATGCGCTGCCAAACCAGTGATTCCAAAAGGGATGGGTTGGAAAGTTTCAAATGCGCAGAAAGTTAATATTTGGACAGATAACTGGCTTCCAGATTCTCTTAATCAAAAGGTGACAATGAGGAAACTGACGTCTGGCTGTATTTGGGTGGTGGATCTAATTGATCAAGCTAATCACAAGTGAAAAACTGAGATGGTGAGAGGAATGTTCAACACTCGAGACTGCAAATTAATTCTGCAAATCCCTTTATGTTAGTTTGGAGGAAAGGATTACAAAATTTGGAGGCACACAAATGATGGCCGCTTCTTAGTCAAATCAGCTTATAGGGTGGCATTGCAAATTTGTAAAGAAGGAACGAACACTTCAACTCTCTCTAACTTTGTTAAGCAAGTTCTAGCAATTAGCCAAACAGAGAGGTAATTTGGAAACAAATTTGGAGGTTACCTACCTTAAGAAAAATTCAGCTTTTCCTATGGCAATGCTGCCATGAACTTCTTCCTCTTTCGTTGAGTTTAAAGCGACGTCGCCTAATTCGTCGAGCTTTTTGTGCAATATATGAAGTAAAGGAGGAAACTGTAGATCATATGATTTTTGATTGCCCTCGTGCTCGTTTGGTTTGGAGGCAAAGTCCGTTACGTCTTCAATTTGCCGATTCCAATCGATCATGGTTTTTCAGATGGTGTGAAATGCAATTTCTCTGGAAAGATTCACAGGAATTTTATCAACTTTTGAGCTTGGCATCCTTTATTTGTTGGCAGATTTGGAAAGGGAGAAATGAATTTGTTTTCAATAAATGTGAACGGGACCCAAAGTTCATAATGGAAAAAAGTTGTTTTTGCTTTCCATGAGTTTCATGGATCTTTGTTAGGAAATGCTCCCACTCCTCCTAATTTTCGTAATGATTGTCCGAGCCCAATGTCTTGGATGAAACCTGCTAGCAGAAGATTTAAACTTAATACATATGCTCCTTTCTGTAAGATCTTTGGTTTTTGTGGCGGGAGTTTGGCTCTTTGAAATCAGCATGGTGAATCGGTGAAGGTGGCTACTGTTTTCCGTCATAATGTGAATAGTGCAGAAGTGGTGGAGGCTCTTGTCCTCAAGGATGGTTTAAAGTTGTTATCTACTTGAGGCTATGTGAATGTAAACATCAAATGTGATTGCCAATCAATAGCTAACCTCAAGCCTTCTAATCCTTTATGCCTTGTAATCATTAAGGATATCCTATTCTGCCTCAAACAGAATTTGGGTAATGTAACAAAGTGACTCGTCTTTTAAGTAAATGGGCCTTTAGACAAAAGGTAGGTGACTTGCAGTGGCAAATTTGACCTTCGTGGATGGTTTCTGTATTTAACAAAGATTATTTCTCATGTTCTTCTCCTTAATCTAGTTTTGTGTTAAAAAAGAAAAATTTGTATAGATTGGAAATGTACCAAATGAATGTAGGATCTTGTAGACACAAGGTCCTGACCCTAGGTTGAACTAGGCCAATGGGCTTAAGACACAAAAAATAAAAAAAAAATAGAGCTAAAGAGGCCATATGATACATGGCAGAGAACAAAGCCGAAAGAGAAGGCAGCGGACAAGGCCGAAGACCAAACCCGAAACTACAAAACATTGGGACTTAGCTTGGAGCCTTGGATCGAAGGGGTGCAAATCGGGTAGACCCAGTTTGTAGCCGACCCCATCAGAAAGATATGCCGTTTTGGGACAGAAATTGAAGTCGGCCCGGGTTAAGGTTGTCAGCCCGAACCCGGATAAATGCCAGTATATGACCTATATTCGGATGTCTAATCGGATACCTGACAGATAGTTACAACCCAAACAGCCCATGTATTACCCTAAAAGGGCTTTGAAATAGAAACGCATTCCGCATATATAACATTTCTTTCTCTCTCTTTCATTTCCTTCGTCTCTATTCTCTCTTTCACCACTCCCATTATTCTTCTCTGTTTCGTCACATCTCTAACGCAGATATACATACACATATATACGATCGGATTCGCCTCAATTCTTATACTATCATCGCAGCGTCAAACATCTCACCAGGTGAGCTCTTTTTCTCTCTCTTTCTTTAAGCTTTGGTTCATAATTTGATATATACTATCTCATGATTGCTTTTGGTTCCATCTGTAATTGATCAATCCGGAATTCCTTCTGTTTTTTTTTTTTGCCATGCTATATTAGCAAATCTACTTAAATTAAACAAATACAGATCTAATTGTTTCGATTTAGTTATTCTACCCTAGTATTGATTATTGAGTTGATTATAGGGTTTTGGAGGGTCAATTTCTGGTGTTTCAAGACTATAATTCATCTGTCGAATTCACAAACTTGATGGGTCGAAAGAAACCTACACCCCGTGAGGAGGATAGCTCCGCCGCCGCTACTGTAGCACAGGGCGGTGGGGCTAAGTCGAGAAAGAAGGCCGTAGTCATAGACGATGATGAGTATTCGTTAGGGACAGATTTTTCTGAGGAACAACCGATTCAGGAAGAGAAAATTGCCCCAGTTGCTGGTAAGAAGAAGGGTAAGAAGGGGAGTTCCAAGAATTCACAGCCTAAAGATGATGATATAGAGGAAAAAAGCGTTGGAGAAGAGGATGATGATGCTCCGGTGGTGCAATTTGCCGGGAAGAAAAAGTCAAAGTCGAAAAAGAGTGGTAACAATAGTGTGTTTAGCGCTTCGAGTTTTGGATTACTTGGAGAGGAGGAGGATGATAAGGATGATGATGGTGAAATGTCTGGCAAAACTGAGGATAAAGATGATGAAGATGTTGCCAGCGAGGAAGAGGGTAATTCGGTGGGTGATAAGTCATCAAAGTCCAAAAAGGATAGCGGTTTGTTTACTGCATCGGCATTTGGTGCAATTGGTGATGAAGATGAAGGGGATTTGATTGATGATTCGGTATCAGAACAACAAGATGATAATGATGTTGAGCCGGTTATTGCGTTCTCTGGGAAAAAGAAGTCATCAAAATCAAAAAAGAAAAGTAGTGGCAGTGCATTCACAGCATCTAGTTTCGACGGGCTTGAGGATAAGGATGAGGCTAAAGAGGACGGAGAGGATGTGTCTTCGATTACTTTCACTGGTAAGAAGAAGTCCTCAAAGTCTTTGAGAAAGAACAGTAATTTGTTGAGCTCTGCATCAGTTGATGGTGAAAATGATGAAGATGGTTCTGTTTCTAAATCAGGTAGTGATAGAATCGATGATGATATTGGTGTTCAGGATGAAGATGCATCGGTGATTACTTTTTCTGGTAAAAAGAAGTCTTCCAAAAAGAAAACTAACACTGTTTTAGGTGCACCTGAACCAGGGATTGGAGATAAATCTACGGATACTTTTGAACCTGAACAACCTAGTATCAGTGTTAGTAGTAAAGAAGCTGATGATTCCAAAAGCAATAGACAGGACACGGCAGAAACTTCAAAGAACAAAAAGAAGAAAAAGAAGAGTGGAAGGACTGCTCAAGAAGAGGATGACTTGGACAAAATTCTAGCTGAGCTCGGTGAAGGTCTCTCTATATCAAAACCTGCTCCTGCTCCTCCACAGGAGGAGAAAGTTCAGGCTCAGCTTGAACCAGTTGGGTTGGCAGATGATACAGCTGAAAAGGAAGTGGAAGAAGAAGGAGCTGTGGAGTCTGCAGCAGCAAAGAAGAAGAAAAAGAAGAAGGAAAAGGAAAAAGAGAAGAAGGCTGCAGCAGCAGCTGCAGTGGAAGTAAAGCCAGAAAAACAGGAAGAAACAAAGAGCAAATTAGCAGATAAGAAAGTTCCGAAGCATGTTAGGGAGATGCAAGAGAGACTTGCAATGCTCAAGGAATTGGAAGAAAGGAAGAAGAGGGAAGAAGAGGAGAGGTTAAAGAAGGAAGAGGAGGAGCGGCGGCAACAAGAAGAACTCGAGAGGGTAGCAGAAGAGAAGAAGCGTCTGAAAAAGGAAAGGGAAAAGGAGAAACTTTTAAAGAAGAAACAGGAAGGGAAGCTTTTAACGGGAAAGCAAAAGGAAGAAGCACGTCGGTTGGAGGCAATGAGGAACCAAATTCTTGCTACTGCAGGTCTGCCTCTTCCTTCTGGGGACAATGGCGGGGCACCAACAAAACGGCCCAAGTATCAAACAAAGAAGTCAAAGCCACATCTCCCTCAAGCAAATGGTGTGGTCCCTGTGAAGGCTGTTGAAAGCGAAGAAGTCAAGGAAAATATTCAGGAAATTGTTGATAAGGTGGAGTCCTTGGAACTTGAGAAGGTTGAAGCAGGGGACTCTATTAATGTGGAGGAGAAAACTGAAGTTACTAATGTGGTTGTAGAGAACAGAATTGAAGAAGAGGAAGATGATGATGATGATGATGAAGAATGGGATGCCAAGAGTTGGGATGACACCGATCTTAAATTGCCTGGTAAAAGTGCATTTGCTGATGAGGAAGATGAATCTGAGCCTGAGCTTCTGGTAAAAAAAGAGATAAAAAGTGCTCGGTCAGCTATTCGGGATGCAGGGCCTCCTCATTCTTCTCCCAACCCGGCAGTTGCTGCCCAGAAAATTATCTCTGCTGCACCAATCAAATCTCAGGATGTTGAAAGTAAAAGAAATCAGCCTGAGAATGCGGTTACAGACAAAAACAAGCGCAAAGAAGTTGCAGGGAAAAAGGAGGCACAGAATCCTGATGCTCTCTCTAACCAGAGTGAAAGTAATCTTCGTTCCCCAATTTGCTGTATTATGGGTCACGTCGATACTGGTAAAACCAAGCTGCTTGATTGTATCCGAGGCACTAATGTCCAGGAAGGTGAGGCTGGAGGGATTACTCAGCAAATCGGAGCAACATATTTTCCTGCAGAGAACATACGCGAGAGAACTAAGGAATTGAAAGATGATGCAAAGCTGAATGTTCCAGGTCTATTGGTTATTGATACACCTGGACATGAATCGTTCACTAATTTACGGTCTCGGGGTTCGGGTTTATGTGATATTGCGATTTTGGTGGTTGACATAATGCATGGCTTAGAACCACAGACCATTGAGTCACTCAATCTTCTGAAAATGAGGAACACAGAATTCATTGTTGCGTTGAATAAGGTGAGATTACAATGTGATATTACTTCTGAATCTCTATTGCTTCTGATTTTGCTCCCTTTTTATGTTTGATTTTGTTTCTTTGATTTCATAATTTGCAGGTGGATAGACTGTATGGGTGGAAAGCTTCCCGCAATGCACCGATCCGGAACACAATGAAGGAACAATCAAAAGATGTTAAAATGGAATTTAATACGAGGGTCACTCAGGTCCCTATAAATCCATCCTTTTCTTTAAGTATGATCTCTTTCAAGGTTGCTGGATATGGTAACAATTCTTTTTTCCTCTTAATTCTTTTGGGACCATCTCAGGTTATCACACAGTTCAAGGAGCAAGGATTGAACACTGAATTGTACTATAAAAACAAAGAAATGGGAGAAACTTTCAGTATCGTACCTACAAGTGCAATCAGGTATTTCCCATGGACCCTTGGTCTGGCCTTGCTCTGGCTGGTTCAACATTCTTTTGCACCCACAATTGGTAGAACTTTCATTTTGTGGCATCTGTTATGAAATTTTGGGTTCTTGATGTAACAGTGGTGAAGGCATCCCTGATTTGTTGTTATTATTGGTTCAATGGACTCAGAAGACGATGATTGAAAAACTTACATACAGCAATGAAGTGCAGGTACACTTTCTTTTTCTCTCTTTGGTTGGTTTGGATGCAGAGAGAGAGATAGCGGCATTGTTTGATTTCTGATTGTGGATTGGAATCCTATGCAGTGTACAGTTTTGGAGGTTAAGGTTGTTGAAGGCCATGGGACGACCATTGATGTTGTGCTAGTTAATGGCGTGCTTCATGAAGGAGATCAAATAGTTGTTTGTGGCATGCAGGCAAGCATTTGATACTTCGTTACTGAATGAGATCTAATGAAATCCTTGTTTTCAAAATCTTACATATCATAATTCCATTTTAGGGACCTATTGTTACTACAATTCGAGCGTTACTCACACCCCATCCGATGAAGGAACTTCGAGTTAAGGTAAGGTCTTCTTTTGTCATTTTCTTCTTGGTTTTCTTATTTCTTTGTGGTTAATTTTTTTAAGAAGGATGCAATAAAATATGATCAGAGAGCTGTATATTGCTAAAACGTATGCATGACGTTGAGGAGTCTGGGTTTTTTTTGTATAGATTCCAGTGCACCTTTTGGTGGTTACCTTTTGGCCTTCCGTCTTACTTGATTATTATTGGTGTGTACGTTGGAATTTATTTAGGAAGTTGAGATGAATTTCTTTTTTGGGGTAAGATACCCAATTTCTTTTTGCTAACTAGGATTTCGAACCCTCAAACTCCTCTTTAGGAGGTGAAGGTGTCACGTTCCAAATTCAAATATAAAAAGAATCTTATCTCCAAATTAACCAGTGAGAGTACAATATTCAGAAATCTCCCCTAACATCTAATTTAGGTACTGGTAAAACCTCATGACCTAACTCCTCTGTTAATTTGCACTCTCAAGAAAAATGTATTAAAGAATTACTTGTCTGAAACTTTATCCAATTCAACCACGTAATTCTCTTCTAAATTTAAGTATTTTAACTCATTTAGGCTAATTTTGATAGATTATAGTTTTCTATGTTTTTGGAAATGTTTACATATTTTTATCTAATTTTCCACGATTTTAAATAAAGATTGAGAATAATTATAAATTAGTTTCAGATGGACCTGAGGTTGGGCCCATCATGTTCAGCTCAGCGAGTGGTCCTCTCTGGTGGTTGAACCACCGCCAGCATGCACCCCCACACGCATGGGCAAACCTGATTTAGGCCTTCTTCCATCCTTTTCTTCAACCCGATGACCTGCAACCCTACTTTTTCCAAATCCAGCTCCGAACAACCAGCTATTGGCTTCAAATCCACTCTAAATCATACTCAAAACAAACTAAAATTGAGAGAATCAAGATATAGAATAAGATCGTTTTTCAATCGCATGTACTACAGCCCAACTTCGGCCATTGACATACAATTCTCCATCATCTACATCATTCAACCAATATGTATGTATATATAGCAAGATGAAATCATCCTAGAATAAGGATTTAATTTTGCTGTCCATATGTACACAGAGAGAGAGAGAGAGAGAGAATTGGTCTACACACATACATATTATATATTAAATTTTGCTGTCCATATGTACAGAGAGAGAGAGAGAGAGAGAGAGAGAATTGGTCTACACACATAAATATTTTATATTAAACAGAAACATAACTCAGAGCATCGGTATGCATACTGCCCATTTACATATTAAGCCCCAAAGAATTTCTTAACCAGATTTGTAATCTGAATTTCTTATACAATTTCAAATCCATCTTAATACAATGATTCAAAGGTTCTAAAATCAAAATTAATTTCTATGTTCCACTCACACACACACACACACATGCACATCTATACATATATATACACACACATTTAACCAAATCATATGCAAAATATATCAGTTATTACTTATCAATTATCATACAAGTTGATATTAATGATTTTTAATTAATATGAGAAATTTTAATAGACAAGTTACAATCATATATATAAAAAATAAGATGAGGTCATATTGCATATACACATGGTGGATGGATATTTTGTTGTCCAAACTCCAAACATACATATGGCCTGCTGGGCGATTCATTTTTTTTTTTAGAGCTGTGGGTCTCATGGTCATGAGGTGGAAGGGCTAGAGCGTATAAGAGAGAATAGAGAGAGAAATTGGCACTCTAGAGATTACTACTTAGTAACTGACTCCTCGGGTCAAAGCTAATAGTTAATCTCTAAGTATAAAGAATGAAGAGACTTGATTTGGGGTTTCATAAGGCTCTTTGATGCATCATGCATGAGAGGGGTTAGTTGCATGGTGGGAGCCTATTTATCAAGGTTGCCAGGATCAGGATTCTACGTAGGATCGTTGGGGGTTCCGTAGAATCGGATCGTGAATCGTAAGATTCTTCAAAACTAGTAGAAAAACAATTCAAACAAACTTTTTAAACAATAATACCTCTAAAATATAGCAACAATATGCACAAAACACAAAACACAAAAATACCACTCCAAATATAGTTACATACAAGATTATGTATGTAACTAGTCTGACAATGTGCAATAATATGAGCAAATATGTACACAAATATCAGTATCTCAATGCACAATGCACAAATAAAAGAGGTTCAAAATATCAATATCTCAAATAATCACGAATATGCCCAGATAATTCAATCTAGCCAAACGAAATCAGTATAATCCCAAATGCTTTGGGTTCCCAATTACGAGCCCTAGAGATTGTTGTCTAGCAATTTTAGTTTTAAAATGCTTTTTTTTTTAAAGTAGATTGGGCCCAAAACAGTTGGGCTTCCTGATTTTAAATAAGTTTTGACCCAAATAACTACACAAAAAAACTAAATGAAGACCACTGACTAAGATCAGTAGAATTGTATCATTCTACTCTATGATTCTACGGGCGATTCTACGATTCTACCATGATTCTACTCCAGGAACGATTTTTATACGATTTGGATCAATTTCTTGATTTTGGATTGTAGAGTACAATTCGGATCATGATTTTGTCAACCTTGCTATTTATAGTCCAGTAATGCTCATGCCGTCAAATAAAGTTGGGTGTATCTCAAGAAGACACCTAAAAATCGATGAGAATGTCTGATAGAGACTTGATCAGGATAATACTGCAGATGTGGGAGTGATCTATTACAGAGATGGAATGGCTATTTAATGCACTCGAGCATGCATTAAAATGGCCATTTGATATGGTAAAATGGAACCGATGTAGCCAGCATTGCTAGAAAATCTTTCAGCGGTCTAAATGGTGTTGCCATGTCACAGCAAGCATACGTCATTAGGAAGTCAAAGTGGTCTTTCTTTCTCCTTGAGCCAGGTCGAGGTGAGTGTATGCCTTGAGGGGAGGGTACCTTGGCAGAGCATCAACTTTTGCGACCAAGTCAAGCACCTTTATGATCCCATAAGGCTATCATTGAAACCCCCACGGTGGGCCATGTCGATTAGCCATTCCTGGCCTTGCTCCGAACTGAGATAGCATCTTGGATGCATCAGGGTGTTTAGTCCTCGATGAGAGATTTAGCAGTTGTCTTTAAGTCTTCATTTGAGGCTTATTTGTAGAGAGCAAGTTCTCGTGATTTATAGGCCATTAGTGAGGCTTAATGTAAATAGGTCCTTATAATAGATGTTTGTTCAGCAGGCTCTGGTCCCGTTGGAGATGATAAGTGCACGTGGAGAAGGCTTTCTAGGTCCATCTGTTGTTTGACTTGCATGAGTACATAAGATGACTGGAGTCTGTCTGTAGCATGAGACTGGTTGCATAAATGGAGAAGTGTGTAATTGAGGCCCACTGGAGGATACATGTCCTATCAGAAATAGTATATCTATGGAGAGAAGTAATACACGGGAGACACAAACAAGAGAATAACATATTTCCTAGCCATAAAGTGATAAGTTAAAGTAGGTAATAATATTAGTGAGCTATGGGCAACTAAGAAAAACAGATGGCACTGAAGATACTGTTTTGCCTCAAACATGTCTAAGTGGTAGATTTATCCTAGGAGTCAAATTAGAGATTAGAAAAACAAATCTTGTCGAGATGGTTGTTAAGCAAATTAACAATAGTAGTTTTGATATACAAATAACAATAACTAAGAAATTAGTGTTGCTAATAATTTGATATGATCTATGAAGGTTAGCATATGTATTTTCTTTTTGAATACTTATTCTATAAAGGTTACTTTCACAAAAGTGTGTATTATAAAGTAAGAATCATTAGTAATTCTCTGTGGAACGAAGTTATTTCCTCAAAAAGTTGTTATTTAGCAAAAAAAGGTTAAAGATATCAAATATCAATATTATGGGACCTGTAAATTGACGAGGACCCATAACAACTGGGTCTAGAAAAAGTACAAATGTATTTAAGTTAATATCATTACGAAACTAGCTGCAATTGAGAACCAAAAAAAGGAAAAAAAGGCTGCAACGGTTTTGATCAGGAATTATGTGTTAGCAGTTTGGCTTGCTGGATTGCAATTTCTTATCTTAGTAACTATCCGTGTGTTTTTTGTAAACACAGTCAATAATCTTGTCTTGTATAAAAGGCCATTACCCTTGTTCGTCTTACATATGCGATGTGACGGGAGGGGAAAAAGGGATGCTGGTTTAATCTTTGGCATTATTTTTTGCACAAAATGGCTGCTCTTGCGCTTGAACATTCATCCTCACACTTTGTAGCCCAAGCTTTCACTATTACACTAAGCAATGTCCCCTAATAATTTTGTTTTGTATATGTAAGATCAATCATATCTGATGTAATATTTGCTTTGGTTGATTTTATATTCTCATTGATAATTCATTTCAATCTTCTTTCTAAAATCCAATTAACTTATTTGCAAGCTAAGAAATTGCTAATACCCATTTGCAAATGTAGCTCTAAAATCAAAGAAGGCCAGATTGAAGATGAAATGTTGATTGCAGGAGATCATTATATTTATAATCATTAAAGTTGAAATCTATGGAGTGAGATTACGTCATAAACAAGAGGGGGAATCTCTTTGGCCTGTCCTCTGCCCCTCTTTTTTTTTTCTTTTTCTTTCTTTCTTTTTTATTTTTCTTATCCATTTTGAATTATGGTAATATTGCAGGAAAAAGGAGAAGCAACTACAAAATGAGGAGAAATTAGCATCTTTAGATTCTTTACGAAACTTAGAGGTGGAGGGATGGTAAATAGAAATAAAATGTAGTTCTTGAATTTTTTGAGCGTTGTGTTCATTAAGAAACTAGAATACCATGGGGTTTTCTAGGAGAAGATTAGAATACGGTAATATTTCTGAAAGAAAACAAGACAGCTTCAAATGTCTTCCAAACTGGCCTATGTTCTTTAAAGATCATGAAATGTTATTTTGGAACCCAACATTGCGATTTCTCATAAAAAGAGTTGTGTAGTGCCCTTTTTTTCCCTTTCTTGTTAATCTTTCAACATGTGGGCACTTGTGAGCTGACTGTTGAATATTAGAGAAGTGAGGTGTCTTTACAAACCAAATCTTGAAATGAGGTCTGGAATTATTTAGAATTGGCTACAAGTTGAAGGGGGATAACTGTTTCAGTGTTTTCTACTTTTCTTTGGCAACCCTACCGGTGACTTTCCCAACCCTCAAAGTGACCGTGTGCCAAATGCTACTTGCTTCTCTAAAGAACCTTAACGACATTTGCCTGTCAACATTTGTTGTTGGGGATTCTATTGTCTGTTCTAGATCTCCAAGAATCTAAAGATTTGGCTATTCTTATTTATTTATTTATTTATTTTACATATCTGAGATGAAAATTTGTTTTGCAAGTACTAAGTAGTGTGTTTAAGTTCAATGTTATATAATATATGGTGATGATGATGATTTGGTGGTTCTCTAATTTCAGGGAACTTATTTGCATCACAAAGAAATCAAGGCTGCCCAGGGTATCAAGATTACTGCACAGGTGATGTTATAAAATTTAATATTTGTACTGTTGCGTGAAATCAATCTAATTGGTGGTGTGATCTGTATACTGTATTATTTTGGAAATATCAAGACACTTCATCCCTATTGGATATTTCAAAGGTAACCCAACAGCACCCACTGTCTCTCTAAAAGATAATAAATGTTTTGATCAGAGTAGATGCACAAGTGCATTGCACATTTCTTCTTTCTGCACTTGGGAGATGGCCAGCTGGGCCCAATTTGCTTCCTTTCCTAGCCTTAAATCTACATATGGGAGATATCATGACTTGTGCTCTTGTTTAAGAATTTCTTGTTCTTGTGCATTACATCTTATGCAGGGCCTTGAGCATGCAATTGCAGGCACTGGTCTATATGTGGTGGGGCCTAATGATGACCTGGAAGATAT
The DNA here is from genome assembly GCA_026545225.1 of Cornus controversa. NCBI lineage: Eukaryota > Viridiplantae > Streptophyta > Magnoliopsida > Cornales > Cornaceae > Cornus > Cornus controversa. The sequence continues at coordinate 33,204,032 of CM048854.1, forward strand.
CACGGAAACAGCAATGGAAGATATGAAGTCAGTTATGAACAGGATTGATAAAACTGGTGAGGGAGTTTGTGTTCAAGCATCTACTCTTGGGTCTTTGGAAGCATTGCTGGAATTTTTGAAGACCCCAGCTGTAAACATACCTGTTAGTGGTATAAGCATAGGCCCTGTACATAAGAAGGATGTCATGAAGGCAAGCGTCATGCTTGAGAAGAAGAAAGAGTATGCCACGATCTTGGCCTTTGATGTTAAAGTGACACCAGAGGCTCGGGAACTTGCAGATGAAGCTGGTGTCAAAATATTCATTGCTGATATCATTTATCACTTGTTTGATCAATTTAAGGCTTACATTGACAATCTCAAGGAGGAAAAGAAGAAGGAAGCTGCTGAGGAAGCAGTGTTTCCATGTGTTCTCAAGATTATGCCTAACTGTGTTTTTAACAAGAAGGATCCCATTGTCCTTGGGGTTGATGTTCTTGAAGGAATTGTTAAGGTATTTTATTTTTATTATTGTTGTCAACTTGTCATCATTGTTGTTGTTGTTATTTTAATTCTTTTAATTTATCTTATCACCTGTTCCATTTGTTAATTGATTACATTTCATTTCACTGTCATGAGCCTGTTGAGCCATCAATAAATGTTATTTATCTTTTAATTCAAATATGCTTTAAACTTCTATGGCTCTGTAGACCATAGGTTTTAGATTTTACTGTTATGACATGGTTTTTGAAGTTAATTTTAGGGTTGAAAAAAGCATCTGAGAGAGATATTGATGTCCAATTGTTTTAGATTTTACAGCAATATGACATTGGTTTTGAAGTTAATTCTAGGGTTGAAATTATCTGGGAGAGAGATTGATGTCTAATCACTCATTCTTTTTTGTCAATGATGCTTGTGTTGCTTTTACTGGCAGATTCAGATCCTGATGAAACTTTCATTTGTTTTGGTTACCGTTGTGGCTGAAATGGTTGGACCTGTCTGAGTAAAATCACTGATTAGTGAAGATATTCCATTAATCATGCATATGTTATTTATCCAATTGCTCACTGATTTATGAATTAATTGTGTGATATTTTTCATTTTGTCAGTCATCTGTAAATACTTACAGAGTTGACTACTAACTACTACTTCCTCTTTTAGAATCTAGACTTATTTTCTAAATATTCTTACATTATTCTGAATTTTCACTTGCAGCTTGCTGACCTATTTTTCTCGTTAATCACCTTGAATTGTTTTATATAGTCCTAGTTTTCAATATTGCTTGACATGCTATAAATCAGTGTTAAATGTTAGTTATGTTGCCATATTTCTCTCCACCCTTGTATATGCCAGATCAATCCATTTCATTTGAATTAGTCTAGAGCTACTTTTTCATGCAAATATTTGGAACTGACAAAGACATTATAATTTGAAAATTATTTACACAGATTGGAACTCCAATTTGTATTCCTCAGAGGGACTTTATTGATATTGGCCGGATTGGATCCATCGAGAATAACCACAAACCAGTTGATTATGCCAAGAAAGGCCAGAAGGTGGCCATTAAGGTATGAAATTTGTTTGACGCAATGTTTGATATTATCATTGGAGTTATTATGTGTGCCGGAGGAAACTAAATGGGTCCATTAAATTTTCTTTTAACCTTTGTACAGATGACACGCCACAACCACCAAATAGAAAAACATTATGTTCTTCTATTAAAATCTTCCAAACCCTTATTTTAAGCAAGTAGTTATAGATATGATGCATCTTTTAGATGCTACATGAGATATACTGAACATGGTCATATCAATTGGACTTCAAAGTGTCCAAACTAATTTAAATTTAGTGCTGTTGCTGCTGTCTTTCCTGTCATGAGGTTGGAATCCAACCTTGTGATGCAGAACTGCTGCAGCTTTCAATGCAGTTGGCAACTTGGAAGCTAAATGTTTTTCTTATCCATGCTTCAAGCCTTCCACAAAGTTGGGAGTTGGATAAGACTTGGGCTCCTTGTCTGAATTATGCAAAAATCATCTAAATAATTGTAGGCAGTATCTGTGTTTCAAGCATTTGGCCAAGAACGATAAATGTCCTTGAGTTTTATATTTTGCCTAAAAAAATACTACATGATATATGAAATATCTAAGCATACGATAACAGTACCTATCTTGGTTTATATAATGTGAAATGATGGGCTACTATCCACTGTTGATCCTACCTACATGCGGTGATGGAAGAAGACTGGAGATAGACCCAACTCTTGCATTGTGCATTATTTTGCACAATGTGGCTCGGACATGTGTCCTATTGCTTGTCAGTGCTAACTTTTACCATTGCAAACATTTCACTTTGAGCATGTGTGTGGACATGCCATTTTCTATTTATAAATTTATAATTGATGCTACTGAACTTTTGTGCGCTTATTCTGGTTACTTAATCTGCATTGCGTTATCTAAAATGTTTGGTTGCGAATGAGAATTTCATTAATTTTTTTTAAAAAAAAAAATGCCCCCTATTCATTTTAAAAAAAAAAAATGCCCCCCTATTCTTTTTTCCTCTTAAATTTCTATAATTGATTTCACTTCTGTGCAGTATCACTATGGTAATAGAAAACATTGGATATAATGATGCCTTCTACCAATTTGTACGAGCTTACAGAATTAGGAGTTAGTGTTATGGTGTGTCATGCCATAATCTGGTGTCTGGTGTTAGACTTTTCATCTGAGACATTGCTTTATGTTTGCTCTATGTGACTGAATATGAATGTGTCCTGGGATTAGTAAGAGATGTATTGGTTAATATATCTTTATATTTGCTGATAATCGTCATGTTTCAAGAAGAGGATGTGGCCTGAGTAACTATTTCTTCGACTGAAAACGTATTGGAGGATGATTTGCTTCTTGGTTTTAATTATGATATGATATTCACATCTTTAATTATTTATTTATTAATCTTCGATGATGAAGTGCCATGATGTTCAAGTCCTTTTCTTTTGAATATATCAATATTATTTCAATAAGTAATTTGTATCAATATATATATTTTTTTGATAAATAAGTAATTGTATCAATATTTACTTAAATTTTGGTCATGCCACGTGACACTTCTTCTGATTTAACTCTTCTGTTATTATTTCTTTCTGGAAGTTTTTCCCTCCCTCCCCCTAGCCGGTTTCAACTTGGTTAACTCTCTTTTTTAATTATGTAGAGACTAGATTGTTTCTCTAATGTTCTTAAATACATAGTCCTTAAAATCCAATTGAACAGCTTTATTGGACCAGGAAGCAGTTGTCCATATATTTTGGAATGGTCCTCATTTGCAGTTTTTTATGCTTCTGCAGATAGTTGGTAGCAATGCTGAGGAGCAGCAAAAAATGTTTGGTAGGCATTTTGAGATTGAAGACGAGCTTGTCAGCCACATATCTAGGAGGTCAATCGATATACTTAAAACTAATTATCGGGTAAGTGAAATTGAACTTCAGATGCAGTTTGCTTTCGTCCAAAGGATTTGGACTTTGTTTACCGTTGTTGCTTACCAACTTGGAAAATGTACAGGATGACCTGTCAATTGATGAGTGGAGGCTGGTTGTGAAACTGAAAACTCTCTTCAAGATACAATGAGTTTTGAAGTCATAAGCAGTTCATTATTTCAGATATTTTGAGGTACTTTACTGACTGCAGCTGTTTAATGTAAAGAAGCCGAGTTTTTTTTTGTTTTTTTCCGAGAGGGATGAAACATAAACTTGAAACAGCGATTGAAATGTAGAGGTGGGGATATTATGGAGAGATGATCTACTGGTAAAGTGCATATGCCCAATTTTGTCTTGCAAGAGAAAGCCCTTTGTTCAAAATCATGGTTCGGATTTATCTTCGTTCCTGTTCTTTGTACGCCATCTTTTATTTTCTTTTTTAATTCATGCGTATTAGCGTATACGAGGGGTTTGTATGAAAGCAAGGAAAGAGTGCAAAGATGAGAGTAATTATCCCTGCCCGAAAATGGCTCTTAACATTTCTGGCAATTAAAGTGTTTCTTGACAATTCTTTTCATACATGGAATGATCATTACATTCTTGGGTAGCTACGCTCGTCTTTTGGTGCCCATGGATTTGATTTTGGTTTTCTTCTTAAAACCCCAATGACAAACACCCAGCACCGTACAAACTCCAGGAACAACAGGACACACACACACACACACACTCTACTCTTGATTCCACTCTCGTCTGATCACGCTCTAAATGACTTTGATGCAACAAAGGAATGTATATATCGGAACAGACGACACGCATGCTCTCTCTCTCTCTCTCTCTCTCTCTCTCTCTCTATATATATATATATATATATATATTCAATTTTCTACATGCATATATAAGATGTGCTTAATTTCGCATGTACACTTGGTGAAACTTCCACAGATGCGTGGACGTGGTGATGGAGTGTTATATTGACTGACATTGGAGACTACTATGCAAGGTCACGGCAAACAGCTTAAACCTGTGTCTTCACTAGGGCTGCCAGTCATTATCATTAGACCCTCTGCTAATAACAAACCATTTGGCCCACATGTTGTTGTTTTTGCGACATTATCAAATCAGTAAAGGAATGTCTCATGTGAATGCACTTCGCCACATGATAATTTATTTTTTATTTTATATATATATATATATATTTTCATTCTTTTATGAAAAAAAAGAAGGGGAGGGAGTTCATTTTTATTTAAAGTCACGAATATTAGGGACTTTACCCCAATTAATCTCAGGACATCGTGCAAAGTGTCTCTGTCGGGATTCAAACTTGAGACTTGATGCTTTATGAGCCACCATGACCCCAGGAACTTCACTACTAGAGCCCAACCCTATGGGTTTTTTTTCCTTTGTTCGTCTCTTATTACATCTCCTCTTTATATTTACTTTCTTTAAATCAATTTAAACAATTTTATTTGATGGGAGTTTAGGTTTTCCTTTTTGCCTCTTATCTTGTAGACAGATATATATTTTTCTTCCAATTGGGGCATCGCGTTATAGTATGTTCACAACAGCCAAGTCTATTTTTTCTTATCTAATTCCTAATAAGCCATATTCTTAACTTTTTCCTCACACATTAATTATTAATCATAACTCTTCTATTCACTCTTATTATTCATCTTAAAATCTTCATTTCAGATACATGAGTGCAGTTACTTTTTAGCACCAAACATTTTAATTCATAAAATATAGCTAATCTAATAAATGTTATGTACATTTCAAAAAATATATATTTAATATAATTTTTATTAATTTATTTAGCACAAATCTATGTGATACAAGGCTTGGAGATGAAGGGAAAGCTCTTCTTTACGTGTAGGTAATTATCAATGTGTAATATTATTATATATATGATTGGGGTTCAGTGGATGTCCATCTGTGCCTTTATTTTCCAAAACCTATCTCTAAGTTCGATATGTTAGATTCTTAAAGCAAAAACAGCCTTAGCTATAAATAAATAAATAAATAAATCAATCAATCGAAAACAGCCCCTATGGATTTTAATTAATTGGATTTTTAGGAATGGGAGAATTTTGGACGGTTCTGTCCCAATCATGTTGTCCTAATTGGGGATAGAAGGGCCTGTTTGAAATATTGACATCCAACAATAGACATCATGCTCAATCTCATATGACACAATTATTTTTGGACTTTATTTATTTATTTTTAAAAAAAAAGCTTGATCACTTTCTTATTGTATCTAACTATGTCTTTACTTACATATAACACGAGTTAAATACAACTTGGACAGATTAACTCGAATCGAATATGATTAAACATTTTCTTTTATTGTATCTTTATTGTTGTGTGGGTGTGAGCTGGTGAGATAGAGTTCTACAAACTTCCTATTATTTTAAATAAATTATAATGACATCCTATAAGGTGTTTTATAAATATACGAGTTACTTCGATCTTATTTAAAAAATACACTAGACTCCACATAATTTTGTAACATATTCCCATATTCAACAATGATTTTTTGTGCGTGCGAGAGTAAGAGAGAGTTCCACAAAAATCCTATTATTTTGGATAAATTATAGCGTCATCCTACAAGGTGTATTATAATTACATGAGTTACTTCGATCTTATCTGAAAATACACTACACTCCCATATCAAACATAATTTTGTAACATATTCCCATATTCAACGGCAATTTTCATTGACATCCAATATTTTTAAAATAATAAAATTTCCCTAGGATTGCTTTATTCAATTAAAAATAAATACAAATTTCACTAGCAACAATTGTATAGTCTCCTAATTGGATGGAAGTGTTAGATAGGTTGGACTTGAAATGGAGCAAATTGACCTCTAATCTAGTCCAATACGAGATCCATTTCAACAAATTTGGATTTTAAGTTTGAATCCGAGTTAAAAAAACAGGTCGGATATGAATCTTCATTGAAAGATCCACCACAAATTTGAATCGGGTTTGAATCTAGATAATTCTTAAATGAATTGAGTTTTATCTAAAATCCGACTCATTTAAAGTATATTTTACTCTATTTGAATTGAATGTTTTTTAAATTATATAAGTCAGATATGAATCATATTCATAGAAGCTATTTGGATTCAAGTATGGATCTTGAGGTTAAAATATGAATTTGGAGTTGGATTCACATGGATATGCTTTAGATCCACTCTATTTTAAGCCCAAGTACTAACAAGAGATGTTAGTGTAATTTTCAAATAAGAAGGAACACTGATCCTATCACGAAGCAGAGAGAGAGAGAGAGAGAGAGAGAGTTCCATAAGCCAGTAAAAGAAAGAAAAAAGTTGAAGTTCCATAAGCATTCTATTATATTTGATACATTTCATTATACAAGAAAAATTAAGTAGGACAAGAAGTAGAAGAGAGTAAAAGTTGAAGCCCACTTGAAAAAAAACAAAGTAGAAGTCAAGGAAGGTAAAATTAAGAACCAAAGGTATACTTTACAAACCACTGGACCCAATCAACTTGGTCAAGCCAAAGGTCAGAGCCATAGCTAGCCACCCCCCAACCAAAACCCTCACTGAAGACCTAACCACTGGTGCTTTCCCTAATGCAGCCCCTAACCACCCAAACACCACCAAAGCCAAGGTCACCGCGGCCACCACCACCCACAGCCTCACCCTATACTCTCTTATAAATGATGCAGCCAGTAATGGCACCATTGCACCAACCGAAAACGCCAGAGCCGACGCTGCAGCCGCTTGCACTGGGTTCGGCAAGCTCTCCTTCTCTCCCTCCTCTTTCTCTCTCTCTTCTCTCTCTCCACCACCAACCCTTCTCTTCTCTCTCTTCATTTGAGCCACTTCTATGTCCAGCTGCGAATAAACCGACACAAACTCTCCTATTGCCATGCTACAAGCACCAGCTACCAAACCGGCAAAGCCAGTCAATATCATGACCTTAATGTCCTCCTTCACTGCTCCAACTCCCATCATTAACGCCGCCGTGGAGACTAACCCGTCGTTGGCTCCTAGGACCGCGGCACGTAGCCATTGTGATCTTTTCGAGTAGTCGAAGTCCTTTTCTTCGAGCTCTAGGCTCGTTTGTTGCTCAACATCATGGTTTGGGATCGCGAATTTGGGGTCGGGGAGAGAGGTTTGGTTGGAGGCCATGGATGAGAAAGGAATGGGATAGTAAGAGTTGAATATGACGAAGATGGTGAAGAAGAAAGGATATAGAGGAGTGTGGTAGACACACGCCCTCAACAAGGCTATTTATAAACAGAGAATTCAATATTTTTTTTCCGAAGAGAGAATTTTATTTTAGTGGAGACTACTAGGCTTTGTAAATATTAGAATTAATTAGCTGAGTTGTATGATTTGCTGTTTCCTAGCTGTCATTAGTCTAGATATTGGCGCTCCGCCAATATCATTTACCACTCCACTCACATCTTTTTATATAATAAAATTACAAAAGTGTCCTTATGCTATATAATTTATAATTCTTATGTTTTTATTACCCTAATTGTCCTTTTATTCAATTCTAATTCTTTTTTATCTTAAAATTCTAATTCAGTTATGATGTCTCATATTCTCTCATTTTTGTTAGGCTCTTTCCATTTCTTTCCTACCTCTTATAGAAGTTCAATTCGTTCAGCTTTCTTGTTTATTTTTCTTACATTTTACTGTATTATTTTTTAGATTTATATTTGATTAAAAAGGAATATGAAACAAAGAATACAAGAGGAACAGAGGATAAACAAAACTAAAATACGAAAGTAAAACATTGTCATCCTAAAAGAACAGTTATGGAAGAAACATAATCACAAAAGACAATATAAATCTTTCACTCCGAAACAAAAGACAATATAATTCTTTTTTAATTCATGTGTATTAGTGTATACGAGGGGTTTGTATGAAAGCAATGAAATTATGGAGAGATGATCTACCGGTAAAGTGCATAGGCAGTATTTGAGACATTATCAAATCAATCATAACAATGGAGTGAAATGTCAATATTATCTTTTTAGATTTATTTCTTTGTTTGGTAAAAAAAATTAAAATGAGAATGACCATTCCACGTTTCAAGACTAATATGCAAGGCCACAACAAACAGCTTAAATCTCTGTCTTCACTAGGGCTGCTACAGTCATTATCATTAGACCCACAAATTTGTGCTAATAACAAACCATTAGGCCCACAGGTTATTGTTTTTGCGACGTTATCAAATCAATATAATTCATGTGTATTAGTGTATACGAGGGGTTTGTATGAAAGCAAGGAAAGAGTGCAAAGATGAGAGTAATAATTATCCCTGCCCGAAAATGGCTCTTAACATTTCTGGCAATTAAAGTGTTTCTTGACAATTCTTTTCACACATGGAATGATCATTACATTCTTGGGTAGCTACGCTCGTCTTTTGGTGCCCATGGATTTTATTTTGGTTATCTTCTTAAAACCCCAATGACAAACACCCAGCACCGTACAAACTCCAGGAACAACAGGACACACACACACTCTACTCTGTAGACCTGTAGTGTACATATGTATGTATGCTTTGGCCAATGGTGGATTTAAACCCTTGATTCCACACTCGTCTGATCACTGTGCTATAAATGACATTGATGCAACTAAAGAAAGTATACATCGGAACAGACGAAACACATGCTCTCTCTCTCTCTCTCTCTATATATATATATATATATATTCAAGGTTCTACATGCATATGTAAGATGTGCTTAATATCGCATGTACACTTGGTGAAACTTCCACAGATGCGTGGACGTGGTGATGGAGTGTTATATTGACTGACGTTGGAGACTACTATGCAAGGTCACAGCAAACAGCTGACACCTTTGTCTTCACTGTAGCTGCCAAAGTCATTATCTTTAGACCCACAAATTTGTGCTAATAACAAACTATTAGGCCCACTTGTTATTGTATTTGAGACATTATCAAATCAATCGTAATAATGGAGTGAAATGTTAATATTATTTTTTTAGATTTATTCTTTTGTTTTGTAAGAAAAACTAAAATGAAAATGATTATTCTGTGTTTGAAGATTAATATGCAAGCTCACAGCAAACAGCTTAAATCTCTATCTTCACTAGGGCTGTCACAGTCATTATCATTAGACCCACAAATTTGTGCTAATAACAAACCATTAGGCCCACATGTTATTGTTTTTGCGACATTATCAAAGCAGTAATGCTGCGTTTGGTACGCAACAATGTAATAGAGTGTTAATATTACTTTTTTGGATCCATTCTTTTGTTTGGTAAGAAAAATTAAGATGAGAATGATTATTCACGTCATTCTTTTAGGATGAAAAAGAATGAAAATTCATTCCACTATCCAACATATGGAATTGACATTCCATATCCAATAAACATTAAAAAATAAAATATAGTTACCAAAAATAATGTAATCATCATTCAATTCCTGCATCATTTCATATCTGAAATCAACCAATAGAATGAGAATGACCATTCCATTTCATTTCTATTCTCATTTCATTCTCACTTTAATGGAATTATCATTCCATTCCATTGTTGCATACCAAACGCAGCATAAAGGAATGTCTCATAGGAATGTAGTTCGCTACATGATAAATTTATTTTATTTTATATATATATATATATTTTCATTCTTAATAGAATAAAAAAAAACGGGAGGGAGTTCATTTTATTTTAAATCACAGATATTCAGGACTTTGCCCCAACTAATCATAGGACATCGTGCAAAGCGTCTCCTCCACACAGGTCGGTAAAGCTCGACTTGTGTCGCGGGCGTGAGTGTTTTTTTTGCATTAGAGAGAATTTAAACTTGAGACTTGATACTTTATGAGCCACCATGACCCATGAACTTCACTACTAGAGCCCAACCCTTTGGGGTTTTTTTCTTTTTTTTTTTTGTCTCTGATTACATCTCCTCTTTATATTTACTTTCTTTAAATCAATTTTAACTATTTTATTGGATGGGAGTTTAGGTTTTCCTTTTTGTCTCTTATCTTGTAGACAAAGATATATTTTTCTTCTAATTGGGGCATCACGTTATAGTATCTATAGACATTAAAAAATTACATGATGGACCCAAAATATAATTTGAGTTTATCTTCAGTTTAGTATACTTTGGAATGTGGTCCAATGAGTCAGATAATTTGAAGCTCAGACCCACCACAAATAAATGAGTTATGGGCTGGTCTAAATTGTCTAAAAAGTCAAAGCACACTTGAAAATGGGTCTAATGGATAATTATATATATATATATATATATATATATATATATATATGTAATTATCAACAAAGATAATTATTATGTGTATATTGGATAATTAACAAAATTATCATAAAAGATAATTATAGGATAATTATAAAAGAAAAGAAAGTTACAAATCTACCCCTCCAGTGAACCTATAAATAAAGGTCCAGGGGTGGGGCCGGGGAAAGGAGGACCAGAAGACTCTGAGAAAAAGTTGAAACTCCGCAGAAGTCTTCACTCAAAATCCAAAGCTCCAAAGCATCTAATCGCTGAAGGAGAAGAACAACAAGCACATCATCCACGTGCTGTTCTTACCAAAGTTTCAATCCAATTCAAGATCAAGCTCTTGCAACCCTTGAAGCCGGATTACCAGAGAGATCGAATCAGAGGAATTTACCTTTCTTTTTGTAAAGATTCACAGAGAATTGTATCCATTTTTCTGAAATTAATAAAATCGTTTATTTGTTACCAATTTTCGTTTCTAGATTTTCGGGACATAAAATTTGTGTGTATAGTATCGTCACATGACTCAAGTCTATTTTTTCTTATCCAATTCCTAATAAGCGATATTCTTAACTTTTTCCTCAGACATTAATTATTAATCATAACTCTTCAATTCACTCTTGTTATTCATCTTAAAATCTTCATTTCAGATACATGAATGCAGTTACTTTTTAACACCAAACATTTTAATTCATAAAATATAGCTAATCTAATAAATATTATGTACAATATTTTAAAAAAAAGTATTTGATATAATTTTTATTTATTTATATAGCACAAATCTATGTGATACAAGGGTTGGAGATGAAGGTAAAGCTCTTCTTTACGTGTAGGTAATTATGAATGTGTAATATTATATATATGATTGGGGTTCAGTGGATGTCCATCTGTGCCTTTATTTGCCAAAACCTATCTGCAAGTTCGATATGTTAGATTCTTAAATCAAAAACAGCCTTAGCTAAAAATAAATAAATAAATAAATCAATCGAAAACAGCCCCCACGGATTTTAATTCATTGGATTTTTAGGAATGAAAGAATTTGGACGGTTCTATCCCAATCATGTTGTCCTAATTGGGGATAGAAGGGCCTGTTTGAAATATTGACATCCCTATTATTGACAATAGACATCATGCTCAATCTCATATGATACAATTATTTTTGGATTTTATTTATTTATTTTTAAAAAAGAGCTTGATCGCTTTCTTATTGTATCTAACTATGTCTTTACTTACATATAACGCGAGTTAAATACAACTTAGATAGATTAACTCTTGAATATGATTAAACATTTTCTTTTATTGCATCTTTATTGGTGTGTGGGTGTGAGCTAGTGAGAGAGAGTTCTACAAACTTCCTATTATTTTAAATAAATTATAATGCAACCTATAAGGTGTTTTATAATTATATGAGTTATTTTGATCTTATTTAAAAAATACACTAGACTCCACATAATTTTGTAACATATTCCCATATTCAACAATGATTTTTTGTGCGTGCGAGAGTAAGAGAGAGTTCCACAAAAATCCTATTATTTTAGATAAATTATAGTGACATCCTACAAGGTATATTATAATTACATGAGTTACTTTGATCTTATATGAAAATACACTACACTCCCTTATCAAACATAATTTTGTAACATATTCCCATATTCAACAACAATTTTCATTGACATCAACGTTTTCAAAATTCAAAATAATAAAATTTCCCTAGGATTGCTTTATTCAATTAAAAATAAATAAAAATTTCACTAGCAACAATTGTATAGTCTCCTAATTGGATGGAAGTGTTAGATAGGTTGGGCTTGAAATGGAGCAAATTGACCTCTAATCAGGTCCAATACGAGATCCATTTCAACGAGTTTGGATTTTAAGTTTGAATCCGAGTTAAAAAACAGGTCGGATATGAATCTTCAGTGAAAGATCCACCACATATTTGAATCGGGTCTGAATCTAAATAATTCTTAAATGAATTGAGTTTTATATATCCGAGATCCGACTCGTTTAAATATATTTTATTCTATTTGAATTGAATGTTTTTTAAATTATATAAGTCAGATATGAATCATATTCATAGAAGCTATTTGGATTCAAGTATGGATCTTGAGGTTAAAATATGAATTTGGAGTTGGATTAACATGGATATGCTTTAGATCCACTCTATTTTAAGCCCTAGATGTCAGCGTAATTTTCAAATAAGAAGGAACACTGATCCTATCATGAAGCGCAGAGAGAGAGAGAGAGACAGAGAGAGAGAGAGAGAGATTTCCATAACCTTCTATTATATTTGATACATTTCATTATACAAGAAAAGTAAGTAGGACAAGAAGTAAAAGAAAGAAAAAGTTGAAGTTCCATAAGCATTCTATTATATTCGATACTTTTGATTATACAAGAAAAAGTAAGTAGGAGAAGAAGAAAAAAGTTGAAGTTCCACAAGCATTCTATCATATTTGATACATTTCATTATACAAGAAAAAGTAACTAAGACAAGAAGTAAAAGAAAGTAAAAGTTGAAGCCCATTTGAAAAAAAAACAAAGTAGAAGTCAAGGAAGGTAAAATTAAGAACCAAAGGTATACTTTACAAGCCACTGGACCCAATCAACTTGGTCAAGCCAAAGGTCAGAGCCATAGCTAGCCACCCCCCAACCAAAACCCTCACTGAAGATCTAACCACTGGGGCTTTCCCTAATGCAGCCCCTAACCACCCAAACACCACCAAAGCCAAGGTCACCGCAGCCACCACCACCCACAGCCTCACCCTATACTCTCTTATAAATGATGCAGCCAGTAATGGCACCATTGCACCAACCGAAAACGCCAGAGCCGACGCTGCAGCCGCTTGCACTGGATTCGGCAAGCTCTCCTTCCCTCCTTCCTCTTTCTCTTTCTCTTCTCTCTCTCCACCACCAACCCTTCTCTTCTCTCTCTTCATTTGAGCCACTTCTATGTCCAGCTGCGAATAAACCGACACAAACTCTCCTATTGCCATGCTACAAGCACCAGCTACCAAACCGGCAAAGCCAGTCAATATCATGACCTTAATGTCCTCCTTCACTGCTCCAACACCCATCATTAACGCCGCAGTGGAGACCAACCCGTCGTTGGCTCCTAGGACCGCGGCACGTAGCCATTGTGATCTTTTCGAGTAGTCAAAGTCCTTTTCTTCTAGCTCTAGACTCGTTTGTTGCTCAACATCATGGTTTGGGATCGCGAATTTGGGGTCAGGGAGAGAGGTTTGGTTGGAGGCCATGGATGAGAAAGGAATGGGATAATAAGAGTTGAATATGATGAAGATAGTGAAGAAGAAAGGATATAGAGGAGTGTGGTAGACACACGCCCTCAACAAGGCTATTTATAAAGAGAGAATTCGATTTTTTTTTTCCTAAAAGAGAATTTTATTTTAGTGGAGGCAAATGTGGGGTTAGGCCACTAATGTAAAAAATGGGTGATTTGAAAAAATAAAATCACTTATTACCATAAAATAATGAAATTGCTTTATATGGTCAAGCAATAATGGTGGTATGATAGAATCAACCTTACCCGAAAAAAAAAAAAAAAGAGGTCCATCACTGCAAACTCCAGCTAGATTCAGGCATGATACACTTTTTAGAACTTGAAAAAAATTCAAGTATACTCTCTTTCCGATCAAGGAAACAAGTCTGAGGATAGAAGAAACAACTCTCAGAGATCTTTTTTCTTTTTGAAGATAGAGAGCAACTTATTGATATTGGAGCCCAATAAGTTTTTATTTATGTTTACAATTGGTACATACTATATAGGGATCTTGATCTTTATTTCTTTCACATTTAGTATATAGTATGTTATGAAGATAGATAGTTTTGACCCATAAAAGAGAGAAAGAAGAGGAGATCATCAACTTTAAGGCAGTTATACCAGACTGGGAAGATATCATGACTAAAGCATAACAATATGTATATTTAGAAGCAAAATTCATGCAGAATAAAGAAGCTTTTGTGAAGCTTTCAGTTTCTTGGGTTGTACGTCACCAGTTCATGGCATGTTTACCATGTCTCAATGCATGGAAGGATCACACTAATTAAACTAGTCAATTGCATGTTCTCGAGATTGTTAACAACTTCACTCTTGGTGAAAAGAGAGCTAATTATATAATCACATCAATCCATCACGAGAAATTCGTTATCTTAATTAGTTCAATCTATATATGGTGGCACATATATACCTATCTAGCAATATTCAGTCTCTTACCTTTGGAAAATTATAATCATATTGTGTCCCTAGTTAATATAATATACCATCAGATAAGAGCCTTTTGTTCATATCAATCTTTTTTGTTCGTATCAATCTAAGGATGCTTTTTGTTAACAGTAATCTAAGGATGCTTTTTGTTAATAGTAATATTCTAAGGATAAGCCACCAAAAACTTATCTTCTCTACCATTCTAATAAAAGGTAAGAGTTCAAGTTTTTGTAAAGATAAATGGGTGTGTGAATTTGTTACCAGTCACATACGGACCTATGTTGGTACGAGTGGGCATTCGTCCCAACTGAACTTTTTTTTATTTCTATTATATGCCTATATTTTTGTTAAAATCCTAAACTTGCTCCACTGATTTTTGATAATATATATACTAGCCCTACTAAAATTTTAGGTTATGAAAAAGAGAAATCAACTCTTTCTCTTCCCCTCTCTTTCTCTCTACGTGATTATATTGTTATAGTTTTCAAATAAAGCAAACTCTTATTTAAACAAATAAAAGTTACCATGTTAATGGTCGGCCACTCTTTGTCTCCACTTAACTTTTTTCTTAGGACAAAATGCAAAAAACCTTTTCTGAAGTTTCTTCTTGTACTAAAACACCCTCTAAATTATTTTTTGAAATAAATTAGTCCCTCATATTACAAAAGTGGACAACTTGACCCGTTGACAAATTATAATGACATATATATCCTTTACTGTGACCAATATGCCCTTCTTTCTATAAATATACTCACTCCTTTCTAATCTCCTCCGATGGTTGTATCTCCCAGTCTCATTCTTGTCTCCGTTAGCGATTGGATCATTTAGAAGCACTATATCTTTCTGATGGTACAGTTGAAACAAACGGAACAGGAATAGGAACAGGAACAGGAACAGGCTTAGAACGCTAGCTATCTTTTCGACCTCACCTTTTGGCCTTGGTTTTTCAAAATCCTATGATCCTGGAACTAACTATTGGTAGATAAAATTTTCAAATAATAAACTTAAAAACATAAAAAAATAAATAAAAGGCTAACAAAACTTTATTTAAGTTTTTTTTTTAAAATAAAAATATAACTAACATATATACTCTTTTCTCTACTAGTATAATCAATAGTGTTTTCTAAATAAAAATTTTAAAAATAAAAAAATTATTATTATTGATTGATTTGCTGGCAATAGTAGGAAGTACTACCGTAATAATAATAAAATAATTAGAAACATAATAAAGTAAAATGCCAATAGAATTTTATTTCAGAATTTTATCAAATATACATATATTTTAAATTTTTATTTAGAAAAGACTATACTAATAGGAAAAAAAAAATCGTACTCGGTGCTCAAAGCTCAGAGAGAGGTAGATGTCAACAAGTCTTATCTCTATTTTTGAAGAGATTGTTTTCAAGTCTCGAACTAGCGATACATAGCTTTGGATGAGTGCTCTTTTATTTTAATAAAACTTAAATAAAGTGCTATTATTTATTTTTTATGTTTCTAAATTTAATATTTGGAAATTTTATCTAATTATTTTTTCTTTTTTGAATTTTTAGAAAACACTATTGTTTTAGAGATAAGGGCATAATGGTCACAGTAAAGAATATATATGTTATTATAGTTTTGTTAGGAAGTCAAGTTGCCCACTTTTGTAAGATGAAGACTAATTTGTTCCAAAAAAATAGTTTATGGAGTGTTTTTTTCACATTGAGAAAACTTCAAAAAAAAAAAAATTTTCACTTTTACTTTTTTCTTATTTAAGTTTTGTATGTCTATTTTTAATAGTAGTACAAATGCCTTTACAAAATAATAAAAATACTCTTGATTTTTAAAATCCAACGCAAAGACGAAGAGAAAGACAAGGAAAGGAAAGAAGGATGTTATGCAATGAGTCAAGTCTAAGCATGAACCTATCAAAACTCCACCAAGCTAGTTAATTTTATATATATCCCTCACAACATTAATTAAGAAAGAGAATAAGTCGAGGAACTTTAGATTTATTGACCGATTAGTCAAAGCTTACCACTTCTAATTACACCTTAATTTAAGTGTGTGTGTGTATATATATATATATATATATATATATATAAATAAAAAGGGAAGAAGATGTTCAATGTTTCAAGACCCATCACTTTAGGCTTATTAATATATGTTCACCAACAATAAACATAACCAAGTATTTA
The DNA here is from genome assembly GCA_026545225.1 of Cornus controversa. NCBI lineage: Eukaryota > Viridiplantae > Streptophyta > Magnoliopsida > Cornales > Cornaceae > Cornus > Cornus controversa. The sequence goes on from CM048854.1 coordinate 33,221,122, forward strand.
GTACCATCTGATTCTGATTCAATTATGTAGTTCTTGAGATCCTTCTTTTCAAATTAAGAACTTTCCACAAATTAGGGCTGTTCTGAGAACTGTCCAGATATAAATTTCCAAGTATATATATTTTGATCTTCAGAATTAACTTCTATCCATTTTTTTGTGTCCAAGTAGGCCCTTTAATACAATTTTCTTGGTCTATATCCGCATTATGAAGGCCATGTACTTGATGATTCATTGGTTTTGTTTGGGCCCAAAGAAAACCCTAAAATGGATTGCTGAAGAGGAGAGCACTAGAGAGAGAGAGAAAGGGAAAAGGAGATAATATATATATATATATATAATAAGTAAATGGGGAGGGAGTGTGCAATCCACACGAACACCACCAACTCTTGAATGATCATAATCCCATACACTCGTATTGGAGGAGTCGCTGTGGTTCCTTTTTCAACTTTCCATAAAACATACCATGTTTATGGAGATTCAATGGAAATCCAATGGAAGTCAATAAACCAACCACAGACTGACACAAAATTTAAGGTGACTCAATCAAATTTGATTTAGGATATATAGAATAAGCGAACGAATATGGAGGTCCCATGAAAGTCAATAAAACAATCAGGCATAAACATAAGATTTGACATTCTTATGCCAAAATCGATTCACGTTCACACCAATGAGAAGAAATTTTTCTATGATAAGTAAAAATATTGTAACAGTAGAGTACCAACACCATGTACCACTTTACAAGTTTGTCTCCTAGTCATTAGCACCACTTGTGTTTTTCCTACTCTACCAATCTATAAATTATATCTCTAAAGAATTTCAATCTACGAGGCTACATCTCTCTCAATCTTGTTTCTATCAACTTAGAAACTAAGTATCTATTTATAGTTCTAAACTCAATTCCTTATCGGACATAATGATTACAATTCTTTGGAACCGAAGACTTTTTTAGCAAGAATTTTTCTAACAGATAGAATACAACTCTAAAATAAAAACTTAATTAGATTAAAAATTTGAGATACAATTCCTAACAGCATGTATCCGCTATCTTCTTTTATGAGTCATTTACATTATTTAGCATAATTTTCGTTAATCAAGGATGTTGACCGTAAGAGTATATTGGATATAAACCTAACTCTTGGTATTATTCACTCTTCCTTGTTAAAATAGTTTGGACAACAATTATAGTGTCATTGATTCAAGTCTAAGAATAGTTATTTTGTATACAAATAATCTAAAAATTTATCAGTCTTTGGGTTATGACTCTACTTTTTGGGTACATTGTGAGTAGGCACTAATGGAGTGGACATAAAGAACCCTATTGAAGGTGGCATGGATGTGAGGCTGGAAGCAATGGGGTGGTGGTTTTAAGGTGGGACAGATGATGGTGGTATGAGTATTGCTTGATCATCTGCAACTTTGTGTGAATCAAAGCTGACTCCCAACTATCCAATTATATTGTCTTGTCTTTGTTGCCAAAATGGAGTATGATTTGTCCATGTGGGCCCACTTTTGCCTCAGATGATACTGTGGTTTGAGTAGTGGATTACAACTTGGACCAAGATGGGAGCCCAGATTCAAGAGCAACTTTAACTAGACCTGACTAAAGTACAAGCTTCTTTTTTAAAAGTCTACTAGTCCTAGCTATAAATGGCCTGGCTAGACTAAATTGAAAGGTCTGCTCATTCTTGTATTGAGTTTGGAGATTGAGTCATTTTGATGAGATGGGCTTTCCACATCAAGAAAGAACAATGCATATAGCCCAAACTGACTTCTCTTTGGGCCATACACACCCAACATATACATATATGTCAACCAACCTGGCCAAGTGGCCAGCCCAAAAAGTAGAGAAAGTTTGCCTGTATGTCTTTTGGACCTGGCAAAATATTTGAATTTGGGCCTTGTTTTGGGCTGAGAAAACCTGAAACAATCACTTTTATAATTTGGGCCTTGCTTTGAACTTTCCTTTGAATTAGGATTTTCAATCACTTTTATATAACATTAGAGACTCTGAAACTGTGTCATCTTGAATGGAGCTATTGAAGATGCAAAGTGCCAACCAAATGGAAATTTTAAAAGTTTTCATTTTCAAGCAAAGATGAAAATAAGTAGACATTTACCTCCTCTCAAGTTTTGCCTAATTACCTTCGAATTAAAGTTTTCAAAATATGGTGGTCAATCTCCCTTTGAAGTTTGGTTGACTCTATTCCCAGTACTGATGCCATTAATTGACAGTCAAGCTCTGTTAGAGTTAATTAACATAAAAAATTAAAATGCCAAAACTATTCTCAATGGCGGTAGTGCTGGTGTGACATTGATGTAGAGAATATATATATAGGGAGGCCATATTCGCAGTCCCTTTTTCTACGTTTACACAACTACTCCTTCTGATATTCCATCATTGTCCCTAATATTTAATATTTTCAATCTCTTTTAATAGGTTCCAAAAAAAATTACACAAAAAAGACTCAAAAAATAGTTATTTATTTCTCTTTCGACATATCTAAAAATAAATAAAAATTATCTAAGTACCAAAAAAATGTTATATTTATTGAATAAAGTATTTCTTTTGATAAGAACCGAAAAAAATGATAAAAAAAAAGTTCTCTGTAGGACCCCAAAGAAGAGTATACTACGCAAAAAAAAAAAAAGACCCAAATTTTTTTTTATCTCTAATGAATAAACTATTTCATTTGATATGACCGAGAAAAAAGAAGTATGGTACGTAAAAACGAAAAAGATTCAAAAGAAATTATCTCATAAGACATCACTGAAAAAAAAAAACATATATGATGCACAAAAAAAAAGGATACAAAAAAAAAAGTTCTTCATGTTGAATAAATTCTCTTAATTTTCACGGGACAAAAAAAAAAGCTAAAAAATAGAGTACCTATTATCTCTTTTATCACTTTTGACTATATATATCTATTGAATAAATTATCGTTTTTGACTGGATAAAAAAAAAGTATTCAAGAAAAAAGTTCTTTTTGGTCGGAACCCAAAAGAAATTACTAAACGAAATAAAAAGAATTAAAATTTATTTGTATAAAGGGTAGTTATGGTATTATAAAATAAGGGATGATACATTAATGAGTTTAGGGATCTTCTTGTCATTTTATTTAAAAGAAAAATACTAGTGGAGTGCAACCGTGAAAAAGTGGAGTGCGAATATCATCTCCCATATATATATATATATATATATATATATATATATAACTTATTAATTTCAGTCAAATAATTAGAAATTGAAGTGATTTTTATAAAAAAATATTACAACTTGATGGTACTTTTGTAATTGTATATTAGATATGATTTTGTTTAACGGATCGTTAGTCTAACAGGGTGTCAAAGTAATTTTACAAAAATTTTAATTTAAAAAAACCTCATAAAAGACCAGACTAATTTACTCAAATAAATAAGCAATTACAGAAATATAAGCTCCATTCAATGTTTCTATTAATGACATAATTCAAGAGGATAGGTATTAGGTACATTATCGGTAAGTTGAATTATTAAAAATTTGACATGTGGCATTTTTTTAAAATATCAACGGCTTACAATTCACCGCGTATTCAAACATTAATCTTCCCCGTCTAAATTTTAACTTATGATAACTCATACACCAATTAACTTAGAGGATTCAAGGCCTTCATTTCAAAATTTTGACATTTGGTAATATTAAAAGAAAATTTTAATAGCTGAAATATCTTGAAACAGGAATTAACAAAATTAATGTATATAAAAAAGAAAAATTGAGGTAAGGAACACACATGCACATCTCAGTATATTTTTTAGTCTTAATTCATAATAATAATAATAATAATAATAATAATTTGGCTTATGTGCCTGAGCCTCTCATCCCAAAACATATGCACCCGGAATGTTTTTATGTCAAAAGAAAAAAAAATGCAATTGTATATATTTGCTTAATTATAGATAAAAAAAAATGTAAGACTAATCTAATGGTTAAAAGATTGTTTTCAATATCAAAAGAATATAATTTATAATTAGTATGTTTTATGGAAAAATTAATTGGTTGACATGAAGGTTCACTATAAAAAAAAATTTAAATGTAGCTGAGTTTTCAGTTAAAATACACATCATTTGTGAAAATCAATTAAATATGTGACAGCTACTGATTTTGACACGAGATTTATACTATCTAGATGAAAGAATTAATTCCTATTCAAAATGAAAGAAATATGTGACTTCATGACTAAATGAAGAAAAAGCTAAAAAGACTCTGACTCACACTCTTGGTTACAATGAAATCAAGTGTGAACATTTTCTCTCTCTATATATAGCAATTTATTTTTGTATTGCTTACCAATGGTCAAAGTGGAAGACGTAGCCCGGACGCAGTGGCACAAAGAGTTTATTAGAATATATTTTATATTATGTATCTAACCAGTCACAATTCTAAGTGCATTACGTTGTAATGGCATAGACATATACTAGTGTGTGTATGTATATACACACGCAAAATGAAATATATCATACTTTGGTCGGGACCCATTGGAAGATTTGTAACATGTGATTAAGAAAAATGATTAAATATCACGGGATGACATGTATTGGAGAATTTCACTACTAATAAAACTCCATTTACTATAATTTTCTATAATAGTAGAAAATAATATTTTATCATAGGTATTGTTGAACTACTCATGATTAAGGAATGAATGACTAGATCGAATGTATCGCCAATAAAAATGTACGGCCATGTTTGGAAAAGTTTTCTGATTCTAAAATTCCTTCCATTTAAAAGGTTATTTGAAAATGTCTTTAATAAAAGGAATTTAAAATAAAAAAATTATTTGGCGGATGCATTTTTTGAAATTCCTTTCACAATTAATACAGTTTTAATTTGAGAAATTTATCCTTAATAATTACTCTCAATAGGCAAGTTTCACGAAATAAAAGAAGGCAAAATTGTCAATAAAATTTGTTACTTAAAATAATTCTGGCTTTCTTTCAAAAATAAGTTTTTCTAACTTCCTTTGAATAGACTTTTTAGGACTTCGACTTTCATCAGAAGTACATTTTCCTTATTTCAACAAACATTAACATTTTTTTGAAAGACTTTTAAAATTTAGAAGCCTATTTCAATTCTCTAGGAAGTAAAAGACCAACATTTTTTTTAAAAATGATTTCTTAAGCTTGGAATACCGCTTCAATCTTTAAAAAGCTCCTCCAAATAGTCACATAATATTTCAATTTATTAAAAGATGTTTTCACATATAAGTGAAATTATTTTTACCGAATTTATTGAAAGCTATTTTCATATATAAGTGAAACTAATTTTATTAAATGATACATTTAACTGATATTTCCAACTCACCCAGCATATACTCTAGAATTAATGAACTTGAAAAATGGGACTCATGACCCATCATAATTAAGGATGATAAATACTCATGGACGATGACTTAAACATGGTTAGTCGGCAATTATGGCAACCGTCCAACAAAGAAATGAAACCCTCAATTTTAGGGTTGCAGTGTTCCTTATGATTGACCACCAAATCTGGACGACACATACATACATATTACATATATGTATGTGTGTGTGTATATATATATATATATATATATATATATTATTGTGGATGGGCAAAAAGATATTTCAAGAACTAATTTGGCGGCTTTGGCCCACTTTTAAAAAAAAAAAAATTGCTGATTTTTATGAGTAATGACTTCTTTTATGATTCAATCGGTGTCTTCAGAAATAAGGCATTCATTAACATATTAAATAAATCATTCAATAACATATTACACATTAAAAATAAGGCATTCATTGACAAATTAAGTTGTGATAAAACCTTGTTATATAATTAAGTTACATTCTTCACAAGCAATTAAGGAACGTAGATCTTGATTTCTCCAAATGTATGATTGTTATAGTTACTCTTAAACTCTTTAAATAGAATATATATAAACATTAATTTCACAAAGATAAATGATAATAGGAACATTAATTAAACTCTCTCAGGGTCTCAACCAATACTCAAACAAACCCTACAACCGGAAACAAATAGAGACGGTCATAGAATCAAAATACTTGAGTATATATACAACATTCAGTGAAAACCAGTTCAATTTTAATGGAGAAAGCAACCAAAACTAATTAACACTGAAAGCAGGTAATTAAGGTTGTAGATAAACAGTCTTTTAGTTCTTGAGAAAATTAATTATTGAATTATCAAAGCATGCGACAACGAGGCCTGTGGCTCAGTCTCCCTAATACATTGTGGGAATTAATCTTGCCAAGACAATAATATATATATATATATATATATATATATATATGTGATTCCTTGCTCTCTGGTGAGTAAGAAATTCTTTCACACCATGTATGATAATCATTGAATATGATTGTAATGATTTTTAGAAATTATTTTTTTTACACTTAGATTATATTCAACGGTCACTATATTTGTTGTGTAGAAAATGAGTCGACTGTCCAGTCGCTCCACTAATTGGTAGAAATCAATTACAAAAATTAAATGATTTTCTGTAATAAATGTCTTACTTTTTTATCAATCAATATACCCTTCTAGTTCTAAAGTATTTATATTGGTGCCATCAACAAACAAATAAAACTATTTATAAAAGAAAAATATGATAAGTATACAAAAGAAAAATATGTTCTTTAATTCAATTAACCATAATTACAAAAAAATTAAAATTATATAAGATATGATTATAATAATGAGATGTGAAACTTTTGTGTCTTTTGGGTGTTGTTCAAAAAAATATATATACAATTATTAATAAGCAACGTTTGTGTCCTTTATAGGAAAATGGAACATTTAGAAATATATTAATAACTATATTTAATTTAGAGGGTATTGGCTCATATAACAAATAATATAAATATAGGAAAAAATATATAAATATTATAATAATGTGAAATGTTTGAGCATTGTTAAGAAAAAAGAAACTTTTAAGAAAAAGAATTAAGAAAGGTTTAAGAATACAATTATTAATCACCAACGTTTCTGTCCTATGACAGGAAAAAAAATGTTTAGGAATATATTAATAATTATATTTAATTTAGAAAGTATTAACTCATACCACAAATAATATAAATATAAAAATAAAAATAAAAAAATGTATAGAAAAAAGAAAAAGCCTTACACTTTTAGTAGATAATAATAATAATAATAATAGATAGTATATTGATATAAGAGTCACCAGTATATATTTACTACTTTAAAAATATGTTCTTTAATTCAATTAACCATAATTACAAAAATTTAAAATTATATAGGAAATTATTATAATAAGTATATAGATTAATAAAAATATTTAAAAGCAAGACAATATAAACAAATATTAATAAAAATATTTTAATATTTTATGTTTATAATTTTATTTGTTTATTGATGACATTAATGTAAATACTTTAGAGATAGAAGAATATATTGATCGATGAAAAAGTACGACATTTATTACAGAAAATTATTTAATTTTTATGATTGATTTCCACTAAACAGTCGAGCGATTGTGCAAGGAGAGTCGCTTAAGCGACTGCCCCTATCACTCTTCGTTGAAAATTTCTTACTCACAGGTGTGCAAGAAATTCATTACACTGAGCACAGTAACCGTTGAATGTAATTGCTATGTAATTTTTTATCATTATTTTTTTTATTAATCACATCTAACGAATACTGTATTTTGTGTGAATTAAGAAAATTGCTTACTCATTGTTAAGCAAGAAATTTATTAATTAATTAATATATATATATATAGTATTGGGAAAGAAAGCGACAAAACCTTTGGATTTGTCCACGAAAGGGTCGAGACGTTCTTTTGTAATCGAGCAATCGTCCCAATTCTATTTAAGCCAATATGCTTTGGACATTTTGAAGCATGACATAGAGTCGTATACAACACGGACGAAATGGGTTAGTGACACGTGTATTCCACTAAGACTGCCACAATGCCCAAAATTAATGGGTAAAGCATAAGGAGTCTATCATATAAAAACTTTGAAACATCATGGCCAGTGCTAAAGGAAAATCTTTGACGGTAAGAATTATAATTAAACAATAGATACATATAGTATATATGTGTGCGTATATATAATTATATTATATATATAGACCTAGTTGTATCACTAAAGTCTTCTTCAGTTTGAAGTTCTTCCCCTTAAGACGCCAAGTGTAATGTTTAACAGTTTAAGATGATAAAATAAAATAAATAAATAAACATAACCCAACTGTCCACATGGTGGTGGTTAAGAAGACCATAATTGTGGCATTATATGTTATTACCATCTGCACCTCCCTTCTCTTGAATTTTGTTCACTTATGCCCTTATTGTTGTAAATGAAACTCAAATTCACCACAGACAAACATAATAATATCTCACCTTTCTCACTCTTCTTCTCTCTCTCTCTCTCTATCAAGCTTAGGTAAAGATACCAGACCACCAAAGCAGCACAAAAATCCAAATCATTTTCATAAAATGGACCCGAAGTTCGCCGGAAAGCCCATCAACGCCCCATACTCGGCCCGAACTGACATCGACCAGATGCCAGAAACCCCAAACCGAGGGGCCCACCACCGGCGGGCACAATCCGAGACCTTCTTCCGCTTCCCGGACGATATCCTCCTCGACGACGTCGGTGCCGACGACTTCAACCTCTCAACCCTCGAACTCCCCTCTCTCTCCTCCGACACTGATAACAACATCCCCATGACCGTCGATTCCTGCAAATCGGACTCATCCAACGGCGCCGACAACCCCAAGCCTAAGCCGGCAGTGGGCCCCATCAACCACTTCAGGAGCTTGTCGGTGGACGCCGACTTCTTCGATGGCCTAGGGTTTGGTTCCTCCGCCGCGGATGGCGGCGAGTTCGGCGCGAAGCCGGCGGCGGAGAAGAGAGTGGGTCATCACAGGCACAGCAACTCCATGGATGGTTTTACGTCGTCGTTTGAGGATGAGTCGATGCTGAGATTGATGGAAGGTGCGAAGAAGGCAACGGCTCCTGATAGACTCGCTGAGCTTGCTTTAATTGATCCCAAGAGAGCTAAAAGGTGGGACCTTTTCACCTAATACGTTGACTTACTTTTCTTTTTCAGTTTATTTGGGATTTCTTGAATATAATTTTGAATCTTTTCTTTCTAAGCAATTTGTATGGTTTTATTGAACTCCTATAATATTGGGAAATTGCTTTGCATAATGTTCAATTGCTGGATAAATATAAGAAAACAAAGGAAACCAATTCTTTAACTCCCTGTGTTTTTTGTTGTAGTTTTTTAATAATAGACATTTTACTGGACTAATTTAGAGTGGCTGTATTAGACTCAGTTTAAGGCCTTTTTTTTTCCCAATTTGTGAAAACAACTACTCCAACATATAACAAGAAATCACAAATTTTGGTTTCATTTATTTTCCTCCATTTTCTCAGAAACCAAACAAAGAACAATGAATCCCTCCAAAAGCAAATAGTATAATCAAAACAAAGCTGTTCTGTCTACCATTCAATCAACCAAAAACACAAAAATGACACCAAAAGAAAGAAGAAGAATATATATATATATGTGCAGTAGTGTTCAATTTCTCCCTGGTGAGCAGGGAGCAGTAAACTCACTTTCAATTGTAGTGTTAGGATCTAATACCACAGCTATAATTAAATACGACTTCTTTGCCCTTTTTTTGGAAGCAAGTGATTTTTTTTCTTCTTTCTTTTGGTGTCATTTTTGTGTTTTTGGTTGATTGAATGGTAAACAGAACAGTTTTGTTTTGATTATACTATTTGCTTTTGGAGGGATTCATTGTTCTTTGTTTGGTTTCTGAGAAAATGGAGGAAAATAAATGAAACCAGAATTTGTGATTTCTTGTTATCTGTTGTAGTAGTTGTTTTCACAAATTGGAAAAAAAAAGGCCTTAAACTGAGTCTAATACAGCCACTCTTAATTAGTCCTGTAAAATTTCTATTACTAAAAAACTACAACCAAAAACACAGGGAGTTAAAGAATTCGTTTCCTTTGTTTTCTTATATTTTTCCAGCATTCAAGTCGGATTCTCTAGTACTGGTTGATTTATCTGTAGTTTTTCTTGTGCATTCTTCATTTCTCTATCTCTTACATGTATAATCCCTTAACATTTGTTCTCATGCTAGGGTTTTTGTCATAATTGTGAGTTTGCTCCGAACAAATAGATTCCTCTTGTGAATTTGTATTTTACGTTTCTTGTAGGATTCTTGCAAATCGGCAATCTGCAGCGCGTTCAAAGGAGCGAAAAATACGTTATACCAGTGAGCTGGAGAGGAAAGTACAGACCCTTCAGACGGAAGCAACCACCCTCTCTGCACAGGTCACATTGCTGCAGGTATGGACCCGGCATTACTTTTACAACTTCAGAAAATGAATATATGGGTAATTTCCTGGCGTGACATAAAAGCAAGGGTTGATTTTGAGGTGGAACCACATGCAGCTTGATGATGAATTTTGTGATTTGCCATGATCATAAGCATTTTGCACCTATGCTTTTTCTTTCATATATATGGGTGGTTTAGGAAGAGTGCTCGTTAGTTTAGTTTTAGTCACTTGTTTTTTATCTTTACTTATTCTTTTGTTGGTGGGGAAGGTAGCACACCTATTGGATATGTGTGCGTGTGTATAAATTTTTGTTTTTGTTTTTCTTTTTGAAAGAAAAGATCAGCAAGTTGAAAGCAAAATACTGGATTGATATTTTTGAGGAGTCATTCATAGTATTCCTTGCATGTCCACAAAAGCACTATTGAATTGGTTGACGTATGTGCAAACCTGTGTCATTGTTTTTGGATGTGGTTTTTTAAGCCTTTTTTGAATCTTAGAAAGGGCAAGGGAAGAAATGGAGAGAAAAATGCTCGACAATCTTTTAGAAAGGAACCCATAAACAAGCAATTTTCACAATTGTCCTCCCCTTTCCTTTATTAATAATATGATCCAAAAAGAGGCTAACGAAGTGAAACCTAAAAGTTTGAGAAAATCCACTGATCAAATTGTTTTCGAATACAAAAATAAATTGGGAATCATGGATAGTCTTTTAGAAAGGAACTCATAAGCAAGCAATTTTCACAATTGTCCTCCCCTTTCCTTTGTTAATAATATGATCCAAAAAGAGGCTAACGAAGTGAAACCTAAAAGTTTGAGAAAATCCACTGATCAAATTGTTTTCGAATACAAAAATAAATTGGGAATCACGGATAATCTTTTAGAAAGGAACCCATAAGCAAGCAATTTTCACAATTGTCCTCCCCTTTCCTTTGTTAATAATCTGATCCAAAAAGAGGCTAACGAAGTGAAACCTAAAAGTTTGAGAAAATCCACTGATCAAATTGTTTTCGAATACAAAAATAAATTGGGAATCACGGATAGTGATGCATCTTTTCTTAATATGATAAGATTTTATGCATACAGTTGTATGAGTTTTTATGGCAGTTTTTTCAGTTTAGTTTGCTTATCTTTGGCTATGCATTGCTTTTTGAGACATTTTATACGGTCTTTGTAGGTAGGCTAGGTAGTGCCAGTAAGTTTTGGATTTTAGGCACACACATTTAATTGTCATCTTCTTGTGGTATATACTAGAAGAGGTGGAGGGGGCACTCGATTGATTTATCAAGTCTAAGATTTTGGTATAAGAATTAATCACATCATTCATTTTGCTGTGGTGATGAAACTTTTTTAGTATGGACTCTTGGACGCTGATTTTGGTCCTTGTCTAAGGAAGGAGAAAATTACTTGGGTGTTCTACATTCTAGAGTGATTTCAAATTTGTATTTTGTACAATTGGTGCTTTGTTCTTAATTGTGACCCTGTGCTATGATAATGCAATAACATAATGATGAAAGGTTAACTGTCATGTGTCAGATTGTAGAAGTATAACTGATATTCCTTGAGGTCTCCCAAATGGTGTTTTATAAACATAAAAGTTTTCCACTTTGAGCAGTTGGATGAATTGTTTTATCCTTCCTTTACATAGTCAATACCAATTTAACTGAGTCGTAACTGTCTTTTCAATTGCTTGAAGTGTTCAGTTTCATGTAAACGAGAGGTAGTTAATGCTAGACTAAACCTTGCTGGGGATCAGAGAGAGTTCAGAATGATAAAACACTCTCCTAGAAGTGCCAAGGTTTCAAAGGGGTGAGAAAGAAAGCTTCATTGTATAAATAACAGGAAAAAAGGCAAACAAATATGCGACTATATTCAATGTCATAATTGTTTGTATTTATCAAAAAAAATGTCATAATTGTTTGCTATTTGTAGAAACAATCAGCTTCCTTTGACTTATATTAAGGTAAACACCAGAAGTCTCCATAAATCCCCATCAGAATAAGTAACTAGTAGAATTTTGTCAAGTGAAGTGAGAAAGCTGGAATATGGATCATAGTACATGTAGGACATTACCCAAGTGAGAACACTTCAGAGGTCTAGAACCAATGAATGTTGATTGTGGCTTGATAAGTTGATTATCTTGCCTAAAGGAAGACAAGGTGAGTTTAGGTGGAATGAGTTCTATCATCTGAAAATTTACTTTTAGTTTCTTTAACAAATTTCTCTGTATTCGAATATGATATTCCACTTCTCATATAGTAATTAGTCCCTTCGCTGTTCAAGTTATTTGTGCGCAATTTGAACCTTCCATTTTTTCCACATACTCATTCCACTTTTTGAAGTGGAAGAAGATTTTTTGGACCTCTTTTTAATAAGTGACATTTAAGTCAATCATAACAATCATTTTTCTTTTGATCCTGCATCTGTCTAGGCACACACATTTGAGTATGTATGTACAAATACAGGTTATTGCTTTGTCTATGCACAAGGCACCTGTATAAGGCGGTGTTCATTGGTTCTTAATTCTATTTTGTTTTGTTTTTTGGTTCTTGTTTATGATGTGTCTTGGTGTAATGAAGGTTTGCAAACTGCTTTCATATATGACCTGATTAGCAGCACTATATACTGAATTGGCCCTGGCTTCTTAGCATTATCTATTTTAAGATATAGTTCACCTTTTCCCTTCACAAATATGATGAAGAAACTTTGGTGCATTTTCCAGTTTTAGGATTCTAGTTGATGTTTCTTCTAGCATCATCCAACAGTGGCATAATTGACCAGTTTTTGATACACGATGTTTTTGCAGCAACTTGCTTTGTGGGAGGGTTAATGAATCATTCACCCCCTCTTTTCCAAATTAATTCCAGTGGCTAGATTGTGAAAATCCCGTAAAAAATAATTGCTATTCAGTACATCCCTTGTTTTAAATCTGCTCAATTATTTTTACCCTTGCTGAGATACTAGGGTCTACCAGGATATGCCCCATATTTTATTTTCTGTTATGCCACTTGTGTTTCCTTCATTTACAAATATCCTTATCTGATTAAATTTCCTTCAAAGCTTATATATTTTACTTCAAAAGCTGAGTTTACAAATACACACAGAAACAGAGAGGAAAATGTGAAAATAATGATATTCAATATTGTTTCATATGATGCAGAGAGACACTACTGGGTTGACTGCTGAGAATAAGGAACTCAAACTGCGGTTGCAAGCAATGGAACAACAGGCACATCTTCGAGATGGTATGCATGGTTTAGAGAATGTGTTCGTTATTCTAATTGACATTTAGTAACCTCGTGGAAATGAAGCGACTTCATCACTTCCAATTCATCTTAGGATGGAGCGATCAACTAAAAAATTTGTCATTAAACTTAAATCAACATCCTTGAATGATCTTATTTTATATAAGCATAGCTGGAAACAAAGTATAAATATAAAAAGATCTATGCAAAGTGTTGATATGGTCAGGTCAATGTCATTTTCGAGGCCCCTCTTGAACAAATATCATTTCAAGTTTGACTAGTTTGCATCCATTTTATAATTCATAATTTATAAATTTTTTTGTAATTTGTTGCCTGCAGCACTAAATGAAACATTGAGGGAAGAAGTGCAGCGGCTTAAGATAGCAACTGGGGAAATTCCATCCGTCAATGGAAACCCTTTCAGCAGAGGTTTGCGTCCTCAGTTTTCCTCCAACCGGCAGGCATATCATCACTTTGGCACCAACCAAACTCAGCAGCCTCAACAGCAACAGCATCATCAGATGTCTCAGTCAACTACTAACAACCAAACACAGAGTGGGCAGCCTCAACCCAGCTTTTTGGACTTCAATTAAAGGGTTTAGTAACATCCAGAGAGTGATAACTCAGCAGTTCGGAATTATAAGATAACTCAGGTATAAGCATCATGTGTATATATATGTATATGTGTTGCAGGTTAAGATTGTGAAGGGGGTTGCTCAGAGATCAGTCCTTTGTGTCAATTATACATACTAAGATGGTTACTCAGATCAGTCTTTTGTATCAGTTATAAATATGGGTTATGATACTATGAGGGTAGCAAGCATACTATGAGGGTAGTAATAAGATCCTACTGTAGAATTAATGGGTGACTGGTTGTTGTGATTTATTTTATTAATTTGAAATTGCTGGGAACACTTGGCTTCTTAAATTAGAATGTTCTTTGTAAATCATATCTTACCTCTATAGAAAATGTATTATTTAACTATAATCAGATTGAAAACATAGTGGGCATGTTCAAGATGTATGGACAACACATCCTCTTCTATGTTTGTCTTGCAGTGTAAATTTTCAAAGTAGTACTAATTGCAAAAAGAATGTCCAATTGACAAGAGTGTTATCTCAATGAGTGGCTGAGAAAATGCTGAAAAAGTGAAAAGACATCTAACAACTATGATTTTATGTTAGTGTAATTACTGTAAGTAAATATAGGATAGCCTTCATAATTAGATATGCATAATATGATATCCTTTCACCAACTAATAGGAGATCAAAACTAATTAGAGAATGCAGCTTCAAGATAAATCAATATGTTCCTTATCTTTTCTTCTCTCTTTAATAGCAAGTCGCACATAAAAATCACTATTCCTCCCTTCCTCTTCTTTTCCTTTCCTTCCAATTCCATCCATCCAAACAAAGCCAAAGGCAAGAGACATAATTGTATTCAATCGTTTTTTTTTTTTTTTTTACTTTGGATTTCCGAGTCTTGCTAATAACTTCATGAATAGAGAGCAGAAATTCTAACCCAGTATGCCTGACAAATTCGAAAGCACTTTTGTGCAGAACATCAAGAGAATGCAATACATAAACATATATATATATATATATATATATATATATATATATATATATATATATATAATCTAGCTCTATGTAAGAATAATAACAGACGACAAATAGTAGGTTAACAGACATGTTAACAGAGATCCCACATAAGCAAATATTATAAGAAGCCCCTTTAAGCAAACCCAATCTGAAACTCCAAAATTTTTTCATAGCGAAACAAAATTTATCGTCAGAGAAAAAGTATAGATGAACTGAAATCGATGTCTCTTCAACTAAAGTTTAGTAACTCACTACATGCAAACAACAGTAGATTGCAGAAGTTCTCAGTTGCAGTAATAAAATCACTTATGAAGTGCGCAAGCACAATTCTCACTCCCTACATCTGCTGCAAGACATGGAGGTTGAACTTTCTCATCTTGATACCAGATGCAGCGTTTTTGAACTAATTCACTAAGGAAATCATCCAACTTCTCAATGGTGACATTGGGCATCACAATAACATGTGCCATATTTCGCTCACAAGCAAGTTGCCACCTCCGAATGAACTCCTCATCTTGAGGTCGCTCAAACACAACTGTGCTGCTCAACTCATTTAGCATAGCACTAATCCCTGCTTCCCTAAGGCGGTCTTTCAAGTAATGAGCATTTCTAAGGCACTTCTGGACTTCTTTCTGGAACCCCTTGTAACCTTTTCTGTTTAGAGTGTACCACAGGAAAATTGGAGCATGGCCATTCCGGCTTCCCATTATTGTAGCATCCCTTGAAGCAAGGTACTCCACATTCCTCGAGAGGGCATTAATGTGCTGTAACCTTGTCATCTGGACGCCGCAAGGCATTGGACATCCGACAAACTTGTGGCCAGAAACACTCACACTTCCAATGGGCTTCTTGAAACTGACCTTGGGTGCCTGTTTATCACCAAAACTAATGAGCCAGTGAAAGAAAACATGAACCATAATACAATGATATTGTATAAAAAATTGCATACAAGAATAAATGGTTTACAACAAGATCCAGAAGAGGGAGGGAAGGTTGATGATGAAGCTATTAAGCTAAGATAGTTATCTGATTACATGTTTTCATCCTTCATCAGCAAGGATTAGGGCTATCGCCATTCATCATAACGATTATGTTTAACCATTTAACTATTCAGGAAAGCCCCTAATATTACCAATTTGAACAGTCAAGACAATGTGATTACATGTTTTTATCCTTCACCAGCAAGTGGGAATTAGGGCTATCGCCATTCAACATAATGATTATGTTTAACCATTTAACTATTCAGGAAAGCCACTAATATTACCAATTTGAATAGTCAAGACAATGTCCAGGTTAATTTTCTATATTTTACCTAACAACAACAAAAAAAAAAAAGAGACAATGACTGGGAAGTTCAAAAGTGCTTCTGTAAAATTGTGTTCATAAACTATTATGATAATCACAAAGACCTCAGTCACTTTAGCCATTCTTATAAATTTCTTCGTGGCATGAGTAGAATACTCTATTTTGTGATGTGGCACACTGTTATGCCTTACTCCATTTAGTGCAGTGAAGGAGTTGCCTTGGTGGAAGGAGACTGCAACAAGACAGGCAAGATGATGAGATGGCTTGGAAACCAACCTTAGAAGCTTAAATGGCAATCAGATCTAGGACCAGAATATGAAAGGACTCACTGTTGTGGAACTGGGTCACCAATGGCCCTTATGTGGAGATCCCATTGCTGGGTTGGGGCTACAAGCGTTTCAACTTACAGGTGGCAGGCCCAGAACCAATCGGAACCATCCCAGTCCATGAGACTTCTGGGTTGATCTGCAGGACTGTGGCTCAACCATAAAGGCTGATGCTTGAATTTCCACACCGTGATTTGACAAACAAGGCTGCTGTGCTTCGGCTGTAGAGCCACAGGCCTAATCAGAGCCTCAACAAGTCAAATGAGTTGTACATACATGGCCCTCAAGGCGACCAGAGCATAGGGCACACTGCCCTGTTGGACAGAGGAGTATGCTGCCCAAGCCCGGTAATGCCTCTACCTCACCCATCAAGCCAAGAACTTTAGACTGTTCCGTGTGGCACACTTATGCACTTAGTGTTCAAGGATGGTAGCATGATATCAAGGCACCAAGCCACTTGGGTTCCAAGGACCCTTCTCCTGCCTCAATCAGATTACGGTGTCAGTTGCTTTTGGAAATGATGAGAGAGAGAGAGTTCCAACTAGGGGGCGCTTTATTCATCCCATGTCATGTTAACAGTGCCAAGTAACATATGTGCATGGCCACACCTCGTGTTCTCTTGTAGTGGTCAGTTCCATGATGACTCATGAACTTATTGGTTATTCATTGACCAGTGACCACAATATTAGTTAAAGATGAGCTGCCTACAACTCAAAATTATGGGTCCAAAAGCATTTGCATGTACAAGACATGAGCAATAAGGATAAAGGCAGATCTACTTACACGTTTGACAAATGGCATCATGAGCCCAAATAGAGCTCCATCACAATGGATGTAAAACTGGTCATGTGAATATCCACATTCTTCAAGGGTTGATATGACTAGATCAAGATCATCGACAGCTCCTTTGACAGTAGTTCCTGAAATTCAAAAAAGCACAAATGGGTTTACAGGTTCGCCCTTCAGTTCACACACACACACAGAGAAGGGGGTGGGAGATACCTATATTCACATTGAGTATGGCCGGCTTGTCCTTGTTAGGAAGTAATTTGGCTTTAAAATCTGCACAATCAATCTCCCCAGTGACTAGCGTGCCAACCTTTATACATTCCATTCTGTACATTCTTGCCGCTTTAAAAACAGAGTAATGCGACTCTCGCGAAGCATACAGAATTCCATCTGGAAACACCTCTCTCCTGCATTTCATTGTTTATGTTAGAACCATTCTTGAATAGACATGATTGATCTTCAAAAAATAATCAAGCATCATCAAGCTAAAGATATACGATACTGACCCAACTAGAATTCCATGAAGATTGCCTTCAGTTCCACAATTTGTGATGTATCCCCAGTATTCATTCTTCTCTATTTCCCATAGACGGGCAAACCAATCCAAAACACCCACTTCAAATTGTCTTGAATGGACACCATAGTTGCTCTCAATAAACGGATCACCAAGGTTGTTAATAGAGAAATGCTGCAACTGCGCTAGAGCACCATAATCGAAGTCCAGATTATATGGATATCCTGTAACAAAAATTTCACATCCAAAAGCCATAAGAATGTGTGTGATACCATTGAGAATTAAGATAGGTCTTCAAACGATTCATTAGTGGCTAATCTTCAGGCCATGAACTACCGAACATGTTTTTTTTAAAAAATTTTAAGAAACTGATACGGGTAGTGCATGGCAACTCCATGGTCCTCTTCACGAGAGAGTTCAAAGAAACAAATATCCTTACCAGAAACATTAATATGAGAGAACATCATATAAAATATATGGCAACTTTAAATGGTGCATAAGAAGTTATGAACCAGCATCACAACAAAATTACATATTTGAAACTGAAGCTCTCCTGTGGTCACATTGGTCTATCCTCACCAAATGATAACACAATTAAAGAACTACAATTCATAGAGCTAAAATGCAGTAACACAAAAAATAGGACAAAATATACACTTCTCCAAATAAGTTTAATAAAAAGCAAACTTGGATAAAGGTTTCTCAACATATATATCATAATAATTGTCCATATGGAAGTATTATTAGCTTATTATATATGCAAAAATATCAATCCATATATAGAAGTTCTGACAAATTCACATTCTTATGTCTCAAGTTCGTGTTTAGCAGATATTGAATTGACACTGAATGTCATATATCAAATTGCTGGATAAAAATAAGAAACACAGCATCCAATTCCTCAATAAGCTGTCAATTTTGTTACATAATTACACCAAATGGAGAAGTGAAATGAGTACACCAAGAAAGAAAATATCTTTTGTGATTTCTAAAGTTGGACAAATTAGATACAGACAGGTGACCGAATCAAAGAAAAATAATAAAATAAAGTTGCCCATGGCAAAATTGGTTCAAAAAATTTAGAGAAAAACAAAATTCAGCCATTTTTTTAGTTTTCTTCTTATATTTACGGCAAATGCAGAACACTTCACAAATATAGTTGAAAACTGGTATTTTCAAACATCTAAAAGAAGATGAAAAAACGGATCGTCGAAGAAAAACAAAAGTCTGCAAATTCTAAAACTTCAAACTTGCTCTATATGCAAGATAACGCAAACCTCGTTCTCAAATAAACTCATTTTAGCAGTTGAAGTCATTCATTTTCCATCATTTGGGTTCTTAAGAACGACTAATTGAGGCAGATACTATGAAATCTACCGAGAAGAAAAAATAACAAGATAGATGGGGTTTAGATTTCCTATTTCTTTTCTTTTCCTGCATTTTTTCAACAAACAAACAAAGCAGAAATGAAGTACACTGAAAATCAATGCAATTATAAAAATGAAACCACTTTATGTTTACCTAAATGGTGTTTGGTCCTGTCGATGAGAGTCTTTCGATACCTAGCCAACACGCCGGCCATATAGGCCTCCTTATCACCGGTGGACTCGTCATCGGCATCGGGCTCCGTGACGGGGAGGCACGTGGTGTGCACATTCCTCCCCAGCACTATCTTTCTCTTCTTCTCTCCAACTTCTCTCAAGTCCCCGTTGACCACGCTCTCACCGTTCTCCACCGCAAGCGGTGGCAACGGCTCCGGAACGACTGCCGTGGGATCAAATTCCTCCGACAAAAGCTCCAATTTACCGTTCGATATCGCCGATGTAGCTTCAACTTCAACACTCCCGACCATGGTGATTGTGACCTTCTATACTGTCAACAAGCAGATCAACCAATGAGGATATACAGATTTACAGATCTGTTGATTAATTGAGAACAAGATTAGGAGCTAGGATATATGTATATGTATATGTATATGTATATGTATGAGAGAGAAAGAGAGATACCTTGTCTGGTAGGAGCTATTGGAGATGCGAGAGAGTCGGTGTTAAAGAGAGAGAGAGAGAGGGGCTGAGACTTCCGCTTCTCTGAGCCTCAAATCAGAGTGGGGTTATTTATGCTGTTGTATTGCAATGTAAACAAGGAGAAGGAAACTTTGTTCACAGATGGACTTCGAGCTTCTAGTCCAGCAGTCTCATTTATAAAAACTTTTTAGTTTATTTTTAGGCCAAAGTGCAATAAACCTCCCCTCTAGTTTTAAAATGGTGCATATTATTTCTACTCATTTTTTTTGGGTGTATTAAACATTCTCCAACTTATAATTTGGTACAGTTTATCCCTATTTGGATTAAGAATTGATGTAAATGGCATAAATACCCTAAGATAAAAAAGAACAATAAAAATAAAAAAGAAAAAAAGTGATTAATTTACCAAAAAAAACTACCGAAAAAAGAAGAAAAAAAACAACTTTAATTTGCCGAAATACCGAAACAAATTATCAAAAAATATCAAAAAAAAAAACTTTAATTTACAAAAAAAAAATTACCAAGAAAAAAATTTAGTGAATTAAAGTTATTTTTTTGGGTAAAATTTTTCAACAAGTTAAAGTTCTATTTTATTTTCTTTTTTTGGTATTTTTTGATAAATTAATCACATTTTTCTTTTTCTTTTCTTTTTAATTTTTATTTATATATATTTTTTATCTATGAGGGTATTTCTGTCATTTTACATCAATTCTTAATCCAAATAGTGCCAAATAGGGAAAAATTGCACCAAATTATAGGTTGGAGGGTGTTTAATGCACCCAAAAAAAGGAGGGGGTATTGTGCACCATTTTGAAACCAGAGGGGGGTTTATTGCACTTTGGCCTTATTTTTACTCTAAAATACTAATAATTTGATTAATTAATATCTGATATTTTAATTTAGGATAAATATTACTAATACCCCAGGAGTGTGACTTCATTTCATATAGATACAACTTTGTGAATTTCGTCACAAACACAGGCTGTGATTTATTCCGTATCTCACTAACACTTCTTTCTATCAAAAGTACATCGTGTCAGATATTTTTTTCACAGTGAAATGACCTTACTGCCATTTGACTTCTAACCTAACCTTTTGAATGCTAAAATTACTCATTTAATTTTGTGTAATGGACCAAAATGTCCCTTTGAGCACATGTGTCCTTTCTCTTTCCTTTTCCATTTATTTCTCTCCTTATATACACTATAATATATAGGGGTGCACAAAAATTTCGCGAATCCTATCCTATCCGATCCGATCCGTTAGCTAATGGATTGGTGGCAAATTAAAAAATTAGAATCTGTTAGCCACGGATCGGATTACGGATTGGAAGGTCAGAAATCCGATCTGATCCGTGGCAATCTGTGGCTACATATATATATATAATTAGTAATTATATATATAATAATAAAATATGCTACATACTTATATGGGTAAACCTAAAAACTCAATATATATTATATTTGTTTATTTAACAATCGTGTTCATTTGAGATGTGAATTAAAAAGTGTTGTGAATTTTTTTCTCAGAATTTTTGAAGTAAACAAAAAAAAAATTCAAATAGGAGTACATGGCCAATCCGCCAATCTGATCCGTTCAACCGCGGATCGGATCGGATTGGCAGATTGTCACGGATCAGATCGGATTGAATTTTCGTCAATCCGTAATCCGCGGATCGGATTAAGATTATGCATAATCCAATCCGTGGTCACCCCTAATAATATATATATAACCTATATGTATATATAATTATTTATTTTCATACATAATAATGTTAATATAAAATAAAAGATAATTGAATTTCTTTTTTTCTCTCTCTCTATATATATAGACACACACATACATTATAACATATATAATCTATAATTATTTATTTTTCTTGCATAAATACAAAATTAATTGCTATTTAAGTGCTTTATCGCCCGAAGCACCACCATTCAAAACAGATCCATGAAAAACCATCACCGAAACTCCACCATTGAAGCACCAAGTTTTGCCCAAGTTCCACAAAACATGAATCACCCACTATGGCCACCATTGCCATCTCCTTTGTCGCAGAACTATCGCGAAGACCCGAAGCCACCATGACCACCACCATTGGAGCACAACCCTCTGCCATTGACAACCAACTACATCATTGCTCGAAACACAACTTGTTAGAAATATAGAAAGAATATATATATTGAATTGTTTATTGATGAAAAATACATAAAGGCCTATTTATAGGCACATAATCTTAGAGACCAAGTTTACTTAGGAGATAAGAAACCCTAGTCCTAGCTAAATTAGGAATCCTAGATGAATTAGGATAGAAAATAACATAATATTAAATATATTATCTAACAGCCCCCCTCAAATTCAAGGTAGGTTAAATGAAACCAATTTGAGTTTGGATACATAAAAATGATGGCAGAGTTGTGAAGATCCGGCATGTTGAGGAGCATGGAAGCGCAATATGACTACTACTGGTGGCGTATGGAATCGCGATGACGGCGCATGAAAGCGCAGTATAACTTTTGGAGGTGCATAGAAGCGCAGAGGCTAATCAAATTCTGAAGGCGCATTGAAGTGCAATAGTAGCACACGGAAGCGCATAGACTAATCAAATTTTGAAGGCGCATGGAATTTCAATGGTCAATCACAAAAGCGTGTGATTACCACTAAATACGTGCGGAGATGCGGTAACGGAACTGTGAAGATACAACACAATCACAAAAGCATGTGATCACTACTGAAAGCATGCGGAGACGCGGTAACGGAACTGTGAAAAATAATACAATAACAAAAGCATGTGATCACCACTGAAAGCGTGCGGAGACACGGTAACGGAAAGGTGAAAAATAATATAATCACAAAAATGTGTGATTACCACTGAAAGCGTGCGGAGACACGGTAACGAAACTATGAAAAACAGCACAATCGCAAAAGCATGTGATTACCACTAAAGGAACGATAATGTTGTTAAAGTTGTTCTTAGTGTAATCCATGTTGGTGTATGTTTTGATAATCTCTCTCCCGCTATACAGAGATATTTTGAAGTTAAGAGGACTCATGGTTTGGCCATGAGCAATGATTATGACAGAAGTTATTTTTTAAGAATTGACCATTATCCGTCGGGAATGAAACTAGTGGTGTCATCCCCGGCAATGACGGCAATGGACTGAGAAAGCTTTACCAATGATTGATTGGCTCTAATACCATGTTAGAAATATAGGAAGAATATATATATTGAATTGATTATTGATGAAGAATATATAAAGACCTATTTATAGGCACATAATCTTAGGGACCAGGTTTACTTAGGAGATAAGAAACCCTAGTCCTAGCTGAACTAGGAATCCTATATGGATTAGGATAGAAAATAACATAATATTAAATATATTATCTAACACAACTATTGACCATCGTGAGACCTATTTTCATCTCCATGTCCATGAAGCTCCATCGCAAGAAGCATTGATGCTGAGATGGGAGTCAGTGGAGCTCGGTGGAGACAATTAAGATGATGGTGGTTGTTGATGGTGGTGCTTTGGACAGTGGTAATGGAGATTCCGTGTGGATGGTTGGTTGCTTGATGGTGAAGACATGTGTCTTCGATGACAACACTCCTACGGTGGCGGAGATGGTCGGTGATGGTTTATTGATGATGCTTGAGAACGTGGTCCGGCACAGGTGGAGCTTATAGGTCTTCTCTACGATGATGGGTCTGTTTCCATGCGACATTAGTGACAGTTATGGTGGAGTTTTGTGGCTGGTAGGGATGGGGGGCATTGTGAATATGGGGTTAACCATGGGGACAACGGTGACAATACAGTGGTGGTTGATGGAGCTTGGCAATGACAGTCGTGGGTCTTTGGTTTGGCGATGGTGAAGATGTTCCGACGTAGGTGGCCGAAAATGAGACGGTGATTGCTGTTACAGTGGTTTAATTAATTTTTGACACATATTGCTAATTAATCTATGGGAGTGTGTTGGTGTAACAATTTGGGGTGATTTGACAATGGTTAGTCGTCGAAAAAGATGGTGGAAACGGGCTATTGCGAATAAAGCTTACCTGTTCACTGGTGCGTGAGTTTAGAGTTGGAGAAGAAAACATCTCAAGCCATTTTAATTGATGTTGTTCAAATCACAGAATGATGTACGAAGGAGTAATGAGTGTGAAGTTGGGTGTTGATTGATCACTGCGTTAATTGACCGTAGTTGCAGAAGGTGATAAGGTAGAGATAATAAAAATTAAAAGAAAAAAAAAAAGAAAAAGAATAAGGGTAATCAGGACATTTCACAGTTATGATATTTTTATATCATAATTCATTTAAATAATAAGGGGCAATCAGGACATTTCACATAATTTTTAAATGAAAAAGCTTACATGGGTGTTTGCGAAGAAATTTTACGAAGTTGTAGTCGTGTAACAAAAGGATAAATATAAGTGAGTGTCAATAATATTTAACCCTTAATTTACTAACAATAAAATTAACTTGTAATATCATTTGTTACCATCACACTCCACTTTTCACTAATTTAATAATTGGAAAGTGTTTTTTTTTTTTCAAGATAATTATGTCATCTTCTCACCTTTATGTAATATAGTGGTATCTCCTCCAACTCACAAGGTGGAATGTGAGACTTCAAATACAAATAGGTACGGGAGTTTCTTCCAACTAGAAAAATAATAATTATATCATCTCTTTTCAAAAATAAAAAATGGCATTATTAGGGTGACGTTATGCCCTCACATTTTAAGTTCGAATCGGCGCTTTAAGAGTAAATTCTTTTACACTGCTTATTAGAGTAGTTAAGAAATGAATTTGGGCATCGTACCATTACTCGAAAATTAATAGGAATACACTCTAATAACATTTAAAGGCCAATCCTTAGCATCTTGTCATCATTTCATGTTGATTCTTGTAAATATGTCATAAAAAAGAGTGATCCTTGTAATCACTTTAAATATATATGTACCAGCTTAAAAAGGATCAAGTGCGCCGTGTGTGTGTGTGTGTCTGTATGTATATATGTGTGTGTTAAAATTCTTATGTAATATGTTTATTAGTCAGGAGTTTCTAAATTAGTCATTTCATTTTTTAATAAAAGAAAGGCAAAAATGCAAAAAAACTCCTCTAAAATTTTTTCAATGTGCGAAAATACCGCCTAAATTATTTTTTTGGAGCAAATTAGTTCATTGTCTTACAAAAGTGGACAACTTGACCACTGATAAAACTATAATGACATATATACTCCTTACTATAATCATTTTACCATTCTCTTTATAAATATAGTATTTTCTAAAAATGCAAAACATAAAAAATAGTTTGATAAAATTTTTAAATAATAAGTTTAAAAACATAAAAAAATAAAAATAAAAGACTAGTAGAACTTTATTTAAAATTTTTTAAAAATAAAAATATAACTAACATATATACTCTTTTCTATTAATATAGTCAATAGTATTTTCTAAATAAAAATTTTAAAAATAAAAATATAGTTTGCTAAAATTATCATTGAAAATGTTTTCTTTAATTTGCTAACTATAGTATAATGCACTACTGTAATAATAAAAATAATTAGAAACATAAAAAGGTAAAAGACCAGTAGAATTTTACCAAACCATTTAAAAAAAAAATTTATTTAGAAAATATTATACGAAAAAAGGTCGTACTCAGTGCACAAAGCTCCCGCTTGAAGAGATCTGAGAGACATGAATGTCAGTAAGCCTTACCACAATTTTTGGAGAGACTGCTCCTAAGTCTCAAACTCATAACATATCGCTTTGGAAGAGAGCACTTTTATTTTTTTTTAAAAAACTTAAATAAAGTTCTATTAGTCTTTTATTTTATTTTTTTATGTTTCTAATTTTATTATTTAAAATTTTTATCTAATTATTATTTTTTTGAATTTTTAAAAAAACACTATATTTATAGAAAGAATGACATAATGGTTATACTAAAGAGTATATATGTCATTATAATTTTGTCAGGGTCAAGTTGTCCACTTTTTTAAGATGAGAGACTAGTATACTCCAAAAAATAGTTTAGGGAGTGTTTTTGGATATGGAGAAAATTTCAGGAGTTTTTTTGCACTTCTGCCTAAAAGAAATTAAAATAAATGTTTAAATTTCTTTACTTATAATTGTTTGAAAATAAAAATAATTAAGAATTCAATATAGTAACATTTTTATATTTTAGAAACATTATTATAATGTATCATGCATCTCTTGGCATAAAAGAATTAGATTACTCACCATATTTGCCAAAAGCAGTTACCGGAAAGTTGAAATCCATTTCTCCGCGCTTATCAACTTAAAGTCTTATCAATGAGTAAACTCTAAGCATACGTATGAATATTAAAATTATTTTATATATTTACAAATATTATGTATACACATATAATTATTTACATATAGACTTTCATATTTTAATCAAATTTTTAAAAAAATCGTTTATTCTTTTCTTCATTACATGTGAGTAGAGATGTACAAAGAACTGGTGGAACTGAAACAATAAAAAATCGTACTTGAACCGAACCGTTCACTATGATTTCGTTTCCGTTTTTGATTCGAAGTTCAAAAATCAGAATTGTTAAAAATATATACAAATATAATATAAAATATATTATATATAAATAAGATTAATAAATATCCTCTAACCTTCTAACTCTACAAACTGAAATGCTTCATGACATAGTGAGATGATGTGAGTAAAAATGTCATTAATATAGAATGTCATGTTCCAATCACATAGTGCTCGTTTGGGGGAGTTTTTTGAGGGATTAAAATGGGCTCTCAAGTTCAAGAAGTTATTTCAAAAAAATAAAAATATTTGGTGAAATAAAGAAAATAGACTTTTAATGAAAGTCGAAATTTTAAAAATTCCATTTAAAGGAAATCATAACCTGCTTATAATTTTATTCTAAACTTTTGAATTCGACTCTATCTTCAATTTTTTGGAGGTTTCAACCGGTTTAACTTAATCGAAGTCTTACGTGTATGATATGTTACACACGTAAGAATGTAATGCGTCTGATGCACAGTGTGTCGGACACATCAAATATTTTTTTTTTCGATAAGTAGAGATTCTTTGGGGCCCACTGGTAGGTGAGTGAATATTCGAGTTGGGGGAAGAGTCACGAGAGAAATTATCTTGATTTGTCTTTGCAGTGGACAAAATCTGTTCTGTAGTCCTCACAATCACATGGTGCCACGAGACGTTCTAGGACAAGTTTGTTTGATTTTAATGTCACGTGAAATGTGATAACATTATTAGCATAATAATAGCATGCGATTATATATATATATATAAAGTCTGAAATAACCTAACCTTATCTAACAAACAAGAGAAGCATCTTATTCAAGCTGGTTAAATAATTGATCGAACTCAAGTCTTTTTCGGTGCCACGTCTAGTGTGTACTTGATTGATATATGAAAATCATTATATGACATGGTTGACGGAGTGTCACGAGCATCTTTAATTTGACGGATAATTTGGCTATATTCGGAGTTCATTTTGTCGGTTCAACAACCATTTAGGCTTTGTTTGAATAAATGTGAAAGAAAAGAAAAAATAATATTAGTTAAGAGAAAAAAATATAGTAATAGTTTGTGTTTATATTTTGATAAATTATAAAAGAAAATAAGAAAAATTCTAACATTCTTTGTTTGAAAAAATCTAAAGGAAAGAAAAGAAAAAAAAATTTATATTTTAACCAATTTACTATCATATTTTTTTTTTATTTACTATCATGCTCTTTTATTTTTTTAAATGTTAAGGTTAACTTTGGTATTAGGAAAGTTTTACTTAAATCTTATCATTTCTTTTTAAATTCTCTCACTTTTAGAAGGATAGTATACAAGAGATTTGGAGAGATAGTCAAATCACTCGTAATTTTTTTTTGGGTAATGCTACTCAGACAGAATTCGTAGGCAGAATTCATAGACAGAAAATTTTACATCCATTGGATGCATGTGGTAGGCCCCACCACATACACTCACCACATGCATCCAATGGATGTAAAACTTTCTACCTATGAATTCTGCATGAGTAGTATTACACTTTTCTTTTCACTCTTCTTAACAAACTATATATAAAAAATCCTATATTTTTTTTTTTCAATTCCATTCATCCAAACTAGCTCTTAAAGTAAAGTTTACTACTACCGCCTAGTAGGATTTTAATTCAGTGCAACCATTAATTTTGTGAAAATTGAATTCTTGAATTGTTTAAGCTATTGGGTGATCATTTATTGATTAAATGGGCCCATGTTAGTCCCACCTAAAGGAATCTCATTCGTACCTCCATAATTAGAAAAAAATATCATTTCTCTTCATTTAGGCATCGTCTCCTCCAGGTGATCCAAATGTAAGATTTTTTATAAAATATGTGGCCTAGCATTGTCATTATATTTTAGTTAGCAAAAAAATCAAATTAGTTGAAATGCTTGAAGGTATAAGAAGTAGATCGAATAAGTTCATGATTATTTAATTGTGTTTGCTAAAGTTTATTGAACTTGATACACTTTAGATATGTTGAATTACATAGGATTAATACGAGATTACCTAATAAGTGTGGACCTTTATTGTAACAATTATTTATGGGTTAATATTTCATAAATTGATATATGTATCTGTATTATATATAAACATTGTATTTGAATTTCTCTTAAAAAAAATTATAATTTAACTGTAAAAAATGCTTAAAAAATTAATTTTTTCAAAATATCTGTGTTTATCTAATATTCACAATTTATCTACTATACTTACACCTAAATTCATATACATACACATTTCATTACTCTCGTACTCTTAAAATGATTTAGTCCAATAATTTTTTTTAAAATGTCGTAAGCACTGAAAATACTCTATTATATATATATATGTGTGTGTGTGTGTGTGTGGAGTTGGTCCGACTCTCTCTCTCTCTCCATGTTGCTATATATAATTAGTGGTTACATACATGATACATATATGGTGATGCATAAAACTAATGAGGCACATGAAAGGAGAGATTGATAGCTATTACTCCAACTAAAAACCATGTTGTGAATTAACTAGTGGTTGCAACACTTGGAGAAGAAGTTGGAGAACTTAGAACCAACTGAAAATCATGAGAAAAACGCATATACACAGCAAGATCCAAAGGGCACTCCAAGCCCAATTTTTTTTGTTGTTTCGTGTCCAATTCTATCATTCTACGCCTCCACAGTCTCAACACTTGATCAACATTATTGCAAATTAATAATTAAGAAGCTACAATCTTCTTCATTTACTCTAATTCCACATTTTGCTTTATATACAGAGGTGTTGCTTATACAAGAACATCAATTTTTTCTAACAAAATATATTACATATTCTTATTAAGATTAATGTCAACTTTTTCTAATGAAATATACTACATTCTCATTATAACAAAACAAGATATAGTTCTGTGTGTATGTGTGTGTGAGAGAGGAAAAATGCATCTAAGGGGTTGGTGAATGTTGTGAGAAGATGAGAGAGTGTATGTAATTTCAAAAAGAATATGTCAAGAGAGAGTAAAAGAGTGCGTGTAATAGACATGTTTTTAGCGTGTTGTATATTTTATTTTCAATTATAGTAGAATCTCTATCTATGGACATCGCTTTAGAGTTGGGTGAATTAGGTAAAATATTGTATTATGTGTGAATGTATTTGATTGTTATTTTCATATATACTTGTTTGATTATTGATGTGACGATATGATTCTGCTGTGGTAAATGAAGGGAGATTTAATTTTCAACATTTTTGAGTGAGCCTTAAAAAATGCTGCTACAAAGTGCCGTGATACAAAATCTGAAAGTTTCGTAATGAAATTATGTGAGTACAGAATAACAGTCATGATAAAGTCATAATGCGGAGGATATATCATTCTCCATTATCAAATCATTTTGAAAGAGTTTACAAATGTTGGAATTTTTAAAGAGCATGGGCTTAGTCACCGTATGGGCTCTTGCTAAGTTACAGGTCCACCTAAAGTCCAATTACCAGGCCCACGGCTAATCCAATCTGGTCTTTTGACAGCTCTGAAAGGTGAATACACACACACACACACACACACACACACACATATATATATATATATATATATATATATATATATATATATTACATTTAAACATTGTGTTTGAATCTCCCTTAAAAAAATTATAATCCAACAGCCAAAAATGTTTAAAAAATTAATCTAAGAGTTCAAAATATCTACGGTCTAAAATAACTTTCTTTATCGTCAATCTAATGGTTACGATTCACACACTATATTCACACTTATATTCTCGTACACATCCATCCACCCTCACACCTCTAAAATAATTCAGTCAAATAATTTTTTTTAGAGTGCGGTAGGGACAGTCAATGCCCTAGTATGTAACTATGTATGTGTGTGTGTGTGTATATATATATATCATGTTGAGAATTATAAGTAAATCACACGTCCACTCATTGTCCTGTTCACAGGCCCAGGGCTTCCACATTGGGTTGGGTACTCTGAAGCAAGTTTATATATATACATATGAAATACCCACTTAGCCATTTTCATGTAAACTTGATCTGAATCAAAAATAAACCCATAGAAAGCGAGTAAGTTAACCACAGACTAAATTCAACTATACCATGACTGGATAGTCAGAGCCCAACCCAACTAAATTTCATACCTTACTAGAGACTAGATAGTAATATATATATATATAGTCATTAATATTTTTCACATTTTTACGAAATGAAACAAAAGCTATCTAATTCTGCTGTCACATTATAAAGCAGTGAATCCATATTTAAAATTCATATACTTTTTTCCCCATTTTAAAAATCTATTTAATTATATCATTTTCTATTGTTTCTAATCTCACATCCCTTGCAGGCTAGGAAATCCATGAGGAGCAAAAGAAAAGGAACAATAGCTAGTTTTGTGCTTCCCTACCTCTAGACATTAATTTTTCAGTTGTAAAAAATTACGATTCTCTCCTATGCACTGGACCGTTCAGTGCACATGAAAGAGTGAAGAACTGTCACACCTCCAAATTTAAACACAAAAAACCATAATCTCATACTTAAATTTAGTACATGACTTAAATACAACATCCACAACCAATCACAAAACATTAAATGAAATTATCTCCATTCAATAATTTCACTAAATACTAAATAAATTCATACATCAACCTTAATCAAATTCCACCAACTAACGTCATCCTCGTTACATAAGTTTTCAATAACAGAAGTAATTGAACTAACTAGAAATAAGAAAATAAACTAGATGATCTCCATCTCTACCATTGATCTCTTTCACATGCATATCCAATAAGTACTTGAAAGTTGTTAAAGGGGTGAGCTCACAAGCTTAGCAAGAGTATCGCTAAACACAATCATTGCTCAGCAAATTGATCCGACCTTATATTCTCACATATAAAAGTAAATCGCAACAACCGATTATATTACTTAATAAAAATGCACAATCTCATATAAAATGCATGGATCACATATAACTCATCTTAAGTTATTTTATGATTTTCATACGTTACCATTGTCAATATCATATAACAATTAATAACGCACTAATTATCATATCAAAACTCAAATTTCTCACAATTTAATTTATGTCACAAGTATCTCAATTATGATCCATAAGTCAATTAAACATCTTGATTAATTCTTATTAAGTTCTCACATATTTCACATGAGCTCCGAGCTCCTCTCTAATAAATAACTAGCTCAGCCAACAAAATGGTGTGTATCACATACTCTCAGACTATTGAAGGTCATACGTGTGACAGAGCTTGTACGTTTACTCACCCAGATGGTCCCAGACTATGTTCACATAACAAGGGTATGCTCAACCCAATGGCCATAACAAAATGATAGTGCACTTCCAACTAGGCTGGTCCCGAACCATACCTAACAAAGTTCTCATAGGGTTAGCTCCGAACTACCCTCCGACTAACCAGATAACATTTATTAATTACCAATTATATTGATTTATCAAACATATACAACATTAAACAATTTTAATCAATAATCAATGCGTTCCTACACACTTTAATTAACATTCAAGACATACAACATATAACAAATGAGAGAACACAATTCGTGAAGATTTCTTGATATCAAATATAAGTCATGATAAAATTTGAGAATTTAGCTCTTTATTGTTTCTCCATGCTTTCCAGTTACGTGAACCAAATATATTACTTTTTCGAGTTTTACTTTAATTAAACTACCTAAACATCATCTAAAATCAGTATTTCAATACAATTAGGTTCATTATGCAAAAATCTATTATTCTAATTTTTTTCATAATTTTCAGAATCTAATTAATATTTTTTTCAAATTTTTTCTAACTTAAAATCATTTAAAAATTAATTAAAACTATTATTTTATTTTGATTGGACCTGAGAGTGGACCCAAGAAACTGGCTCGACAAGTGAACTTCAGTAACCCTTTCCGACAATTGAGCCACTGCCGCATAACCTCTCAGTCTCCCCCACTCCTTATTAGCGAGAGTGGGCCTTGTACATGAGAACCCAAAATTGGTCTTCCTCCTTGCTTTTACATCTTGCTAGAGTGAGACAAAATTTCCACCATTATCCAAAATTTATTCAATTATGCATGTTTAGAGAATCTCTATAGAGTTGTTTAGTGTGTGTGTATATATATATATATATATATACACACACCCTCACCTCTGCATATGCAAACCAATTCACCTTATATCAGGTTCTTCCTCATAAATTATGCTATACGGTTCTAAGTCTTAATACACTAAACTAAACTGTTATCCTTTCAAAGTAATCTATACAAATAAACATATATGTCAAGTTCTCCGCACATATATAAATATATATTCATATATACAAGCAACTATAGCAATAAAACAACTATATTCATGTTTTCATAATATGTTCATATGCTGGTATAAATATTCGGTAGATACATATGCTTATATATAATATAAACTCACAAAGATCACATAATTCTTATAATATATTAATCTAGTAACTAAAAATAAACCAATCACACATATGTAATATACATATCATCTACAGCCGTAACTATACATATGTATAACTTCCATATATATTTTCGCAATCACTGTTACCTCCAGTAACTAATAACTAATCGACAGTACACCTAGGTTTTTAAAGCATACTTGATTACATTCTTAACTTCAGTAAACTAAAGTAACCAAAACATAAGCACGACAGTGGTAGCTTAACAAACAATCAAGTTTTATAGTCCTTGTATATATTATATTACAAAAAAAAGATGCTTCTTGTTTCAGTTCTCATATCTTATGAATTCATAGATAGATGATGGATGCATATATATTCCCCAACTAACATCCAAAATCTACCATATTATTTCGAATAATAACTACCAAGTCACAATCATACATGGGATTATAAAACAAGATCAACTTGTCTGTTTTAATTCTTCAATCCAATTTTCCTTCTCTTCAAACAATTCTCTTCGTCGCCTTTCTATCCAAATTTTATAATTTTCAGATTGTATTTTACGATATTAAACCTTAAGCATCTAATTTATATAAAGACTATTTAGTGGTTATAATCCCATAAGGATTAGAATCCTATTTAAATCCCTAATCTTGTTAGACAAGCATAAATATATATACTTATATTATAAATAAATATATCCAAAATTACTCATCTAACCTTCAAAATATTTTAAAAATATATTTTAAAATTTTAGGAATATTACAAGATCACTCCAAAGAAGATTCGAATTCCATTTGTAAGTCTAATCTAAATCAGCATGAGAGTCTCTCCTGTAAAAATAGTTTAGTCTTTTTAAGCCCAACTAACAATTATTAAATAGCAATAAATAAATAAATAAATAATTGAAAAGTTCACAGTCAAGGACCTGGTATCTATGGGAGGAGATCTACTTGCTCCCTAAAAAATAATTAGGCTAGAAAGCTCATATTTCTACAACAGCATATGATATTCAGACAAGGCAAATATATATATATATATATATATATGGGAATTTTTGAAGGCATGGCCTGCAGTAAAAAAAAATAATTAGGTGGGCCTATGAAAGGATTAGGTTGTCTATCATAAGATGATAATGTTAATCAAATAGGAGGCAATCCACCTGTTCTATGAAAAATAACGACTTTAAACTGTTCATAATTAATATTAATTATAAGATAAGACGTATTGTATTAATTACACATGTTTTATTTGACATGGTAAAGAGGAAACAAACTGGTGGTCCTGCAAATAAAATGCCTGATCATATATCTCTAAGTAGACACCATTGACTCGATCGGTGATTGCATGTGGGGTTGGAGATTTGGCTACACTTTGTCTCTTTCTCTTGTTTACCTTTCCCGATTTCTCTAATCTTCCTCCTTTGCTTTGCTTAGTCTAGCTTTTTTAAGTGTCCCGTTGATCCAATAGCTTTTTCTCTCACATGCATGTTCAATTATATATGCATTATATAATTTGCTTTATAGTTAGGATTATATTCTTCTATCTCAATCTGAATTTCCTCTAATTAAAGTTTAAAAATAGAAAATTAAAAAATTCTCAATTTGTTTTTCTTGGCAAACATGAAAGAGAAGAACTCAAATATGAAACACCCACTCGAAGAGTTGTATGCTCCACCAACTTGATTACAAAAAATTGTATTCACTATTCTGGTTCTTTAATAAGCATAAGGTGACGAGTTTAAGCCTTACCCTTATATACATATTAGGTTATCTGTTAAAAAAATTAGAGGGATACATGAAGGACCTCATTATTATTATTATTGTTGCATATTCTTGTTGTTAATATTATGGGTAAATTACACTTATCTCGTTTTTATTTTGAGAAACACTTGTCTTTTTCGATGTTTGGTCTAATTACAAATGGCAGTCATGTGTGACATTTATTACACCGTATTTCTTTAAGGTTAAACGTGTTATCAACAATATCCTCTCCTTTAATAAAATTTTAAAAAATGACTTAATTGCTCTTGCTAGCAATGAAATAACCAAATTAAAAACTATTAAAACACTAACAAAATTGCCCTTACACATGTATAAAATACTCCACACACACACATACATATATATATATGGTGGGGCGTGGTAGGTATTTCACATTAAAAATTTTTTCTCAAGTATTAAAATATTAAGAATAAAAAGGTCAGTGTATTTTACTCTCTAATGTAATTAAATTTTTCGAAGAACGTCAGTGTATTTTATCCTAATATTATTATTATTATTATTATTATTATTATTATATATATATATGTATATATATATATATATATATATCTTTTTTTTTTTGCTTTTTGGGTTGAACTAAACACCTGACTAATGGCTTTTGTATTGACATGTAACCTCAGCTTCTCTGGTTTGATCAAGATAATTTATATTCATATATTGTTATCTAAAGAGAAAACACCGAAATTAGAAATAAAGAAAGAAGAAAATGGAATAAAAAGAAAACGAAACTAATTTACTTGGAGTGATGGATGCATTGTTTTGTTTATTTTATTTGAATTATTAAGAGAGTGATCGGTCTTTTCTATGATTAAGAAAATGATTAAATCTAAGTAGGCAGAGACTAGAGTGCCCCCATTTTCTAGAAGCCGACTTGTCAAACTTCTAGTGATAAAACTAACTTTAATATATACTGAAAATGAATATATATATATATATATATATATATAAAGCCGTAGACTTGGGCCCAGATCGTTAATCGAGAATCCTAGAATCGAGACCATCCATTGCAGGGGAACCCACACTACGAGGTCATGTCCTTGTCCTATTTGTGAATGGATTAATAACCAAAAAATCAAACTTTATTTTCTGATTTGGAATTTATCCTTCAATCGACACCTGCTTAGCTTTCAAGTTTTTTCATGCCTTGAAGTCGTTAAGACAGCAACGTCGACAAAGTCGTTTTCTATATAAATCAAGTAGGAAATTAATTATATATATATATATATACACACACACATACACATACACACACATACACTTGTTTATATATGTGTGCCTAACTTTTAAAATATAATTTTTGGCTTTTTAAGTTCAAAAATTATTTTAAAGAATATTTGAATTAGTAAAACTCAAAAGTTTTGAAATTTAAAAAAAACGTTTAAAGGAATTTGGTGAGTAACAGTTTCTTCATTTAGTTTATAATTCTCTTTTTCTTCTGAATAAAAGTCGATATAAAAACTCTAACAAACAAGACCTTAAAGGTTGTTAGTAGGGTTGCAAATGAACCGAGCTGAGCTTGAGCTTGAGCTTGCTTAGGCTCGTTTATTTATGAGCTCACTCGGGCTCGTGACGAGCTCGAAAAGCTGAGCTCAAACTCAGGCTCGTCATTTTTTTGAGAAGCTTGGGCTCGGCTCGTTTAATAAAAATTTGTTCGGATTAGTGTTCAATATCGTTTTAGCTTTTCATGAACGTAAATGAGCCTACATAAACCTATGTTCATGAATATGTTCACGAGTTTACGAATCCTAAACGAGTTCTAAACAATTTTTAGTCACGAACATAAACGAGCTCATGTTCACGAGCCGAATCGAATATTATTTAAACTTTATTTATTTATTAAACGAGTCTAGAAGTCGAATTCAAACTCTACTCATTTGTTTAACGATCGAGCCTCGACTGAATTTTTAACGAGTCAAAACACGAGGTGCTCGAGATTCATCTGCTGTTCTAGATGTTAGCTACTTACTGTATATGAGTAGGCATCAGTCAATGGTGTTGATGCGTTTTGAGTGCAAAACAAAATTGATTTTGAAAATAGAGTGGACGAGTCCTAGACTGTTCGTGTTCTCAATTATTGTACGGAGATACGGGAACTAACAATTGTTCAGATTAAAAGTTTTATGCTAAGCAAAACTTGAAATAGATAAGATTGTTACATGAAATTACTATTCAGAATACACTTGTATGTCACTAAATCAACTAATTAAATGCTAAGAATTTTACCTGTCTGTGATTTGGGTCACTGTAGAGAATTGTTGTTATTACAGAGGCAAATAAATATGGATTCCAGTTGATAATTATGAACTTCAAAAGACGGACAAGAAATAAGCGATATTTATAATCTAAAATTATTCTATCTAATTATTATTTTATCTAATTTCAAGTGTATTATAGTATCGTAGACATGAACATACACTAATATATGTATATAAATATATAAATATATATATATATATCCTATTTACACAAAAATAAATATTACAATCTAAGCAATTATATATAATTTCACTCTCTCGCGTGCGTGCACGCACACACTCACTCTCACCGATTGCAGTTTAATCCTGTTAGAGAATAGAGATCACCAAAATAATTAAAGCATGTAAAATAAATCTATTGTACTTTTTTATTTATTCTTCAAGACTTCTTCTCACTTGTTTATTGTATGTTTTTTAAACTTCTAATTAACTAAAATAAAATGTAAAATATTAAGAAGCCTGCTAGCTAACTTTTTATATTAGAGGTCGATCTCAATTTGTATAAAGTTGACCTCCCTTCTAATTATATATACTTGGATTTAGAGAGAGAAAATATAGACAAAAGTGAGGGAGAGAGAGAGAGAGAGAGAGGATAGAAACAGAAATACATATTGGATGAGAGAAATAGAAGAAATTAGTTGGGTGGTGGCAACTTGTGTAGATTAGGTAGGTGGCGTTTGGACAGAAACTATTGGTGATTGCGAGGAAGGAGGTAACATGGTGAAGGGAAGATGTGAATGGCAAGATTGAGGAGATTAAAATAAAATTCACTTAATATAAAAAAGGAAAATAAAAGGGAAAGGATAATTATTTCGTGTCTCAACTCCCAATACTCGAAAGAGGGAAGGGAAGGGAAGGGAAGGGGGATGTGGGCGTCCCTTCTATTTTTTGGCTGTCCGGAGTTCGACTAATCTATCACGACTCAAAAGAGAAATTGAAAGTGGGGGTGCTTCATGGTGACGTTTGACATAGTAGTGTTCATTTGATCTGTGAATTCGATCCGATCCAATTCAATTTCTGTAGATTAGATTAGTATTTTAACCCATTGATTCGGTACGGATTCATAAAATAAAAAACTGTAGGAAATTGGATCGGTTCACAAATTATATATTGTATCAAATATTCAATCCAATTCGATAAGAATATAATTATACAAATATTATATAAATAATATGTTTTATAACCCTAAACCTAACCTCATGGTCCACCCACTTTAATATATACAATATAATAAGTTTTTAATTTCAATTTTTATTTATTTTAAATTGGTTATAATGATATGAGACTATTGTTTTAGTTTAGTATGTTGTTGAATGTGTCGATGATCATTTGGTATTGATTCTTTTTTATTGGTACGATCTCCATAAATTGATGGTTCATCTATTAGGTACGTTCTGTAAAATATATATATATATATATATATATATATTTGCCTATTTAGAAAAGTTCAATCAATTTGTAGAACTAATATGATGTTTTATGAATCAAATTAAATAAAATCTTTCGATGACTTATCTGAAAAGAATATGATATGTTATGAATCGGATGGAATAAAAGCTTTCGACCACCTATCCGCAGTAACCTAGTGGGACATGTGGAGGTAAGAAGTAGTGAGGGCATATTGATGGAATATTCAATTCCATTAGTAGGGGTATTCTAGACTTTCTCATTTGGTTTGACTTGGATAACCCTAAAACATATATTATTTGAGTATTTTAAATGCAAGGTATGTCTTTCTAAATAGAGTAGTTACGTCTGGTTAAATTTTAACTAAAAATGGTTAGTGTTGTCGGTGTGTCACAGTCCTAAGCCGGTACATCTACAAATATACATGTATATATAATATGTGTATGTATGTATATGTATGAGCAGAAAAAATTACAATAATATTAATTTCACGTAAGTTTTCAACTGTCACGATTTGATAAAAAGAAAATAGCATACAAATTGTACCATTAGTACAAATTGTACAATTACTGACTTTGACACGCAAATGATACGTGAAAGTCATCTTGAAATCAGCACATATAAATCATTACAATTTGAGTAATGCTAAACGTCATAAAATTATTTCATGAATTTGTATCATGAATGATATGATAGGTAACAATTTCTATTATTTTAGGAGATAAAATTAAATGAAGAGTTAGTATTGGTGGAATCCCCTACACGAATCTTATTAAGCTCGAGAAGAAGAAGAGCTAAAAAGAAGAGAGAGAATGAGAAATGATCTTTTTCACACCCTAATAAATCTCATGATATTATCACCTGTCACATCATTCATGATACAAATTCATGAAATAAAATCATGACATTTAACATTTTTCTGACAATTTTAAGTGAAGAAAATTCAAGAAGAGTAAATCACACGTATAATAGAACTTTTATCTTATCCCTACTTTGACTAAATTTAACCAATTAAACTATTATCTTTAATTGACTAGTTTTTTTATTATTAATTTAATATGAACAATATGATGGTGTGTGTCATGTATTATTTTTTGTGTTTAAAATGTAATCATTATGAAGGAAAGATCACATTTTAGACTTGTTCGCGAAAAAAACATATACTTGTAACAGACGATTGGATTGTATTAATTCACTTTAAACCTTCTTACTCTGTAATTAATAAGATTCTCGCCAAACTTGCGTTCGCATTAATAATAAAAATTTATTTTATATGTAGACAAAATCATTTATTTTTATTTTTTTTATTTAATGTGATTTGATTATCGCATGTTATGCATGGTATCAATTGAATTTATTTTTATTTATTAATTTCGTAAAAAGTTTAATTAGCTTATTTAATAACCGCAACTTAAAATTGAAGAATGGGTCATAACTTAGGCTTCGTTTGTTTAGACATAAAATATTTTTTTTAAATATTTCTAAAAAAATTTAGTGTTTGATTGTATATTTTAAAAGGAAAAATGTTATACTCGTAAAACATTTTCATACTAAAATGTTTACATTGATGTAATCAATTCATAAAATATTGAATAACTAGCTTGGTTGATGCTACTGAATACTAGAAATTTTCAAAAATATTTTACATCAAAACAAACAGAGCCTTAGTTTTATATTACTCTTCAAAAACTTCATAAAATCACTATAAATTCATTTTTATAGAATTATGTTATATAACAGTTGCATATGAGTGCATTTTAAGCCTTAGGTGCGAGGTTGAATTTTTTTTATGACAATTGAGTTATGTTACGTTACACTTATACGGACCCGATTTTGCTATACCCGTTATTGAGAAGCATGTACGTCATATACACAATCTACAAGCTAATTGATCGACCAACATGAAAATAAAGAAATCCAAAAACAGCAAATAAACAGAAAAATAAATTATTTCATTATGTAAATGACCCTTTGCACTAGTCAAAAGGTCAAAAATTCCACACATAAACAGATTTGTCTCACAAATACAAATGCAATATATGAACAACAACCATCAACATGAAACTGATGAACCAATCTTCATGTTGACTTTTTTATTCTTCTTCTTCTTCTTCTGATGGATAGTTTTCGTTCTCCTCTAGAAAGCATGCAAGCAGCAACCCGTAAACCGATTTGCTTATTTTAATACTATGTTTTCCTGCTAAA
This sequence comes from Cornus controversa, assembly GCA_026545225.1. Classification (NCBI taxonomy): domain Eukaryota; kingdom Viridiplantae; phylum Streptophyta; class Magnoliopsida; order Cornales; family Cornaceae; genus Cornus; species Cornus controversa. Next base: position 33,261,860 of record CM048854.1, read on the forward strand.
ACATAACTGAGTTTCTGTCAATTATTAGAAAATGAGCACAATTCATTAAATAAAATATATAATATAATGCAAAGTCATGGATATATATATAAAATTATATGGTTATAGTTAATTTGATATACGGTTACTTAGTTGAGCTTACCATAAAACCAGAGCGCGACATTACTTAGTAGTGGTAAGGAGGAGGTGGTGAACTGTAATAGTAATGGGGGGGTGGTGGTGGTGGTGGTGGTGACTTATATTTGTAAACCGGAGGAGGAGGAGACTTATACTTGTAAACCGGTGGTGGTGGAGACTTATACTTGTAAACCGGTGGCGGTGGAGGAGACTTGTATTTGTAGGGCTTCTTAGGTGGAGGTGGTGGAGACTTGTACTTGTAAACCGGTGGCGGTGGAGGAGACTTGTACTTGTAGGGCTTCTTAGGTGGTGGTGGTGGAGACTTATACTTGTAAACCGGTGGTGGTGGAGGAGGAGACTTGTATTTGTAGGGTTTCTTAGGTGGAGGTGGTGGAGACTTGTACTTGTAAACCGGTGGCGGTGGTGGTGGAGACTTATACTTGTAAACCGGTGGCGGTGGTGGTGGAGACTTGTACTTGTAGGGCTTCTCTGGTGGTGAGTACACCGGAGGTGGTGGTGATTCGTAGTGGTAAGGATGTTCTGGTGGTGGTGGGTACTTCTTGGGAGGTGGTGGTGGAGGAGGATATGCGTAAGGGTAGTCTGCATTGGTATCTAATGGCAAGCTTAGAGACACTATTACCACCAGAAGAGTGGTAATGAAAGAGGCCATTGTAGACCCCTTCTTTTTTGTTCCCATCTTCACTGCAAAATGGGCTCTTGGTTATGCTCTTACTTAGCAACCCTCTCACCCTTTATATAGATTAGTTTTTTACCATTTTAACACCTAAACCAATCATAGTAAACACTATTATAATATCTTAGTAATAAACAAAATCAAAACCTAATTTCAATCTTTGAATGGGTTGTTATTGATGTTTGCATTAATATAATTTGAGAGTAGGTATTGTTTTGTATTGACACTTGTTTGATATAGGATGCAAGCTAGGCAATGCAATAAAGTAATGTCACGTATAGTCTTATTTTTAACCTTTTTTGATGCAATAAATCAAAGAGAAAAGTAATTTATTCACAGAAGACTTTGAAACGTGTGGGGATATATGCCTAATTTTTCCATGATTTATTGGGGACATGGACCAGACGGCTGTGACTTTACTCTCTCTTTTTTTTCTCTCCATATATGTGCGTGTACTTAATATATATATATATATATATATATATATACATATATATATATACATAATGTCATTTTCATAATTTGCATGGCTTTTGTTTCATTGTATTGTCGTAGGAATAGAATAAAGTTTATGGGCTCATTTGCCTTTTTTTAGTTTCTTTTTTTATGCTACTTCAGTGTCTACTTTAAATTTTTAATTTTTTTTTTAAGAAGACTCTAAATAGTAAAATTTCTAAGTCAATTTTTTAAAATTTAAATGTTTTACAGTACTAACTTAGAAAAATAATTCAAAAACTAAGGAAAATTTAAGAAAATTTCAATTTTCTACCTGGAGTTTTCAAAAGTATTAGAACTTAGTTCATCTTCATATTTTGGGCAAAGTCACAAAGCTAATGAGCTCCTATTAAACTATTAATTGAAAGAAAAAATTACCTAATCACAAAAGGAAAAATAAAATGACACCTAATTTGCCACTTCCAATGAGCACACTTGAAGAAGTTACGTTGCCTTTGAAACAAATAGTTTTCAATCCAAATATATATATATATATATATATATATATTTCAGTGTAAAATACTTTATGTGTATGTATTATCTCAATACTATTCTGACATATGGCTAGTTGTTTGTAATAACTAGTCAAAATTGATTGCTCAAATTTTAATAAGTGCAAAATAAATCATTTGGTAGATGCATCTTATATATATATATATATATAATGCACCGAAACAATATACAATTTCAGAATTGGTCCAGCCCAGAGTAGGTGATACCTCAAAGCTTGCATAATAGCTGACGCGTCATTGTCACTAATATATTCAAAATATATAGTAGTTAACGACTGAACCAGCATAGTCTCTGTAGAGAGAGAGAGAGAGAGAGAACAAGTAAAACAATGCTGCACCATATACACCTTCAAAGAAGGTATCTTTTACCTTTTCTTTCTCTAGCTCTTTGACTCTCTCTCACATTTTCAAGAAAAATTAAACTAGTAAAGCGAGGTATATATATATGTGTGTGTGTGTTTGTATAAATTTTCCTGACCACATGCATTAGAATTGGAGTTTAATTAATTGAAATTCTGACAATTTCCAGTTCATCACAACCCATGTCAATGCAGCCTATATAGTATTTCCTAGCTCCAAAGGACAAGCTTTGAATAATATGAATAATAAGAAGTTAACAAAGTCACACACACACACACATATATATATAATTTGATTAAAAAAAGAAAAAACAATTGTAGGAGATCCAGACCAAGGATGGTACAGTAGCAATTAATGGGGGATGAATAGTATAAGACTTGCAATATATCTAGAAGATCTCTTCTAGTAGAGTGGACTATATATATATATATATATATATATAGAAGATAACATACTTAAATTCACTCTATATACGTTAATAATATATGAACATTTGGTAGAATAGTAGTTTGAGAAAATGTCAGTTAAGAGAGAAGAAAGAGTTCAAAACATGAGAAGTTAGGAATTATTAGCTATACTTCTTTGGTTTTGATGTCACTATAATGGGAATTACAAGCCCAGTATGTTACTCATTGATAATATTTTGCAATGTCTTCATCCCAATTTTATAAATATGTGTCTATTTTTAATTATAAAGGGTGTAGAATATCATAATCTTGGTTGTTTTTCCTTGATCCAATCATATATATATATATATATATAACAGCTGTGTTTGATGGATGATGTTTGGTTGAGGATTTGAGCCGAGGGAAGTCAAATAAGTGACTTGGCATGTGTGACTTGTGTCCACAAAGCGTGTGAACTCGACTATACTCTACTGCCCTTCTGGTCAAGTCAAGTTAATAACTAGCAACTAGCAATACACAACTACTTTATAGTGTGAACGCCATTCCTCACCTTTCTGGCTTTCTGTAAGAGTAATGCTACATATATCGATTCTTTTCTTCTTCTTTTTTTCCTTTTCCGTACGAATTTAATAAACAGTGTCTTGGTCAATAATGAATAAAAATAGGCTTGTCTCTCTTTCTACAAGAAGGAAGAAAATTGAATGGAATGGAGAAAACGAATAATGGATGAGACATCACTAGAAAAGAGATTGTGTTTTTTTTTTATTTTTTTATTGGGTGAAAGAGAAGAGAATGAGACAATACTTTATGAGAAATACTAAACGTCACAATTTTATTTCATGAATTTTTAACTCGAATCTATGTGGCAGGTGATAATACTATAGTGACTCCGTGTATGGGGGGAATTCCACCAATAATAACTTACCATTTAATTTTATTTCCTAAAATAATGGTTTATATCACCTGCCACATAGATTCGAGTTAAAATTTGTGATATTTATTGGAGACGTGTAGCATTGCTCATACTTTATTGTGTTTGTTATGAGAGAATGAAAGAGAAATAAGATTTTTTTTTTAATTTAAAACATTTATAATAGTTTTATTTTTCTTCCTTTCGGTCTTCTGTCCAAATTTAAATGAATGAAAATTTGTGGAAAAAAAAAATGACTCATCTATCATTTTTTTTTCTTCCCTCCTTGCATCCTCTCTATCAAACAAAAAAAAATTTATTTCTTTTCTTCTTTATCTTTCCTCCACCTCTCTTTCTTCCTCTCACCAAACGAAGCATTAGTAATTAGTGGATGTCATAAGAACTCAAATTTTTTCACAAATAAAGCCTATTTTTTTGATTGATGTCGCCATTCATAGAGTACATGCCACCACCAAAGTCTAATCATTGTGTGGCAAAGCATGACCATTCCATATTTTCTTCCGTTCAACACGTAACAGATATGTGGTCCTTCATCTCTCTCTCTCTCTCTCTCTCTCTCTCTCTCTATATATATATATATATAACTTTTGTTTAAAGATTGAGAGGTGAATAAAATATTACATTAGGTTATGGGACAAAGTACATAGATCAATCAGACATGAGCCCTTTTTTCTCGCTTCTGGTAGTGAGTGCATGAATAAAAACTAACAACAACATAACCCTAATCAAAAAGAGACTTGACCTCTGTAACAAGATAATTTTGTCAAGTTATAACTGTGTTACCATTGTGAAACATGTTTATTTTGTAACTTATAATTGTGTTGTCACTATGAAACATGTTTATTTTGTAACAAGTTATAATTGTGTTGCCATTGTGAAACATGTTTATTTTGTAACTTATAATTGTGTTGTCACTATGAAACAGGTTTATTCCTACAGCAGCTTGCTTTCTGATTTGATAGGCACTTATTTAAAATAAAAGATTAATTTTTCAAGAAAATACCCCAAACAAAGAAATAAAGCAATTGTAAGATATACAAGTCCCATATATATATATATATATATCATGTAAAAGGTCCAAGTGGCATTTTTAATATTAGCTGCCTCGTTGACCTTACAATTCAATATCATACCAAAAAAAAAAAGGAGAGAGAGAGAGATTGATATCTATAGCACAAGTTTTCACAATAGAATCACTCTGGATTTGAAAGGAATTTGCTTTATCCAACGAATTACTAGAACAGCTTATACAAGTTAAAAAGTCCATTATATATATATATATATAAGTATTATTGACAAATATTTTCATCAGAACAAGAGCAGCAAAGAAATGGAAAATATAATCTTTCATCACAGCCATCCAGTACTAGCATATTCAATATACTTTCGCCTTTGATGTGTTGTGCTCAGTCAGTCCTAGTCTCAACCATACAACAATCATATGCAAGGAAACACAGAGACATGACATGCTATATAAGTCATGCAAGTTCAACTAGCCATCAAATACACTTTAAAGTTCAGAATTCAAATTGTTCATATCATCCAAATTGTTTCCAACCATTGTATTTAGGTTATGTACACAACACTATTTATTTTATAAGCACCACTCATTAGCAGAGAAAAAGGTATATTTATATCACTCAACCTCATTCTGTTTCAGCATAAACAGAAACATATAAACCAGTAATTCAGATTCAACAAAAGACTGACACAAAAGGAACAGAAACTGCCGAGAATTAGCCGGATACAACTCCAAGCTCCTAAAATCTCTTCACTCATGATTATAAAAAGATATATCATCCACCCTCATTCTGCTTCAGCACAGACAAACACAAGAATCAGTAATTTAGACAACAAAAAATGAAACGAAAATGTAGATGTAAAGTAACTGCCAAAATTTGGCCAGAAATGAACCCAAAGAAAGAAAAAGTTACCATTTTCTATCAAATCTAGAACCCAGATTTCCATCAAAGCCAAAACCCAAGACTCGGCAACTCCAGTAAAACTTTCTCAAATGAAACTACCGAAAAACCATAGGATATTCATTCGACCTGGTAAGGAATGGGCAAAAGGAGGAATACCATCTTTACAGATAAATTTCCACTATAGAGATAACGATTGGAATGGATGGTCTTAGAAAAGTGGATAGATATGCAAACACAGCCAAAAATAAACAACAAATTGAAGAGCATTCAAGCGAGGTTGCCCCCAACTGTCCCTACAAGGAGCACAAAAGTGAGGGAAAAAAAAAACCAACTACTTCAACTATCCATGCAAACTATGGAATTCAACTAGAAATACATAAATCTGTCTCAATTTTAATTATCATTCACTTGTACGATTAAAGAGAAACCACTTACCTAAAATGTATAGTGTTATATTAATCAACAACTCAACTCAGCAAAACCTTTTCCCAACTACTTGGGATTAGCTACATGAATCATAATTTTTCATTTTACTCCATCTAAGGTCATAACCTAAGTCAAACCACATGTATCATATCTTTCCTTATTAATTGTACCCATATAACTTATGGTCTTCCCATTCCCCTAGCATTATCCTCAAAGTGGACCATGTCACTTTTCCTAATTGGTGCACTTAATTGTCTGTTATAACTATCATTAAATGTAAATTAATCAAAACAAAGCCATAAATTGTAAGACTACTTTTAGCTTGAAATTGGAGAGAAAGTGGCCGTCATTAACATGCTGCGACATGTTAAACAGCATAATAGAAAAGAAATTTAACTTAGAGATAAATTAGATAATCATACAACAATCATTTCTACTTCCTGTAAAATGCATGTCCAGCCATCCAGGGAAACTCTATTTGTTTGATTCCATAATCGAACTATAAAATTTACTTCCATGATTCCATCCCACTCCAACGCCCACACATCCACCAAACTGTTCACAGTCAGTGTATAGGCTGTATAGCTAAAGTTGAGCAATCTAAATTGCATGTTCCAAGTACAATACACCTTTCTTTTTCTATTTCTTTTTTTTTCCTTTTTGATAAGTAATCCAACTACAATACATCATAGAAAGCAACCTCTGGAAAATAAAATATATGAAGATATGTACCAACAAATGTGACATTGCATTAAGAATTTAAGGCACTTTATCTCTTTCCACAAGAACCAGAACCAGGCCTTGGACCTGGGTACTTTGAGAACTGCAGCCGCAAACATGAAGAATCCGGATCATGTTCATCCATCTTATAACCTGTGTAATTCAAGAGAGTCAAAATCCCCAGGCATCTCTACAAAATTGCCAACATGGTAGATAAATCAAACACTGGTTACTAGGTAGTGATAGGCATCTCCAAAAGATATCTTATCTCATTATCACTCTTTTAGTCAAACATTCCACTAAGCCTATCAACCGATTGGATTTTGATCAGAATCCAGTCCAATAATTCGAATATGGATTGAAAATTTACTCCACTAATCCATTAATTATCCAATCCAATAATAATCCGATCCGATTAAATATAATATATAACATTCCATACATATCCTATCTATTATTCAACTTGTGTGCATTTGATGAAAAATTTAATCAAAAATGTTGTTTACATAATGGTTTATCATATGTAGTATTGGAACTTTTAGTTATTTCAGTTTTTCTTCATTTTTTAAAAACTTTACTTCCCTTTATTGGTTTTTTTCACTCTTTATTTTTTTTCTTTAACTAAGAATCAAATATCTAATTTTTCTTCTCTTTTATTCCTATTCTATGGTGTTCTCTCTCTTTCTCTCACTTTTTATAATTTATACTTAGAAATTCTCAATAAAAATTACATATCTTAACAAATCTGATTATCAAATCGGATATTTGATAAACTACAAAATTGGATATGGATGATTCAATAACAGATAATCCAACAGATCGGATCGGACCGCAAATAAGTATCAGATTAGATCAAGCCCGCCCCAACCCGAATCCGATCCATTGACAGGTCTACTTCCTATTATAGCTTTCTTTTGACCAAAAAGTATGGCAATTGCTCCTTTGTTCACAGAACAGAAATTCCACTATATGCAAGATTGAATATAAATTTATTGCAGATGAAAGAGAGCCCATCGAAACAGTAACATAAAGCTGTACCATCTTCGTTACCAGATAGGAACAACCACCCCGGGGCGAATTTAGAAAAGATGTCAACATGGTCATCATCAAAAAGAGATCAGAAAAGCAAAGCAATCACCTTGTAAGGCACTCAAAGCAGTTGCCGCACATGCTGGATTTATGAAATCCACAAAACAAAGGATAAGAGGGTCTCCACCACGCTGCAAAATAGGTTAACAGAGTCTTAATGAAGAAAGCCACACATTTGAAAAGTCAATGTCAGTAACTAAGAGACAAGTAGGACATTCAAGTGTTAACTAAAATTCTCAATTGTCTTACATGCTTGGATTCTTTGCTCACAATTCTTACTTCTCTATACCCCACGAAAGGGCGGAAAATATCTATGGATAACGGAAAGGAACGTGAACCATAAGAAACAACATCAGCATTCACGACCAAAAATATGAAACAATGCAAACAAAAATCAGTTTTTTATTTTTTGACAAGTACAAAAATCAGTTACTTCCTTTTCCACATAACATATTGAAGGATACGAGCTACTTCTCTCTTTGTGCTGTTGGGAGGAAGTCCCTCACAATATAGAGTATTGGAAGCATCTGGAGGAAGAGGCACTGTTTCACGACCCGGCCTGGCCATTGCATCCCTTGGAAGCTGACCACCAAAACCCATGCCTCGACCATTTGGTGCGACATCTGGAACAACAGCACCAGAACCACCCATCACAACAGGATCAGCATCTGGAAGAGCAGGCATTCCACCACCAACAGCCCTTCCTAACGCAACTCCACCAAAATTATTAACTTCCCCAGAAGTATAAGAAGGAAGTTGCTACAAAAGCAATGGGAAGAATATCTTTAATACAAACAAGTAGATTAATGGCTGAGTGAAGTAAACATGATTTAAGGGTTAAAGAGGATACTGCATTCTTGAGATAGCGGTCATATGCTGTACCAATCGTTTTTGTGTCTTTTACTATCTGAGGCCCACCACGATCATCATCTCGTGCTAAATAGTTATGCATCCCATGAGCTGAAGGCACCCCAGAAGTTGGGAGATCTGCAATCATTGAAAAAATACATGATAAATTCAGCTTACTCTAATTTATATTGTTTGGCATTATGATATAGTTATGCAGTCTCACTAATTATAGACTTTGAAGCTTCTTTACTGGTCCTCTTCTGGCCTCTTTGGCTTAGGTGTTGGCTTGTGTGGTCAACTCTTAGGTCAGGAGTTCAAGGATTGAGAGAGAGAGGAGATTTTGAAGCTTCTTCTGAAGCATGAAGCAAGTTTCTTCTCGTCCACTTTCTTTTACATGTCTTGCACAATTTGCACTTACAAAATAGACTAAATCTTCAAAATTTTCTACAGATATTGCATAGAACAGTTAAGCAAGGAAACAGCACCTGAAGTAAGGAATGAGAAGAGATCAAATCAATATAACAGCAGGAGACTTAATGTGAGATCAGGTTAAGAGAATGAAACGGACAGAAGTATGTAAATATCAAATCTAATGCTGTAAAAAATAAAAGAGCAGCTAATGAAGAAAATAATATTAGTCAAGTCAGATAGAAATGAAATCAAGTTGTGATGTAAGAAGAATAACCAACAGAGCCAAAATGTCTGGAACTAAGGTTGATCAGGTAAAAATTAGAGAGTTAGGTGCAATTCATGTAATTTAAGATAGCCACAATAACATTTGTTACTGGTGCACCACTTAAAGTTCCAATAAAGGTTTGATGACTAATTCACCCTTTTACTTCAAAAGCATATTTTCTCCAACAAGGTATAAGGTCAATTCAACGATCTGAGTGAGATGCAGCGGATACAATGAGACTTTGAAAACCAATTAAATCCACTGAATTGACACCAGGAGTGGCTCTTCCTAATAAATACAACTCACACCACCCTTCTGTGAAGAACAAAAGCAATTTACCACTTAAAAGATTTCGGGAGAGAGAAAATGGAGTCTAGAGAGAATTGTTTTCACTTAATGAGATTATTCTATTTGATTGGCTTATAGCTATAGAGTAGAAAGAAAAATTCAATAAGAAAGTCACAAAATTAAACATGCTCAGCCTACAAGGTTGAATGTTAACAAATGTTGAGATGGATATTTGGTAAAACTAGAAAGGATAAAAACTAGAAATAAACATATTTGTAATACAGTAAAAGTAATACCTATTAGAGACCAAATGGGAAAAAAATAAAATAAAATAAATAATTAAGATGGTTTGGTCGTGTTAAGACCTCTAATTGTATTAGTAAAGAAAGAAAGACATAATTCATATTAATCGTAATGCTAGGTAAAGACGTAGAGTAAACTTAATATAGACCAAGATAGTAAGAAACGAAATTATAACAGGTGATTTAACTGAAATTACGTCCTTATCAGAGTTGAATGGAAAAACAAAATTCATGGAACTAACCACAAACAGTTGGGATAAGGCTTTGTTAAGTTAAGTTGACTAAAGTTATTATCAACATTAAAAGGGATTAATAGAGGAGCAGACAATTAAGAGTGAGAGAGAAAAAGAGAGACCACTCAAAGAGTAATGCAAATTATAAGGAAACCCCCTACTCTAATTTTATCAATTACATTTGCATTTCTGACCTCACGCTTTTTCTCCAACCACTTCCAAGTCTTGAACCATCTGACAGAACAAATGATAAAGGAGAAAAAAGAAATCTCCAACCATGACCTTCATGTGATGCTGGAGGAGACAAGACTCAACAACTAAATGTTGTACCGCCAATAGAGAGGCGGCAGAGCAACATGCAATAGACGACAAGACAGTGCTGAAAGTAAAGGAAATAAGAAAAGTCCTAAATTATTATTTACATTTGATAAGTTCACCAAAGATCTTTGATGATCTAACAGTTATTCGTATTAAATATTTATAAAAATATATTTATTCCAATCAGATCTTATTATTGGGAATACATTAATGACAAATTCAGTAAAAAAGAAGATCAAAATAACCATTTAGTGGAGAAGAACAATCAACTTCTTAAGATTGTATTGTAGAGATCCTTAGTGGCCTTAGTTTCCAAAATGTTTAGTTTTTGTTTCCTCTGTAGACACCATGTGTACGTGGGTTTTTGCCCCCATTTTGATGGTCTTCATTAAATCATTTAATTATTAAAGAAAAGGCAGATGAAAAAAAAAACTACCAACAACAACTCAATAAACATTCTTTCCTCAGTTTTTAACCACCAAAAATGGAAAAATGAAGTTGGGTAATAGAAATAGTTTCAAGATATTTTAAAATTTTGAATGCTAAAGCTTGAAAAAGAATGTGATCCATTTTCTGATATCATAAACTAATTCCAAAAATTTGGAATGACTACAGCTTCTTGATAGCTTGAACATGTTCCAAGTTGGGATTAGGGTGTTCAAGATTTAAACCTGGTAGAGCTCTCAGAGTAGGAATTTATTTGCAATAATTAACAGTCCTACAAGTGTCTTTAGAAGAGAGCAAATCCTAAAGAATGCTTATATTATCCAAAATGTAACCATCTAAAATAAAGTTTCATTACTTTAGAGGTCACCTACTATAAAGCGAATCCAACCGTAATTTTGTACACAAGGAATTAAAGAAAATGTTTTTAGCAGAGTAGAAATGCAAAGGAATGGATTAAGAAATAAAGAATTCTCTTGTAAATTTGCACATGAGGTGTCTAACAAACACTCTACAAAAACTGATGTTTAAAAAAAAAAAGGAGGGAGAAAAGTAATTTGAAAAATTCAGAACCCCATGTCCACATTACAGCAAACAAACTAAAATCATTGTTTTCAAAAGTATAATACATAAGCTGCAGACAGAAAGCCGCAGGGATGCAACAATCAGATCCGAACAATGAATCTCATTTCATAAAACTTCCAACTTCTACCCAAACTTGGGTAGCAGAATAGAATCTTTAATGTAGTAAAAGTTTTGATGCACAAAATTAAGAACGAACAAACAAGTTGCAGCTTAAATATAAAATGGGACATTTCCTACTAACTTCAGAAGCCTAAATTCCATGTCCCAAGGGTAATTATTAATTAGAATAAAACAGATGGTTATTAATTAAAAAAATTACCTTCATTAGGAAGAAGAGCATGTACTAAGATTTCCAAAGGGAAATGTACTCTTAAAGCAATTATCTCCTGTCAAAGAACTTATCAAAATTTCCCATAAGAATACTAAACCACGGTGTGCAAACAATTTTTTTCAATTACTAAAAGGAGTCAGGAAGTTCCTCAAAGAATCAAAAGCTATGAAGTGTTTGATATCAACTTGTTCCACCTGTGTACCACTATATCCACATCCGTGCGCCCAGTAGTGGTAATGACACACCTTCGTGATTGACCACCGCGTTTCTTTGTGCCTTCCAGTAGTAATCACACACCTCTGTGATTGATCACAACACTTGCATGTGCCTCATGTGGTAATCACACGTATTCATGATTGATCACAACACTTGCATGTGCCTTCTATGGTAATCACATGTCTATGTTGATTGACCAAAGCGCTTCCGCGCACTTTCCAATGGTAATAACATGCCTCCGCGCTTCCGTGTGCCACTAATGCGCTTCTATGCTCCTCCAGAAGTCATCACGCACTTCCATGCACCGCCATTGCGCTTACATGCTCCTCCAGTAGTAGTCATATTGTGCTTCCATGCACCTCAACATGCCGGATCTTCATAACTCTGCCATAGCGCTTTCATGTGCCTCTAGTAGTAGTCATATTGCGCTTCCATGCGCCTCAACATGCCGAATCTTCACAATTCAGCCATCACTTTCATGATCATGTATCCAAACTCAAGTTGATTTCATATAACCCACCATGAGTTTAAGGGCGCTGGTACATAATATATTTAATATTATGTTACTTACTACTTTAGTTTTATCCTAAACCACCTAAGATTTCTTATACCCTTTAAAACCAGCCTATAGATTATGTTTAGGATTATGTGCCTTTATAGGCCTTTATGTATTCTTCATACCAATTCAATACAATTTTTCTTTATTTCTAACAAATAACATGAAAGAAAGGTGAATAAATGTGACGGCGAATGGAATCAAAGAGTGTTATTACCAATTTCAGAACGATGTCGCTTGAGTATGCCAGCGGAAGGATGCAGAGGCGGTTGTCGATTCCAGTACCCATCCGCCATGTCTCCCTGCAATAAAAAATCATTATGTGTATGTCTATATATGTGTGATTCTGTGTATATGCACACATATTCTGTATGACACAGAGAAAGAGAGTTAACAAATGAAGCGAATTTGAAACAATTAGACATGCCAAAAAATTATAATTAAATAACAGAAAAAAAAAATGCTAATAGAGGTTTTACCGGACCTGTGCGGTAATACCCTAGTCCGGCTCCGTTTTCTGGTGTCGGTAGTCGATTTTTTCTCACTTTCTTGGAAAGATTTTGCGAGTTAGTAAGCAAGAAAGAAAATATATTTCGGGTCGACTCACGATACATCTGCAAGAAACCGGTAAATATATATTTACACCGGATCCACCGTAGATGTCACCGACACAAAGGTGGTAATAATTTTGAAAAAATTATGGTAGAAGTCTTTCATAATTTGATGGTGTTGTAAGATGAAGAGTATAATTTTCTTAATTACTAAAATCTTCATGGGATAAATTCAACATTAAAATGACTAAAGTATTTTACTTCATAAATTTTTTTATTTCAAAAAATTCGAAAAGTAAAATAATAAAAAGGAAACTTTATAGTTTTTTAAAAAAATCTAACATCATCATATGATATAGGAATAATTTGTTTCAAATTTTAAAATTATAGAAATTTATATACACATATCAAATAATAGAAGTGTTTTTTGCACATTTTTTATGTAACGGGATTTTTTTTTTACCGTTTATTTGTTTATAAAATTACTTTTAATAACTTCATTCATCTTTTTTTGTCGCTCTTTTTGTCTTTTATCTTTTATTGATTCTAGTAGAGGGACCACGAATTGAATCGGATTAGGCATACGGATCGGTGAATATGAAATTCGATTCGATCTGATTTATGAAATAACGGATTAGATCCGATCGGATTGACAGATTAAGTTTAATCTAAACAATCCAATATAATTATTTTTTAATTAGGGCCCAATAACAATTTTTTTAGCCTAAAAGATATAGATATTATAATAATATTATTAAAAGTTATAAGATATTATATTTATATATATATAATAAATATTATAAATTCTAACGGATTAGATCAAATTTCTGACCCCCAATCAGTAATCAAATCTATTGCCCACGAATTCTTATTTTTTTAAATCAGCAACCTATCCGTTAGTCATCCAATCCGATCTGATCGACACAAATCAAATCAGATTCATGAATTGACGAATTTTTGTGCACCCCTAGTTAGGGGTGAACACGATACGGTTCTTTACAGTTCTTGGTGAAATCGGAACCGGAATCTTTCCCAACAGTTCCTTACTTTTGGAACCGAAACCATTGAATTCGATTCGGTTCCGGTTCTTTGTGATTCCAGCTCTAGTTCCTCAACGGTTCTTTGTCAACTTTTTTTTAAAAAAAAAAACATTGGTAAGATACACACTCATACTTATGCACCCTTAGTTATAACAATAGATTAGAAGATATTAGTATTTATTTATATATTTTATATTATATAAATATATAGAATATTAGAACTTAGAAGTTAAATATATTTATTTATATATTATATACTTTATATATAAATAGAACAGTAGAATTTAGAAGGTATTAGTATTTATTTATATATTATATATTTTATATTTTATATATTTATATAGAACACTAGAATTTATAAGTTATTATTAGTCATTTATATATTATATATTATATATATACATACATATATATATATATATATATATATATATTAACAGTTCCAGTTCTGACCACAGTGAACAGTTCTTAAAATTTGGAATTAGAATCGAAACCGTAGTGAATAGTTCGATTCAGGTACGATTCTAGTTTCACTGATTCTTTGTGCACCCCTACCCCTAGCTACTAAATGGGCGCATCTTTTAGTCTGATGCTGTAATACTCTTTAATTGTCTCACCAATATGTGTTACGCCTATTTCTACCTCAACCTCACTCTTATTATTTATTGGTCGAGAGTACTATATAATTGGTATTCGGGATTGCCCAATGTTTTTCCCTAGAGTTGTATATGAAGAACATGTCATCAGGTAAATAAAAAAAACAAAAGAGTTGGATAATTAAAGTGCATATATAAATTAATGTATATATAATCACATATAATATACAATTACAAAAATACCCTCAAGTTATAATATTTTTGTACAAAAATAACCTCAAGTTCTAATCATTTGACTGAAATTAACATGTTTTATGTATGTATTTTCTCCATCAATGCCACACCAGCACTACCGTCACCGATGATATATTTAGCATTTTGATTTTTTATGTTAATTAATTTTAACGGAGCCGACTGTCAAAAAGCGACAGGAATACCCGAAATAAAGTCAATCAAACCTCAAGAGAGGTTGACAACTATATTTTAAAAATTTTAATCGGAGGGTAATTAGACAATACCTTGTGGGAGGTTAGTGTAACTTACCCTATTATTAAATAGCATAGATTATCTGACAAATTTCTAAATGAGAAAAAAAAATCCAATTATAAATTATGATGATATATACCTGATAAAATGAATGCAACTATACAGAAATACACCACTATAAAGATATTCAGATAATAAAACATTTCTTTTATTTTTCTCAAATTCCCATGATAATCATCTCTAAATTATTTTTTGTCACATTGTTTATATTCACAATTGCGCATGGAGCTCATGCTGCCTAAAACCAACAAATATTGGTTAGATTGGGTTCTGGGATCTTCAGGCTGATCCCGTGTCTGAACCAACTATAATACATAGGCTTTGAGTTGGGCTTTCCCCTGGTCTGACCCAATATGCAACCTTAGAGATTAAATGCTTGAAAATCCTCGTAAATTAGCAATTAATTAATCCACTTGTTCCGTTGTGACCTAAATGTCACGAGTTCGAAATTAGAAACAATTTTTTAGTAAGAATGTGTGCATTTGATATTTTCCATACCATGTAATAACCGGAGCGGGCTAGCCCTTTTTTTTCTTACTTGTTAATTAAGATGGTGAGGAAGCCCAAATTAAGCTATCATAGCACAGCGGTTAACATGGCATGTCACAGATAGGGATTTCTTCAAAGGTTTCTTCTTGTTTGTTGGGAAAGGAAAAAAGAAAAGAAAGTAAAGGAAGGGGTGGTGGGACAGCTTAGGATATGCTATGCTTTGTAAAGATCCAAACACACACACTATCTCTCTGTCTCTCCGTCTGGGCCCACAATCAAACTGCTCAACAAAGCTGCTTTCCTCTTTCTCCTTTTCCTATATATATATATATATATATATATATATATATGTATACTTTAAATGAAAATCCAAAGTAGAAATGCCATTGAGATGGGAATGGGATGTCTTTAAATTTAGGGCACAAAGTGGGAAAGGCCTAGTCCACATGTCTTTCTAGTTCTTTCATATATAATAGAGATCTGTGCTTTTCTTAGAGGATATGAATATAAGTTGATTGAATGTCATTTTAATTTATGCAGGACTTTTAGCAGGATCATGATGTTTGATGACAGATTGATGACAACTTCTAAATAATTTATTTTCTATGTGACACCATTATATATAATCATTAGGAAAAATTAATGTCTTTCCTAGTAATTTAAACCCAAACTAAGCTTTCTCATTCTTCCTTGTTTGTCCAAAGTAATGTAGTCGGCCACTCGAGGCTAGACACGTAGAAAGGGAAAAATTACAAATGCATGAATTTTTGGAGTTTAATTTACATATACATAGAATAAACATCAAGAATTTTTTAAAAAAGTATATTCTCTTAAAATGCTGACATGAACATGAAAAAATGATGTTCATTTTATTCAAATGCCCAAATTACCCTTATTATTTTGACAACCGGTGATTAGAGCAGACTCCATGTACACACATCAACGTTTTAAGATAATTCATTTTTTTAAAAAATTTCATGACTTTGATTCCATGTATTTATAAATTAAGCTCCAAAAATTCATGTATTTGTAATTTTTCTCATAGAAAACACGTATACTCCAACAACATACTATATTGGTGCATTTTTATGTGACATGTTGATTAAAATAAAAAAAATTGAAAAAATTATGTCGGAGGCACTCTCATCGTAAACACATTGTCTCTATTGTTAGGTTGAAAAAATCCTTGGTTATCAAAGTAAAATAAAAATTATCCGTTACGTGTCACTTCATAGACACTCCCATGTCACCCCTACATGCTAGCTTGTAACCTTTATTTAAGAATGAATCAACACTAGTTTTCATGGGTCATGAAAATGTAAGGGAAGGAGAAGATGTTTAATGAAAAAGTGTCAAGTATATGGCTTATCCACAAATAGTATCAATAGTCTTGTCTTCACTTTGTTTCATATATATATATATATATATATATATATTCTTTAAATGAAAATCCAAAGTAGAAATGCCATTGAGATGGGAATGGGATGTCTTTAAATTTAGGGCACAAAGTGCGATAGGCCTAGTCCACATGTCGTTTCTGGTTATTTCATAATAGAGTTTTGTGCTTCTCTTAGGATATGAATATCATTTTAATTTATGCAGGATTTTTAGTAGGATCGTGATGTTTGATGACAGATTGATGACAACTTCTAAATAATTTATTTGCTGTGTGACACCATTATATAATCATTTGGGAAAATTAATGTCTTTCCAAGTAATTAAAACCCAAACATAGCTTTTTCATTCTTCCTTATTTGTCCAAAGTAAATATAGTTGGCCATTTGTGTTTGTTTTATGGGCTAAGACTGGCCACCGACATATTGTACTTGTTTTCTACTTGTTACCAAACTCGATGACATAGCATCGTCAAAAGAAAAAATTACAAATACATGAAGTTTTGAAGTTTAATTTACAAATATATGGAATCAATGTCATGAAATTTCAAAAATATAAATTCTCATAAAATGCTGATATAGAGATGAAAAATTATATATTCATTTTATTTAAGTGCCCAAATTACTTATTATTATAACAACAGGTGATCAAAATAGACTCCGTGTACACATCAGCATTTTATGAGAATTCATATTTTAAAAAAATTCATGACTTTTGACTTCATGTATTCGCAAATTAGATTCCAAAAGTTCATGCATTTGTAATATTTTTCATAAAAAACATATACACTCCAACAACACGTGATTAAAATAAATAAAAATGAAAAAGCTATGATGGAGACACTCTCATCGTGAACACACTTTCTCGGTTGTTGGGTTGAAAAAATCGGTCATTACCAAAAAAATAAAAAAAATAAAATAAACAAAAATCGAATGTAACTTGCCTATTCATAGTTACTCCAATGGTCATACTTACATTCTAGCTTGCTACCTTTATCTAAGAATGAATCTACACTATTTTTCATGGTCATGAAAATGTAAGGGAAAGAGAGATGTTGTTGTTGTTTATTTATTTATTTTTATTTTAAAAAGAAAAAAAAAAAACCACAGCTATGACACACTGACATACACTTCCAAAATTGAAACATCATAAGCTTGTTCTAGGTCTCTCACAGACAATATATATGAGCAGATAGTGACATGTAGATTAATTGGATTGAAATTTCAATGCCTCTCTTCACATGTTTGTAGCATTTCACAGGTGATAGTTATTTCTGTTAGGTTCGGTTGGTTCACGGGATTTTAATTCCTCTATTGTACGTGTAACATGCAAGACTTGTTTCGCTGTGGCGTATGAATTATGGTGTTATAAAGTTGTATCAAAGCATGTCCACCAGAATCAGTAATTTGCACGCGCGCACACACACACACACATATATATATATATAACATATTTATATATGCGTCACGTATCTAATGTTGTGTGACTTCTGTCACGGGCCTCGTGGCTCAAATACCTTTTTAATAAATCATTATATGGTTTAGCAGGCCATTGTGATATTATACACACACACATATATATATACACACACACACATGATGTTCCATTCATTTCAGAATGTACAATCTGATATTACACCCTAAATATGCTTGTCCAACATAATTAATCATTGATATGATGGGTGGAATTAATCTTTGTTATAAATATGCTTAATTTCATTAGCGACATCTATCAAATAATCAACCACAATAGGAACATACATCATTTTCTAATTAAATGATATAAGAAATGAGTTGTAGTCGCCAATATATATTAAAACACTTGCAATAATAATTAATTACAAGTTTTTGCCACAATTTATCCTCTGTATTACCCTACAAAGCTGTCTCGTTTCAGTAATTTTGCAACAAGGTAAATAATTTGTTACAAAGTATGAATATATACCATGCTTTTCTTTACAAGTATGAAAATAGTTCTGGTCTAACAATTCATCACTTTGATTATACATCAAAGAAATTTAATGGACAAAGCATAAAAGAAAAAGGGGAAGGTCAGTTGTCTGCACACCCTTTTAACACACACAAAAACACATATACATATATATATATACACACACACACACACCTTTTATTGCTCAATACACCCTTTATCACTCAACGCAACCGGAATAGGGGTGTGTGTATGATATCATTGTATACTAACAAATAGCAAATGGTGGTACCAAAATAAAAGTTCATGCAGATACATGGAATGCAACAAAAGTGCCACTGTGTATATATAGGTTTGATATGTATAATAATGGCAATGGCCCCATATTGCAATCCAGGAATCGAGCAATGTGGGTAGGTTGTGTCACATCAAGAGGGCCCTCACGCATATAAATTTGGCTTCTTTGTCTGCAAAGTTAGCCATACTCCAAACCTCCTGGCTACTTATCTCTCATCATTTCTTGTCTGGTTTTCACTTTGATGTCTTCACTTTACATAACTTTTCCACTCAACAATTATAAGTTTATAAACACAAATCCATAAGGCGGCTTTCAATTGTTGTCATTGTAATGATTATTATGATTAAATTATTTGTACCATTAATCACAAACTCTTATGTCCAAGATTAATAATTTAATCCGCTCCGACAGAGAATCGCCCTCTCTATCGTTTCATCTCATGTAAACATGTTATGAAAGAGGCTAATTGATTTTGAGACCGTTATAGAGGTGAAAGAGAAAAACCTGTAAAATTGCAGGATGGAAATGGAAATTGCTCCCGCCACGTCACGTCACATCTCATTTATATTTTATATTTACTATATTATCTTTATATATATAATACACATACAAAATTACTTTTTTATAGTTATATATATAAAATTTACTAGTTTAAATCTTATTGGCGATGCACATGTGAATTATCAAAAGCATTATCATATAAGAGTGTATACTAAAAATAGTACAATTACAAAAGTAATCTTTTAAAAAACAATTCTTAAAAAAAAAGAAAAAAAAAACCCACCCCGCCCCATTTACGTCTCCTCCCGCCCCGCTCCCTCCCTGTTTATTAAATGGGGTGGAGTGAAAATGAGGGTAGCTTTTCTAAATAAGGATCGGGATGGGAAAGGGTACCCCGCCCTATACTTGCCCCCGTTGCCATCCTTACTTATGTTAAAATATTGTCCCAAAAAAAACTACTATTACTTTATATCAAAAAGTGGTCAAAGAGGGTATTTCTACATTTTTTTTCCAAAAATTGGGATGGACACAACTCATTTTAAAAAGTATGAGGTAATTTTGCACAAAATGCATATTACAAGGGGTGTTTTGTACTTTACCCTTGATTGTATTGGTGTCCAAAATTTGACAAATAAATTAGTTTTGTTTACTCTCCACGTGGCCAATTTATAGAGCGCATCACATACATCCATTCACTCTATATATTCTCTAAAATATTCAAAAATCTCTTTTTGAAAAGGAGAGAGTGTTGTGTTTGGTGCCAACAATGGAATGGAATGAACATTCCATTAAAGTGAGAATAGAATGAGGATGAGAATGGAATGGAATGGTCATTCAAATTATATTGTTTAGTTTCAAACATGAAATAATGCAATAATGGAATGATGATTAGATTATTTTTGGTATCTAGATTTTCTTTTTAATGTTTGTTGGGAATGGAATGACCATTCCATAGGTTGAGTAGTGGAATAAATTTTTATTCTTTTTCATTCTAAATAAATGACGCGTAATGATAATTTTCACTTTAATTTTTCTTACCAAAGAAAGGAATGGATAAAAAAAAGTAATATTGACATTACATTTCATTCCATTATTGCGTACCAAATGCAACTTAAGAGATTTGCTCACTCAATTTGAAAATGGAAATGTTCAAAATGGTTGGTCGTCTAAGCAAAAAAAAATTAGATTTGACAAATCAAAAATCATTTCCTTAATGTTCCAAACAAAATCATTCTTGAAGGGCTTTTTAACTAAATAAGTTACTATCATAATCTAACTCCATTTGGTAAGGCCTACAATTTTTTTTAATTATTGTCGTAATCATTATTACTTGCTGTAAAAGTAGCTAAAATGGCGGTGATAATAAACCTTCTTTACAAAGTTTCAAGTATGGTTAATTATGATATATATATATAAACTTTCATTGCACATGATTTGTTTTATTTAATAAAAAACCTTATATTATTTACTCGGAAAAAATAAAAGTTTAGATATTATCTAAACACTTATAAGCTTTTTGGTATCTATTTAGAAAATTACAAAATATATAACCCTATCAATAACATTGTCCATATCTTAAAGCTGAAACTTGTGGTGTTAAGAACAAAGTCTACATTGCGACCAAAGATAACATGTGGAAATAAAATCCAATACGTTGCAGTCAAAGTCAAAGCAATGAAAAAGTCTAACCACCGAACGGCTGCTACAATCTAGAAATTGAATGAAGTAGGTGATCTTACCCTCTAACATCTGTGTCGGGCCCACTAATCAAACGGTGGGTCCTGGTTCATCATCAATCAAACCTGGTGGCTCACCTACCAAATCCCCAAAGGGCTCGTATTTCTATAAAATCCTGATTTCAAGGGGTGCTTTTGTCATTTCAAGAAAATTGCTCAAAAGCAAAGAAAGATCGCATTAATAATTCCTACTTCATTTGTACGATAATTAAAATCTTAATAACCCTCCTTTTCCTCAATTTCTGAGAAGCTTCGATACGACCCGGAAACTAGATCCGCCATATCATCTCTCGGGTTTGGGTTTCCTATCAAATTTGGTCATACATAAATGTTGGTGCAATGCCATTGTTGGGTGAATGATATATAATACAATCTTTGATTTGTGGGGGAACACTTTGAGATATTCTAAATTAATGTTTCTATTTTTGGGATTTGTGTTTTGATTATACTATTCATAAATTTTGTGTCTAGTGCTTATTTGGTATCACTCCCTTTGAAAATTATTCTCAACTCAGGTAAAAATAAAAAAAAAAACTATTTTCTACTTAGAAAATGAATAAATATAAAAAAATATTATATAAGAGAAGATCTATAATACACCCGTGTATTTACATAGAATGAATTTAAATAGTGCATAACATTTCGGATGAGTTCTATTGTTAGTTTATAATACAGAAAGTCTAAATTTACTAGATATATTTACATCGAATATATTGTAGACGTAGGCGTTATTATGAAATTTCTTTGAAAACTAGTATGGAAGGATTTCTTACTTTTTCTTCTTTCTTTCTTCTGAAAAATCCCACTTTTATGAAACTACCAAAACAAGTTTTATCTCTCAATCTTTTGCATTTTAAAAAATTCTAAGTTTAATTGGAATGAGATTTATTAGAAAATGATCACTTTCAAAAATTTCATTACTATTAATTTAAAAATTAATAAAAAGAAAATAGGAAATGACATGTTACACATATACACAAAAATTTTGATTTTTTGTCCTTATCCTTATCATGATTTTAAACACAAGTAGTGTAAAATGAAACATCCTTCCTGTATTGTTTGGTTGAGTAGAAAATAAATGAGTGATGTGTGATTTGATCATTATGCCATTTCATAATAGAAAAATATTTACTTGAAATGATAAAAATGTAAAGAGAAAATATGAGCCTGTTTGGTTCAATTTTGAGATTTTTTTCTTTTTTTTGAAGAATTGAAAATTTAAAAACATGCAAAAATTTGTTTAATTAACATTGACTGAAAACTATTTTTCAAAAATTCAATTAAAATTTTTTTTCACTAACAACATCGTCCATTCATTTCTCTTCCTCTCTCACTCTTTTCTAAACAAAATATGAAATTTCTATAGTATAAAACATAAATTTTTTTTACATATGATGCATGTGATTAAATTGATTAGTGAATTGGTCACATGTTTCCTAATTAATTTAATGAAACGTAAATTAAACCGTTAATCGTTCTAATTCAAAACAATGCATTATTGTAAATTATAAAATAATTTAAACAATGCATTGTCTCACATTAGAAATTACTACTTCAAGCAATGATATGAAGGCTGTGTTGGATTAGACTACAAAATTTCTCATTCACATCTTTGATTTTATACTTTATTACCTTATATTTTCGTTTAAAAAATAATAAAAATCTCGATCAATCTGGCGCAATAAACGGCGTACAGTCTTTGGTCAACATACTCCCAAGGAGGACCAAATCACACCACATCATCATCCACTCAAAACTATGTTTTGCTTGCCGTACTCGCTGGCGTGGCATGAAAGTGTATCCTCCTCCATATGATGGACACGTCAAGGTAATACCCAAGGACATTTTAGATATTTCAATGTAACATCAATTTTAATAATGTTCGAACCAAAAATAAAAATTCCAAACATGTGGGGATTGTCTTGCTTTAGTAGTGTGTTTTTATTAGTTTGTTAAATTAATGACATGATACAACAGTCTTAACGTATAATTTTTTAAAACCGTAACGAAGCTAATCCCTTCAAAATTCATTACTTAATAAGGTTGCTAATGAATTAACTACATAAGAAATGTAAGAGGTGAGTGTAACAACTAATTCATAAAGGCAAGGGAGATTGATGTCCACGCAGTAGAACCAAATAATTGTTACATAAATTGTACCGATATATATATATTTTTTTGAACGAGAATCAAACGTTTCATTTAAACTCAGCTATTTTAAAACTTTATGAGGGTTAAGTCACGGAATTTTATTCGAATTTGAAATTCGCCCCAAGACTCCTTAACCACTCGGCCACTTATGTAGGTTAATTTTATTTACTTTTGTTGTAATACATTTATGTTGGATAACATTTAAAGAATTTTTAATTTTTTAATTGACGCGTTACAAGGAGAAATTTTATGTCTTCATACTAATGAGATATGTGTTATTTATAATATTAAAATAAATAAAAAAATAATATTATAAAAAAAATTTCTTCCTACATGTGAGGAGAGAAGTATTATTTTAACTTTTTATTTTATATTATTTTTGGCTAAAAAAGAAGTTAGAGTAATAATAACGATTTAAAATTTAATTTTGGTGGTATAAAAAGTTACAAAGTACTAATCTTATGAAATATAATTTAAATTTTGAACCAATAGAAAGAAGTCATGAAATTATGTTACATAAATGGATTTAATCAAGTAATTCCAATTGTTTTGCTCCAAGTGTATGTTTCTTTGAAAAACATAGCACAATTACTAAAAAGACTTTAGTCTCGACAACCTCCCACGTACTCGCCCAGTCTAAACGCGAGTATATAGCATAACTTCTAGAATATACTACATATATATTATACACACACATATAGTATGATTTATAAATTGATTTAATTAAATTAATGGAGTAATTTTTAAATTACTTTTGGAAACGTCTTTCATTTCTTTTCGTTCTCAGGCGATTCCATGCTTTTTTTTTTCCCTATCTTTGACTCGTACTTACGCGGACGCGACCAGCAACTTAAATCCGATTCTTTCTCTCTCTACATTTTCTCTATCCTCCTCCTCCCTCGTCGTTGTCTCCGGTTTCCAAACGCCGGAGCCACCGCTCACTCGCCGGAGTCCCTGTCTGAAAACCGCTTTATTTACTCCCCACTCGACAGAAAATCGATTTTCACCTACTCAGGAACCAGCTGTCTCTCAGTCCACACAGTCCACGGCGGTTCTGAGACTACTGACTCTGCCCCCGAATGGAGGTTCTAGGGTTTTGGTTTGGACTGGATGGAGTTCGGAGGAGAATGGCAGATCTGTAAATTCCAGAGTCTGAGTTAGAAAGGCAGTATTGGTTTGAATGTTGGGGATTAGAGAGAGATATCGGTGAGGAGATGTGAAGGTTGATGGTAGTTTACGGACGAGAGAGTGGTTTTCTCGTCGTTGATGATGACCGGAACTCCTGAGAGCGATCGCAGCGGGTGGTGGTGTTCGGGTAAATCTTTCACATGGAATGGCAGATCTTGTTAGCTACGGTAATGCTGATCGTGAAATCGAGCAGGTATGTCTAAATTACTCCTATATGTTTTATGTGTAGTGTTTGTAATGATAATGAGATTTTTATGTTGAATTTCCATTGTGAACGTTATTCAGGTTGATTTTAGGTGCAAAACAACTGAAAATTTTAGGGGTCAATTTCGGATTTCGATACATTTGCTGAAGAAAATAGAGAAATCTTGGGCTTCCCATGCACAACTAACTGATTCCGGGTCATGTCAATACTTAATTTAGAAATATTCCCCTCTTGAGTGCTGGTACTAGTTTGCAACCATTGGGAATTATCCTGAACGGGAAACCCTTTCTGGATTCATATTATTATTCTTTGTATTTTTTAATTGGGTATGGGTACTAGTTTTGTGGTGACTTGTGTCAGGAAAACCCCTTGGAATTATATAAAATTATTCATCTGATTGTATTTGAAGAAGAAATTTAATTTTGAGATGAGAAGAAGAGAAAGAATAGATTTGCCTGCCATGATGAGAGGCTATGCAAATATGTCAATAATGATCCGGGGCATGTATTTCAATTTCATTATCTATGATCTAAGGATGCATCTTAGTAATTTTAATGGCATTGCACACATTAATTTGTCCTTGACCATGGTGTTGAATCATACATCGAAGTTTATATTACATATTTAGTGCTTTTGGACTCACAAGAAGAAAGACCCAGACTTGTGGAAAATGAAAATATAAACTTTCTTTTGTATCCTACACGACATGTTAGTGATTAATGCAGCAGGATAATTCTAATTTTATAGTCCTTGCTGTTCAATATTAACTTTATTATCATTTTTTCACACTTTTTTCCATGCATAACATTTGTTGCCACTGCTCTTGTTTGTAAATCACCCGTTTACTTTTTGCAGGCATTAATTGCTCTGAAGAAGGGTGCTCACCTGCTTAAATATGGTCGTAAGGGAAAGCCTAAGTTTTGCCCATTTAGACTCTCTGATGTAAGTTTGCTCCCAAAAGGATTTTTGTTTTTCTCTTTTGTTTATTTGTATTTTGTAAGACGGTGGAGGGAATATGTTTAATTTCATAGGGTTTTTTGCATTTTTTTTCACCCTTCTTTCTCTTTGTTATGGCGACAAGAAGTAAATTGATAACAACTTGATATATTGAATGACATGTTTGGACCGTGACATGCGTTCTTTTTTTGAATTTATTTTTTGTTATGGTTAATAAGGCTCTTATGTTGTGGAATGTTGTAACGTGCTTTCTTTCTTTTTTTTTTTTTTGAATTTATATTTGGTAATAGTTGGTTGATAAAGCTCTAATGTTATGGAATGTTGTAACATGCTTGTATATTGTTTGTTGAGTTGGACAATACTTGGGGGCTCTCTTTATAAATTATTGAATTTTCCAAGTTTTGTCGTTTACTTCATTATTCCACGGATTGAGTCAGTGACCGATGAATTAAAATTTGAGAAACAATGTTGAGTTTTGACACTTGACACAATGGATAGTTAGATAGGACGCACTCGCACACATGGTGAGATACCTTACATGCACAGATACATGGAATTACTATGATGCCCCTCCTCTTATTGTTGACCTTCATCATTTCATTATTACCTTCAACAAATTGCCCATAGTTTTTCCTTCTCTCTCTCTCTTTCTCTTGTTTTTGATAAACTTTTATCAAAGTCTCGGTGGTCCTTTCCCATCAAAACTAATGCTTTGTTTCATGATGGTAAAGAACTAATAATTAACTTATAAGCCGTATTTCCTCCTTAGTAGTTAGTTGCCTCATTTGTGCCTCTTTCTGCTGATAAAGTATGTCATTTGTGGTGTCTTATGTAGCCAATTGCAGTTCACAACACTAATATTGTTCTGCTACCTCAGCTAAGTTTCATGTTTGTGTGACTTGATTATAGAATTCAACAAGATATTCAATTTTGTCTTGAGCTTTGAATTTAAGGGTACTATCTAAGCAGTTTAACTATTTCCCATGATGGCCTTAATAGGATAAAGTTTTCACAAGCATCTTGTCTATTGCAATCTCTTAACAGAGAGGACATTATGTTTATTAGATTTGGTCAGGTTCATTTTATCTCGGTATCAGCGTGTTTGTTTTTTTTTTAACTTTTGGATGATCTAAAGTTTGCCCTTGAACGTTGATTTCCTGTTTTTGACTGTCAATTAGCTTCTCATTTATTGTATTACAGAAATTGTAGTAATATGAGTAGTTATCGTTACGTGTACAATTATTCTCACTACTTAATACAAAAAGTTATTTTGAGTGTTGCTCTCCTTAAGTGTCAATTAGCATTTCCTCTTTTATTTTTTATTAGAATGGGAATGATACAAACAGTCTTCACCTTATATGCTTCATGTGTTCACATATATCCTTAGATTTTCCATTCTCCTGGCATATAATTCTCGTCTTTTGGAACCTAAATGTGCACTGGCACAATATCTTCTTTGTACCAGCTACTGATATTGTATCCCTGAATCACAGGATGAATCATCTTTAATCTGGATATCTAGTAGTGGTGAAAGAAGTTTGAAGTTAGCTTCAGTTTCAAGAATTATTCCTGGGCAAAGAACTGTGAGATGTCTATAATTGTTTGATATCATTCTTGTGCTTTATCGTAATATACTTTCAATTTTTATCTTTCTAATTATGAGTAAGACACACGCACGCACCCGCGTCCCGATAGGGACTTGAAATGTGCACTTCCCTTTTGGGGATGACTTGAGACCACTTAAGCTAACAAGTAACAACTGAAGCACATTTTCCAACTGGTGATTTCTATACTCCTATTTGATGCCATTTTTCGCTTTATCATAATATGTAACTTTTAAATGATTCTAGCATATACATCATTTTATTTTTTTGTTTCATTTATTATCATTATTTATTTATTTTTGCTGAACATTTTTTTCCAACTAAACCTCACAGTAATTTGGTTTCTAATATGTTACCAGGCTGTTTTCCAACGGTATCTTCGTCCTGAAAAGGACTATTTGTCCTTTTCTCTTATATACAACAACGGAAAGAGGTCACTTGATCTGGTTGGTGACAAATCTTTAGTTTCTGTCAGTGATCAGTGTCTTCCCTCCCTCCCCTTCTGTTTTCAACTGCAGTAGATATTCATGTGATATGTTATTTCTTTTTAGATCTGCAAGGACAAAGTTGAGGCAGAGGTGTGGATTGCGGGCCTCAAAGCATTAATATCCTCTGGGCAAGGTGGCCGATCAAAAATTGATGGATGGAGTGATGGAAGCCTCTACTTTGATGTAATTCTACCGACCTAGAAATTTCTTGTTATCAAATTTTACTTTAGGGTGCGATCTTGTTTTGTGCTCATCCTTTCAGCATTAGCATCATGGAGACCAACTTACATGTCTTAATACGCCTGACATTCTGTAAAGTTTATATATCCAGTCACTTCTTTTCCAGTGTTTTTCTTTGCAACTTTTTGTCCTTGCTATCGTGTGTCTTAGTTTATATACGATGCACTTGGATTAGTGATCTAAATTATTCAAATTATTCAAAGTTGTAAGTAATAGTCCGTATATTTTATCAGCATAATGCTCCCATTTTATAACAGAAAAATTAATTTATTAAAGGTGCATGGTGGTGCATTCATCCATTTGTTTTTCCTACTAATCACTAACTTTATATCATGTCTGACATGTAAATTCATGATCAATTGATTTCAGGATAACAGAGATTTGACATCTAATAGTCCAAGTGACAGTTCCATTAGTGCTACACGAGAAATTAGCTCTCCAGAAATTTCTGGCAGCTCCAATACACATACTTCTCCCAAGAGCTATCGGCCTGAAAACTCTGTGCATTCTGAAAGGTCACATGTAGCTTTGGATCACACAAATATGCAAGTTAAAGGATCTGGTTCAGATGCTTTTCGAGTTAGTGTTTCTAGTGCCCCCAGCACTTCCAGTCATGGTTCTGCACCAGATGATTGTGATGCTTTAGGGGATGTATATATATGGGGTGAGGTTATATGTGATAATCTTGTGAAGGTTGGGGCTGATAAAAGTTTTAATTCTTTGATCACAAGGTCTGATGTGCTTCTTCCCCGGCCATTAGAGTCGAATGTAGTTTTGGATGTACATAATATAGCCTGTGGGGTCAGGCATGCCGCTCTCGTCACTAGGCAAGGTGAAGTTTTCACATGGGGTGAAGAATCTGGGGGTCGGCTTGGCCATGGGGCTGGGAAAGATGTCATTCAACCTCGTCTGGTTGAATCTTTAGCAATTTGCGGTGTTGACTTCGTTGCATGTGGAGAGTTTCACACTTGTGCTGTTACTATGTTTGGTGAACTTTACACATGGGGAGATGGAATACGTAATGCTGGGCTTCTTGGTCATGGTAGTGATGTTAGCCATTGGATACCAAAGAGAATTTCAGGTCTTCTTGAGGGACTTCAAGTTGCTATGGTAACTTGTGGTCCGTGGCATACGGCCTTGGTAACATCAACAGGACAGCTATTTACATTTGGTGATGGAACCTTCGGTGTGTTGGGCCATGGAGACAGGGAAAATGTTTCATCTCCACGAGAGGTGGAATCTCTCTCGGGGTTGAGGACGATTGCTGTTGCATGTGGGGTGTGGCATACTGCTGCTGTGGTTGAGGTTATTGTGACACAGTCTAGTGCAAGTGCTTCATTTGGAAAATTGTTTACTTGGGGTGATGGAGATAAAAATCGCCTTGGACAGGGGGACAAGGAACCTCGTCTCGAACCTACTTGTGTGCCAGCACTTATTGATTACAATTTTCACAAAGTTGCTTGTGGGCATAGTTTAACTGTTGGGTTGACCTCATCAGGACATGTTTTTACAATGGGTAGTACAGTCTATGGTCAGCTTGGCAATTCACAGTCTGATGGGAAGCTACCTTGCTTGGTAGAAGATAAGCTTGTTGGGGAATCTGTTGAAGAGATTGCCTGCGGTGCTTATCATGTGGCAGTATTAACATCCAGGAACGAGGTCTATACATGGGGAAAGGGAGCTAATGGGAGGTTGGGCCATGGAGATATTGAAGATCGAAAAACACCAACTTTGGTTGAAGCTCTCAAGGATAGACACGTTAAAAATATTGCTTGTGGCTCAAACTATACAGCAGCTATATGTCTTCACAAGTGGGTTTCTGGTGCTGAACAGTCTCAGTGCTCAGCTTGCAGACAGGCTTTTGGGTTTACTCGGAAGAGGCACAACTGCTATAATTGTGGACTTGTGCACTGCCATTCGTGTAGTTCCAGGAAAGCATTAAGAGCAGCACTGGCTCCTAATCCCAGCAAACAATATCGTGTATGTGATTCCTGTTTTGCCAAACTGAGCAAGGTGGCTGAAGCTGGCGTTAATAACAAGAGGAATGCTGTACCACGTCTTTCAGGTGAAAACAAGGATAGGTTAGACAAGGCTGAAATAAGATTATCCAAGTCGGCAATGCCTTCTAATCTTGATTTAATCAAGCAGTTGGATAACAAAGCGGCCAAGCAAGGAAAGAAATCTGATACGTTTTCATTAGGCCGTTCCTCTCAAGCACTCTCATTGTTACAGCTGAAAGATGTTATTTCTGCTGTTGATCTGCGTCAAACAGTTCCCAAACCTGTTCTTACACCCTCTGGTGTTAGTTCCAGGTCTGTGTCGCCTTTCTCAAGGAAACCCAGCCCGCCACGTTCTGCAACACCTGTTCCTACAACTTCAGGACTTTCTTTCTCTAAAAGTATTGCTGATAGTTTGAAGAAAACCAATGAACTTTTGAATCAAGAAATTTACAAGTTACGTGCACAGGTAAATCAAAAACTTTTGAATCAAGAGCTCTCTCTCTCTTTCTCTCTCTCACACTTCAACTTACCTGCTTTTCTCTACCATCACGGCTCTATTTAGGTTGAGAGCCTGAGACATCGATGTGAAATTCAAGAAGTAGATCTTAAGAAATCAACAAACAAAGCTCAGGAAGCTATGGCACTGGCTGCAGAGGAATCTGCTAAATCTAAAGCGGCAAAAGAAGTGATAAAGTCACTTACAGCACAAGTTAGCTCTCTCTCTCTCTCTTTTTTGTATGTTCTCTTCCCTTGTTTACATGGAAATATGATTTCCTTCAAAATGTTTCTCAACATGGTATTTATGCATGGTGTTCAGTAAAAGTTACAAGAGTTACATATTTATTTCATCTGCAAATTCACTTAGCCGTACTGCCTTATTAGTTTTTTTCTTCGTACTCTGATGATATAATATTTTAGTATGCACATTACTGTTCATGAATTAGGACATTTTAGCAATTGGAAAAATTTGTGCGAGTGTGCAGTAGCATTGGTTCTTTGACTTTTTCTTAAATCTTCTCATTCTTAAATCATGTATTTAAACATCGTATTTTACGTACCTCCTACATTTCCTCATTTATGTTGCTAAATTACCTGCCTGTTTCTTCCCTGAAGCAGAGCATTTTCTATATCAGATTTTTTGTTTTAATTAACTACTGCTTGCTTGGATGT
Organism: Cornus controversa; assembly: GCA_026545225.1. Taxonomy (NCBI): domain Eukaryota; kingdom Viridiplantae; phylum Streptophyta; class Magnoliopsida; order Cornales; family Cornaceae; genus Cornus; species Cornus controversa. The sequence goes on from CM048854.1 coordinate 33,293,418, forward strand.
TCTATTAATTATATTATTTCTACTATCCCAGCTCAAAGATATGGCTGAGAGGTTGCCGCACGGGGTTTATGATGCTGATAGCATGAAGGCAGCTTTTGTACCAAATGGTTTGGTGCCAAATGGGATTCACTATCCTGATGCAAATGGAGAGCGTCGTTCTGATCCAATCAACCGCTCTTGCTTGCCCTCTCTCATGGGAATTGACTCTGCTACAACGAATGGAACACAGGGTCCCACTGAATTGGTTAGGGATAATCCTAGAAGCAATGAAACTAACCCATACCATCAAAACCAGGGGATTATGACCTCCACTACACAGGATGACGATCAAGATGGCAGACTTTCAAATGGTACTGGAGCAGTTCAAGCAGGTAACATTAATGCATCAGAGGCTGCTGACAGCAGGGAATCTGGGGCTTTCCAGGATGGTGAAAATGGTGTGAAATCTAGGAATTCAGCATTGGGTGGTAACGGTAATCAAGTTGAGGCTGAGTGGAGTGAACAGTACGAGACTGGTGTGTATATAACGCTTGTGGCCCTCCAGGATGGAACTAGAGAACTCAAACGAGTGCGCTTCAGGTACTTGACTAAATTACTTTTTAGATCCTCTCATTCATCACCATCACCATCCTTGCCTTAAATCCCATATGAATGGGTTCGGCACATGAAAATTCATGTTATATATTAATGTTTCATTCAATGTGCATATGGATATGGTTACCACCAGGCCGCTAGCCTCGATGGTATGAATCATGATCTAATTAGCAGTCCTGTGCTTGTACATCTATCTACTACATGCACATTTAACCTCCCTGTCTGGATCATGGTTTTGCCGTTTTTGTTTAGACATTGAATACAGATAATTTATTTTTGTCCTTGCGGTCTGATTTTGTGATTGCATTTACAGTCGAAGAAGGTTTGGAGAGCACCAAGCTCAAACCTGGTGGACAGAGAACCGTGAAAAGGTTTATGAGAGGTACAATGTTTGTGAGTCAAACAAGTCGTCAGTTCCCGGCCAGGCAGCCCGCGGATCAGAGGGAGCCCTCTCACCGTCTTCTCAAATGTAACAACAATGAAGGAAGTTCTTCATTAGCACTTTTTGCATTTGTTATTATGATGGTTTTCTAGGTTAGGCAAAAACCCAATTTGGAAGTAAACACCCTTTTTCTTTTTTCTTTTTTCTTTCCATAATTTATTCTCGTTCAATTTAATTTTCTGGGTATCTGCCCTTTACCTAGCCGTTGTATTGTAGTGTATATAAAATCCTCAATTATGATAATCGCCGTAGAAAAGTGTTTTTAGTTACTTGGACTTTCTTTCTTTCTTTCTTCTCTACCCCTTTCCTAATTGTTGGCCTTTTTTATTCATACTATTCTAAATATATTTAGATAATATCATCTTACATGGTTGAAAAAGTTATTTTTATTTTTTATTTATTATTTATTAAATAGTTGAGGAGACTAGCTAACTCAAAATAGGAATGCAAAGTCTATTCAATTACTAAAAAAAGATAGAGGAAGCCCTTAAAAGAGATGGAATAATAAGGGTTTGTAAAACAATGGAGGAACTTGAAGTCTATCTAATTACTAAAAAAAGATAAGAATGAACCCTTGAAAGAGATGGAATAATAAAGGGTTTGTAAATTGTAATTCAATGGTATCTCTTTAATTTGTCTAGAAGGGTTAAGTATTTGTAGGCACAACTTGTTTAGGTGTGCTAAATTATTACATTAATTAATAATTTGATAAGAATTACATAATTATTTTTTTAAAATATGAATGCAGTGTTGCTAGTCTTTTCTTGAAATTTTATTTTAGTTGGATCTCATCTCTAATTTTTTGTAACATGATCAAAAGTTCTGGGGTTGTATTCTCGTATTGACTAGATGAGTGCAATATATTAAAACTTAATTGATTAAATAAGAACAATGTATTGAATCTTTAAGACTATAGAAAAACTAAATATTTTTAAAAAATAAATAATGTACATAAATATCTTCTTAATTTAATAAGTTAATACATCGCTTAATTAATAGAAGGGAAAATTAGATTTTAGTGACCAGAGCTAAACAAAATTATTCTAGAGGGACCATAAAGTAATGAAAAGGTAAATAGTTATCAAATTTAAAATTTAAATGCAATTAAGGGACCATTTTAAATTTATTCTTTAAAATATCCTTCTCACATTCCTTATCTTCTCCTCCGCAAATCTCTCTCTCTCTAATCACCGTGGCCTCATCATATTGTTCTGACATTGTCCAAATAGAAACTATGGAAACAAAAATTAATTTATCATGATTGATTAAATTCATTCCATTTGCAATATTTGATATACACCGTCTTCTTTACAACTTTTAATTTTGTTTATTAAATTGATATTTTTTCTCTTCATCCTTTCTCAAGAATTCAAACCAAGACAAGATCATGCACAACGAGTATACGTACTATGAGGAGGTGAAAGATGCTGTGGCCAAAATTAGAGATGTCACATGCAAGGTACAAGATTAGTATCAAGGATGAAAATTATAGATGTAGCTTTTGCAATTTACTTTGTGGTGGCTTAAGGAAAAGTCTTTGAACATCATGGTCCCCTCTCTCTCTTATTTAACTGTCATTTTCACAACTGCCAGTGATCGGTTCAAATGTCTGTTTATACGAAGAAACTAGCTCTAGTACATATGCAGTGGCATTGCGGCAACCTATTTGGACACCTGGCGTTATACATACAGTGGATAGATATTTACAAGGTAGAGAATAGAGAGAGAGAGAGAGATTTGTGTTTCTCTCTCCCTTGGTCATAATATGTGCGTAAGAATTAAGTAGTTATTTTATGTGAAAATTCTAATAGATGAGTACTCGAGTATGATCTTAATTCCTAATGGGTTTTATTACTTTGATGGAGTTGTAAATTGGCATGGTGGACCCATAGGAAAGGTGGCGGTGGTGGTGGTCCGAGCTTCTTTTAGATAAGCCATGTGAACATATAACCAGTTTCTGACTAAATTTAAGGACAAGAGAAGGAAGGTGTGAAGGGTATTTTAAGAAAAAATTTAAAATAGTCACTTATTTATATTTAAGTTTTAAATTTGGTGATTATACAATTTTTTCTTTATTTTATGATTCCTTTCGATTAATTTTGTTTAGGCTTAGTCACTGAAATTAATTTTTCTTTAATAAAATTTATGTGTTATTTCGACATGTGGTACTATTTATTTTTTCTTTTATAATAGAAAATTTTACAGTTTTCAAGAAAAATTAAGAGCAATGTATGGAGGGGTACGATGTGTCAAAATACTTCCAGAGCATTGTAGATTTTCTCTGAATAAATTTACTTATGATTCATGAAAAATTAAACAAGTGACAACCTATGTTTATATGGTTGCCCATTCATTAATGGGAAAAGCTGTCTTGTAAATGACATTTCATTAAATGAATGGCTCGTGTGTGTATATATATATAGATACACACAAGAAAGGAAAAATTATATTTTGGTGACCAAAATTAAAATATATATATTTTACTGTGACCTTAAACTCAATAAAAGATAAATAGAGACCGATCTTGAAAAATAATTATCAATGAGTGACCATTTAATTTTAATGTCCAAAATACTCATTTTTATTCATTTTTTGTCTTGTCCAATCACACCCCCAAAGAGCAAAGTTTCAAAAGGTATAAAAGGATTCTAGGAAAGAAAGTATATGTATGATTGTATGTATAGGGTGATAAAAAAAATTCTATAACTTTGAAGAAAAGTTTCTCTATCTCTCTCTATATATATTTAGACATACATATTCATCTTACAATTAATGCACGTGTATATATGTATTTTTTTTTTCTTTGGTAGGTTTTGAAAATTTACTTATGAGAAGGTGAAGTTGATAATAAATGGGAATGTAAGCAACATGTTTATTAACTAAGTCAATCTCCTCTCCTTAATTTCTTATTAATAAATTAGTTGAACAATTTGTTCCAAGTATGTTCAGGTTTAATAACTTACTCATAGTTATAATTTAAAAATTGATCAGTACATTTTTCAATTTACCTGAGTGTTTGAGAATTTTTTTTAATAATTTGTTGGGTTATTAATACTAAATACGACGCTTATAATTAATTACACTTAAATTAGTTTTTTTTTTTTTTTTTGAGTATGAGAAGTATTTTGCACATTAAGATTAAATGATCACTATTCAATTTTTATTAAGTTTAAAATCACCAAAAAAAATAAATTTTTTTTTTCAATTTTAACCACTAAAATCTAATTTTTCCAAAGGAAACGTGCAAATGTCATGACCGAACACCTTACGGGTTAGAAATAGCAGTTTCATTCATTTGTTAAACAACTTAAACGTAGGTGGCCAATTATATGTCTCTTTTCAATGTGATTGACTGATGGGTCCCATATGTACTTATAGGAAGACAAAGTGTTGAGTTCCAAGGCAGCCTGGTTTCTTGGAATGACAAAAAACCATTTTCATGACAAGATGAACCTCTTAACGGTGGACCCCATGTAAAAGGGAAAATTGCATGACACAAATTTTTTTTTTTTTTATGCTTAAGTGTAGTGGTGAGATGTTACACGATATCATGTGATAGAATTTGTTATTTTATTCATATAAAAATAAAATAATTTTTAAATTATTATTCTTTATTATTTTAAAAATAATAAAAGGTGTGCTTTGTTCACATGAGTATGGTGTTATAAAACACATACACTTCACTAAGGGTATTGTTTCTGTGTCGAACATTTGGATATCGTATCAGATACTTCGTAAAAGTGTCTTGACATTTTTCTTTTTAAAACACTTTTCGGACGCTTCTCAGACACTCTTTGGACACTCCTCAACACATGTCGAACATTTCGTAACTGTGATATATATTTAAGTATTTCAAAAGAAAATTATATGCAACTAAGTTATGATTAAAAATATAAGCTAAATATATGTAGATGACTAAATAAGTCTGGTTCTTTAATCTATTTTAATCTATTCGTCCATTTTTATTTATAAGTTTGTTTGGTTCTTAATTGCTTGATGATAAATTGAAGTATTCGGTTGTTAGATAATATATATTTAATATTATGTTCCTTTCTATCATAATCCATCTAGGATTTCTAGTTCAGTTAGGATTAGGGTTTCTTCTCTCTTAAGTAAACTTGGTTTTTAAAATTATGTACTTATAAATAGGCTTTTATGTATTCTTCATCAATATCGACTCAATATATATATTCTTCGTATATTTCTAACATTTGTTCGTATCTCCTGTCGTGTGTGGAGGAGGAAAGCCAAGTGTCTCCAGCCCTAGCGCTGAGGGGAGTGTTAGCATAATCCCACATCGCCTGGGCACCTTTGGGTGAAGGGGGAGAGCCTAGTGTCTCTAGCTTTGGCGCTGAGGGAGAGTGTTAGCATAATCCCACATCGTCTGGGTACCTTTGGAATATGCAGTGTATATACACATGAGTACCCTCTCCTTATAAGCTGATTTTCAAGAATGAGTTCTACCCATAGGTTTTAGTAGTAATCACACTCCTTTGTGATTGACTATCGCGCTTCCTTGCGTCCTCCAATGTAATTGATCACAATACTTGTCAGTAATAATGTAAATTTTTTTGTTGAATAATTTATATATTATATTATTATTTTATAACCGTATCTTTGTCGTATTTGTATTTTATTTTTTTAGTTTTGTTTCGGTGCCCTTGCTTCCTAAGTAGGACGGAAAGAAGACTAATTTCGGCCATAAAACTTGTCTTGCTGTTTGTTTCTTGTGGCTTTGTATATCAAATTGTTTACCAATTTGGAGACAAACATATTGTTGAAAAATAAATAAAAATACTATTATACTTAATTTTTTAAATAAAAAAATTGACACAATTGTACCTCAAAATAAATTACTTCTGGGGAGAGGCTGGAGAGCACATTTTGAAAATTTTTTTTTATCTAATTCATTTCTTATACAGTTTATTGGGATTTATAAGTTATATAATAAGACGAGATATATTTATAAGTTTTTATCTAATTCATTTTTTTAGATTATCTTTCTTGCTTTGAAATTATGAAAATAATTAAAACATAAAACATGACATAAATGTAGACTTGGCGTGATAGATTTGATAATTCATTCATTACCATACAATAAAAAAAAAATTAAAAGTCTTTATTAAGAGTTTTCCCAAAAATGTTACAAAAAGAAGAAGAAAACCAAGTAGTTTATTTAGAATTTAGGCAACTAGATGTCTAAAATGAATGAACCCATCCCGCTCAAATAATGAAGGCCTTAGCAATGTAAAGTAATGGTCTTGTGATTCCAAATTTATTACGGTTTCTGACCAAGACAACTGTGACACTGTGTTTCAAAGTAGTATGATGATGGAGTGTGACAGAGAGTTGCAGATAAAACAAAACCTTAAAATATGTTGAATTCACTTTTTGGAAACAAAAACCACCTTTACTTTGACCCGTGTTCTTCGTCCCCACTCCATTTCCTTCTCAAGAATTTCAGTTCCTTTGGTCTATTTCTTGGTGAGCCCTTGATTTCTACTTCACCATGGTAAGTTTGTTTCCTCTCCCCTTTATTTTGGGTTCCTCTGCTACATGTATAAATGTATATATATGTAATATGTGCGTCATGAGTTTTTGTTTATGGCTTCTGAAACCATGTTTTAATTACTCTAATATAATTTTGATGAATGTTCATGGATTTACAAACATGGGTTTGCATGTTTTTCCTCATATATATATTAACCCATATGATCTCGGTGTTCGAGTCCTGCTAGCAGCAATATTGTGCAACTCATATGATCTCGGAACAGGAGCAATATTGTGTAACTCATATGATCTCGGAGTGTTCGAGTCCGACTCATGCTAGCAACAATAATATTGTGGGTGCATGTACGTTTGCTTGAACTTTCGAGATATATATATTGAAAGTTCAAGCAAAAGTACAGGCACCCACAATACTGCTCCTAGTAGGACTCGAACACTGGAGATCATATGGGTTAATGGCCATTGGTAGTGTTTTGTCTCTTATATTGGATCTCTGTATTGTATTTTGTGCTTGATGATCATGAAGCAATGTGTTTTCCGAAGCTTTCTTAATAGTTGATTTCTCTGTATGTTCTCTGTGTTGTAGGTAAAAATTGTACTCCATTAATTTATTAATAGTTCTTGGGCATGTATCTTTGGGGCCACTTTTTAGTACTTGGCTTTGTTGCTTTTGGATAAACCCTTTTTTAAGAGGCTTTGTTACATCTGCATGCCAATGTTAGGTTCAAGGGGACATTGAATACTCTAAACATTCTGGAATAGCAGGAGATTAATAGAATTTTTGGATATCAGATTTCTCTTTGTGGTTCTTTAGACTAAAACTTTGATCCCTGTATATAATATTTACAAAATTTCATACCTTGTGGTCCATGACTGCTTTTATGCACACACCAACTTGTGTGATGTGAACTAAAATTAGAGAAGAGAATAGATGATTAGAGAGGGAGGTGATATGGGCGATTTCCGACCACCCTTTTAATCTCATAGAAAGAGAGAAGTGAAGGAAGAGGGAAAAAGAGATGGAGAGACAAAAACTCTTAAGGATACTCATTATTGATTCATGTTCAAGTCTAATATACTCTTAGAGCCTATTTATTGGCCTTGTAGAAACCTAAAAGCACAAAGCAGCTTTATTTAATTAACCTTACCAAGCATAGAAACAATATAAGCTCCAAATTTCATTGATAAAACCCTTTAAATGTCTATAAAAATTTTAATTTATCATATTATTAAGAAAAAAATCCTAGTAAGACTTTCATAACTAAAACATACATTTGCTATTTTAGCTCTTATAGGGCCTGCTTTAATTTGAATGCGTCATATAGGCACGAGGAAAGGATTAATCTACTTAACCATATTCACCTAGAAATTTAGCGTAGAACATGGTCACGGAGTTGTGCATTAATACTTACGGATTTTCAATGTTTGTCTGTGTTGGACAATTGTGCCGCGCTCCTTGAAAAGTATCTGCATCATATAAAATGATGATCATAATCATGTTTCATGTCTCTTTCTGCATCTAATATGGTTTAGAATGATTTGTTGGATCTGCTCAGGAGCCATGCGAATAGTATTTTCCACTTGTTGAATGGAAGTGATTTACTTAGAAATAAGGTGATTGTCTTCTGAGAGAGTTTTGATGTCCATAAATTTTTTGTCTAAAAATGCGCACAATAGGCTGCTTTTATCCGGATAATGTGGAAAGATGTAATCGAAATGGACATGTGGATGTGACTTGCAAAAATAAGAATCGTTTTGTTTGCATGTTTGTTTCAATTGCTTAACGTGTTTGTATGTCTTGGTGCAATTCCAATGCTTAGGCTAATAAAACTTTAGTATGCAACTTTGTTCAAATAATGCTAGAGGTTAGGTTTGTATCCAACCCCTCCCACACCTCACATTGTTGGGACCAACATTTGGTTGGCCATTGGATGCAAATGAAATGTGGTTATCTTGAGATAAATTTTCTCTCCTTCCGGTTCGGTCAAGAAGCATTTCCTTTGGGCGAGAATTCTTTGGTTGACCCCGGATTCCAACCTCCAAGCCAAATGCATATAAAATCTAGTAAGCAAGACCTTATTAGTTGTATGACTTCTAAGTTCCATTAGTTCTTCTTTTACTCGAAGAAAACATTGCTTGAGATTTTAACTATTTTCATGAGGCTTGTCATAGAAGAGGAGTTTTTCAAGGTCTTCAGTATCTCCTCGAGGTTTATCTATAGGAGAGAGGCTCCTATAGCAAGTTGACAAGCTTTATCTATAGAGAGAAACTTCTCATGGCAAGGCTTCCTCGTTGTTAAGGGTTATTTGTAGCAGAGTAGTCCTCACAATAATGATAAATTCCTGTGGAGAAGGTAAAGACCTCATAGAGAATGTACGATGGTCAACCTTTCCTTTAGATTTATCCATAAGGGGAGGAGCCCCTCGAGGTCTTTAGCATCTCCTCAAAGTTTATTGTCTTGAATGTTTCCACGAGGTTTATCCTTAGATAGGAACTCTTCCAAGTCTTCACAGATGGATCATCTTGCAAGGTTGTTCAAATGCTCCTTGCCAGGGTTAATTCTATAGTTAAGCCCTCTGACCTCAGTGCTGATGTGGGCATGTACTCACAGGTTGTTATTGAGCATTTGTTTATACCTTTTTCGTCTGCTTCGGTTGACTTTGACACATTGTCAGACCTTTCCCTTTTGTGGCATATCTTGATCTATTGCTGTAATTGATGAAGTTTTCTTACATACTCCTCTTTACGAGCATCAACTTCCATAATGCATATGGATTAGTATTTTTTTTCAAATGTTATGTTTAGTTAGTTGCGTGTGAATTATATACCTTAAATAGTAATTGTTCGTAATATGATATGGATTTGAATCTATTTAAACATGTTCATTCAGAATCTATCAATTGTCTTTGCAATCCATATCTTTGGGTTTGAACCTTGTCAAAAGGCATAAAAAAGTTTTATTCTGTCTGGGGCATGGTTCCAGTTGTTCCTAATTAATTTTTTGATTGACTATACTTTCAAAATGCTTTGCTTTGTTTCTGCTGTGCACTCTTTGATGATCTCCTTTTCAGCTTAGGCATTGGAGTGGTATAATTATACAGCATTATGGTATTTTTTGTATTGGCAAATTCCTTAGACAAAAGTGTCAATAGAGTTGTGTATGATTTTTGAACACACTCAAATTGTTTGTGCAAAGGTGTTTTTGGGAAATTGTAATAGTGAATTATAATTTCAAAAGTGAATTGGAGTTGAATTGGGGACAGTTTGATTTGGTTACTGCTTTTTTAGCTAACCTTAAGTTGCTTCCATATCATTTGAATTTTGAACATAGAGGTGTTTTTGCAATACTTGCATCATGCCACAAGTACTGAATCACATGTTGATCATATCCTATAATAAGGAAGATGGGTGGCCATGGGGCTCTAAATAATCTCTCTATGTGCAGTATACGACAGATATAGCACATCTTTGCCAAAGTACTGAATCACATGTTGTTGTAGGTGACGATATGTCAGAAGTGCGGGGACATAGGATTTGCTAATGCTTTTGTATACTGTGTCAAGTGTCTGGATTTTGCTGTGCATCGGTACGCTGCATCATTCCCTATTTCCTTTCTAGCGATTTTTTATCCTTTTTTTTTGTATGTGCGTGTGTGGAAGGGAGAAGGAGGTTATAAGTTGCTTGCCATTTGGATGGCAAGAGTACTGAAATCCATGAAATGGAAGCATAGTAAATTTGACGAAAAACATTGAACTGACGTTTCTCGAAACATTAAATCTAATCATGTTTGAACTTTATTTCCACTTCAAAATGCCGTTGAAGAAACCGGATTGAAATTTTATGTGAAAAGAAGTTAAATATATATATTTTTTCTCTTTTTGTGGTGGCTGAACATGGCCCCTTTTATTTTTAATTTTGTAAATTGGTTGTTGATGATCCATTGATTCTCTCTCTCTCTCTCAACTCTGTTTTTTCCAGCTATTGTTTGGATAAATTGCCAGGAACTTTTGATGAGTTTGTCTACTGGTTTTGTGAGGACTGCAAACCAGAGGTAGCTAAGCAATGTCCTCTTGAGAATCCTAGCCCTGGCCCTTCCAAGAAAAGGAATCATGCAAGTTCAAAAGATGATCAAGTGACCTGCTCAAAAATAACATTGAAGAAAAAGAAGGTTCCTTGCTTGGTAGCTGAGACAAAGGAGCAGAGACGTCAATGTCGCCCCTCTGAGCAACCTCATGAAGCACATGAAATGCTCGACTTCGAGCGTGCTCATCTGGCAGATGATTGTTCTCTGTTGAAAATAAAACTGAAGAAGAAAAGTGACATTACGTTGAAAATAAAACTGAAGAAGACAAGTGACAGTACTTGCTCAGTGGCTGCAACAGAGTTGCAGAGACATCAAAGTAGCCCCACCCAACAATGTCTTGAGTCGCATACTAAGCCTGACTTGAGAGAGCGTGGTCAGTTGGTGGGTGATCGTCATTTGAAAATAAAATTGAAGAAGAATGAAAAAGGCATTACTTGCTTAGTAGCTGGGACTGAGGAGCAAAGGCATCAAACCGGTTCCTCCCAGAAATCTTGTGAGGGACATAGAAAGCTTGAATGGACCAAGCGTGCTAGGTCTGTGAGAGGGAAGAGAAAAGGCATTACTAGCAAGTTAGCTGAGACTGAGTTGGCAGGTGATTTTTCTCTCCTCAAAATAAAACCCTCAGTAGCTGACACAGAGGAACAAAAGCCGCAAAGTAGCCAACCTCAACACTCTTATGGGACACAGAGAGAGCTGGAGGAAGGGAGCAGACTTGATAAAGAGGTTGGCTGTGTTAGAATTGATGCATCTCAAACAGCCCCGGGTCATTTTTCTAATGCTTCAGAACACAACTATCATCTCCATGCGCAACCACTCATCGATCCAATTTGGATGTGAGGAATTATTTAATTTCTATATTTCCCATATATAAAGTGGTGGATCTTGGTACTTGAACATCTTATGGAGTGTATGGATTGCTTTTGTTTCTTTGACAGGGGAAGTTTCAATTTCTGCAATAAAAAGTATGGCATACTTGGCGGAGTTGTAGCTCATTTGTCAAGCAAAGCATGCCTAAAAGTGTGTGAAGAAGCTAGTTTGTTACCCACGTTGCTTTACGCAGAAATGCTTCCCAAGTTTGATGTGTGGCCAAAGAGTTTTGAGAGATCAGAACCGAGTGATGACAACATCGCCCTATATTTTTTTCCCCAGAACAAAACGTGGTGGTTTCACTCTTCCCCCCACCCCCCTAATTTTCTGAATTTGTTTGTCTTCCCCCTTTTTTCATACTTCATGTTTGTTGTTACAGATACAAGATTGTTTTTGACAGCTTGGTAGGAAACATGATGCGCGGAGAACTTGCCATGAGAGTGATGGTAAAAAATGCCGAGCTCTTGGTTTTCACTTCTAATAAGCTGCCGCTGCAATACTGGAGTGAGTTCAAATTTCTATGTCTTAACAAAAAAAAAAATCATTTCCTTTGTACCGAGTTTAACTAGAAAAAAAAAATGATTTGCAGAATTCCAGGGAAAGTATTATTTGTGGGGTGTATTCAAGGGAAAACAGGTTTCCTCTACCCATCAAGTGAATTACACTCTTATGGCTCAAAATAACAAAAATGAATGTGATGTGCATTCAAATTCAGCTAATGCTTTGGGCATGACACAGAGAGAAGCTGTGAAGGCCAAGACATGGGATGCACGGAGTCGTCCAAGACCTTTAAACAAAAGTGATAGAAATAGGTATGCCTCTCAGCAATGTCCTTTCCCATTCCACAATGTTATGATATATTTCTTGAAACTTCGTGTATTTTGGGCTGACATTACTGAGGTTTCAGATGAGCACGAGCATGATATGGAACTCGAATGTGAAGATTGATACCGGCAAAGCAGGTGATCATGAATAGGATAACAAATAGGAATCCGAAGAATAATCCTCCAGCTTAGAAAAAGAAAAGGAATGAGTCTCCTGGGAATGAACTGGATATAGGTATCACAGTTGCGATAATAGCAATGGTATATATAGGTTTGTCCTCAATGTGTAGTATATTTCTCCCCCTCCATATTTCTGGGAAGAGAAGGGGAGTTGATTGTGGGGCTGGTAATCAATTCTCATTCCATTTTTAGCACGACAGCGTCACGGAATCATATAAGCAGTTTGTATATATTGTTGTTTATATCATAGCTTTTGTAAGAAAGAATAGTGTATTTTAATTTTGGGAATTTTTATAGCTATCTTTTGCAGTATAGGAGGTTGTCAAAGCAATCACGACTGTGGAAGCACTAAATACAGCTTTTCACAGCAACACTTGCTTTCGAGTAGCCAATTCTGCTATTGACAGTGGCAGCAACCTTCTTATATTGTGGTGATGGAGATAAATGGTCGAATCAGTAGTCATAAGTAGATGAAAGAAGTGCTGGGAAGAAACAAAGTTCTATGAAAGGTTTATGTATGAAACGAAAAAAAAAAGAGAGCATTCTGAAGCTATGTATTGTATGTGTTTGGGAAAATTAAAAAGGATAATGAAAGGGGCATTCCGAGAATTGAACTCGGGACCTCTCGCACCCTAAGCGAGAATCATGCCACTAGACCAAATGCCCATTTGAAATCTATGCCTCAATGTTTACATATTTATACGAATCTGTGTGTATTTAGTACCACGCATGAGAGGTGATGCGGTTTTGGATCATTTGGATAGGCAAAAGCCCATTTGACATTGAAGCAGTTGATTGTTTCTAATTAATTAAACTTGCACATCCATTCAATTTTTTTTTTTTTTTGCCTGTGCAGTTCTATAAATAAAACATTGGAGTCCTCGGGTAATTTATTTTGTACCAAAAAAGAAAAAAAAAGTTCGGACGGAGCTAGAAATTTTAATTTGGGGGAAGTTGTAAGAAGAACTAGTACTATGTAATTGAAATTTGAAAAAATTATAAATCATTTATAATATAATTTTTATTATAATATTAGTCTTAGTATGTCTATTAAGAAAAATATAATCCAAAAAATGAGAAAAAAATGCAATCTAAATAAATAAAGATTAAAAATTATATGAGAAAGAAAAAAAATATAGAGTAGAGGAAACAATAAGTTAAATGCAAAGAAAGAAGTGGTAAAGAAAAACACTGTAAAAGAATTATTTCTGATTCACCAATTATTTCAATTTGAGTGCTTTGATTTCATTTTGGAAAAGATATATTATTATTACTTTGATGGAAGATTAAGAAAAAGAATTGTACCATTTTAAATAGACAAAATATTGCAAGTTTTTAAAAAGCACAATTATTAAGAACAAAATAACTTCTATAAAGAGTAACTATAGAATTTGTTATTCCACACGAGTAGCTCGACAGATAAGACTTTTGAAAATACTCTATTTTGGCCTCTGATTTCAATTTCATCGAAGATACAATTTGAATTTAATTGATGTACGTGACTTACCGACAACTGCGACGATTGCTTGCATCCAAAATTTTCAAACCAGTGGGTCATCGTTTCTTTTAATTATTGTTTGAAGATGGCCTAGACTAGACTACACTACAATGGCCAACTCAAGAGGTTGCCTTGTGCAGGTTATTAACCTCCTCGAGACAATCAATTATATGATAAAGATTAATCAATCCCTTAATCATTTTGATTACGTTAGTGATATTGGTAGTCCAAAAAGAAACTAGGGCGCTCTATCCATTTTTTTCATTAAATTAAAATGACAAAATAGTCCCTACTCAACCTTTTTTAACGTATCTATCGTCTCTCTACTGAAACATCATGATTTCCTTTTCTCTTCTACCAAATCCTAACATTTCATGCCTTTCTCCTCCTACCATGATGAACATGAAAAACTTTAGGTGTGTCCAACATTGATGATTGCTATCCATAGTTGACATTGATCATTGATCTTTATTACCACAAGGTAATATGGAATTAACTCTCTAAAGTTTTAACTATGTACATTGCTAATTTTATAAGGCCTTTGAGACTTCGTATTATTGTGTGTTTGGCTTTATATTTATCTTCGTAGGTATATCAGCGAATAATTGATAAGTATTCATAAATGATATGAATAACAATGGGGTTGATTTTGCATTCATATTTCTGAAATGGAAGAAAATAGACAATGAATTGAAGTGAGAACTAGGGAGAATAATCCAATTTTAATGTGCATGGTTAAATATTTTGAATAAGGCAAAACCAAAAGGTTGTAAGATCTATGTTATGCTTCTTAAGAATTAAAGATTTGAAAGTCAGAAAAGGAATAAGACAATTACAGATCGAATTGGAAAAGAAAAAAAAAATTATATCAGAGGTTTGCAATAAAGGATTGAGAACACGTGGGAGAAAGAGAAAAAAAAAAGTCAGAAAGAGAATTCAAGCAATTGAAGATCGATGCGGATTAAAAAAAAAAAAAAATGAAAAATGAAAAAAACTACAGAGATTTGGCAATGAAGGATGAGAAACAGGAGAGAGAAAAGTGACTGTCATGACTCAAAAGAGGGTTAGTATCCAATTAAACCCTTGATACAAGGGCATTTATGACATTTTGTTCTAAGGAGAGTAATGATAGAGCACATCGTATTATTTTGGAAATCCAATATGACCACCATTTGATTATTACTAACACGTCTCCGTATTAGGCGGATGGAAAGTTCCTCTTAGACATTATTTAATATATTTTTTCCTTAATCCAATCTGTTCATCAAGTCAGGCCTAATGTCATTTAACTTTTGCTTTCAACACTTATTTACTTTACAATGACGTTAATTAATATAATAGTGTTCAATTTTAACGTCTCATGGTCTGAAATTTCCACAGAACGTGCTCTTAACATAACCACTCCGATGTCTTAAAGAAGTAAATGAATATTCTATTGATTTTATTGACTTTGGGACCCCGAAAAGATGTGTGTCTTGTCAAACCCTGGATCGATCTATAGCACTACCCCACCATTCTAGAGGGTAGTTGGCAATATGAGGTTTTGTCATCAATCATTTACTTGTAAAAACCAATAAAGTGTTTGTACATTGTTTTTTTTATATTTTTGGAAAAATCAAGCAAATAAAAATGATGAGCAAATTGTGTTTGTACAGTGTTCATATAAGTTGTTCAAGCATTAGATTAATTTATAGCTTGTTCTTTGATAACAAATAAAATAATAATTTTATGCCTTTGTAATGGTGGATTCACTTTGCAATGTCACCTTGGACCTCTCACAAGTTTGAACTAGGAGTAATTCTATAATATTCTTGGAATTTCTTAAATATAGAAATTTCACTGATGATAAAATTTTATTTTTTTATTATTATAGAAATTAATAAAAGATGGAGTCTTATTAGTGGTGGGATTTCTCCAATATACGAAATTCCTATGGTGTATAATAATTTTTCCTGAATTAGCTCAACTTGAATTAAACTTCAGGTTTGATCGGTTCCATGCTTTATTTGGTACGTATTTCTTTAAATTCAAGTTAAAATGACATAAAAAATGCATTAACCAAACCATTTATAGTGCTTTAAAAACTGAAAATGGTCAATTTCAAGAAATTATTAGAAGAAATTTTTTTGACCCTTTTTACAAGAAGGAAAAATATTTAGCAAGGAAGGTAGGATAAAGTTTGTTGACGTTGTGTAATTTATTCACAAGGAAAAAAGATATCATGAGAGTATTTTCACGTGCAGTCGCATTCTTAGTCAGGACTCTGAGAACGCGTTACACACTAAGAAACACGGATACCGATACAACACGATGCGACGATATGACAAATTTTAAAAAAATAGGATACGGACACGGTAATGATACGTTAAATAAATAAATAAATAAAAATATAATATTATACATAAAATATTAATTTTTATTATTCAACCATACAATAAATATAGTTAAAGTAATTATACAAAATATAAGAATTTAAAATCTAGAAATTTACTATCTTTTCTAATATTTTTTATAATGACTTGCTTACTCCGGGTTTTAAAAATAATTTTGTTTTATTATAAAATAATTCTTATTTTCTTATCTATAAAATTTTTAATATTACAATCTCAACCTCATTTTATAAAACAAAAAATTACAAATTTGTCTCAAAAAGTATTCCAACGGTATCCCAGATGTATCACAAACATATTCTGACGTATTTCCGTGTATCCGTTATGTATCCTAGCCGTATTCGATATTCAAAAAAAAAAATTTTAAAATTGATACTTGTTAGTCATATCGGACATGTATCTTATCATATCCTGACTATATTAGTATCGAATACATGTTCGATACGGTTACGACACTCTTTTTGAAATATTCATACATAAAAGTTGAGGATGGTACAAAGTAGTCACATCCCAATATCACAGGATTAACTTTAAAGATGTGAACGGTGTTCCCAAAGGACCGCAATGTGGTTACCTCTTGTCTGCATATCATGAGGGTGTTCTCACGTGCACTCGCATTCTTATCGATGAATCACAACGCATCTAGACGAGAGTTCTTACTTGATTTAGTTGATCAATGATTGAATAGTCTAATTAAGTCACATCTCAACATCACACTATTTATTTTAAAGATAGTGAAGTGTGTCCCCAGAGGACTGCAGTGAGGTTACCTCTTACCTACTTACATTTCAATGTACATTTTGCACTAAAACACATCAAACAAAGTAACAAGGCGTTATATGTCATTCAAACACCATTTTCAAAGATTGAATGAGGATCAAGCAAAACATATGTATGTGTAAAAGGCATATACAACAAAATGAAGAAAACAAATCAATAATAAGAAATTAGTGTTATGCATGTGTTGCCAATTACATGCTACAAAGTATATATGACAACTAAAAATGGTATAAAAAAACAAAGAGTATTACAAAGATAAGAAAGATATTTTAAGCAAAACTACCCTATCATTTGGCCCACCAATTTAATTATTAAAAAAAAAAACAATAAAAAGTCCCCAAAAAAACAAAATTCCTATTTAGTCCCTTTTAGCCATCCTCACCATTGAAGACACTGAAAAGAAAACCAGACCTCTCTCTTTCTGAAGGGTTATAGATTAAAGAAATTATTGAAAATGTCTAGAGATGGAGTTGGGGATGTTATATGAGGTGAAAGAAAGCTTGAAGAAGGACTAGGCATCATGAAACTACCCTCTATATAACTCTTGTAATTACCTTGTAATACAGGGCTCAAATCATGAAAGAAACTCAGAGGATTTGGATCAGACGGTGGAGAGAAAAAGCTTGATGGAATAGGCTGCAGCGAACCCGGACCCGGTGATAAAATACCGGGAAATCCAGTCCTCTCAATCTCAGAACTAAGCTCCATACCTTCAAACAAACTCATATGATCACCACTTTGTGGTTTCTTGTTTTCAGGAGACTTCTTAGTGATCTTTTCCATGGTAGCAAAACGAGCGGCAGGTGATAGTGCACCACCATTATCAGTCATAGAGGTGCGCGTAGAGGATGACGATGATGATGAGCCGGTGAGACGTTGGACTAGTGTCATGAACTCACTAGGGTGGGTGTGAATTACCTTCGGAGAGACCGTGTAGATGATTACCGGTTGCCGGGGCGGAGCCGGTGGCTGAGAGGTCGTCGTCGGATGTGGCACCACCGGCGGCTTCCTGATCTTATGGGACTCTTTACGTACTTTTAACGGCGTCGGCCGGGGCCCTTGGAGCTCTCGTCTCGGCGACTTGCCGGCGGGGAAGTCTGCCGAGTCCATGGTGGTGAAGGGTCAATGCTATGAGGAGAGAGAAAGAAAACAGAGAGAGTTGATGCTGGTGGCGGTGGTGGAGATTGAGATGAATAAAAGCATTATTTTTGTGATGCAAACGAAGGAGTTATATGAAGTGACATGAATATTTAAACAGTACTACAAGTCAATGGAATATAGGGATTAATTTAATACATGAAAGAAAATAATTAAATTATTTGCTTCTCTATATAAATTTACATATGTACATTGTTATATGTATATATATATATTGTATGTATATTGTCTACTTGTGAAAATTGAAGTCTAGGTTTGGGCCGGTTTCGTGGTGTTATGAATGTTTGAACTTGTCTAAATTGTGTGGAGGGGAAGAGGTCATGTGCCACGTCAGACTGATGGGTGATGACTTAGCATGGCCATGTATGTAACTTGTTGGTTGTCTAGGTACTTGATAATTAAATTACTGATATGACCCTTGTTATATTAATTGTTTAATGGGACGTGTTTAATCCTATCTACCACGGTTAATTAAGCCTGTAAGAAAGGATTTTGTGTTTGCCATTTGAGAAATCACATGTTGTTTACCTATGAGTCAAACAGTAAATTACCTAAAATTTGGATATTAATCAAATGAAAAAAAAATTACTATTACTATTCTCACACTAGAGCATATAGATATATATATCTATATATATATATATAAGCTTTTATGAAGAATTCAAGTCTTACATATAGGCCATTATAATTATGTCAGTTTAGAGCATATATATATATATATAATCTTTTATGAAGAATTCAAGTCTTATATATACGCCATTATAATTATGTCACTTTAGGCAGTTGGTTCTCATTTAATGACGAGAATAAAGTAGCGGAGTACCAGAAGTCAAAATTGTTAGCCATCAGTGTGTGCATACAGTGGTTGTAGTTAACAAGGTGGGGATAGTGGGGTGACCATGGTTAATGCACCTGCTCAATCACAGCTCTTGTATGCAAGGAAGTACGGACACGGACACGAAATACGGACATGATATGATACGGATACAGTAATATGATAAATCTCAAAAAATAAGATACAGACACGACAATGATACATCAAGTAAATATTTTTGTTTTATTATAAAATGAGCCTTATTTTCTTATCTATAAAGTTTTTAATATTACAATTTCAACCCCATTTTATAGAACAAAAAATTATAAATTTATCCCAAAAAGTATTCCAGCCGTATCCCAGACATATCATGGCATATCCCGCATATCTTAGCCAAATCCTCCCGTATCCTAGCCGTATCCCCACGTATCCTAGCTGTATCCAATATTAAAAAAAAATTTAAAAAAAATGGGATACTTTTTAGCCGTATCGGACACGTATCCGGCCGTATTCATATCAGATATGTGTCCGATACGGCCACGACACTCTTTTTGGAGTATCCGTGTTTTGTAGCTTGTATGCTACACGTACTAAACTCACAATCACATTAAAGGCTCTATTCATCCTGTGCATGACGATGATATTAGTTATATTATTGAGGTTATCGCAACATCAACATTTACTCGTTTCAAAACAGTCGGAGTTGATTTTGTTATGTATTGTACTGTTAGGTACTATTTATATGATGTTATAATATTTTTGTTTAATTATGAGTATATGGAAAACTGGGAACAAAAGAGGACAAAAAAAATATTTATAAATGGCAAAACTTAGAAATAAATTGACAAGAGATATGGATCAAGTTAGATAATTAGTCAAGGAGAAAGATATATCGGATCGGTGGCAAAATTACTTTCAACAACTCCTAAATGAGGAATATCTTAGAGAAGATGTTGGGATAGATAAATTCAATAAGAATGAGGTAGAGAACACATTATGAGAAACAATATAGTGGTAGGACCGAACAACATTCCGGCCTATAGAAGCATGGAGAACCCTAGGACGATACAATGCCCGATGAGTGGAGAAAAAAAATACTATAATACCAATTTACAAAAATAAAGGAGGTGTACAAAATTGTAGAAATTATCGAAAAATTAAATTAATGAGTCATGCTATGAAATTATGAAAAAAGGGTAATAGAACAAAGACTAGTGTCTGATAATTCATTTGGATTTATGCAGAGGAGTGTAGAAGTAAGCAAAAGATTGAAGACATGCGATAGAGTTCTTATAGACATGATTTAGTGAATCATTCGAAGAAAACATATTTCGAAAAAAATTATAGAACTTATTTAGGATATGTATAAAGGTACTAAGAGTCTAAAATTAGGATTCGTACTATATGTGGAGAGATGAATAATTTTTTAATAAAAGTAGAATTACACCAAAAATCGGCGCCAAGTCTATATTTATTTATGATAATATTAGATGAAATAAGGAAAGACTTAAAATCAAAATTGTTAGCCAATACGGTGTGCATCTAGGATTAACAGACACGGAACACGGGTACGACACAGACATGGATACGATAATTAGAAAAAATTAAAAAAAAAAGTAAAACACAAATACGGCGATGATATGACTATAAAATAATAATATAATATATTAATTATTCAATCAAAACAAGACTACACTACAAAAATACTTCAATTATTCTTCAAACAATTAAGAACTAAACAAATTTATAAATAAAAATAACAAATAGATTAAAGAACTAAACTTATTTAGTCATGTACATATATTTAGCTTAGATTTTTAATCATAACTTAATCGCATATAATTTCCTTTCGAAATACTTGAATATACATTATTGTTACGAAGTGTTTGACACGTGTTCGATGAGTATCCAAGAAGTGTTCAAGAAGTGTTCTAAAAAGAAAAATGTCAAGACTTACGAAATATCTGAGACGTATCTGAGAAGTCTTCAACTAATACGACACCCTTGACAAAGTGTTTCTAGGTATGCACATGGTGGACGAAGTTGAACAAGGTGGGATAGTAATGGAAATAGGCCAGTGCGACTTTAGAGTATTTAAGTGATTCAGGATATAGTTTTGTACCACAATTGTTTTGGTTTTGCTACAGCAACGGGGTTGTACTATCAACTGTCAAGTACTGTTTGTTCATTTTTACAGGCCACATTGTTATTTTTCTCTCTTTTATTTTATTTATTTTTTATTAATAATTTGTATGATGTTATAGTGTTTTTGTTTAACTATATCCAAATGTATGACAATGATATATCTAAATTAATATTATGAGAAACTTCTCAATGCTTATGAATGTAAACAATCAGTACAATGTACTGTTGATATGAAGAATTTTATAACGAATAGTATTATAAGACTTGAAATTGGTTGCGGGGGAGAGACAGTCAGAGAGAGATAGCGAGTTATCATGAGTACCAAGGATGACCTTCTACAATTGTAGACTTGTAGTCTCTGGGCCAGCCAAGAATTTACTTTAGGGGTGCATTAACATATGACAACAAATAATGTAGCAATATATATAGTTGAATCTTTTTTTTTTACTTTTTTACTACATATTTTTTAAAATAATGACAATATATATAGTTGAATCTTGATTACTTACTGCAGATGTATTTTTTGACTTGCTGTTTTGCTACAGTATTTGTTGTCATATGTTAATGCACCCCTAAAGTAAATTCTTGGCTGGCCCAGAGACTACAAGTCTACAATTGTATATATATATTATGTAATTATTTTAAAAAATATGTAGTAAAAAAATCAAAAATATAAAATTCAAACATGAAATTCATATAATTACCGTGAATTTTAAGAAAGAAGAGAAAAAAAAAATAAGAAGAGAAAAAGTTACTGCACATACATCATGCATGAGTGCAAGGATAAGAAATTTTAAGTAAGAGAAAAAAAAACCTAATTTATAAAGTCTCAAGAACTAATTATTGATTGAAGAAGTGCATTCACGAATTTGGAATTTGATAAAGCTAAATATCCAAATATAAGTCGATGAATTAAACAAATATATGCTCTTAAATCTTCCAAATCACACTCCGATCACATAACTCCCAATTCTTGTTCCTCCATTGCAATTTGAACTTATGGATTGAATGTGAGCTCAAAACTAGTCTGATGAAAAAAACTCAAAACTGCAAAAACATGCATAGTTAGAGCCTCTTGTGCTAGACATAAATGATACATGGATCATGATTGTATGTGGTAGGTTTTTCACACTAACAATCCATCCTTCTCCCCCCAAAGGCTATTTTAGTAAATAACCAAATATAATATTTGGACTAAGGGTCACGTTGGTAATTTATTTACATCTCTCCCTCCAAGAGCTGGCCCATGAATCATATATACTCCCAAAATAAAGAGCCTTCAATTCTTAGAAGAAAAACACATATACTTAACAAGATTAAGTGAATATCTAAAATTGTGGTCATTTTATTTTTATCTTTCCATAATCGAAGAATGGAAAAGATTCTTAGATTTCTTTCACATCCAACTATAACAATGAGCAATCTCTTAATTTTTCAATCGCAGTGCCGTATCATGGATCAACACAATTAGTTTGAGGTTCAAAGTAATAGTGCTAAAACTCGAAATAACATTATTGAAGCGCTTATTCAAACACATTAAATTGTTGTTTAATACAATATTTCGAGACCCCAAATAATTGTATTTTAGGTGTGGTAATAATTTTTACATGTGTCCTATATCTAAAATTAAAACTGTGATTTTCAAGTATACGGCGCAACAGAAACAACCGAATGTTTCTCGTATCACATATTTACAGTGACAAACATCTATTTCACACGTGATTCCCTAGGATTTAGTGTGGCGAGTGTAACTAGAACATGCTATAACACGTATTAGACAACATCAAAGAATCTGTATCCAATAGCCAGAAATGACCGTTTCATGTAGAAGTCAATTTATGAATGTGGGACAGTCCAGCAAGCTAGCCGCATGGGTTGACCCAAGACTCGACTCCTTCCGGTGTCTTCCTGTGGGGTCTCAATCTCTCTCTCAAGTCTCCAACCAATAAGATTGACCAAATTTAAGACACGTGAGAGTTGATTGATCCAAATTGAACCTTTAGAAAAGTAGAACGAACACACTTGTTTCAAAAACCACTGATAGCAGACAAAAGTGATGATTATATTAGTACCTGGTCTAAATTTCTGGTCATGGTCTGGTTTGAGTTTTGAGACCTAGCTTTGAATGTAGACCAAGTAATAAGGGGTTACTTGTGAATCTAGGTCGCAATGATTGAACGAAGGAACAGTGACTTAAATAATTGGGAACATTTGAATAGCAACAAACTGTAGCAGTAGGAATCAGACTGAAGTGGTTGAGAGTTCCTTAAATAAAAGGGAACATGTGAATAGCAACAAAATGTAGCAGTAGAAATCACATCCTCTTTACGTTGGGCTGTTCATTGCAATAAATATAAATATTATATATATATATATATTTATTGTGAATCATGAGTTTAAATTTAAATTGCAATGAACAGCCCAACGTAAAGAGGATGTGATTTCTATTATTTTATTGAATCTCATAACCGGCCATCGGGCATATGCAATTTTTTCGTTCCATATGAATTGATTAATTATTAAAAATTATTTTTAAAATTTTTGAGTCGGCTCTGAGAGAATTGAAACTCTCAACTTCCAAAATGTTGAGTGAGAGTCGTATTATTAGATTATGTCATTGAAGTTATGTATCCTAAGTTACATGACTATCAATTTTGTTGTTGATGGTATGAATGAGCGAGTTGAAAGAGTCATGGAGACGAATTCATCGACACTTTGGTATTTTGGCATCCATGAAACTTGAATGAGTGAATCTTGATCTTGTTTTCTAAATCCTTGTCTTGTGAAATATGGATAGCATGCTTTCACAGGTCACATAATTTCTTGGCTATGAACATAGATACCAATGTGCAACTAGCATGGATACGATATGACACAAACACGACGATATCTTAATTTTTTTATAAAAAGAATAAGGAGATGGACACTACTTGTCCCTTTCGAAATAGGGTATACCATTGTATTAAGCTCAGGAGACGCAGGTAAGGCCATGGCTGCCATAGAGCCTAAGGTACTACAGCAGGCACAAGACGTAAGAACGGTGTGTTAAAATAATAATAATATAATTTATTATTATTATTGTAAAAAATTGATTTTTGATCATTTTATTTGCATCTGTGGGTCCACCCACGTATTGTGCTCGTGTGCATTGAGGTGATAAAATTCAAAGTGTACTAATTCGGTGAATTAGTACCCAGTGTGTGAAACGGTGACTTGTGGTGTATATTTGGTGCAAGTGTCTTGGGTTGACACGTGTAAGAAATAAGACAAAAATTATTATTTTTACATTTTAGGGTTGTGTGTGTTTTCTTCTCTTGATTAAGTGTGATGCAAAGGTATATTATTTTGGGATATACAGTGGTAGCGTGCGTGATAGTATAACAAGTTTGTTTGTTGGTATTTGGGGTCTTGTGCAGAGTAAGAATGAAGAACAATGGTTCTAGTTGGTTTTGATTTTGTGTATTGTGGAGCGTAAGATGAAGATTGTGTGTATTTTAGATCTTCGCACAATGCACAAGAGTGAAGTGATTTTTGGATGGTTCTTTGGTGCTTGTGTGGCGTGAAGAAAGAACCATAAGTGTGTGGGCCTTGCAGCGCCGTGAAGGAAGGAGTTTTGTGTGGTGAACATTACAAAGACGGTAAGGAGAGAAGATCGATTTGCGGGTTACGAATGTACAATTTTTGCTACTATTTTTGGTTATTCTAATTGAGTATTTAGAATGATTTTATTGTAGTAAAAGTTGATATTATTGCATTGGGTTAGATTCTTTTTGTTGATTGTGACTTTCAAGTTGGAGTAAAACTTGAGAGCAATGGGTTGGGGTGTGGCTGTGAGAGAGTGTTGTTTGGAGGTGTGCTCGATAGGGGGTGAGTATGTGTTTTTTAGGGTTGTGCCCTGTGAAGAAGATGTGAGAAGGGAGAGAAAGTGAAAAAAAGAGAGATATGTGGTGAGATAGAGAGAAAGTGTAGAGTGCACCTTGTATTGTGTGTGTATCTATCTCTATGGTTATATCTTCTTCGATATTGATATTGGAATCTCCTTTCCAAAGAACGTAGACTGTGTTTGGTGTTATTTGTTTGTTGTTCAGATCTCCATGTAAATATGTTGTGTACTTCTGCTATGTCGAGCAAAAAAGGGAATTAATTTGTCAACATCATCATAAATGTAGTCACTAATTTGGAGTTTAAACCATTCTATAGGTGTTGTTTTTGTTTTCTAAAATTTTATATTATCTTTTTAATTAACTCCTAATATGTTTTAAAATTGCATTCGAAACCTATTTCTTTGAAAAAATAATTACAAAATTATCTCACCGTGCGCTGCAAGTGTTCCAAACATGTCCTCATTTTCACCGTGTCGTGTTTGACACGTATCCCAACATTGTCACTGCAGTCCCAGAAGAGTAATAGATTTGATGACTCCGGGCCGGGGTCCAAACTACTGGGCCAATGCTGAACCCAGCAAGTCAGGAGCCAGCCCAAATGAGCTTTACACGTCCAAGACTTGAGAAGCCTCACTAAAGCGCCAAATCTATTTCGTGAAGAGTAGGTGAAGTAGTAAATTAGTCATGCTTCCGACAGTCACAAGGAAGCTTTTGGTCCCACCACAGTTGGTGGGGGGCCCACAGGCACCCCTTTGAGTGTCGGCTTGGGATGGGCAAGGCAAGCAATTTTCTTTAAATACAACTTGTTTAATGGAGTAGTGCTCATATGACAAAAGTTTTAGGCAACCCTCCTTATTTTATTCCAGTTGAGACTGGCTGTGTGAAAATAAAATGATAAGCACAACATAGGCAAGTCCTTGTTGAGAACTTGAGAGCACTGGTAGGAAAAAGGAAGAGACCAAAACATATTTTATCATTTCACGCGCATGTTATTTTTCGTTGTGTAGATATTGCTTGCTTATTACATTTTTTATGTTTACGATTTTAAGACGCATTTACACAATTAAAAGACATTCACTATAAGTGTTAATAGCTTCTCACTATCGAATATGTGATATTCGATCGATCTTTTACATAGTTTAAATTTGATTTTCCAATTACATGTTAACGAAACCAAGTGTTGTTTATTAATAGCATCTCTTTCCTTAAATGGAAACCAAGGAGGTGAACCAATTGAGCAAGATTAAGCACCTAACCCTTCTAAATTCATAGTTATCAATCTATATTTAACTCTCAGAAGTTGATTAACTTGACTGACATGTCTTAAAATAGATATTGAGCTATAATTTTATATTCACCATTACTGACAATGCCCCCACACATTAAATGTTAGACATCACTAACTTTCCTTGGTCAGCTGGGTAACATTGAAATCGCAACTGTACAATACAAAAAAAACTAAGCCTTTGTCAACTCGAGGATGTTGATAAGTTATTATCTTCATCTAATTTTAATGCTACGTAAGCCTACACTCTGGAGAGAGACTAGACTTAAATAATGCACGTGACTTGCAGATGACTGCATTTATTCAAAATTTATAAACCATTTGAGA
Source organism: Cornus controversa (assembly GCA_026545225.1). Classification (NCBI taxonomy): domain Eukaryota; kingdom Viridiplantae; phylum Streptophyta; class Magnoliopsida; order Cornales; family Cornaceae; genus Cornus; species Cornus controversa. Next base: position 33,320,198 of record CM048854.1, read on the forward strand.
GTTGAAAGTGACTTGTACTGAGTGAATTATTATTTTTTTTTTTAAAAAAACAAAAAAGTTTAATGCTATGTTTGAGAGGGGAGGAATGGAAGGAAAGGAAGAAGGATTGAAAGAGGGAAAGAGATGTAGAGGGAAAGATTATGGAAAAGGAAGGGAAGTCTGTCTTCCTCCAATATGCCGATATTATGCTTTTGTCCACAAAAAAAAAGAGAAATTATTAGATAATTCGAGATTATGTAGTTTCGGTCGATTACAAAATGTCTTGTAACTAAATGTGTCAGTTATATTCAATTTTTTTGTTGTACAACTTTTTCTGATTTCGCAGAAATCATATAATACCTTCTATGTAATAATTTTTTAAAGCAAAGGATGGACATGTACTCAGCCAAGTCTTCTATCTTCTAGATATACATCCTTTGTACCAAAGAAAGCAACAATGGATCCTTTTATTGTCTTTGACAGTGAAAATAACTCATGCCTACACAAGTCACTCGTATCATTTGTTCTAGATGGTAGCCCGCTACTTTAGGCTTTGATACGTCCATTTCAATCAAAAACTAGGCTTGTGAGTTGTTTCACTTGTTAGACCAGACATGAGAATAAATGACACTCAATGCAATGCAATGCAAGACAAGATATTATTTGGGCAAATTTTAGCCACGAAATGCAATTCATTATCAAGATAATATTTTGAGACGAAATGTGGAAGCTAGTGATGTCTTCATTTGATGGAAGTATTTGAAATTGCGACGAAAAAATTCGATTGCTACAAGATAAATGTTATTGTTAAAGTAATGTATTGGCTATTTTATGAACTATTCTTGATGACAATGTCTAAATGATATCCAACATTTTGCTACGAGTTGTTTCTCGTGTCAGACAATGACGTGAATAAGTGAAACTCAATGCAAGAAAATATATTTTTTGGGCAAAATTTAGCCACCAAATGTAATTCATTATAATTATTATATTTGAGACGAAATGTGAAAGTGTGGCTAAATGTGATTTTCTAGATGTAGCTTGTGACAAAAATTTATGTTGTCGGTGAAAGTTTTTATTTGACGGGATATTTGATGGAAGCAAGTATTTGCAACCAAAAAATTCTATTGTTGCAATATAATTTAATACAATGTTTTTTTGGTGGATTAAAATGTTCTTGTTTGATGTGTTCAGTCCAGAAACTAATGCGAGGGGGCACTAGCTAGTGTAATTCAAATATGAGTATAAAATACTGAGATATTTTTAAAATTTTAGTGAAGACATTTACATAATTTTATAAAATTACAAGTATAAAATACAAATAAAAAAATTCCAATGGGGGCATACACCCCCCACTAGGCATGTCTTAGCTCCTCCGTAACCCAAATGTGTTGGCTATTTTATGAACTATTATTGATGAAATGTCTAATGTTTTATTCTAAAAACAAAAAATATGAATTCCAATGGAGGCATCCGCCCCCACTGGACATGTCTTAGCTCCTCCGTGCCTGTTGGCTATTTTATGAACTATCGTTGATGAAACAGTGTCTAATGTTTTATTCTAGAAACAAAAAATATGAATTCCTATGGGAGCATCTGCCCCCACTGGACATGTCTTAGCTCCTCCGTGGCCGGATGTGTTTGTTATTTTATGAACTATTGTCGACGAAAGAATGTTTAATATTCTATTCTAAAAATAAAAAATATGCGTGTGTGTGTACACTATGCAGTTTAAAATGGGCAAATTTTTTTTATTTTTTGATCCTGACAAGAATAACTCTCACTTGGGAGACTCGAAGATAAAGAAAAAGGAAATACTACTCGACTACATGACTCGGCACTATAACTTTTTAAGTTTGCTTAATTACAATAAAATAAAATGACTAATGTGAACGTAACTTTTAGACTGAGATGGGATGTGAAAAGTGAAACTATAGGAAAGGCCAAATGTGAATGTGAATGGTTGATGTGTGTCTGAAATTCAACTGTCTTTTTCCCTTCACATGGGCATGCTTGAAAAAAAACGAAGCAGCTTAAAAGGTACACAGTTGATGGTTCAAATTCGAATGAAAGTAAAAGAGAAAGAATGTACGGTCACTCCACATGACTAGATATCTGGTTCTGTCTCTGTCCACTAAACAACAGGTACAAATCTTCCATGCTATGCAATCACATTGTGCCCTAGCATTTAGGGCACTGTGGCACCGGCCAAAGGTACTGGTCCCAGATAAGTTTATATTATATGTACACCTTTAAATATTGAGAGTAAATCCTAGCCTATGCTTTGTGTGACAATTACGTTTATCTAAATGGATCCTGTGCATTATCATGTGTACAACACACTTGTATCACAATTAAGTTACAAAATGCAACTCTCATACAAAATTTTAAAAAAATTATGCAATACATTTACATTGAAAAAATAACACTCATGTAATATATTATCAATATATTATATCGTGTTGTAACCTTATAACAACATTAAATCGAGAATTTAATGCATTTACGTAGTTATTGTATTCACGATTTAAAGTTGTTTCATTCATGATATAAAATTATTGCACTTGACGTAGGAGAAGATCCTGGTTCATAATTTACCTACGAAAAAAAATAAATTCCTAGAGCCCGTTTCACCTTAAAGCAATTAAGATTTTGTGTCGAAGGAGTGTTTTTATTGATTATATATATATATATAATGTGAGGCTCATTATAAGGTGGTTTCTGTTTGACAAAATCATGTGAGAGAGTGTGTATGTAATTTATGTATTTTCAAAGAAATCAAATGATAAAAAATGAAAGAAGAAATCAATAATCCAACCTTACAAACTTGGTGAGAAGGTTGACATTTACCCAAAGAAGAGAACATGTGGAAATCAACTTTCAAAACCAAACCCTGCCCTTCATGTACCCTAGTGATAAGAACACTTCAATGCTGCACTTGGTTCTGTCGTTTGCAAAAGTTGCTGTCAATCGTAAACAATAAGGCTGTGTTTGGTACAGTAGGAGGAAAAAGAAAAGAAAGAATAATATTAATTATGAAAAAAAAAAAAAAAGTGAATTGTATTTTCTCATCATGTTTGGTTGATTAATGAGAGAAAAGAAAAGAAAGAAAATGAAACTATTTTATAACAAACATAAGATAAGATTTATTTCTTTTCCTTTCTTTTCTTATCCTTTCAATTCTCTAAGTCAGACCCATCCTAAAGGGATAGCTTTGGATAGCAATCAACTACTTTTTCTTTCAATATCATCGAATTTTTACCAATTATTTGTCTATGTATAATGGTTTCCACAACAACATTGCACGAATTTAATCTAAGAGAGGCTCACACTTTCGTCAATTTAGGCCCCGTTTGATGTTCCTATTAGAATGAAACAACATTGCACGAATTTAATCTAAGAGAGGCTCACATTTCGTCAATTTAGGGCCCGTTTGACGTTCCTGTTAGAATGAAAAAATCGCTTTTATCAGTGTACCGGGACTCAAACCTCTTCCCTCCTTTTTGAGAGTAGTGAGGATATACTATTAAGCTAGAAGTCTTTGGACTTTGGAACTTCTTTCCTCTTTCAAATATTGTATAATTTTTCCTTGTTCACTTGTGGATATACCTTGAGTTTCATTTTTTTCACGAACCAAATGCTCTTTAAAACATTTAATCGAGCCATTGATGACTCTATCATATAATAAACATCTTACTTTGAGCTTACCATTTTCTACTGGGGTATCAAAACTCAAGTAGAAAATGTTTAATTTTTTTGAAACTCATTGATTGTTTCAAACTTTGAAATCCAAAATTCAAATTTTGGACTTGAATCAAAGTTTTTTTTTTTAGATATGCAATATTTGGCCTCTAGAAGTAAGAAGGCAACAAAATCCAACTTGTTAATTGGAGTGTGCAAAAGGAGGCTAAAATTGTCTTTTAAGACAACTAGCAAGTCGTGGGTTTGGTAACTGTCGATCGGTACCAAACCGGCCCGGTTGACTTTGTTGTGATTTTTAACTGGTCGAACCGGTCTCAAACTGAACTGAGACTCCTAGTGAAAAAACAGATCAGGCCTTCTATTTATCAATTGTAAGCATGATATGGACGAACAATATCCATTCTTGTCAAATATACTTGTTAGGGCACATTATTTGAGTCTCACAAAATACGGCAATGTCACTATATATACAGTATACTAGAGTAAGTCTATATATAACACCTTCAAATGGGAACTTCCTAATTCATTGCCTTTGAGTTCTCTCTCTTTGCACTACTTACTCCAACTCAGCTCCAATGCATGTACTACTCTCTCTCTCTCTCTCTCTCTCTATATATATATATATATATATATTTTTTTTTTTTTTCTCACTGTTGTTATAGTCTCTATATATATAATCTTAGTGTTTGTTCATGATTTTCATTGACATTCTAAATAGTGACAAAAGTGTCACTATGCTTGATTTTAATATCAATCATCTTTAATTAATGAACTTTGGTCTAATCTGTTGAGGTAATGTCAATCATTTATTTAAATTCGGTCTAATCAGCATTAATATATAGTCTACTAATGGCAAAAATGCTTGTGTTAAATCATTTCATAACACAGATGGAGATGAAGAAAGAATTCCAAGGGAAGTGCTCAGAGAATTTCCATGGGATGGTTGAAGCTGCATCCACAACCACTAGCAAAACCTCTAGGGTTTTTCACTCCGGATATAGCAAAGCTGAGTGTGAAATAAGTATACGAAAAATGCAAAGCTTCGACTTCAAAAGACTGTCACCAAGGCATGGAAAAACTATACGCAAAACAAAGTCACTAAGTGCACAGTTCTTGGTGAATATAGACCATCTTATTGATAGTGTGAGCTGTAGCTTTGATGAAACAGACTCCATTAATGTTAGTAGAGCTCCTAGCAATCATGAATTGGGATTTTTTTCGCTCGCTGCTTCCTCATTGCCTTCTAATGATATCTCAGATGTCATGAGACTGCAGAACCAAAATCACGGTAACTAGCTAGTACTAGCAGCATCACTGCTGAATCTATCACCAATATCATTAAAAGACTATGATCTTATTGTTTACTTAGGCTCCATTTAGATTGAAGGATTTGAATTGAATATATATATATATATATATATATATATATAATGCTGATTAATTCTTCTCTTTGTAAAGCAGAAGATAGTGCAATGATTCAATCTTCACCAGTTGGTGAAGAGTATCAAGATTCACAATGTTGGAGGAAATTACACATTGAACCTACCTTACCAATATATCTCCAGGTTATAATCTAGTGAAGATGCAACTTTAATTTCTTGAACTTGAAGTTTATATATATATATAAAATTTGATTTACACTGCTTGTATTGCAGTTTCAAGATGTCAAATACAAGGTAGCAGTGAAGGAAGAAAAAAACAATGCAGAGAAGTGCATACTGCATGGAATTACTGGCTCGGTACGTCCAGGAGAGGTTCTTGCACTCATGGGACCATCAGGAGGTGGCAAAACAACCCTGCTTAATCTTCTTAGTGGGAGGTTCAAAATTAATAGTGGCACCATCACTTACAATGATCAATCATATACAAAATCCCTAAAGCAAAGGTAAATATATATATATATATATATATATATATATATATATATATATATATCATGATCAATGCACAATTTGCATTGAATTAATTGTTAATTATTAAGTGACTGAATGATATTGATCATATGGATAAACAGGATTGGATTTGTGCTGCAAGATGATATTGTCTTTCCCCACCTTACAGTCAAGGAAACTTTAACATATGCTGCTTTGCTTCGCCTTCCTAATACATTAACCAAAGAGCAGAAGAAAGAAAGAGCCATAAATGTCATAAGCGAGCTTGGTCTTGAAAGGTGTTTTCTGATTAACTAACCTGTGTGTTTAAGAGTATATAAGTAGCTCTGTCACTAGTTTTTTGGTCTTAATTAATTAAATTGATTTTAGATTCCAAACTTCCTCTTATCACTCAAATTATTATCTTTGATAAGGCTGCAATAAATGGAATCAGCCAAGATCATTTCATAGTCCTTAATAGAAGTCATTTTACAAATTTATACAACAAAATAGCTACAACTTGTTTTTTTCTGCAAGTGAGATAAAGTAGTTACTTGTGAAATCGACGGAGGCTGTAATGTCACATCCTTCTCACAAATGGGTAACAATAACCAATTTGTCTATTTAGCAATAAATTGAACAGAAATTCCAATAATTCAACTTGCAAAATCTTCTCTCAATCCCATGTGAACATACGGCTCAACTTTGTACTTGAAAATTGTTTATATTCACACAGTACACTGTTAATTTAATTTCTGTACCATGGAGACAAGTTAGAGTATAGTTTAAAAAGTAATACAATGATACATATGATGTTAGGTGCCAACATGCAATAATTGGTGGGGCATTTGTGAGGGGGATTTCTGGCGGTGAGAGGAAACGAGTATGCATTGGCAACGAAATCCTTCTCAACCCTTCACTTCTGTTCTTAGACGAACCAACATCTGGTCTGGATTCAACAACAGCACTTCGGATTGTTGAGATGCTGCAAAACATTGCTAAGGTACGAAAAACTTACCCAATGTGACAAATTTTGGAAATTGTGCTTAAAACTACCCAATGTGACAAATTTTGGAAATTTCATGATCATAACATGAAATTATTGAACTTGAAATTAATTTGTGGTTGTAGGCAGGCAAGACAGTGGTCACTACTATACATCAGCCATCAAGTAGACTCTTCACTAAGTTTGACAAGTTAATTCTCTTGGGTAAAGGAAGTCCCTTGTACTCTGGAAAAGCCACTGATGCAATGTTTTATTTCTCCTCAATTGGCTGCTCACCGCTTATAGCCATGAATCCGGCAGAGTTTTTGATTGATCTTGCAAATGGGAACATAAAGGACAAGTCAGTTCCATCAGGATTGGAGGATAAGTTGTTACCTGGTACCCAAAAATCAGAAATCAAACATAGAGGACCTTCCCCAATTGATGTCCATGAGGTCTATAACAGTACCCAATATTGGCTCATATTTAAAGACACTTCATTTAGGTTATAACAATCTTTGTTTTCAATGTGCTAAGTTTTTCTTCTTTTTGCAGTATCTAGTAGGGGCATTTGAAGGAAGAGTTACAAATATGCAGAAAACAAAGTTCCTGAATCCTGTTTTAATTGATGGTCATGATCCTGCGAAGCAGAAATGGTTAAATTCAAGGGACTCGCGAGCGACTTGGTGGGAACAGTTCTCAATTCTTTTCAGGAGAGGTCTAAAGGAGAGGCGCCATGAATATTTAAGCAGTGTTCACGTAGCTCAAGTTATATCCACTGCCATAATCTTAGGACTGCTTTGGTGGCATTCAGACGCTTCGTCCCCCAAGCAGCTTCAAGATCAGGCAAGTGTTACTTCTTTATGCCACTACATATTACATACATACAACATTATGTATATTAATTTTCTTATCTTTTCTTTGTTTTTCTGGTTTGATCAAACACTTGCAGGCAGGGCTGCTGTACTTTATTTCAGTTTTTTGGGCATTCTTTCCTCTATTCACAGCCATTTTCACATTCCCACAAGAAAGGGCAATGTTAGCTAAAGAGAGATCAGTAGACATGTACAGACTCAGTGCATATGTAATTGCCAGAAACACCAGTGATCTTCCTTTGGACCTCATATTGCCTATAGTGTTCTTGCTAATAGTCTATTTCATGGTGGGCTTAAAGCAGAGTTTCGCTGCATTTTTATTGACATTGCTTACAATTTTCCTCAACATTATTGCTGCTCAGGTTAGAAAATTTTAGTATATTTTCATCTAGAATCCCAGAAAGTATCAATATGTCAAGGACTCAAAAGCTTTTGCACTACAAAATTGCAGGGTCTAGGATTGACAATAGGTGCAGCATTCATGGATGTGAAGAAAGCAACAACACTGGCTTCAATCACTGTCATGACCTTTATGTTATCTGGTGGATTCTTTATCCAGGTGAGTTGAACAAAACATGTAATATGTTGGTATCATTCAGAATAGATGATCAATAGAATTAGCTAAAACTGAGATTGGTGTATATATATATATATATAGTACTTATATAACTGACTTTAAGGTAGGTTAATTCACAATGGAGTGCTAAATTCAAATAGAATTTTGATTTCTTGATTTGAGCATGTAATTTATGGGTGCAGAGTGTTCCATCTTTCATGTCATGGGTGCGTTACACGTCTCTCAACTATCACACATACAGACTACTCCTAAAGATTCAGTACAGTTGCTCAGGTTCAGGGTCTGGATTGGAATCTTGCGAGTCTCCATTCATCAAAGGACAAAGGCTCGACCAAGGGGGAGCAGAAGTGGGAGCTATGTTGGTGATGATTATTGGGTATCGAATCTTGGCCTACATCTTCCTAAGGAGGATGAAATTAAGGACTATGACATAGTTTATCTAATCAAACAACAACAATAAATTAACCAAAGGTTCAAAGAGTCTCTAGCTCAACTATATATCGTAAATGCAGGCATATTGTTGTCAGCATTATGTGAAGTGACTATTAACTTTCTTAGAAGCGAGTGGTGCTTCAATGGTCATAAGTGGGAACCCCAATTTATGGTGGAGAAAGCTATGTCACAATTTTAGTGAATATCGAGAGGTTGTTTGTCAAGCAAATCTGAATCTTTTGCCTCTCAATTCCTCTGTTTGTTTCTTGTTCTCATTGGTTAAGGTCAAGTTTGGTTAAACTAAATTTTGATGCTGCTTATAAAAACTCTTCTAAGATGTGTGGTGGTGGTGTTGTTATATTACGAAATGAGAATGGTAGAACCTTAAAGTTATTATCATTTTGCTTTACTCACATCTGTAATGATATTTCTGTTGAATAAATTTACTCTTTTGCCGAGAGAAAAAAAAAATACTAGATAAAGTGAAGAAGCTAAAAAAAAAAAAAAGGTTAAAGTTTATAGTCAAAATGTAGTTTTGGTAATATAAAATAAGGATTGATGCACTAATGAGCTTAAGGACTTTCTTGTCATTTCCTTTAAAAGAAAAAGAAAAATGGAGTGTAATCGAAGAAAAGGGGAGTGCAAATCTCGACTCCCTGTAAATATTATCTTACACTTGTTACGTATACGTGAAATTGACACTTGTCATTCCATGACTTTGTCGATCACTAAGTCACATAATTCACTAAATGAGGACTGCACTTGTGCTCCATGTGCTCTCGCTCCACTACTCTCTGTATGATATAGAATTTGTCACTTTCGTGCTCCCGTCCTGTCTCTCGGTAACTTAGCTTTATCATACGTTTTTTTTTTCTTTTTTCTTTTCATTGCATTCTCTTCCACAACTCATAAATATTTTTTTTTCCTTCTAAATCCTCTAACTTTCAATTTTTTTATTTTTCACATTCACCAACACTTCTAACCTTTTATTTTAAATCTTTCCACTTTCTATATTTACATTCTCCACTAGCCAATTTATCTTCTTTCCTTTAATATTTTGTAACTTTCTACAACTTTTTGAGGTCGAGCATTAGCACAATGGTAAGGTTACTCCATTGTGATTTATGTGTGGAAGTATGGCTACGTACTTCCTCTCAAGACCCAACAATGGTGATTGCGTATTCTATTAATTTTTTATAGAATAATTCAGTTTTTGTACTAAAGTCATGTATTCTACTTGAGTTTTTGAATTGAATTTAAATTAAATAAATTATTATTCGAAATCATAATTCAATATCATTAAGTAACTAAAACATAAAGGAATATATAAAAAAGGGTTAAGTGCGAAAAAAGTTCCCTCGCTATATACAGAATGTGCAAATACCTTTCTTGATATTTAATTAACCTTTTACAGTTTTCAAATGGTGCAAATAAGGACAAATCATAAATTTTTCGGTATCAAAATTAGAAAATAACAAAAATACTCTTACAATATTAAAAAAAAGAAGAAGAAGATCTAAAATGTCTAAAATGGACAAGGGATTTTTCGAACAACAAGGGGTTATTTGCACATTTTTTATATAGTGGAATTTTTTTGGCACATTTTCTATATAGTGAGGGATTTTTTGTACTTCATCCTATAAAGTGCAAAGGGTAATCTCGCAATTTAAAAAAAAACTAAGCCAAACATGATGGTCAACAGTTATTTTTGAACAAAAATTCACCCGCGGGGGGGGGGGGGGGGGGGGGGAGTATTTGCTCATTTAGATATAACTAGTAGAGGGTTATATAAGCATACTAAACTGCAGGGGTGTTTTTTCCACATTTTGTATAGGGTAATGCTACTCAAGAAGAATTCGTAGGCAGAATTCATAAGCAGAAAGTATTATATCCATTGGATGCATGTGGTGAGTTTATGTGGTGGGGCCTACCACATGCATCCAATGGATATAAAACATTCTGCATATGAATTCTGCCTACAAATTCTGTTTGAGTAGCATTACCCTTTTGTATATAGCAAGGGTGTTTTTTGCACTTAACTCCATAAAAAATAAATTATATATCAATTCTTAGATAAATGTATAATGGTAAAATTTTACTTGTGTTTAGTAAGGGTATAAATGAAATATGTAGTGATTTAGAACTTAAATGAGAAAAAATTTCAAAAGTAGGACTAATTGGTCCTAAAGAAAATTTGTTGCAACTCATTTGTCTTTCAATGAAAAAAGTGAGGCTTAGTAATAAATTTTTCTATTTTTAATTGGATTTCACTAAGATGAACATATTAAGATTTGGGAAAATTAGATTTTAGTGACCAAAATTAAAAAAAGATTGCTTTACAGTGACCTTAAACTTCACACACACACACACACACATATATATATATATATATATATTTATTTATTTATTTTCTTTTCTAAAATATGAGTTCCAAGGCAACCTTAGAATGTAACAAGTGGAGAAACTCTATGGAATCACATCGACCTCTAATATGATGTAAAAAGGGATAAAGAACTACATATACACTATGTGATCACATGGTCAAAACCAATATTAAACATCAAATAACATAGGCCAATATATCAGTATTTCATTACTGATATTTATAAAGAAAAAAATTTAGATAGTTAAATTTATTTGTAGTTTGATTCAATCGATGAACAAAATCGATAACAATTTCTTGAATTTTGACTAAATTGTATCATAATAACAACGTAAATTAATAATATGAATCTTGAAACTTTTAATATTTGGGGGTGGATAGGAGAAAATGAAGAAGAGATTGAGAATCTATGAATAAAAGAAAGGGTATTTTGGATATTAAAGTTAAATGGTACTCATTGGTAATTATTTTTTAAGTTTGGTCACTATTTACCTTTTATTGAGTTTAAGGTAATTGCAAAGCAAATTCTTTTAATTTTGGTCAAAAAAATCTAATTTTCCCTTAAGATTTTCCACCGCATTAGGACATTAATAAATGTTTCGCTATTTATCCCATTTCGTTGGTTTCAATCAAATTTCCAAACCCAGTTTTATGGACTTACCTAAATTAGTTGTATTTAGTTCAAATAAACATTATTAAGCTTATGATACGAGTACCAAATAAAGAACTTAATAAAACCTTGAGAATATTACACTATCAAAATTTTTATTCAAATTATTTTTTATTCAATCAGTTTGAATAAAATTTTATTTAAAAAAGCTAATTCTTTTTGAGCAATGCTATCATGAGGTCAACCTCATGACCATTGTCATGAGCTCTTTGTCTTTTTGTCATAATCATGTACAAATATTGAGTCACACATCTAACCATTTAAAAGAGAATTGTATGAAGAGCTTTAAAATTTTCGTACCAAAATTCATTTACAGTAAATCACACGAGCCAGTCAGTCAAATTTTTATATTATTTTTCTTTTATCAAATTAAACTATCATCTTTATGGTATTTTAAGCTGATTTTTTTTAACAGTGAAATTACTTTAATATTAGACATATGTAATTTGTGCATTATTTTTATACTCAAAATGTGCTAATTTAAAGGAGAGCTCATGACAACTGTCATGAGATCTACCTCATAGTAGCATGTCTCAAACGAAAATATAAAAATAATAAAGTTTGAATTGCCAATATAAAATTTTTAGATGTGTTTAAATTCTCAAATAGAAAAATTTGGATTACACATCAATATTTGGATATAAAGTATAATTGCAATTTTTTAAATCTAATTTGACAATTTTATCAAGAAGGATGAATTCGAGGAGTTATCCTTTATATTGGATGACAATTTCGTCATCTATAAATTATATTTTACAATGTTTAATAAATATTTTTTTTTGACAAAATTATTATTAATTGGTTGTTAATTAGCCATTAACTTTTAAGTCTGATGACTATTTGTCTTTTTTTAGTTTAAAGTCACTATAAAATATTTTTTTTAAATTTTGGTCTCTAAAATATAATTTTCCTTAATAGTTTTATTACAGTAAAATTTACTGGGCTTGTTAAGGGCCTCTAGCCCAATAGTATGATGTTGGTTGAGAGTTCAAATTCATGTGCATTTGCTTTAATTTTAAATAATTTTTTTAAAGGACTTATTTGTCTTTTTAAGAAAAAAAAAAGGTAAGATTTAGTGATAATTTGTCCACGTAGCTAAAGCGTTGACCTAACAGTCCTAATAGAAGGGCAAGCGCTGCTGGACCCAACAAATTAAGGGCAAACGTCTGAAAGAGGACGAAAGTGGAGAACAGCGGCCACTTTTCCGTAATCATGTAAGATTTTTATATTTAAGCTTACAAATATTATGTTTATTTTTTTGTTAGATTCTTATTTTTGTCTTTGTCTTTACATTTTTACAACTGGGGAACTTGAAATGAGAGTTATAACTTATAACTTATAACTACTTGGGTTTTGGTTGATTTCTGCAAACAGTGATTGTCAAATTTGTTTCAAATTCTATGAAATGAAATAAAGAGAAAATGACATTTTACACAACTTTCAACTCTGAGAGCAAAAAAGAGAGCTTTGGCATCAGCACATAACATGTACGTAATATGGGTGAGACCCTGAAACAAAAACCCTTCGTGAAAATAAGTTTAGAACGACCCAATTCGATTTTGTGGTGAACCCTTTGGTAACCATAAATATGATACTGGATAATAGTAGCTCTGTTGTCTTATTAATATTAGTTTGGTAAAAACCCAATAGTGTCGAATTGTTTGAACGATCAGATTTACTGTGATTTCCTATCTGGCCAACGTTTAAAGGCTTAAAGCTAGTAGTTACTGAATTAATGGGAGTTCTTCTATGTTCTGAAGCAAATAATTTATGTTTTTTTAATAAATTTCATCTGCCTGTCTACATACACACACATATATTATATAGTATTTTATACAGGTCTTCTTTTTGTACAAGTTGTGTAATATATATATATATATATATATATATATATATTGTTGATGCAAAAATCCGCCCAATCTAGTTCGAAGCTAGCTTCCTGCAAGATAGAGGAGATGTGATCGTGCAGGCGGGATGTCGGCTAATTTTGTATGAAATTATTTCGTACCTTTTGATGTGTCCCGACTCACCTTTTTATAGGAGAGTCGGTGTTTAGTAGTTGCATTCAAGTAGGAGACCCCTTCAGTGACCTTTTCCACCTTTTTATAGGAGAGTGTTTAGTAGTTGCATTCAAGTAGGAGACCCCTTCAGTATCCTTTCCCAATTCAATTAGGAGATAAAATAGTTATCCTTATCCTTTAGTTTAGCTTATCTCATCGACTCTTTTGTCCGTTGGACTTTCTATCAGTCTAAATTTCTTGTATTAGTTGCCTCTCATTCCTGAGTTTGTTTGTCAAACACTGGGAAGAGAATGTTGAGCTGCTTCAGCCTCTTTTGAAAAGTATCTTTTCGCTCGGGAACCGAGCTTATTTTTTGTCGAACTGTATAACTTTTAACCTGAGCTAAACACGTTTGATTGCTACTGTCTCGACCTTTTAACAAGGAGAGTTGTAGTTGTCCCAAACCTATTCAGCTTACCCCTTTAATAAGGCGTTCATAGTCTCGAGCTTCACACAGCTTTCCCCTTTAACAAGGGGACCCTTTTAGTACAGGATAGCGATAAAGAGCTTCACTCAGCCCGCCCCTTTAACGAGGGGTTCGGTAGTCTCACCCCTTTAATAAGGGTGTTGTTGATCATTGACCCTTTAATAAGGGGAGGAGTAGTTTCGCTCTTTAATACGGGGAGTAGTTGGTTTGACCATTTAAAAAGATGAGGTGTTTAGCTCGCTCTTTAATAAGGGGAATCGTTGTAGCCCCGGGCTTCACTCAGTCCTTTAAGGGGGTTCGTAGTCTCATCCCTTTAATAAGGATAGCCCTGGGTTTCACTCAGCCCTTTAATAAGATGAGTAGTTGGCTTGACCCTTTAATAAGGGGAGGTGTCTGCTCACCCTTTAATAAAGGGGAGGGAAGGTCGGCTCACCCTTTAATAAAGGTTCTACCGGAAAAATAAACTGGGTCTCTGGGCAATCTGTATATTGCCCACTATCCTTTAATTCTAAGTCGAAGGACTTTAAGCTCTTCCCTCACAGTCGCAGAACAGGTTCAATAGCTTCAAACAAAACCTAGGAACTTCGTGGACCTCCAAAAAATCTGATTTTTGGTCACAAGGTACCTCTGGATGTTACCTTTCACGTCCAAAAATTTCACCACCATCCGATAAGAAACGAAAAAGTTATTTCTATTTTACTAATTGTTGTTCTGAGGAAACCTGAGCTGGAACAACTTTAAACAAAATTTTCCCGTATCAAACAAACTCCTTTTGGGCTAAAGTTTTTTACACATGATGGCCACAGACGTTAGCTTCGATATGCCGTTGGTTTCAGGTCATTCCGATTTGTATGGAAGTAGATATGCTCAAACACTGAAATATGTTCAGAGCAGTCCTAATAGCAAAGGAAAAGCTCAACTTTACAGCTAATCGAAAAGCCTTGCCGAACTCAAAATTTTCTGATTTTTTTTTACGGTGTAGCTCTATTCGTTAGCTTCGTTTTGGCGAAAACGGTGACTTAATCCAATATCGGATGATGGAGATATGACTGTTTTAGTGATTGTATGTCCTACTTGGAAAAATCCTGCGAATTTCACTTTAGAAGCTTTTGATTGGAGCAGGGATCGGTTCCTAGCTGCGTCTAAATCGGGTTGCACATCGAAACAATAAATTTTCTAGAAACTAATGGTTTCCCACAGACGGTGGCAATTGTTGATGGAAAAATCTGCCCGCTTTGGTTCGATGCAAGCTTCCTGCAAAACAGAAGAGATGTGACTGCGCCACGTGGGGTGCTGGCCAGGTACACTCCGACTATCAAGTCAGTGCTTAATGAAGCAAAAAGTAATTATGTATGTAATTATTGCATACCTATTGATGTGCCCAGGCTCTCCTTTTTATAGGAGTGTGTTTACTAGTTGCATTCATGTAGGAGACTCCTTCAGTTATCTTCCCCCAACTAGAAGAGATATTAGGAGATAAAATAGTTATCCTTATCCTTCAGTTGTAGCTTATCTCATTACTTTGACTCCTTTTCCCTTTGGATTTCCTATCAGTCTAAATATTCCATATCATATATATATTTATATATATAGTAATTCGAAGAAGTATACATGTCTTCTTTTTGTGCAAGAAGTTGTGTACTGGTAAGGAAATTACAGTTTAAATAGGGAATATGGAAGCATTAAAGTTCATGCATCAATTAGTTACTTGTATCTAATCGAATTTTGCATTTCTCATGATGCCAGCTGATTTAATTGTGTTTATCATACGTGTGTTAAGACTTCTTTTATGTTGGAAATTTTAGTGTCAAAAGTCTAGTGTTGTTTATTTTTTTTCTTTTGTGTCTTCAACAACTTGTGTATTAAATGTAATATATAGAAGTCACCAATTGAATAACGCCAATCAAGATTATGAGAAATTATTGGGTACCTCGGTCAATGGTGAATTGTTTTTTCCTATTATTATGGGAAATGGAGAGTTTTCATTGGCAGGGATACGGTACCCAGTGCATTAATTTTTTTTTTTTTTTATAAGTAAAAATTTCATAGAAAGGCGCCCAAACAGGGGACGCGTCCCAAACACAACGCAAAAGTCAAAGTCTTAAACTATCTACAAAAGTCAAAAGGGACTCCGAAGAAGTACAAGAGGAACCCTCCGACCAAAAGAAAAGGAAACTAAGAACAGAGTATCTAAAAACACTCCAAGGATGTTCAATATTTTCAAAAGATCTCTTGTTCCGCTCATTCCATAAAGCCCACTATAAGTAATGAGGGGCAAACCTCCAAGAATGTCTAATGTCACGCCGCACCCGAAAACCATTCCAAGCAATAATGTAGCTTGTCACTGACTTAGGCATGGCCCACTGAACTCCAAAAATAGCACAAAGAAAATCCTATCCCTCCCTCACTCTAGGGCAATGAAGAAGAAGACGATTAAGAGTTTCTTCTGCCCGCTTGCACATACAACATGTGTCATCTTTTTCTTAGATTATCCATGGTCAAAATATTTCTCATGAACGCCGTCCACACAAAGAAAGCCATCTTCAAAGGAGCTCTAGAATGCCAGATTCCTTTCCGAGGAAAGGAAGGCCCGTGAGACTTCACCAAACTCCGATAAAATGACCGAACCTCAAATCTCCCATGGTTCGATCCGGTCCATACCAGCTCATCACACCCTACCCCAGGACAAGCCTGTCTATAAAGAAAGGCTAAAAATTCCGTCATCTCCTCCACCTCCCAATCTTGCAAAAGTCTCTCAAATTGAATATTCCAAACTAGTCGTCCACCATCAAGATAATAGCACTGAGCAACCATAATCTGTCAATCCAACGCAATTCTGGCAAGTCTCGGATAAAGCATTCCAAATGGTCTATCACCACACCAATGATCATTCTAGAAACTTACAAACCGACCATTCCTCACTCTAAAGCGAATGTGTTTGGAGAATTCATTCCAGCCCTTCACAATATACCTCCATAATCCAACCCCAACTGGTGTCCTCAACACAAGGGAGCACCATCCCCCTTTATCCTCTCCATATTTAAAACAAATAACCCGCCTCCAAAACCTATCCCTCTCCGTCCCAAATCGCCACAGCCACTTCCTAAAAAGATCTTTATTGAACAAATTCAATTTCCGCACCCCTAGCCCTCCTCTCTGAATAGGGCGACAAATCTGCTCCCAATTTACCAAATGATATTTAGGTTCCTCCCCCATGCCACCCCACAGAAACTTTCCCTGTAATCTATCCAATCTTCTCAGCACAGAAACCGGCAGAGGGAAAAGGGACATGAAATAAGTAGGAAGACTTGAGAGCATGCTCTTTATCAACGTCACTCTACCCCCTTTCGAGAGATACTGTTTCTTCCACCCGGCTAACCGTCTCTCAAACCGATGCACCACAAGATCCCAAACAGAAGCTCTTCGCGCCTTTACCCCTAACGGAAGACCCAAGTAAGTCAATGGAAAAGAGCCCACTCTACAACCCAAAATATTTGCCAAAAAATCGATCTCTTCCACCTCCCCCACATTAACAATCTCACTCTTCCCAAAATTCACCTTAAGGCCCGAGACTGCTTGGAAGCAAAACAGTGTCCCTTTCAGGTATCTCAAATGTGTCCTCTCAGCATCACAAAATACAATGGTATCGTCTGCAAAGAGCAAATGAGATACTTCCAGTTGGCAAGCAAGATTCCTCCCCACTTTGAAACCTCTGTAATAGCCCAAATCACAAGCTCTCTTCATCAGTCTGCTGAAGGCCTCCATCACAATGATGAAGAGTGAAGGGGATAACAGATCCCCCTGCCTCAATCATCTCGAGCTCCCAAAGAAACCAGAAGGAACGCCATTGACCAAAACTGAGAATCTCATTGTGGAGATACAAAATATAATCCAACCTTTCCATCTCTCCCCAAACCCCATCCTCTCGAGGAGGTAGATCAAAAAATCCCAACACACATGATCATGCGCTTTTTTCACATCAAGCTTACAAACCACCCCCGGTTCACCAGTGCAAGAATGGGCATCCACACATTCATTAGCGACCAAAACTAAGTCCAAGATCTAACAACCTCCCACAAAAGCATTTTGCTATTCCGAAATGATTCCATTCATCACTTCCTTTAATCTAAGCACTAGAATTTTGGCAATGATCTTGTAGATGCTCCCCAACAAACTAATAGGTCTAAAATCTCGAACATCATCGGCCCCTCTCTTTTTCGGAATCAAAGCAATGAAAGTAACATTCATGGACTTTTTAAATTTTCCATGAGCATGAAAATCATGAATAGTTGCCAACACATCCCTTTTCACCACCTCCCAATTCTAATGAAAGAAAGCGATAGAAAACCCATTTGGACCTGGAGCTTTATCCCCCTGGCAACACTGAAGAGCAAATGTTACCTCCTCCTCCTCAAAAGATCTCTCCAATCGGTCCCTATCTTCTGTAGAAAGCATGTTGAACTCCAAACCCCCTAGAAGGGGTCTCCAATCCACAGTCTCCCTATATAGCTGCTGATAAAAAGACGTCACACCTCTCGCCACCTCTTCCTCTTTCTTCAGCACAGTTCCATTAATTTTGATCCTCTCAATGTGATTACTCCTCCTATGAGCATTAGCCATCCTATGAAAAAAATCTCGTATTCCTATCCCCCTCTTTTAACCACAAAGCCCGGGATTTCTGTCTCCACGAGATCTCTTCCATTACAGCAATCTCCTCAAATTCCACCTTGTACTCCTCCCTTTTCGATCTTTCCTCCTCCCCCAAACCCTGCATGCTCTCCCTCCTATCTAAATCTGTTAACTCTCCCATAATCCTATTCTTCCTCCAATCAAGATTCCCAAACGTCTCCTTATTCCACTTCTTCAGAGCCTCCTTCAATCTACGAAGCTTCCCCACAAGCACAAAACTGGGATTACCCCGGATCTCATAACCGACCCACTATCGTTGCACCATCTCCTTAAATCCTTCCACCCGAAGCCACATACTTTTCCCAAGATTAGACCATGGTGCATTTCTCATGATGCCAACTGATTTGATTGTGTTTATTATTGTTGGAATTTTGGGTAAATGAAATATCATAATTATTTATTGGGTAAATTGCTCTAACACCCCCTCAAGTTTGGATTTATTGCTCATAGATTAAACTTGTGTCAAAAAAGACTCTAACATCCCCTCAGGTTTGGTTAAACTAGGTCTAACACCCTCCTGTTGCCAAAAATATCCTCAGATTCTTTCTCTTTTTTTTTTACTTGAGGGGGTATTTGAGCATTTTACTCATATATATATATATATATATATATATAGATGTTATATGTTATGTTAGAATTTCTTTTTAGATTTCAAAAAAAAAAATATATATATATATATATTAAATTTTATTTTTCTTTTCAATTCGACCATTAAAATTTTTTACGTTCTTAAATAAGTATATCCCATCACTCGAATTTATATATTTATATACCTTTTTGCTCTATAGTTTATTCATCGTCATTTGTCAAAATTTCGTAGTCTTCTTTTCTTTACTTTCCTTGTAGCCTGTTGTGATTTTCTCTTTTTTATTACAAACTTTTTTATGAGGAAAAAATGTTTAATCAATTCTCAAATTTAAATCAATTTGATTCTTGAGAGATATAACAAATATGAATCAGATATTTAGATTTTCTGAAAAAAATATTATTTATTGTCCACAGATATTTTTTGTTAATACCTAGTGTTGTGAGAAAAAAGAGAAGGAAAAAGTAAAAAATAAAAAGAAAGAATCTGAGGGTATTTTTGGCAACAGGGGGTGTTAGGGCTAGTTTAACCAAACTTGAGGGGGTGTTAGAGTCTTTTTTAGCACAAGTTTAATCTGTGAGCAATAAATCCAAACCTGAGGGGGTGTTAGAGCATTTTACCCTTATTTATTTTGAGAACATAACTGTTGGTGAATTTTTTAAAAATTATGAAAATGATGACCTTTTCCAGGAGACATGTTCAATGCTTATATCCTAATAATGGTCATAGCTGTTGGTAAAACCGTAAAAGTATTATTCACTTATAAATACAGAGTCCTCTATACGATAACTTATCAGAAAAATAATGCTATTCTCTGATCTATCTACACGTTAAAGTTATTCTACTTTTAGGATTACAGATCATTTCATTCTATGTAACTTTAGGTTTGATTTGGAGAGGAGTGCATCGATCATCTTCCTTATATATATATAAAAAAATTTAGTTTTTGGAGTCGATACAAATTGCCGTTGATTCGCTGGAATCATTAGACTTGGAGTGCTGTCTTTTGATGATGGAAGACTGTTGAATCCTGGGGGTAGATGTCTGCAACCCACCAACATCGCTCGGAAGAGAGTGTGGGAGACGAATCTGCTTTAGGATAGCTCATTGAATGCGTCTTCAATCCCTAATCGATAAGTTTTTCTTAAGCATTAAATTTCTCTTGGATTTTCTCTAGTTTGATACTGTA
Organism: Cornus controversa; assembly: GCA_026545225.1. Classification (NCBI taxonomy): domain Eukaryota; kingdom Viridiplantae; phylum Streptophyta; class Magnoliopsida; order Cornales; family Cornaceae; genus Cornus; species Cornus controversa. Next base: position 33,340,623 of record CM048854.1, read on the forward strand.
CGAACTACGAACAACAATTGTAAACGTTAAAACTTATTTTATGTTGGAAAATTTAGTGTAAAAAAGTTTGTTGTATTTTATTTATTATTTTGAGTCTTATTTTATTTAAAGTTAGAAGATTAAATATTAAAGTTACACTCTCTCTAAAAGCTTAAGCTAATAGAGAGGGAACTTTAATATTTAATCTTCTAACAGGGTTGCACCTTAGAGAAGAGACATATGAAGCCATAAGTACAAGGCGGAGGTCATTGATGGCTGTTGATCCGATGGCATACTTTACCCATTACGGGGTAGGAAGTCCGATATTCTAACGGTCCCCTTTAGGTTGAAATCACTTTACCAATGCTTATACGCAAACAGTGAAGAGTTGATGAGGTTTGCTACTCCTATACTGCAATGTGGTGGTGTCATACAAGGGAATTGTTGGGTTGTCGGGTATGTGGAAGCCGGAGAGGTGGAGGCATTCTAGCAGTCCTGTTTATAAGTGGATACAAATGTTGAAGGTTAATGGAGTCAATTGATTATCTTTGGTAAAACAAAGGAAGTTATCATGTCTCACAGCATTACATGTTAGGATTAAGGTATCTAAATACATAAGTCTAGTTTGGAGGTAGATCAGCTAGCTAGTTGTTCTAGGGTATAGTCTACACTTGTGGACCTGAAACTTTCACTTGGGCCTGCCAAACTGGTACACTAATTCAAAATTTAAAAATTTATAAGTTGAATGTAATAGATTTTACTTTACTGGAGATAATTGCTATTGTTAGGTCAATAGGACTTACATTGGCAAATTACTTGGATCAAAACTGGATTCTATATCTTTTGATATAATTTCGAGATTAATTTGAAAATTCAGAAGTTAGTGCCCGGTTGTTACATTTTGATCATGGTTGAAGATGGAATTCAAGCTACATATTCAAGGGTAAGTGCATAATCTTCTACACCAAGGGTATAAAGGTAGTTTGACCCTTTTTAATGCACTCACCAAAATTAAGGTTCATGCATTCATTCATTAGGGTTTCTAATATTTCATGATTTGATTCAGAAAATCCTTTTTGATATGCATGTAAAGTGTTTTGGGAACTACCTATTCTGAAATTGTCTAAGTATAAATCTGCAACGAAGTTTGATCATTTGAAGCTATCTGGAGTTACGTTGATCGATTGACCAGCTCCTCGATCAATAGAGATGTTTAAAAATTCAGTTTCTTTTTCTAAATAGAACACTGCAAACTCTACTCTCTATACTACTACTTTGACTATAAATACACTACTCTTAGATAGATTACACACAGAATATATAGAGAATACACAAAGTATAGAGAGATATTTGTGAGAGTGAATATTTTTCTTTTAAGCATTCATCATCTGCATTAGTTGGTGGGTGTTATTCAAGTGTGTTGACGACAATCTCTGCAGAGCTATTCTAAGAAGTTCAACACCAACAGCATCAATCTATTAATTAGAGATTGATTTGGATGACTATTGGTTGAGACTGAATCACTAGTTCGAGAAGCAGATTCGAGATTCATGGACGAAGTCTATTAACGAGTGGATCGTGTGTTTAGAGACTCTTGGAGACTTTGGTGGATCGATATGTGTCAAGAGGTGACTAGGTGTTTTCTAGGGTTGGGGAAACTGGTAACCTAGTTTGTAATATTTTTTTTTCATAGTGGATTCAGTTTGCTTGGACTATGTCCCATGGTTTTTCCTAGTTGGGTTTTTCGCATAAAAAATCTTTTTGTCCATCTTTTTATGCTGTCTGCTTTAAATGTGTTTATTGCATGATGGATTGAATAGAGTTAGTTATTTATTTTTAATTTGAATTTAAAATTCTATTATTTTACTTTTAAATTCAAAATGTTGTTAAAAACAGTTAATCCAACCTACAAGAGCTATTCACCCATCTTCTAGGTCTAGATCATGGACCTTGCGCAACTGTACGTCAGAGCTTAGGCTTCTAGTTCTACGATTTAGCAGCTACATATATTATATGAATGGAGTTGATATGCGTTAATGGCCTCGTCTGATTTCATCAAATTTTGGGTTTCTTAAACTAGGCTAACAAGGCCAACTTGAATTTCTGTATAGCCTTGGAGGGGACACATTTCAAGCCTTTTTTTTTCTTTCCAAAATTAATGTTAATAAGGGCCCATACATAAATTGAATGTAATACATTTTACTTTACCAGAGATTATTGCTATATATGTTATATGAATTGATTTGATATATGAGGTTATGGCCTTGTCTTTTCATCAAGTTTGGGCTTTCTTAAACAAGGCTAACATATCTTGGGCTTATAAGAGCGGGTAGGCAGCACTGCCCAACAATTTAAGCTTTTGAGTTAGATGGCAGGTGCCCGACCCATTACATACAAATCATGAGAGATTGAATGCTTTAGTTGTGTGAGAATATTGAGAATTTTGTGTTTCATTGAGAGGAATAGTTTCAAGCAACAGAGATTTGATCGTGGAGACTTGGACAACTGTACTTGGAAAGCAATTGGTAAAGAACACAAGATTGGTTCACATGGTGATACATTCATTGAATGACAGGAACAGAGGTTACAGAGCTCAAGGGAGGAGCGTCTAGCATAAGTTGGTTCCAAGATATATCAACTGAGTAGTGGGTCTAGGTTAGAAGACTTACATGGTATTGTTGTATCCTTCTTAGTGGCTTGTTTGTGTGGACTAAGTCTTGAATTTTACATTTTGGATTTAATCTTTGTACCTTGTGGATGCTTCCGTGCTTTATTTTACATTATTTTGTTTGACTTCTTTAGTTTGTTTGGTAAAACAAAAAGAAGTTTAAATAAGGGAAAATTCAAAAGAGACCTATTCACCCCCACCCCCCTCATCCAGATATAGTTACACGTGAATCTATTCAAGTGTCAAATAATTTTTTGAATTGCAGCACAACTTTTAGATGTGTTCCAATTGTTGAAAAATCGAATCTCTAGTGAAGGAAAATTCTATTTTTATTTCTGATTTTGCAAGAAAGGTTACAGTCACAGAACAATTATTTTGAGAATAGTGAAAACATTATTTTAGAACTTCTGCCTTTCTGTCTGTTCTTAACATTTGTTGTAAAATTTGAGAATGTGAAGAATTGTACTTGACATACATTAGAATGTAGGTCTAAGATCTGTAAGTAATGGCATCCAATTGCAGGTCATCACAGATTGATAGAGATACAACTAAATATTCACCCCTACATAGGGCCTTGGTGAAGGGTGACTTGGACAGTGTCAAAGCTTTTCTGGTTCAAGATCCAGGTGCAATATCAGTTCCAATTTCCACGATAGGGGAATATGCTATTCATATTGCTGTTGCAGAGGGGCATGTGGAGTTGGTGGAGGAAATTGTGAAGATGATTATTCCTGGATTTTTGAAATTTACCCAAGATGATGGTGACACAGCACTTCATATTGCTGCTAGGGGTGCAAACACAAAAATAGCAAAAGCATTGGTGGAAACCCAGGGGGAATTGGTAAAAATCACAAATCAAAATGGACATCTCCCAGCCACCCTGGCTGCAATTTTTGGAAACACACAGATGTTTAATTATCTATGTTCAGTGACTTCACAACAGGATCTAATCCCTAGAATTGTTAATATCCCTGGACGGTCTTACTTTGATGACCTTAGTGAGCATCATAAATTTGTCATTATAGATGAAAATGAAGCATCATTTTCTCTTTCGCATAGTTAACAATTATATATTATTGATCGGTCTCTAAATGTTTGATTTTCAGATTTTATGGTACATAATATGTTCACCGATTCGATTAAGGGTGAGAACTATGGTAAGCATCTGGACTCTAGTAAAAAGTTATGTTGATGCACCTAACAAGTTCGTTTATGGATTAAGATTGCAGCAGTACATGGGGACTGGGGAGGACCTATCTTAGATTCCATACAGCTGTTATCCTGATGCATTCCAGGATTGTGCGTGTTCAACAGACACCTTAATTATTCGTCACAGCCTTCTATGTCTCACTGATTGTTACATCCATAGGTTTTGCACTGGACATACTGGAAATCAATCCGGAATTGGCATCTGGTGGGCTTGGCAGGGGTACGATGGCCTTATATACACTGGCAGAGATGCCCTTTGCTTTCTCAAGCAGAAATCAACTTGGAAATCTTAAAAGATGGATGTACAGCTGTAAATGCCTCTAATTTACCATCTCTCTCTATATATGAATATTTGATTTGCCTCTTATATCTGTGTACTTCTTTTAAACATTGAAAGGAGTGGGACGATGGACTGCTGGCCCAATCAATCCACATGCACACGTATAATGAAATCAACTGTGGTGATTTGTTAGAGGGTACCATCATCATCATCATCATCATCATCCTTGCCTTTTTCCCATATAGATGGGGGACGGCCACATGAATTCTCTTTTTCCATTCTTTCCTATTATACACTTTGTCTTCTCCTAGATTTAATTTTTTGAAATCATTTCTAATTACTTCATCCCATATGAGTTTTGGTCGGCCTCTTTGTCGCTTACCTTCTAGGCAAACAACTCTTCCTCTTTTAACCGGTGTATCATCAGGTCTATGTTGAATATGGTCATACCACCTAAGTATACTTTCTCTAATTTTATCATCTATAGGTGATATACCTAATGTTCCTTTCACACGCTCATTATTTATCTTATCTTTTCTAGTTATTCCTATCATCTAACGTAACATTCTCATTTATGCAACATGAATACGATGTACTTGTGTCTTTTTCAACGTCTAACACTCTGCTCCATACAATATTGCTGGCCTAATAACCGTTTTATAGAATTTTCTTTTTAATTTATTTGGTATTCGTTTGCCACAAAGGACATCACTAGCTTGTCTCCATTTTGTCCACCCGGCTCCAATCCCACTTACTACGTCACCATCTATCTCTCCATCTTTTTGTAATATAGATCCTAGGTAGCGGAAAAAGTTCTTTTCAGTAACTCTTTGATTTTGAAGTGTAATATTTATATTGTTCTCGTTTTCTATTTTATCAAATTTACATGCTATATATTCCGTTTTAGTAGGCCTTTTGATTCTAATGTCTTTCTCCATATTTCTACTTTTGATGCTAAAGCCTCTTTAGAAGAATCTATTAATACTATGTCATCCGCAAATAACATATAGTGTGGGATTTTTTCTTGGACATAATACCGATACTTGCTGTAGTCCCATCTTTATAAGAAAATCACTAGTTTCCCAGCATGTAGTGTTCACTCTAGTCAATGTCTCACTATACATATCCCGAATAAGATTTATAAATTTTATGGGTACTTGTTTTCTTTGTAGAGCTCACCAAATTATGTCCCTTGACACTCTATCATAAGCCTTCTCTAAATCTATGAAAACACATACAAGTCTTTTTGTTTACTCCTATATTCTCCTATAAGTTGTCTTATTAAGTATATGACTTCCATTGTGGATCTACCTGGCATAAGTCCACATTGGTTATCAAATATTAATGTTTCTTTCCTTAATCTTTGCTCTATTATTCTTTCCCACAATTTCATTGTATGACTCATTAATTTAATTCCTCTATAATTTTCACAATTTTGTATATCCCCTTTATTTTTATCGATTGGTACTAATGTGCTTTTCCTCCACTCACTTGGCATCCTTTCTTCTATTAGAATTTTGTTAAACAATTTTGTTAACCATTCTATACCTTTCTTTCCTAAAATTTTCCAAGCCTCTATATGTATGGTATCCGGTCCAATTACATCTAGATGCAATTTTTGAAAGATTCAAATTAGAATGTTGTATAAGAGGGAAATTTTTTTATTTAAATTTAAATGGATTTCTGATTACACTTATATAGATGAAAAATCTATGGAATTGTTTCAGTCATTAATATCAATGACCATACCCTCTGCATCTAATCTAAGAACTTGTTATATTATTGTAAGTATTATTTAAAACTATTTACCGAAAGAAGAAGTATTTTCTAAAACTTCCTAATTCATAAAACTCTGATTACTTCCTAAAATTTATACAAATTAATATTAAGCAAAAGTTGGAAGAATTTTTTTATCTTCTTGGAAATCAACTACTGTTGCTTGACATTAGTTAGTTGAATGAGTGAAGTGGTAGTGGATACTAAGTTAGACGATATTATGCTTTGGCTTTTGGTATACCGTTGCATGCCTATTTGTTTTGTGGCCTCAAAATGTATTCTTAAACAAAATATACATAAATTACACGATCACCCCCTGAATTTAGGTCTGAATTTGATTTCACCTCCTTTAATTTAAATTCTCACACTTGAAACCATTGATAAGAACCTAATTAACTGATGGAATAGGTGGAATTTTAAACTACCATAATACCTATACTTTTACATAGTATTCACCTCCATTAACCAAATCAATCACCATTTCCATCGATTTCCTCTCTCTACCAACATAATCTACCACCATCTCTTCAATTAACCAAACCCATCAAGATTACCACTTCCACCTACTTTCTCTCTCTAAAATAAACCCACCATCACCACTTCCACTTGAAGCTCACGAGAAGGCTAGAAGGCCACAAGTTCAATTGAATTTTATATGGCCTTATAGCCTAACAGACCTTTTTTTAATGCTGGTTATAAATGAAGTCACTATATGTACCAAAAGAAGAAAAAGAAAACAAAACAAAAACTAACACTACCTCCACCACTTCATCGACCAATTTATCACTGGCACCTTTTTCACACAAATTCTCTTCAACAAAACTTAGTTGGTAGGCAACACCAAAATCACCAGACACAAACGTGTGTGGTGAATTAAATCATCAATATCAATCATGCTCATGGTGATCTTGGTAGGGTTCATGGAGGTTCAGGGGGTCTGCATGGCGTTGCTGGTAGTACTATGATAGGGTTATGATGGTGATGGGACAAGTTTAGTGGTGGTAAGATGGTGGACTTTGTGGTTGGATACTTGGATGTATGGCTCTCTCTACTCTCTAATTATTAGACTTGTTCTCTCTTTGAAAGGTGGCTTCCTCTCACTATGCACATTATTCATATATGCAATCTTTATATATATATATATATATATATTGTGGGTTCTACTGGTGAAGTGAAGTGGCAGTGGTGGTAGGGGGGTTTAGCTGGGGAGAGCGGTGAAGTGGAGGTGGTGATGACTAGTGCTGGAGCAAATGCAGGAAGTGGTGGTTTGGCATCAGAGTATGGTGACTACAAGGCCATGGTATTGTGTTTATGAAATTTTATAGAGAGAGAGAGATTAAAATTTAAGGGTGGTGCACATGACTAATTTCTGTCACTTTGTTGCCATTAAGGGAAGGGTTTAGTTTGTTCACATTTCAAATTTTATCTGTTTGTTAAATCTAAGGTAGGCAATTGAAATTTGGTGAAAGTATATATTTTCTCCAAAATTAATTGTAATGTGATAGCTTGATAAACTCGCTTAACAGTTCCTAAGTCTAGCAATTCCACTGATCCTGCTATCAGCGTAATTGGATTTCGTGGTGTAATTATGCTTGGTTTGCAAGTTTCATTGAATTGTTTAGTGTACTGTAGAAAATATTGAGACAATGCTGCAGATCTATAGTCTAATTGTGATGACGAATGCTACCAAGAGTTTCTCACAAGTTTCATGGTGACTTTAAGCCGTTAAACGGTGTCAGTACCTAATGGTGCCCACCTCATCTATTAGTTGAGGGACATCAGTTGCAACTGTTGCTAGCATTTCTTATATAATTATTCCTACTTTTGTAATGTTATATAACAAATGATGGAGTAACTCAGTTTCTATGTTAAAATACATGCTTAATTAGAGTGATTAGAACTGTTGCATTTACCATTTGTGTTATAGTATTGATAGTGTAACCTATTTATTTATTGAATGAAGCAGTAATTCTATAAGTTTATAAATGTGTTTCTATTTCAATTATGTAAGTCTTTTTTTTTTTTTCCTGGCAGGTATGGATGTTCAACCAGACAATGTTTTTTTTGATAAGCGTGATGTGGAAAATCTCCCCGAGTCCTCCGGATCTCTGTATCTTTCCTATTTCAAAGGCTTCAAAGATTTAGTATATTTAATGGGTATCTTCTCTTTTTCTCTATCTCATATTGTGTCCAATCTTTTTCATTGAAACAATTTTATTAGTCACTAATGCACTTCCATCCTTTAAGAAGAAATCTTGCCTTGCCTCTATATTGAAAAAGGCTGGGATCCTACAATGGGTCCCGACCAAAGATACATCAGAGTAAAGCTAATAGTATTAGTTGGTACTTGGTAGGCAACACCAAAATCACCACACACAAACGTGTGTGGTGAATTAAATCATCATTATCAATCATGCTCATGGTGATCTGGGTAGGGTTCATGGAGGTTCGGGTGGTCTGCATGGCGTTGCTGGTAGTACTATGATAGGGTTATGATGGCGATGGGACAAGTTTAGTGGTGGTAAGATGGTGGACTTTGTGGTTGGATGCTTGGATGTATGGCTCTCTCTACTCTCTAATTATTAGACTTGTTCTCTCTTTGAAAGGTGGTTGCCTCTCACTATGCACATTATTCATATATGCAATCTTTATATATATATATATATATATATATATTGTGGGTTCTAGTGGTGAAGTGAGGTGGCAGTGATGGTAGGGGGGTTTAGCTGGGGAGAGCGGTGAAGTGGAGGTGGTGTTGACTAGCGCTGGAGCAAATGCAGGAAGTGGTGGTTTGGCATCAGAGTATGGTGCTACAAGGTCACAGTATTGTGTTTATGAAATTTTATAGAGAGATTAAAATTTAAGGGTGGTGCACATGACTAATTTCTGTCACTTTGTTGCCATTAAGGGAAGGGTTTAGTTTGTTCACATTGCAAAATTTATCTGTTTGTTAAATCTAAGGTAGGCAATTGAAATTTGGTGAAAGTATATATTTTCTCCAAAATTAATTGTAATGTGATAGCTTGATAAACTCGCCTAACAGTTCCCAAGTCTAGCAATTCCACTGATCCTACTATCAGTGTAATTGGATTTCGTGGTGTAATTATGCTTGGTTTGCAAGTTTCATTGAATTGTGTAGTGTATTGTAGAAAATATTGAGACAATGCTGCAGATCTATAGTCTAATTGTGATGACGAATGCTACCAAGAGTTTCTCACAAGTTTCATGGTGACTTTAAGCCGTTAAATGGTGTCAGTACCTAATGGTGCCCACCTCGTCTATTAGTTGCAACATTTATAAATGTGTTTCTATTTAAATTATGCAAGTCTTTTTTTTTTTTTTCCTGGCAGGTATGGATGTTCAACCAGATAATGTTTTTTTTGATAAGCGTGATGTGGAAAATCTCCCTGAGTTCTCCAGATCTCTGTATCTTTCCTATTTCAAAGGCTTCAAAGATTTAGTATATTTAATGGGTATCTTCTCTTTTTCTCTATCTCATATTGTGTCCAATCTTTTTCATTGAAACAATTTTATTAGTCACTAATGCACTTCCATCCTTTATAGAAGAAATCTTGCCTTGCCTTGCCTCTCTATTGAAAAAGGCTGGGATCCTACAATGGGTCCCGACCAAAGATACATCAGAGTAAAGCTAATAGTATTAAATTGAACAATAACCATAGTGTAATATAAATAAATTTTGCAGCACATATCCATACATTGAAAATAGAAATATACATTTAGATGAAAGTGGTGGCATTATCACACAGGATAAAGCTATTGCAGTAGAGAATTTTACTTGCATGGATATTTGGTTTCGTTTCAGTGTATATAAAGTGAGATGGTCATATCTCAAGTGCCATGCCAAAAAAGAAAAAGAAACATAGGAATCTTTTCGTTTTGATTGTCATATGTGAGCAAAACATTGTTTGGAAATGAGTTGCTAGGTAGTCTTTCACACATAATTCAGCTTGCTTGCCTGCTTAAACGAGGATGACATAGCAAAATTGTTGCAACTATTTTAGAGGTTTAATGTGATGGTTGTACCATCTTCCATGGTAACAAAACTAGGTGCCTCCTATGTTATGGACCCAATTAACTGGGCTGCCTGTGCATGCTTACTTGCATAAATGTATTCAAAGAGCTAGGAATCATCCTTGGTGTAGCAGTTAGAGCTCGTGCATTTAGTATGAGAACAGATTTGTGGTTGGAGAGCTGCCACTTCATCCAAAGTATGCCGAAGATTAAGCCTGTATCCATTCAGCCCCTCTTAAACATCCCATATTGATAGGGCCATGCAGTATTTGGGCCAAATATTTTTCTCCCCAAAATGGATCTCTTTGAAAGTTTCCATTGCCCTTGTTATTTAAAATTCCCTGTTGTAGACAGATCTGAATCTCGAGAATGTGGATTGAGTCAGGGATGGAGCCACCCTATGCCGAGTGGGGGCGTCCACCCCCTGCTGATTTTTTTTATTTTACATTTTATACCTATGATTTTTCTAAAATCTTAATAATTCCCCCACAAAATAATTACAAAACACCCCAATTTATAAACCTACCCTACCAAAGTTTTAGTCTTCACACTCACGATCCTTGCTGTCTCTTTTTCACACTCTTTGGGCTAGTTTGGTACGCTGGAATGAAATGAAGTGAGAATGGAATGAAGTCAGGAATGGAATGAGAATGAGAATGAGAATATAATGGAATGACCATTCTCATTCTAATGTTTGGTTACAGACAGAGAATAATGTAGGAATGAAATGGTATTAATGAAGAGAGAGAGGATTATTTATATATATTCTAGAGTAAGTTGTAAAAGAGAGAGATGCATTAATGAAGAAAGAGGGGGATGCTTTTAATAATAAGTGAGAATGGAATGGTCATTCCATGATTCAAGAAGTGGAATGGATTTGTTGGAATGAGCATTCCAAGGGAATGACTTAGAATGACCATTCCATTTCTAATATAGCACAATAAACGAGAGAAAGGGAATCAAAGGTGGAATGACCATTCCATTCCACCTTCATTCCTGCGTACCACACTAGCCCTTTGTGCCTCTGCTCCCCAGTGATTGTAGCCCATCGACTCTCTTTCTCTCTCTTCTGAATATCATAATTGTTGGCTTGTTGTACTTAAAACTATCATGTAACGTTTTCAAAATATGAAAATTCATCGACAACAATTGTAAGTGTACCCAATGAAAATATTAATTAATATTAAAGTTCTTTTGTTTATTATGGGAGTTGAAATTTTTTTATCTTATGGTTCATGCATATTATTGGTTATCTTAACCTTGGTAACTTGGGGATAATATGAAGAGGATGCCAAGGTTCAAACTTGTTGTATGTTATATCTTTTAGAAATGTTCATTAGATATATCCTGACAAGAGAGTTTTTTTTTTAACAGTGCTCCGTTGTCTGAAAGCACTAATGGCAAATGTTCTTAAAGTAATAGGTATGCAGAGTACTACTATTCATGCAGTTACTGTATTGGTAGTACTTTTTTATTTATTTTTAAAATACTTCTTCATGGGTAAGAATTGTAGATGTTGAGCGAGAAATATTCAATGTGAAGAACAAACATATCCAAGCCCATGAACTACTCAAAAAGATGTGTCATCCGAACTCGACCTCTGATCCTAAACAGGTTGAAGCATACTTTGAAGCAATAAGAAGAGCCATCAAATGTGGGAATGCTGAATTTGTTGATGAAGTTCTGAGGTCCAATCCTTCTATATTATGGGGGAATAAGGAAAGTGGAAGCATTTTTCACATTGCAGTTGCTTTCCGTCAGGAGAGAATATGGAACCTCTTCTACAGTTTAAGTACTGCAAAAAGAAACAAAATTACTGAAATTCTAGTAAAATCGAACAGCATGCTACATATAGCTGCATGTCCTATCGTATTGTCTAAAACCACAGAAAAACCAAATGGAACTACAGAAAATCAAGGAGAACAACAGTTCTGGAACGTATTCAGTAATGCCCCAGGTGCAGCTTTGGAAGTGCAAAGAGAGCTACAATGGTACAAGGTAATCTATTCTTAACTTAATGTATCATTGTCCAAACTTCTGGTCATAGAATGTCTCTTAACTTTATATATCATTCTGCATCATTGTCCAAACTTCTGGTCATAGAATGTCATTTTGAGTAAACCCTGCTCTAGTTTACTTTCGGGGAACTTCATGCTATAGATGACATTTTCTGAGTAAATTTTTAAATCTCATGCAGCATACTTACTGTGGGAAAGCTTTAAAAAAAAAAACAGTGATTAATAAAGCTGATGAGAAAACCTAGGTTGATGCAGATATGAGACATCTTGTAGGAGTTGTTGGGTGGGATGTAGGTTCTAACGTATACTAGTGCCTTATTTGCATACAGTAGTACAGATAGCCAGCAAAATGATGAATCTTCACATGCATGTGCATAGGCGCGCACAGAACTATTTTTTAGCAGCTCTTATTTATGCTCATATTTCACTTTAGACCAAGGTTTTAAAAAATGGACAGTTTTGCTCCAGTTGATACATAAGCAATATTTTTGTACCATCAATGACATCCTGATTTTTAAGATTTAACTCATAGAATGTCCTCATAGTTGTAGACCTCAACTCTTGAGGGATTTCGCAGAATTATTTTGTTACAGAGTGTGACGGGGTGGATTGATTCCTTGCAATAGAAACAGAAAAGGGTGGGATGGCATTCTTGGTTCATTCCCATCCATTTGGAGCATGGTTTCTTTTCCAACTTAAGAATTGCCTATTGACGTGATTACTAATGTATTTGAGCCCTTCCATAGATTCATATAATTAGTGGTTACGAAGCTTTTAGTCAGATTGTAAGTATCTGTGAATTTACATTACTCTGTTGTCCTTTATTAATTGTGATTAGGAAGTGGAGAGGGTTGTACCATCTTCACAAAAATTTCTTGCTAACGATAATGGAGAGACACCCCCAGCATTGTCCTGGAAATGGCATTATGAATTAATCAAAGAAGGAGAAAAATGGATGAGAGATACAGCAACATCTTGTACAATCGTGGCCACTCTCATTGTCACTGTCATGTTTGCGGCAGCCTTAACAATCCCAGGTGGCATCCATAATGCTTCAGGGAACCCCATGTTCCTACAGCGTAACTCCTTTATGGTTTTCGTTATCTCCGATGCATTATCTCTATTTTCTTCAGTTACTTCAGTGTTAATGTTCTTAAGCATTCTCACTTCACGCTATGGGGAAGAAGATTTCCTCAAGTCATTACCCAAGAGACTGATAATTGGTCTTGCCACCCTTTTCTTATCTATTGCCGCCATGATGGTAACCTTTGGTGCCACTCTTATTATTGTGCTTGGTGGACGGATAAGATGGGCTGCTGGTCCGGTCACTTTGCTTGCTAGTTTCCCTGTAACCTTGTTTGCCTTATTGCAACTTCCCCTGTTTGTTGACATAGTCTCATCTACCTATGGGCGTGGTATCTTCAACCGGAAAACATAATGTTCCTTCTTCAACATCTCAAATGACTATGTTCCTCCAGCACGCCCTCATTAATTTCTAAGATGTATAGTTAATATGGAACAATTGTTGTATTATTAAGTCAATTGTTGATTTCATTTTGTACCCGTTACTGTATGGATGCTTCAAGTAGAATGAGAGGGTTCTTGTATTTCTGAAAGATGAAACGAGTATTCTTTATATATATATATATATGGAATCAAATATTTCGAACTCATTTTTATTGAAACTGTACTTGTATCCATTAAGATGAACAGAGGTGGTTGTTATTTTGATGGAAAGCAGGGATTAATATCATATTGTGGACATATAATAATGTAATTTTCATAATGAAAACTGGTCCTTTAATTTGATTTATTAAAGGTAGCCTGGTCAATATCCACAATAAGTAGATGTAACTAATTTAAATACTGAACTAATTGAGATGCATGTTGTTTACTGTGGTGAACTTCTTTTGAAGGGTTTCGATTAATAAGTTTTTTTTTTTTGTTAAAAAATTATGGTATAAACAGCCCGAAGGCATAAAAAATACATTGTACAAGTGGCTTAACCCACGCATAAATCAGTGAAACCCCAAAGCCACCACTCCTCGAGGGCAAAAGACAACAAAAGCATTAACAATAAGCATGATTAGGGGTGGCAAATTGGGTGTCAACCCGCCAACCCGTCCATATCCGCTCAGTTAAAAATGGATATGGGTGACTTATTTTCTTATACGGGTCATAAACGGGTTGGATAAATATAAACCAATTAATTAGCGAGTTAGATGGGTTGAATATGGGTGCCCAAATTCAACCCATCTTTCACCCATAAAACAAAATGTGAATTAAAGTTTCTCTCTTCTATCCAACCTCTCTCTCTCTTTGATCTCACTTCTCTCTCTCTCTTTCCTTTCTCTCTCTTCGATCCCACCTCTCTCTCTCTTCCCTTTCTCTCTCTTCGATCCCACCTCTCTCTCTCTTCCCCTTTCTCTCTCTATACTTGGACAATATATATATATTTTTTGAAAAAGTATTTTAGTAAGAATTCAATTTTTTTTAAAATAATATTTTTTCTTTTTAGTAATTATTGTCGAATTTTACCATTGTAATTTCTTAATTAAAAATAAGAAGAATATATAATTTAGACACAAACTTTATAATGCAACAACAATTTTCATTGGAGCATTATATATAGATATATATATATATATATATATTCATCATTCTTTAGATTTTTTTTATTAATTCCAAAAAAAAAATGACTCATCGAAAGGTCACATATTTTATTTTTTCAACGGTATTTTTATTTTTATTGATTAGTTCCAAAAGACCCAGACTCATCCAAAAGTCACATTCTCTCCCCCTATGCACAGAGTTCATTTTGTATTAAAAAATAAGAATAATTGAATTTTCAAAAGTCACCTTTCTCTATCTACAGAGTCCATTTTTGTGTTTGAGTACCTTTCTCAATGTTTTAATTTTAATTATATTCCATGTGTTTCTGTGATTTGGTAGGTCATTTTTAAAATTGCCCAATTATGAAGATATAATTGAGTTAGTGTTGAATACATTTTTCAATTGAAATACTTATTATAATTGTTTGCTTATGTTTTGATTTTTTTAAAGAAAATTTATGCTGACTAAGTTACTCGAGACTCTATACTCTTTTTTCTCTTTTACTATAAATTCATAAATGTAATTAAACACTAGATTGCAATTAAATTCTTATATTCTTTTACGCAATCAGCTCTTGGATAAAAAAAATAAAAAAAATTTGCTAACACCCAAAAATAAACAAACCATATAAATAATATCAGTATGATTAGCAAATTATAGTTTTTTTGTTTGATTATAGACCTTGTGCATTCCATTTTTGTGTTTGACGCCTACCTACTGTCGTGTCTAGTCGGGTCAAATATGGGTTGACGGGTTGACCCGACTCATATTCAACCCGCGATATTTGACCCGCAACAAACGGGTTGAATATGGGTCACAACCCATATTCAACCCGCCCATATTTGACCCGGCCCAAACCAGCCCAACCCGCCCAATTTGCCACCCCTAAGCATGATAGAAGTATATCTAATCTGCTATGACAGTGTCATTGAACAAAATAAAAAAAGAATAAGCATAGGTGAGAATTAAGTCACATAGAGCGGGAGCACGAAAGCATTAAATTTTAAGTCATACAAAGAGAGTGGTGGAGCGAGAGCGGAGCACAAGAACGGCATTCATTTAGAAGAATTATGTGACTTGGGGTGAGAGACCGACAAACCCTGCAAGAGTTCATTCCAGTGCAGAAGGAAAATAAGTAGACAATTTACCCTTCACCAAATCAATTACCTCTTTTTGTACAAATACAATATCCCTCTAATTATTAGCAATCATTCCTTGGTTTCTTTCTTTCCATAAACTGAGGCTGCAATAGTGAGCTTCACATCAGTGCATTTTAAACATCTTTGTCCTCAATGCATAATGTATTGGAGCTCCATGAAGTCAAATCCCGAAGTTCATTTGAGGGCCACTGAATACAAAGCTTGCTGCCACAAAAGCTCCACATTCTGTTGACAGTTAATTCACTCAAAGGAAAGAAGGCAATCACTTTCAATATTGGATCCACAAATGACACAACTCATGCTTCTAACCAAACCAAATTTCAGCAGCCTGTCTTAGTTTGTTTCAAGGCCATCCACATAATTAGAGAATGCCTGGGAATGTGACCTTTTAAACCACAGCATTTGAAACCAAGTAACTTTAGCTCTAAAAGGTCTAATTAAATTCCACAGAGCCAATGAAGAAGGTATTACCAGTTAGAGACCACACAATCCTGTCAGCTCTCTAATTTCTCTTAGACTGGAGTTAGGTCAATCCCACTCACCATCCTGAATGATTTAAGCAACTTTTGCTTGCCTACTTAGGCCAAAGAGTTGAATGATTCTTTCACCCTTGGCCTCCACAATGGTCCTCAAAGGATGCCATGGGTCATACCAAAAAGAAGTAGTTCTTCCATCCCCAATAAGGTATTTAGTATGAGTTCTTATAACCTCCCTTAGTTTAATAACCAGTCACGTTTAATCTTGCAGCACCATATACTCTGCTCCTTCAGGATGTAGGTTCTAATCCACTGAGCATTAGTTTAGATTTCTTGGGAACTCTGATGCAATGCAAAAATTCAAATGTGGCTTTGATCCCCAGTCTCAGTTCTAGCCTAGGATGAATGAGATTGGAAACTGTTCAAAAATGATCTACTTGGTGTAGAACTTCATGCTCACTCTGAGACTTCAATTATATGATCAATTACAAGAATATAAATAAAATATTACAACTCGATCATGTCTATTTTTGACACCGAAGATTGTCAATTACAAAAATATAAGTCACAGATGGCACGCAAGAGAGGTCGCAATGATGTGTCCACAAGTGCGGAAAATAGGATAGTTTTTGACCGACAAATGTTTGAGGATGACTTTAATTTCAACAATTTTCTTGATGTTTTTGGTTGTTAGGCAATGAGAATTGAAAAGAAAGTAAGGCTAGCAGCAATCAAAAGAAAATGACAATTAGAATTTGTGAAGTATTTTGAAGATAATTGGTGGCAATCTTTGTTTGATTTGAGTGAAACAGTTGTTTCAGATATGGTGAGGTATTTTTATGGTAATATGATCTCTTCTAACTTGGATGAATTGATTTTTGTGACCAAATGTCATGTTGTTCGGATTGAGGGTACCACAGTCACTGAGGGCTGGTCAAGCATTGTCTGGAGGTCGTGGAGTTTTTAAGCTTCCAGCTACTGACACTCCAATGACAGTAAATCAGATGAACCAGGTTTTGAGGTTCATGTAACAAGGGTATGATAGACTTCATGCTAGGATGGATCGACTTAACCCTGCTATGGTTGATGATGTTGCAGATGATGATGATGGTGATTTTGATGATGTCGAGGAGTAGACCTATGTCTTGATATTATTGTTCTAGACTTGATCTATTTTGTTATATATGGATGTCTAAAGTATATTTTGGATGTTTTGTGATATTTTAGATCTTGTCTCTGATATTTATGGGTTGGATGTTATGTTTTTGATGATTTTCCATGTGTTATGCACTTTCTTTATATTTTATGAACATCATTAGTTTTCCTAACTTAATTTCTCTCTTATATGGTTCATGTTTTTATGATATTTATTTCTTTCTTGTGCATGTATTTGTCAATTTCTTACAAAAGGAAGAGATATTTATATATATAAGATATATATGATTGAGGGGGAGATTATTGGTTATATGTTTTTCTTTATTAAGTTTTTCACAAGTTGTGGTTGTTTAAGTGATGTGCAGGTTTGCAGAGACTATTTTTCTGACTTAAGCTTACATGTGAAGCTTACATATTGTTGGTTATATGTTTTTGGGCAAATTGTATTCTAATTTTTTCAATGGATTAGGTTATTTTTGTCTAGGTTAGTTTTGTCACGAAATTGCCAAATGAGGAAATTGTGAGATATAAATTTGTAATTGACTAATTTCGATTTCCAAAACTTGATTGATCAGGTTGTATTTTCGTTTATTTTTTGTATCGATCTTCAAGTTGATGAACAAGTGCATGGAAACGGTTAATTCAATAAGAACATCATATAGTATAGGTAAGTATGGTGAGGACACATTGCACTATGTTTTGAGAGCTTACTTTGAAAAATTAGGGTTTCTAGTTAAATTGAGGGTTTTTTAAAGTGGGACTGGTCCTAAGTTCTAGGACCGGTCCAATTTTTCTCGACAATTTAGGTTTTGCAGATTTTTCAAAAAGTCTCACCGGTCTTGATTTTGAGCATTAGTCCTACTTATCCTGTTTTAAAAAGAAAATTATTTTAATGAAAATTCTGATTCCTTTTTTATTTGAAACTTATACTTATTTATGTTTTCTCTACAATTATGCTTTCAAAAAAACATTATTTTAGAGAAAGAAAACTTTTACAAATAACTCTCATATTAAATTTTTTTAATGAAGTTTAAATTAATTACTCTCATATTAAATTTTTTTTAAAATAACTCTCACACCCCTGTGATAGCTAAGTTCTTGGTTAACGAGAGTAGTAAATTTACTGAACTACCCCCATTACAATACTACAATTGAAGAATTATGTAAAAGCAACCAAAAAAATGGAAAGGACTAAAATGCATTTAATTGTCTCCAAACACATCCTTTCCACCAGCGAACGTTCCCCTCTCCTCCTCCTCCACTACCACTGTCGTTGTCATCTCTTCTCCTCCTCCACTACTACCACCGTTGATTCTCATAAAATACAAAATTTCAATTACCACAATATAGGATTGCCCAAACAGAGTCAATTTACCCAAATTCCTCATTGTTTCCCCTCAATCGACATGGTCTCCCTCAATGTCCTGATCGACCACCAAATTAGGAGAATAATTGCACAACATACGAGAATGAGATCTACGTGAAGGAGTGTGGTCCAATGTTCCTCGACATCCTGGTACAGATCAAGAATGAGATCCATTCTACTCTCACCTTTTGCCGATCATGCTGCGAGGGGATCTGTGGTTGGTGCACAAATCTCGCTATTAGGGGTTTATTTCATGATTAAGGGCTATACTAATTATTTGATTCATAGGTTTCTGTAATAAAAATGAGGGAATGAAAAGATTAATCGTGTTCACCATGAGTAAATGACGCTGATTGCGTTTGTGGGGGCGAAAGTTGCCACAATTACTCTTGCGGGTTGATGGAGTGCGGGGTAGTAGTTTAGAGAGAGAGAGAGAGAGAGAGAGAGAGAGAGAGAGAGAGAGAGGCGCTAGGAGAGATCCATACTTGTTGAACCAGATTGTATCTGATGATGGTAAAGTCAGGTGGGTGGGGGGATCATGCCTATATTGCCGAATCCAACCATTTTGAACACATCAACCTCTAACAAACCATAGCTTAGCTCCATGAGAACCATGATTTTGTAGCCAACATGGCGACGACAGTGAAGGTGAGCATGGTGGTGGGGAGAACTGAAAGTGGGTCTCATAGCAGTCAAGTTAATGGAATATATATTTTGAATTAATTTTTTTAATTATATATATATGTATATTATTATTTTTAATTTAACATAAGTATTAATTTAGTTTGCAAAATGTATTATTTTTGCCTAGGAAGCATAGATACGAATAAGGGACATGGGTACGATACGATAAGGGTACGACGATACAACAAATTTAAAAAAAGGGATATAACAGGATATGACAATATAAAAATAACAAATTATACTTTTATATATACAAAAAATAAAGTTATTAACATCTATTTATAAAATATATTGATTAACAAACAAAATAAAAGTTAAGAATCATATTGCATAATTTGTATAGATTGATTTTATACTAAATAATGATATATATCTCAACACTTATTTTTTAAATAAATTTAATTTTTTTTAAACAATTATATTATGATATTATTGTACATTTTAATATTCAAAACTTGTTAGAAATGTGTTATGAAGTATTTGAGAAGTATCGGATACATGATCGAAGTATCCAAGAAGTATCGGATACGTGTTAAAAATAAAAATATATATTTTAAAATTATGGATATGTTTAGAAAATATCGGACACGTATCTGTAAGTATTCGAGTAGTATCGGTATCCAATAAGTATCCGATATGAGTATGTTACTCTTGTAAAAATATTCGTGTTTTCTAGATTTTTGCCAATTTTACATAGAATAAAATTATGTAATTCTAAATTTTAAATTTGCAAATTTTACAGTTAAAAGACAAAATGATGTAATTATAAATTTAAGTTTGCAAAGTTTATTAATTATTTTTGAAAATTTTATACTTAAAAAGTTAATTTTACAATTTGACTTTAAAGATGCTCACAAAAGTTGTGGTGTGAAAAATGTCATTTCAGATATTTAATAAGGTTAATATATTTATTATATTGCATGTAAGGGCATTTTTGGAATTTAAAAAATTTTATTTAACTGAATTGACATTCAAGTAAAGGTGAGGGAGGTTAGTGTTATTTTAACCAAAGTTCAAGGGAAGTTAACTAATTTATTTTTGCAATTTTAATACGAAGGTAATTAAGACAAATTTTAAGAAAGGTGTTGAATAATTTTCTCTAAATTTTTTAATTTGTGTAATTTAGTCAACTTTGTAAAGTATAGATGGAAGGTCAAAGATAAGGGAGCAAAGTCAAGTTTGAGTTGGAATCACTTAAGTATATGGTTGGAATCACATGCGTATATGGGTATCAGTTGCAACTGTTATACATAGTAACTTTCGGCAAAAAGTCAAGGTCTGAGTTGGAATCACCTAAGTATATGGTTGGAATCACATGCGTATATGGGTAATTGGGCATCAGTTGCAACTGTTATACATAGTAACTTTCGGCAAAAAAAAAAACTGTTATACATATTACGGAGGGAATTAGTTACTACAGGGAATTAAAATCAGTCTGGGTATATCCAGACATAGGGGAAAAGATGGGCCAAGTATCAGAATTCCCATTTTATCTACCTGATGAGAGAGAAATAATGGGCATTATATTTCTACTATAATGGGCAAGTGAAACCTAACCTAAACCCCATTAATATTATAAACTTCCGACGAAAGTGAAGAACAGCGACCACTTTTTCTTTTGAGTAACCATGTAAGTTATTTATTTTTATTCTAAGCTTATAGATATTATGATTGTTGATTTGTTAGCTTATAGATATTATGATTGTTGACTTGTTAGATTCTTATTTCTGTCCTTATCTTTACCATTTTTATGGCATGTTTGCAACTGGTAAATTTGAAATGAGAGTATGGGTTTTGGTTCATTAATTTTTTTTCTGCAAATGGTGATGGTGATGGTCAAAGTTGTTCAAATCCTATGAAATAAAAGATAATATGATATTTTGTTTACACAATTTTCAACTCTGACAGCACAACATAGAGCTTTGGCTTCCGCACATAGTATGATATAATTGCTATTATGGGTGAGAGACTGTGAAAGAAAACCCTTTGTGAAATAATTTTAGGACGACCCAGTTCGATTTTGGGGTGAAACCTTTGATAACCATATAATTGATAGTGGATAATAGTGTAGAATTGTTTGAACGATCAGATTTATTGGGATTGCCTATCTTGCCAAACGTTTAAGGCTAGTAATTACTGAATAAATAGGAGTTCTCCTATGTTCTGAAGCAATGTATGTTTTTTTCAGTGAAATGTCATCCTTTGTGTGGATTTGATATTTTGAAAGGAAGTATATAGGTTTTGTTTTTGTGCAAGAATTTCTGTATTGGATGCTTCTGTGCTTTATTTTACATTATTTTGTAATTTTGTTTGTTAAAAAAAAAATTTTAATCAGGGAAAAAGAAAACCTTTATCAAATAATTTTTTGAATATAGGCTATATAGCATCGGAACTTTCAGATGCATTCCAATTGTAGAAAAATCGAATATCTTATAGAAGGAAAATGCTAGTCTCACTTGCAATTTTACACTAAAGGAGGAATTTCTATTTGTTTTTAAGTTTCTGTTATAAATTCGAGAATAAGAGAATAATTGTAGTTTGACATACATTAGAATGTAGGTCTAAGATGCGGTAAATAACGTCGGCATGCATGTGCATCCAATTGCAGGTCATCATCGATGGACAGAGATACAACTAAATATTCAACCCTACATAGGGACTTGGTGAAGGGTGACTTGGAAAGTGTCAAAGCTTTTCTAAGTCAAGATCCAGGGGCAATATCAGTTCCAATTTCCACAATAGGGGAAAGAGCAATTCATATTGCTGTTGCAGAGGAGCACGAGCAGTTGGTGGAAGAACTCGTGAAGATGATTAATCCTGTGTTTTTGGAATTTACACAAGATGATGGTGACACAGCACTTCATATTGCTGCTAGAGGTGCAAACACAAGAATAGCGAAAGCATTGGTGGAAACCCATAGGGAATTGGTAAAAATCACAGATCGAAATGGACATATCCCAGTCACCCTCGCTGCAATTTTTGGCAACACAGAGATGTTTAATTATCTACATTCAGTGGCTTCACACCAGGATCTAATCCCTAGAATTGTTAATATCCCCCGGTCTTACTTTGATTACCTTAGTGAGCATCAATTTTTTTTTGTCATTATATATGAAAATAAAACATCTTTTTATCTTTCTCTAATTGTTTGTTTTTCAGATTATAGGATATATGCTATGTTCACCGATTCAATTAAGGGTGAGAACTATGGTAAGTGCCTGGATTCTAGTAAAAAGTTATGTTGGTGCATCAAACTAAGTTCATTTATGCATTAATATCGCAACACTGCATGGGGACTACCTACCTTAGATGCCACCATATATATACAGCTGCTATCTTGTTGCATTTCTGGGATTGTGCACATTCAATAGACACCTCTAACTCATTGTTACAACCATAGGTTTCGCACTGAACATGCTGGACATCAATCCGGAATTGGCGTCTGGTGGGCTTGGCATGGGTACAATGGCCTTATATACAGTGGCAGAGATGTCCTTTGCTTTCTCAAGCAGAAATCAACTTGGAAATCTTAAAAGATGGATGTACAACTGTAAATACCTCTATTTTACCATATCTCTCTCTCTATATGAATATTTGATTTGCCTCCTATATGTTTACATCTTTTAAACATTGAAAGGAGTGGGATGATAGACTGCTGGCCCAATCAGTCCACAATTCACACATAATGAAATCAATTATAGTGATTTGGCAGAGGGTATGGTCATTGATCTCAATGGCTGAAACAACTTTATAGAGTTTTGATCAGTAAAGTTTAATCAGAAATCCATTTAAATTTAAATAAAAAATGGCCTTGTTATACAACATTCTAAGTTGAATCTTTTGAAAATTGCATCTAGATGTAAATTAAATTTTATTTTATATATTATCTAAGAACTTGTTATAGTATTGTAAGTATTATTTAAAACCACTTACCAATAAAAAAAGTATTATCTAAAACTTCCTAATTCAAATACTCTGACTACTTCCTAAAATTTATGCAAATCAATGTTAAGCAAAATTAGGAAAGGTGGAAAGAATGTTTTTTCTACTTGGAAATCAACTACTGTTGCTTGACATTAGTTGGTCGAATGAGTCAAGTGGTAATGGATTTTAAGTTATACGACTTTATGCTTTGGCTTTTGATATACAGTTTGCATGCCTATTGTTTTGTACGCTCAAAATGTATTCATATATAAAATAAATAAATTATGCGTTCACCCCCTGAATTTAGCTCTGAATTTGATGTCACCTCCTATAGTTAATTTTCCAACACTTTAAACCCTTGTCAAGAACCTATTTGACTGGTGGAGTAGGTGGAAATTTGAAATTACCATAATACACCTATATTTTTATGTAGTATTCACCTCCTTTAACTAAATCAATCACCATTTCCATCTATTTCCTCTCTCTATCGACATAATCTTCCACCGTCAGCCAACCTATCACCAACATCCTACTGTAAATCAGATAGAACGGTGTAACATTAGAAAGGTATCTGGTGACTTAGTAGTTGAAGCTCAAGAGAAGAGTAGAAGGCCATAATATCAATTGAATTCTATATAGCCTTGAAGCCTAAACGAACCTTTTTCATTGTTTGTGTTAGACCAACCTAAAATCTCTCTTGTGATTTATGATTGTAACCCTTTAGTTTAGCCTTTCATTGATTATATCACTAATTTAGGTTGATTCACTTTATCCCTGATTTCAGGTTAATTGATTATAATCATTGTATTATATATTGACCTCCAAGAGAGATGAATAACAGACAATACATAAATTTCTATTCTTTCATGGTATCAGAGCAGAGATCCTCTCTCTTCTCTTAGGGTTTTTTTGTTTCTTTCCTTTTCTCTAAACCTTCAGTTGATCAAAGTCTCACAGACCGATGTTCTTTCTTCTCAATCTTCCTCTTACTTCTTATCTCTTACAATAATTGATGGCTTCCTCTGTTGCTGTTTCTTCCACTTATTATATGCCCAATATCAGTCAGCTTATGACTATGAAACTCAATGACGACAATTATCTTCTTTGGCATCATCAGATTAAGGCATTTTTAGTTGGACATAATTTGTTTCGCTTTGTTGATGACTCTCATTCTTGTCTTGAAGTCTCCTCCCCCGAGTATGATCTATGGTTTCGCACAGACCAGACTCTTGTCAGCATTCTCTAAGCAACCTTATCTGAATCTGTGCTTGCTTCTGTTGTTGGTTGTGACACATCTGCTTCCATTTGGTCATTAATCACTCAATACTTCAAACAGAAGTCCATTGCCAATTCTTCTCATCTCTGTCGTCGTCTGAATGAGATTTCTCAGGGAACTCGCTCAGTCTCTAAATATCTTCAGGAGGCCAAATCTATTTTTGATCAAATTGCTGCTATTGGTGAACCCGTCTCCAATCCTGACTTAGTGAATGTTGTTCTACGCGGCCTTGGTGACAAGTATGACATGCTTGTCACAACTCTTGAGAGTTTAGATTCTCTACCCACTTTCAGTACACTTCGCTCTCGTCTTCTGGTTCAAGAGTCTCGGCGACGTCCGTCTTCTACACCTCAACTAGTTGCCATGCTTGCCTCATAGTCCTCTAACCGACCTTCTCACAATTCTGGTTATCGCAACAACGACCGGAATAACAACCAGAATATAAGTTGCACAATTGGTCACCTGATCCTAGTGTTTTAGGCTCTACTCCTAACATTAGTTCCTATTAGCTATGTCATGGAACTGGTCACTTTGTGCCAACATGTCCGATGTTGCCTCGATTTGTGCACCCAACAGTTCCTAATTCTCTACATAATGCCTTTGTTGGCTTACAGATTGCCGGTCAGCCTACTTCCCATCCTGGTCCAAGCTACAATCCACCACCGTTCTATGATTCCGCTTGGTACCCAGACACAGGTGCTTCCACCCATATGAATGGTAATCCAGGTCTTTTGTAACAACGCCAACCTTACACTGGCACATATTCAGTTATTCTTGGTAATGGTGATCAGATGTCCATCACCCACATGGGTAACATGTCACTCTCTCTTGGCTCCAACTCATATAGGATGAATAATGTTTATGTCATTCTTTCCATGTGCAAAAATCTGTTATCCATTGCTCAATTATGTCGTGATAATCATGTTTAATGTGCTTTTGATTCCCATCATTTCTATATCTTTGATCACTCTAATGGTTGTCTTCTATTTCAAGGCCTATGTAAGAATGGTCTCTATAAATTACCTTCACTTCCGTCTCGCGTCTTTACGTATTATCTGCTTCTTTTCAGTCATCTTCCTTATGGCATAATCGACTAGGTCATCCATCTAGTAAAATTATGTCTTATTTAGGCAAAAATAATATGTTATCGTCCAACTTGGAGTTGCAACAATTGTTTTGTAAATGTTGTGCTTTAGGTAAATCCACACACCTCCAATTTCATATTTCTAATGATATCAGTACGCATTCTCCTTTTACACTTGTGCACTCTGATGTTTGGCAGTCTCCTACTTCTTCTATTAAAGGGTTTAGATACTATGTGTTATTTACTGATGATTATACTCGATTCACATGGTTATATTTTTTGAAACACAAATCTGAAGTTCTTGACTACTTCAAGAATTTTCTCTCCTATATCAAAACCCAATTTATTGCTTCTTTGCAACAGTTCCAGAATGATGGTTGCAAGGAGTATGATAATGATTGTTTCAAGGCTTTATGCTCCTCTCTTGGAATCCATCATCGTTTTCTTATTCCCACACTCCTCAACAAAATGGTCTTGCTGAACGCAAACATTGTCACAATGCTGACATGGCTTTTACTCTTCTTCTCACAAGTTGTGTTCCTCTCAGTTATTGGGATCATGCTGTTTCCGCTATTGTATTCCTCATCAATCGTCTTCTCACTACTGTTCTTCAGTGGTATTCTCCTTTTTCTCTTCTCTATGGCAAAACTTCATCCTACTATGAGTTGCGATTGTGCTTGTTATCCGCATTTGAGTGCTTATCTGACTAACAAACTTTTACCTAGAACTATTGAGTTATTTTTCTAGGTTACAATTTGCAGCACAAAGGGTACAAGTGCCTTGATCGCACTACTGACAGACTTTACATCTCTCGACATGTTCGTTTTGATGAGCAGTCTTTTCCCTTTGTCGCACCATTACCATCTCATGCTTCAGAATCTTCAGAACGGGCTTTTGTTCCAGTTTTCTTGCCTTCTTTGGACTCACCACCACCAAGTTTGCCTCCGCCCGTGCCACAACCATCTTTGGCACCCTTACGTACTTATCAGCATTGACAGTCTCACTCTTCCACTTCTGCCATTCCCGCTGCACCACCCTCTTCTAGGGTTCCCACACCTATGCTAGATGGCTATTCTTCAGATCCTGGCTCTCTGATTGTACGTCATCCCATGGTTACTATACAGAAGGTTGGCACACATCGCCCTTTAGTACATACAGATGACACTATTCATTATCCGCTGCCCCGGGCTCTTGTAACCTATGTTTCTCTTCCTCTAGAAGAACCGACTTGTTTTACTCAAGCCGTTCGGTTTCCCGAGTGGCGCCAAGCCATGACTACTGAGTTCAATGCTCTTCTCAAGAATCAGACATAGGTTCTTGTTCATCTAAACTCTCAGCAGCATGTGGTTGGTTGTAAATGGGTATTCAAGGTCAAGCAGGAGTCTGTGGTTCTATTTAGCGGTATAAGGCTCAATTAGTTGCTAAAGGTTTCAATCAGCAACTAGATATTGATTTTGACAAGACCTTTAGCCTCGTGGTCAAACCTACAACTGTTCAGACTGTTCTCGCTCTAGTTATATCCTTTGGATGGACTTTTTGACAACTAGATGTGAAGAATGCTTTTCTTCATGATTTTCTGGATACTACAGTTTTTATGCACCAACCTCTAGGATTTATTGATCCAGCTCACCCCAATCATGTATGTTGTATTCACAAAGCCATTTATGGCCTTAAGCAGGCTCCTCGTGCTTGGTTCTAGCGTCTCAGTGGTTTCCTACTGCAGTTTCGTTTTCTTTAGAGTCGAGCTGATCCTTCTCCGTTTAGCTTTCGCCGGTCTTCTGATATTATGATTCTTTTACTATATGTTGATGACATTATTCTGACAGGCAACCAACTATCTCTTCTCTCCTCCTTTGTTGCTACCCTTGGTAAGGAGTTTGTGCTCACTGATCTGGTCCTCTTTCTTACTTTTTGGGACTTGAAGCCACTTCTACTGCTGCTGGTCTTCATCTCTCTCAGTCTAAGTATACCGTTGATGTTTTCCGCCGTCACTCTATGACTGACTGCAAACCTTGCAACACTTCAGTTTGTGCCACTAGCCCGCTTTCTCATCTGACTGGTGATCTATTACCTGATGCCACTAAATACAAACAAATTGTTGGCTCCCTTTAGTATCTCACCTTCACAGGTCCAAACATTGCCTATGTTGTTCATCATGTTGTTTAATTTATGAGTGCTCCTCGATTTCCACATCTGATTGCTACCAAACGTATTCTTCAATACTTGAAGGGTTCGTTGGAATTTGGTTTGTATTTTCGTCGATCTTCCAGTCCACTTACTCTCCATGCTTACTCCAATGCTAACTAGGCTAGTTGCCCTGACACTCGTCGCTCTATTACTGGGTTTTGTGTGTTTCTAGGCTCAAATCTCATCTCTTGGAGTGCTAAGAAACAACAAACAGTTTCTCTCTCATCTACTAAAGCTCAGTATCGCTCTCTTGCTCATGTTTGTACTGACACTTCTTGGATTTCTCAACTTCTCCACTAGTTACAGTTTCCTCTCTCTAGACCTACTACCTTGTTTTGTGATAACCTGAGCACAACTTATATGGCATCTAATCCGGTCTTCCATGCTCATACCAAACACATTAAGCTCGACTATCACTTTATACGGGAGCGAATTCTTGCTGGTACTCATCGTGTTCAATTTGTTCCTTCTACTGATCAGCTTGCCAATGTTCTCACCAAGGATCTGTCTACATCTCGATATCAGCTATTACAGTCAAATCTCGTCTCTCCTCGATCGTCGGATTTGCGGGAGATTGTTAGACCAACCTAAAATCTCTCTCGTGATTTATGATTGTATCCCTTTAGTTTAGCCTTTTACTGATTATATCACTAATTTAGGTTGATTCATTGTATCCGTAATTTTAGGTTGATTTATGATTGTATCCCTTTAGTTTAGCCTTTGATTGATTATATCACTGATTTAGGTTGATTCATTGTATCTCTAATTTTAGGTTAATTGATTATAATCATTGTATTATATATTGACCTCCAAGAGAGATGAATAACAGACAATACATAAATTTCTATTCTTTGAATTTGTTTAAATGAAGTCGCTATATTTTCTAAAAGTAGAAAAGGGAAAGAAAAGAAAAACTAACCCTATCACCACCATTTCCTCCATTAGCCAACCTATCACCAACACCTTTGTCATGCAATTTCTCTACAACAAAACTTAGTCGGTACACACTGACATCATCAACACATTCATCATCAAAACCTATCATGACCAATTGACTATGTATATACATATATATTATACATAATTTTGGTGTGTGTTTGTCTGTTTGTTTGTGTATACATACCTAAAAACCGAAATCCTCGAACCCCAACATCTATGGATATCAACTTAAAAATTTAGGCAATTCTATTCATAAAATTGAATTATGCTTATGGTGATCTGGTTAGGGTTGGTGGGTTGATGGGTTGATGGGGTTGGTGTTAGTAGTACGATACGGTTCTGGTGGTGATGGGATGAGTTTAGTGGTGGTAGGTTAGGTGGGCTTGGTGGTTTTATACTTGGATGTATGGCTCTCTCTACTCTCTAATTGTTGAACTTGTTCTCTCTCTCTGAAAAGCTAGTTGCCTCTCACTATACATGTTATTTATATATGTTATACACACACATAGACACACACACACACACACATATATATATGTTTATATGGTGGGTTTTAATGGTGGAGTGAAGCAGCACTGTTGGTAGGGGTTTAGGTGGGGAGAAGAGATGAAATGGAGGTGGTGATGACTAGAGGTGGAGTTCATGATGGAGAAGATGCAGGAAGTGAAATGTAGTGGTGGTTTGGCAATAGCGTATGGTGACTACAAGGTGACAATGGTGGTGTTTACGAAATTTTATACATTGAGTAAAATTTAAGGGTAATGCACATGACCAATTTCGGTCACTTCGTTGTCATTAAGGGAAGGGTTAGTTTGGGCACATTTCAAAATTTGTGTTTGTTGAATCTAAAGGCTGGCAATTGAAATTTGGTGAAAGTGTATTTTCTCCAAAATTAATTATAACATGATGGCTTGATAAACTTGCCTGACAATTCCCAATTCTAGCCATTCTACTGATCCTTCTATCAGCAGAATAAGATTTCATGGAGTAATGATTTTTGGTTGCAAGTTTTCTTGTATTGTTTAGTGTAACGGAGAAAATATTGAGACACTGCAACAAGTCTAGAGTCTTGCGATGATGAATGCTACCAACAGTTTTATGGTGACCCTAAGCCGTTGCATGGTGTCGGTACCTAATGTTACCTACCTCATCCTTGAGGGACATCAGTTGCAACTGTCGCCAACATTTCTTATATAATTATTCCTACTTCTATTATGTTTTCTAACAGATGATGGAGTAAGTTTCTATTGGCTGTTAAAATTCATGCTTGCTTGGTAGTATTGATAGTGTGACTTCTTTATTTTTTCGAATGAAGTACTAACACTATAAGTTTCATAATGTGTTTCTATACCTTTCTTTTTCTTTATGATAGGTATGGATGTTCAACCCGTTAATGTCTTTTATAATAAGCACGATGTAGAAAATGTACCAGAGGCCTCCAGATCTCTGTCTCTTTCCAATTTCAAAGGCTTTAAAGATATAGTATATTTAATGGGTATATTCTCTTTTTCTCTCTCCCATCTTGTCCAATGTTTTTCATTAAAATAATTTGATTGCTCACAAATGCACTTGCATCCATTATAGAAAAAATCTTGTCATGTATCTCTATGGAAAGGCTGGGATCCTACAATAGATCCCACCCAAAGATACATCAGAGTAAAGCTAATATTATTAATATAAATTCACTTTGCGGCACATATTTTACATCGCAAGTAGCAAATATACATATAGATGAGATGTATTCCACCCCCTCCCTCTCCAAAAGGAAGAAAAGAAAAGAAGCATAGTAATCAATTATCAAATGTGAGCAAAACATTGTTTGTAAATGAGATGCTAGGGAATCTTTCACACATCATTCACTTTGCTTGTCTGCTTAAACGAGGATGACATTGTAAAATGGTTGCAATGAGTTTATAGGTTTAATGTGGCTGGTGAATTGCCTTCCATGCTAACAAAACTAGGAGCCTCCTATGATATCTGGGATACAATTAACCAGACTGCCTATGCATGGTTGCTTTCGTAAATTTATACAAACAGCTAGGGATCATCACTTTTTGTAGCACTCTTTAGGTCAGCTACTCCATGCAAATTATGCCAAAGATTAGGCCTGTATCTATTCAGCCCCTCTGAACATCCCATATTGGCTGGGTCATACAGTATTTGGGCCAAATATTTTTCTCCTAAATGCACCTTTGTGGTAGTTTTCATTGCCCTTGATGCATACATATGATTGGTCATCTTAACCTTGGTAACTTTTTTTTTTTAATCTTTTGTCCTGGCAAATAACTCCTTCAATGCTCTAGAGAAAACTTGAACCCTCTACCTTTGGCTTTGAAAGGAGAGGAGATGCCATTGGAGCACATACCTTTGTACTTAACTTTGGTAATTTGAGGGGCAATATAATGAGGGTGCCAGGCTTCCAACTCATTCTATGTTGTATCTTTTAGAATTGTTAATTAGATATATTATGATGGGATAATTGTTCTTTTTTATGTATAACAGTGCTGCGATGTCTGAAAGGACTAATGTCAAATGTTCTTAAAGTAATTGGTATGTAGAGTACTACTATTTATATGGTTACTGTATTGGTAGTACATTTTATTTATTGTTAAACTATTTCTTCTTTGGTAAGAATTGTAGATGGCGAGCAAGAAATATTCAATATGAAGAACAAACATATCCAAGCCCATGAACTACTCAAAAAGATGTGTCATCCAAACTCGACTTCTGATCATAAACAGATTGGAGCGTACTTTGAGGCGATAAAAAGAGCCATCAAATGTGGGAATGCTGAATTTGTTGAGGAAGTTCTGAGGTCCAATCCTACTTTATTATGGGGGAATAAGGAAAGTGGAAGCATTTTTCACATAGCAATTGCTTGCCGGCAGGAGAGAATATGGAACCTCTTCTATGGTTTAAGTACGGCAAAAAGAAACAAAATTACAGAAATTCTAGTAAAATCAGACAGCATGCTACATATAGCTGCATGTCCTATATTATTGTCTAAAACGATAGGAAAACCAGATGCAAACTTGGAAAATCAAGGAGAACAACAATTCTGGAAGGTATTCAGTAATGCTCCAGGTGCAGCCATGGAAGTGCATAGAGAACTACAATGGTACAAGGTAATCCATTCTTAACTTTCTATATCATCATCCAAATCTCTGGTCATAGAGTGTAAATTTGAGTAAACCCTGTTTTAGTTTACTTCATCATCCAAATCTCTGGTCATATAATTTTGAGTAAACCCTGTTTTAGTTTACTGTTGGGTAACTTCATGCCATAGATGACATTTGATATGAGTAAATTTTAAATCTCTTGCAGCATATATTTCATTTTAGATAAAAGTTTTTGCAATATGTTTGTACCACCACATACATCCTGTTTTTTAAGATCTAACTCCTATAATCCCCTCTTAGTCATAAACTTCAACTTTTGAGGGATATGGCAGAACCTTCTCAAAAAACTTGAGCCTAGGTAGATGCAATTCGCTGTTACACAGCGTGATGGGGTCGATTGATAAGCCAATGGAAATGCTAAAAAGTGGGGATGTGATTCTCGATTGATAAGCCAATAGAAATGCTAAAAAGTGGGGATGGGATTCTTAGGTTGGAGCAATTCATTCCCATCCATTTGGAGCATGGTTTTGTTTTCCAACTTCAGTATTACCTATTGATTTCATTTGTAGTGTCTTTGAGCGCTCCCATAGACTTATGTAAATAATGGAACGAAGCTTTTAGCCTGACTTTAAGTACTTGCGAACTTAATTTTTTCCGTTGTCCTTTCGTGTTGATTATGATAGGAGGTGGAGAGGGTGGTACCGTCTTCACAAAAAATTCTTGCAAACGATAGTGGAGAAACACCTCCAGCTTTGTTCTGGAAATGGCACTATGAATTAATCAAAGAAGGAGAAAAATGGATGAACGATACAGCAACATCTTGTACAATTGTGGCCACCCTCATTGTCACTATTATGTTTGCGGCAGCTTTCACATTACCAGGTGGCACCGATAATGATTCAGGGAACCCCATGTTCCTACAACATAACTCGTTTATGGTTTTCATTATATCAGATGCATTATCTTTATTCTCTTCAGTTACTTCAGTGCTAGTGTTCCTAAGCATTCTCACTTCACGCTATGCGGAAGAAGATTTTCTCAAGTCTTTGCCCAGGAAACTGACAATTGGTCTCGCCACTCTTTTCTTATCTATTGCCGCCATGATGGTATCCTTTGGTGCCACCCTTATTATTGTGCTTGGTGAAAGCCGTTCAAAATTGGCTGCTCTTCCGGTGTCATTGCTAGTTAGTGGACCGATAACCTTATTTGCTTTATTGCAATTTCCTCTATTTGTCGACATGGTCTCGTCTAGCTATGGACATGGTATCTTCAACCGGAAAATAAAAGGCTTGTTTCTTAAACAACCGAAACAACATTGATCCTGCGTAGATAATGATTTTTGTTCTTTTTTTTCAAAATTTTACCTATATATATCATGTACAAAAAATATGTATTATTATGTCATTTACATGCTTATCAAAGGTTCAGCTTTATTACGATTTGCACTTCTAGTTATACGGATGCTTAAAGTAGAATATAGTGTGCTTATTTTTCTGAAAAAACGGAATGAACATTCTTTCAATATATATATATTTTTATGTTCTGTCTAGCTGCAAATATCTTTTCATGAAATAGGAAACAAAATTGTTTTTTAAGTTGCTATTTTCACAAACTCTAGTATGATGCAGTCTATTGTACGAGACTAGTGGGAGGTGATTGTCATTGGTATCAATTCCTGTTAGGGGCATTGTTAATGGGAATGTGATATATAATGAGGTGAAAAAATGTGGTGATTGTTTTGATGGAAAATAGGAATTAATATATCTTATGGTGAATATATAATTTGTGGTTTGAGGAGGAAAATTAGTCCCGTTAATTTGATTGTTTATAGGGTGTCAATTGCCTGGCACATTGGTAAAATTGTAAGCTTTAACTTGATCAGATCAGATTCTAACCCAACAAAAAATGTAAGCTTGAAATTCTTTTTATTCAGACAGTAGTGAAGAGGAAAACTTAAGAAGACGTCGAGTTTGCACAAAACGTGAGACAATGTCTCAATTTTCGTTTAGACGGAGGTTAGAATTTGATTCTATTTTCTTGAGACAAATTTCGTTCCACTTGGTGTTAAACGGTTTTTATAGCGATTGCCCCTCAAGATACAACCATCTTCTTCAACTTGTAGCTTCACTGAATCAACAAATCAAATAGAGCGCTTACACTATGATTCAGACGAAACCCAATTTGGTCTGAATTTGACCTTTAGGCTCAAACTCAATGAACCCAAACTAAGACTTGAATGTTAGAATGAAAGTAGAAGAGAAAATTCAATTTTTAAGTGCAGAAAGCAAATGAGGCAGTCAAGGGTATTTATAGGTAAAATGATGTCTGTTCGGGTCAGCTCGAACCACCATCAGACACAACTATTCGGCCCGAAACAGTATTGAGTGCACTGGTTCAGTTTGAACATATATGGGTTGCATTTGCTTAGCCCATAATCGACCAACTACTACTAGTTCAGGCTATAACCGAGTTACCGGTTTGGACAAACCCGTGGGCCAATCCAATTTAATTCAGATTCTGGAAGATTTAAATAATTCTGGCGCCCCAACACACGAGCAGGATGAAACCCAACAAACCAATCCCAATCAGATTTTTTTTTTAATAAGAATAATATCTTTAGGGTAAATTAGACTAACCTCTGATGGGATTTAGCCTAATTATCTTCGGAACACGGGTACGATACGGACACGGCTATAAAATAATAATATAATATATTAATTATTCAACAAAAAAATGACTATATTACAAAAATACTTCAATTCATCGTCAATCAATTAAAAATCAAACAAACTTATAAACAAAAATAGACAAATAGATTAAAAAATCAGACTTATTTAGCCATTTACATATATTTAGCTTAAATGTTTAATAATAACTTAGTAGCATATAATTTTCTTTCAAAATACTTAAATATACAACAGTATTACGAAGTGTCCGACACGTGTTCGAGGAGTGTCCAAGGATTGTCCGAGAAGTGTCGTAAAAAGAAAAATATCAGGACACTTCTATAAAGTGTCCGACACATGTCTGAGGAGTATCTGAGTGTCTAACACTGTGTTCAAGTGTCCAACATGAGTATTTCACCCTCGATGAGTGTCCGTACTTTCTAGATATCTTTGTCTTAGCGTACACAAAGTTCTCAACCCCTTGTCTGTTATTTTTTAGTGGACTCCATCTATACAATACAAAATCAATAATCATTATTTGGATAATCTTTGGAGTATAACTTTTTCAAGGAATTAAAAGTTTTACAAAAGGGAAAATATTTGTGGTTGATGCAAATTATGATTGTTGAAAGATTTATATAATTAAGTTACACCATCTCTAACAGCTTAAGCTTTTAGAGTAGATGATGGTTAACATAGTGTCAAGACCAAAAAAAGGCCACATGTGAGGAGCTATAATAATACGCTCCGGTGGTGGAAGCTTTATTCTATGAAAGAGAAAAGTTTCTGATGGAGTTGACTATGGAGAGAGAAAAATTACACTTCGTTGTTTTTGGATAACCTGCAAGTAGACCCATTTGATCCATTTTTAATTTTTTTTTAAGTTTCAAATACATGTCACTTTTGTATTGGTTTACATAGCCTATAAGTAGGAAGCTCCTAGATATATATGGCCTGAGGCAAACAAGTTCTTTATTTTGCGAAAGAGAAAGGTTTCTGATGGAGTTGACTATGGAGAGAAAGAATGGGAATGGTAAGGTCTCTCAAACATGGAGAGAGAAAAATTACACTTTGTGTTTTTGGATGACCCGCAAGTAGACCCATTTGATCCATTTTTAAATTTTTTAAAGTTTTAGATACTTGTCACTTTTGTATTGTTCACATAGCCTGTAAGTAGGAAGCTCCTACATATATATGGCCTGAGGCAAGCATTGTCCGACACTAAATTATTGGATGCTCCAAAGTATCCAATAACTTTTTCTATTTTTGTGTGTATTGCATTAGAATTATTATATGTCCTAAAATTCAATTCGGGAACTTTTCATATTTCACTAAAGTTTCCTGAAACAGACCTTTATAGCACCTTTCTGCCCCCATTTGCATAGGTGCGCCCTCCAAGGGCGCAAATGCGCATATAAGGGCGCAGGTGCCATTCCCAAGGGCGCAAGTGTGCCCTTTATGGGCACATATGTGCTCTTGGGAGGCCAGGTGTCTCGTTTGTGCTGTTTTACAAAGTAAAATAAAGAAAAGAAGAGGAACTAGGGTATTCGGAGAGAGAGAGAGATAGGGAAACGATTGTGTGATGATTATGGGCAAAACGAAAATGAGAAGATGGCGATTTCATCGTCATTCAAGCATGCACCTCCGATCATGAGCGGCTAAACACCATTCTAGGAAAGTGATGTAACCCTAACCTTACTTTCAATGTTATTACTATAGTATAATTTTGGGACACTTTAATTTATGCATTAATTGTACAACCAAGACATAAACAATAGCTGTGCTCTTGATTTTATTTTGAGTGGATTATTTCGTTGTATTATTATTTTTGCTCTTGTAAAATGAATGTAAGTTTGCAGCAATTAGGGTTTGGTTTCTTTTCAACTTCTATGATTTTGTTAAGAAATGTTATATAATAGTTTTCACTGGTCGTTTAATTTAGAATTTTGATAATTCGTACTAAGCGAAGATGAGTTATTACGTCATTAGTTAGTTTATTTTGTAGTCTAAAGTCAAATGTATAGGACACACTAAGTGAAGACGAGTTATGCTTAATTGTATGTTGAACGAATCCTCTTGATAGAATTGAATTAGGCTTGTAGTCATTCTTTTCCGAATGCATAGAATGGACGTCCCAATTTAATGCAGTTTGTCATTGTGAGAAGGTTAGTAATGAATTCAATTCTCAGGACCCTTTCTTTTGATTAATTATCATAAACAAATTTACACATAGCTTTAATTTCCTTAACTTAAATTAAATATCAGATGCCAAAAGTCTTTTCCAATTATATTAGAATTAATTTAAAAACTAAGTAGCCTAACAATTCAACCTTGCAAGTCCTTGAGATTTGACACCCTCTATATAGCCATGTCCTACGAGGACTCGTTCTATTATGAGTGGTTAAGTAAAATTGACACCACATCAATTTTTGGCGCCGTTCCCGGGGACTTGCTTGAATGGTTTTGGTATCTTGTCTTAAAAGTTAGTTCTAATTTAATTATTAATTTAAGAATTTTCTCTTTTCTTTTCTAATCCATTTCATTCTTTAAATTCTTTATTTGTAATTATTTTTTTCTTATCTTTTAAGTGTTTAATTTTAGGTACCAATTGTTCATTCAAGTATCGAGACTCAAGCTCGAACCTTTTGTGAGTATCTAAAATCTTTGCACTTAATTGACATTCACTTTTGTTATTTTTTGTATATATAGATAGTGTAGGTTTTCAGTTTTATTTTTATTTGTTTATTTGAAAACATGTCATATGAGTATGAATATCCTTCAGAGGCATGTTTTGATCAATTTGGTTATGATGTGAATTTTGGATATGAAAATTCAATGGATGTGTCCACTCAATTGGATGCATTAACATGGAGGTTGGAACAATTTATGACCGTTGGTCATGTTCCTACTCTTACTTCCTTTTTCCAGACAACAAGAGTTATGTGTATGTTGCTATATATAGTCCTTATCATCATGTGAGAGATTTTCCTATTACGGGACAATGTTCTAATTTTTTGCAAGGACAAGAAAATACAAATTGCTCTATACTAGGGAATAACACTTATTCAAATACTTATAGCCCGGGATTTGAGGACAAAGTTTTGGCTGCACTTGACAACCTTGAGGAACAAACTAAATTGTTAAATTCACATTCACAATCCATAGCTAGGCTAGAAGTTCAAATAGAGCAAATAGTCAATGCTTTGAATTGTGAAGATCAAGAGGAACTTCTAAGTCAGCCCGTAACCAATATTAAACTCATACAACCAATTGAGCTAGACCATGCCCCTTTGTGGAACCATTATTCAAATCGGACTCCAAAAATTTACAAAAAGAACTTAAGTGTGATCACTTAAGTCTTAATGAGAGTCCACATTTTATTATTATTTTTGAACTAAGTAGTGATCAAGTAGAACTGAATGAGAAACTTAGTCAAGAATAATTTAAAGGGTCATGTTTTCATGAATTGGTCGAATTTTATTTGATTGATTCATTTTTCTTAAAGCATCACATGAACAATGATAAGAAGTGTCTAAAAATTGTTTGAATTCTGGCACAAGAAAATGAGGACAAAATAGGGGAGACACTCTTAAATCTCCTCAAGAGATATGGTATAGGGTGAACCTCCCATCAAAAGTAGTAGTTAGGAAGTGTGTGTTTTTCTTTTATTTGAGTTTTAGTTTATTTCATTTTTGCTTTTTACTGTTAAATTTTATTTTTCTTTATTTTAATTATTAATTGTGTTTGTTTTTCATTTTGTTACATTTTTTTATTTTTTTATTTTTATTTCTCCTTTTAATATGCATGGTGGGTGGTTGTGTTTTTTTATTACAGGTTCTTGCATCTA
The DNA here is from genome assembly GCA_026545225.1 of Cornus controversa. Classification (NCBI taxonomy): domain Eukaryota; kingdom Viridiplantae; phylum Streptophyta; class Magnoliopsida; order Cornales; family Cornaceae; genus Cornus; species Cornus controversa. Next base: position 33,379,081 of record CM048854.1, read on the forward strand.
AGTTTGAGGGAGATGGCCAACCCATATTCATGTGAATGGTTTGCCAAATTTTAGAAATTCTACCACCACTATAATATTGTTCTATCACTTACCATATGCTTCATGTTTTTGTTACACATTAAGGACAATGTGAAATTTAAGTTTGGGGGTAAGGAAAGACAATTTGTTTGTTATATTTATTTGTGATTTTGTATCATTAATCATTTTAGCTATCTTGTAGACGTTGATTCCTAGTTCACTCCTCGCATGCACATGAGCACACTTACATCTTTATTGTGGGGTATGTACTACAATCTTGGTTTACATTTTGTAAATGTCCAATTTGAGTTAGAGAATCTTGAGAATAGATGTTCTTGGAATGATTGTTGAAAATAAAAATAAATTAAGTAATTAATTGTGTTTTATATTTGCATTGCAATAAGCATTTTTACTTGGTGACTGAGCCTCTTGCCCTAATAACCATTGAGAATTCGTGTTTAAAGGTATGCAAGGTTGAGTAATAAAGAATTTCATGGCTAGTTTGAGTTCGTAACCTAATAGACTCGGGTCATTAAGCCTTTTAAGATGTCTTTATATCTAATGCTCTAAAATCGTCTGGTTTAGGAGTCATTGGCCCAAAGCTCGTTACATGGGTTTGCTAGAGAGTTTAATGAATTTAGACATAGCACAATCACTCTTAAAAAAAAAATCATTTATGTTTTATTTTTGTGTATCCATGTCTTGGTCATTTTATTTAAAAGGGGATTCTAATGATTTAAAGATGTTGTAATTTGCATCTAAGGGTATGGTTAAGCCGCATGTTTGGATGTAAGTTCACTTTCATAAGAAGATTAGGATTAAATGTTATTTTGATATGTTAATTGAGGTTTGTGTGGGAATTTTTGTTTTGTGTCATTTTTTATGAATATTTGTGGGTATTATTTCTGGAAACTCTCATGAGACTTCACTTATCCACTAGGGTTTAAAAAGTTTGTTGCATTTGCTAAATGCAACCGGATCTCCCATGAAAGAGGAAGTAGTTTAGTTGTTTTATTTTATTTTTAGTTTTGTATTGCTAAAAGACTAACAATATGTAAGTTTGAGAGTGTGATAAGTAGTGAATGTTACGCATTCAATGCTCCTAAAATTATATGAATTAGTGCCTTAGTAATATTTATTTAATATTTTCAATAATAATTTTATTCTTTTTATGATTTCAGGTGATTAAAGGTAATTCTGATAACTAACAGTGCAACCGGACCACAAATGATATTATTTTAGTAGAGAGATGAAGCTTGACCCATGAGATATGTTTATATTGAAGATCCAAGTTAAATGGACTAAAGAACTAAGCTAGAAATGCGTTTAAATGAAAAAAATGAGCATGAGCCTATTCATATTGAATACTGTGCCAATTCAAGCCTAAAAAGTGATGAACCCATTTTGGTATTGTTGCCATAACTCCATATTCGACTGTCAAAATGGTTCAAACTTTGATTAGGTTGACAGAAATTCAATTCCGAAACTTTTTATATTTCCCGAAATTTTCCTAAAACGGACCTTTACAGCACCTTTTTGCTTTATATTTGCATCTGCGCCCCTGGGAGGTTAGGTGTCCCGTTTGTGCTGTTTCGCAAAGTAAAATAGAGAAAAGAAGAGGAACTAGGGTATTCGGAGACACACAGAGAGATATGGAAGCGATTGTGTGACTATTAACGGCGAAACGAAAGTAAGAAGATGGCGATTTCATCATCGTTCAAGCCTGCACCTCCAATCATAAGCGACTAAACACCATTTTGGGGAAGTGATGTAACCCTAACCTTACTTTCAATGTTATAACTGTAGTATAATTTTGGGACGCTTTAATTTATGCATTGATTGTATAACCAAGACATAAACAATAATTATACTATTGATTTTATTTTGAATGGATTATTTCATTACATTATTATTTATCAGAATTACTCTTTGTCACCTGAAATCATAAAAAAATTAAAATTATTATTAAAAATATTAAATAAATATTACTAAGGCACTAATTCTTATAATTTTAGGAGCATTAAATGCGCAACATTCACTGCTTATCACAAACCTCAAAGGGTATCACTAATATTTACCTTAAAATTTTTGGTACCTAATTTTCAATTTTATCAAATTACACCTAATATCTCTGCCTTTCTCTTTTTTGGTCTATAAAAATAATTTTAAAATGATAAATTTATTTAATTTTTTAATAAATAAATTAAAAATAATAAAATAACAATGTGGATAACTAATGAACTGAGAACAAGACTATCAAAAAAGTGTTGATGTGACCCTTTTAAGTTTTAAAAATGAAGAACTAAAGTGATGCTCCAAGTAGTGTTGCAAATGGGGTCCATCTATAGATATGTTATAAAGAGTGTCAGTGCATGGCAGTCTAAATTATAATGCACGGAATATGAGGGGATGAATGGAGAAAGAATGTGATTGGTGAATAGAACGGTGGCTCCGTGCATATACAAATCCTTTGTACTTCTCAACAGAAATTGAAAAAGAGTTTAGATAATAACAGTTTGGTCTCTCTCTCCCACTCTCTAGTTCTCTATCTCTTTAGTTTGTTCTCAAGTAAATTATCATGAACACCATCTATTTACAACACATGCCAGTAACTAAAATCACACTCTGGGTATATCCAGACATAGGGGAAAAGATAGGCATGAGAATTCCCATTTTATCTGCCTAAACAATCAATATTTTAAACTTCCGAAAGAGAGGACGAAAGTGAAGAACAGCGGCCACTTTTGTTTTCAGTAATCATGTAAGCTATTTTTATTGTAAGCTTATAAATAGTATTATGATTGTTGATTTGTTAGATTCTTATTTCTCTCTTTTATCTTTTACCATTTTTATGGCATGTTTGCGAGTCTAGCTTGTAACCTTTTTGGTTTTGGTTTATTAATTTTCTGCAAATGGTGATGGTCAAAGTTGTTTCAAATCAATTTCCGAAAAGAGAAAAAGAAAAGTTGTTTCAAATCCTACGAAATAAAAGAAAATATGATGTTTTACACGATTTATAACTCAGAGAGCTTAGGCGTCAGTACATAACTTCTATGCTATAATTGTTATCATGGGTGACAGACTCTGGAAGAAAAACCTTTGTGAAATAATTTTAGGACGAACCAGATCGATTTTGTGGTGAACCCTTGATAACCATATAATTGATAGTGGATAATAGTAGCTCTGATGTATTATTAATAATTAGTTTAGTAAAAATCTGATAGTGTAGAATTGTTTCAATATTTAATGTTAGTAAGAGTTCTCTTATATTCTGAAGCAAACAATGTGTGTGTTTTTTTTAGTGAAATGTCATGTGTGTGTTTGTGTGTAATATTTGAAAATTCTGTATTGGATGCTTCTGTGCTTTATTTTACATTATTTTGCAATCTTGTTTGGTAAAAAAGAAATAAAGTTGTTTAAATAAGGGAAAAATTCAAAACCCTACCCACCCTTCCCCTCTGCTGCTTTGTTTCATACACTTCATATTCATTGTAATGGTTAACGCTACTATGGCTGCCCTATTATTTGCTGTAGCCTTCAGCTTGTTTGATCTTTGAGCTTGATTGTAAATTCTCTCTTATATATACCACTGACGTTCATAATTTTCTGGATATAGCAGTGCAACTTTGAGATGTGTTCCGAATGTAGAAAAAATGAATCTCTTCGTGAAGGAAAATGCTATTCTGACTTGTGATTTTACACTAAAGGTTACAGATGTAATTCTTTTGAGAATAGTGAATATATTATTGTAGAAATTTGGCCTTTCTGCCTGTTTTTAATATTCTGTTGTAAAATTTGAGAATGAGAGAATAATTATACTCTACATACATTAGAATAATGTAGGTCTAAGATTCGGAAGTAACTGATGGGAAGTTTCCTATATACTCTCTGTTATTCTATAATTGTCTCTGTTATTCTATAATTGTGTGTTATTTTTTTATTATAGTGAAAACCTTGCAACGACATAGACGTAGTCCAGATTTTGGGTGAATTTGTGTATCTTTGTTTGTTTGTTTGATATATTTTTCTGTATATTTTGCAACAGTAACAGCATGCATATGCATCCAATTGTAGGTTATCACAGATTGATAGAGATATAGCTAAATATTCACCCCTACACAGCGCATTGGTGAAGGGTGACTTGGAAAGTGTCAAAGCTTTCCTGGGTCAAGATCCAGTTGCAATATCAGTTCCAATTACCACAATAGGGGAAAGAGCTATTCATATAGCTGTTGCAGAGGAGCACGTGCAGTTGGTGGAGGAACTCGTGAAGATGATTAATCCTGTGTTTTTGGAATTTACACAAGATGATGGTGACACACCACTCCATATTGCTGCTAGAGGTGCAAATACAAGGATAGCGAAAGCATTGGTGGAAACCCATCGAGAATTGGTAAAAATCACAGATCAAAATGGAAATATCCCAGTCACCCTGGCTGCAATTTTTGGCAACACAGAGATGTTTAATTATCTACATTCAGTGGCTTCACTCCAGGATATAATCCCTAGAAATGTTAATATTCCCCGGTCTTACTTTGATTATCTTAGTGAGCATCATAATTTTTTTGTCAATATATATGAAAATGAAGTAACTTTTTATGATTCTCAGGATGATATATTATTGATTGGTCTCTAATTGTTTGATTTTCAGATTATAGGATATATGCTATGTTCACCGATTCAATTAAGGGTGAGAACTATGGTAAGCGTCTGGACTCTAGTAAAGAGTTATGTTGATGCATCAAACAAGTTCATTTATGCATTAATATCGCAACAGTACTGCATGGGGACTACCTATCTTAGATGCCACCATATATACAGCTGCTATCCTGATGCATTTCTGGGTTTGTGCACATTCAACAGGCACCTCTAACTGATTGTTACATCCATAGGTTTTGCACTGAACATGCTGGAAATCAATCCAGAATTGGCGTCTGGTGGGCTTGGAATGGGTACAATGGCCTTATATACAGTGGCAGAGATGCCATTTGCTTTCTCAGGCAGAAATCAACATGGAAATCTTAAAAGATGGATGTACAACAGTAAATGCCTCTAGTTTACCATCTCTCTCTCTCTTCTCTCTCTATGAATATTTGATTTGCCTCTTATATCTGTGTACATCTTTTAAACAGGGAAAGGAGTGGGACTGACAGACTTCTGGCCCAATCAGTCCACAATGCACACCTATAATGAAATCAATTATAGTGATTTGGGAGAGGGTGTGGTCATTGATGTCAATGGCTAAAACAGTTCTATAGAGTTTTGATTAGTGAAGTGTAATCAGAAATCCATTTAAACTTAAATTAAAAGATGGCCCTCTTACACAACATTCTAATTTGAATCTTTTGAAAATTTCATCTAGATGTAATTAAATTTTATTTGATATATAATCTAAAAACTTGTTACAGTATTGTAAGTATTATCTAAAACCAGTTACCTATAAAAGAAGTATTATCTAAAAATTCCTAATTCAAATCCTCTGATTACTTCCTAAAATTTATACAAATTAATGTTAAGCAAAAGTAGGAAAGGTGGGTAGAAATTTTTTTCTACTTGGAAATCAACTACTGTCGTTTGGCATTAGTTGGTCGAATGAGTCAGTTGGTAATGGATATTAAGTTATATTATATTATGCTTTGGCTTTTGATAAATGGTTGCATGCCTATTGTTTTGTTCTCTCAAAATGTATTCATATATAAAATATAGATAAATTACATGTTCACACTCTGAATTTGGATCTGAATTTGATGTCACCTCCTATAGTTAATTTTCCAACACTTTAACCCTTGACAAGAACCTATTTGATATAGACAAATTACATGTTCACCCCCTGAATTTAGGTCTGAATTTGATATCACCTCCTATAGTTAATTTTCTAACACTTTAAACCTTTGAAAAGAACCTATTTGACTGATGGAATGGGTGGAAATTTGAAGTTACCATAATATCTATTTTTATATAGTATTCACCTCCATTAACTAAATCAATCACCATTTCCATTGATTTCCTCACTCTACCAACATAATCTACCACCATCTCTTCCATTAATCAAACTCATCAAAATTTCCACTCCCACCTATTTTCTGCCTCTAAATAAACCCACCATCACCCCATCAATGAAATGTTAGGAATTGTAGCTCATATTCCTATTACAATTGTGTTTCTATTTTAGAGTTGTAATTTATTTGATAATTTATTGTTAGGCATGTCTTGGGCTTCAAGTAAAATGTAACCCTTGTGCAACAAAGAATGAATTTGGAGACTCTATAAATAAAGGCATGGTTAAAGGAAAGAGAGAGAGAGGAGAAATATGTAAAGGGTTGGTAAGTGTTGTGAGGAGATAAGAGGGTATATGCAATTTCGGGGGAAGATGCCAAGAGATAATGAAAGAGTGTGTGTGGTAGGCATATTTTTTGTGTGTTTTATATTCTCTTCTTAATATAGTGAAATATATCTCTCCATGGATGTAGCCCTAGAGTTGGGTGGACCATGTAAAATATTGTGTTATGTATGGATGTGTTTGATTATTATCTCTCTATATGCTTGTGTGATTGTGGATGTGATGATATGCTTCCGTTGTAATGAAAGAGGGGGATTAATTTACCAACATGAAACCACCGTCACCACTTCCACTCACTCTCTCGATGAGAAAACTCACCATTGTTGTCACCACACTTTATGAATTTGTCATTTGAGGTTTGATCTCCCTTTCAAGTCAAAGTTATAGTTTTGATACAGATGCTGATATGGGGAACCTCCAGTGATGCTACACCTAGGTGATTTTAACATATTCCGTACAACTTCTATTGTTCATTACATACTAAGCATAGCTCTAATAGCATCATTAAATAGCGTTGCATGTGCTGCCCCTAAATCTTGAACGTTTTGATGCAGGTTGGTGCCCCTTTATGCGAAGAGCCGGTCCTCTTTTGTCACAGCGAAGAAGAAATTCTGAGTTCATGCCACGACGGACCATAATATGGTTGTAAATCAGATAGAATGGTGTAACATTAGAAAGGTATTCAGAGACTTAGTAGTTTAAGCTCATGAGAAGGCCATAATATAAATTGAATTTTATATGGCCTTAAAGCCTAAACGGACCTTTTTAAATGTTTGTTTAAATGAAGTTACTATATTTACCAAAAGAGGAAAGGGAATGAAAAGAAAAACTAACACTACCACCACCACTTCCTCCATCAGCCATCTTATCACCAACACCTTTGTCACACAATTTCTCTAAAAAAAAACTTAGTCGATATGCAACACCGACATCACCAGCACATTCATCATCAAAACCTATCGCGATCAATTAAGTATATAATATATTATACATATGTTCGTGAGAGTGTGTGTTTGTTTGTGTTTACACACCTAAAAATCAAAAACCTCAAACCTCAACATTTATGGATATCAAATTAAAAATTTAGGCAATTATATTCATAAAATTGAATTATGCTTATGGTGATTTGGCTGGAGTTGGTGGGTTGGATGAGGATGATGTTAGTACGATAGGGTTATGATGGTGATGGGATGAGCTTAGTGGTGGTAGGTTTGGTGATTTTATACTTGGATGTATGGCTCTATCTACTCCTTGATTATTGAGTTATTTCTCTCTCTCTCCCTCTGAAAGGTTAACTACCCCTCACTCACTATATCTATATATATATGGTTTTATTGTGGGTTTTAATGGTAGAGTGAAGTGGGCTCTGGTATGACTAGAGGTGGAGTTCATGATGGAAAAGATAGAGGAAGTGGTGGTTTGGCAATAACGTATGGTAACTGCAAGGTGACAATGGTGGTGTTTATGAAATTTTATACATAGAGATAGTAAAATTTAAGGGTAATGCACATAACCAATTTCTATCATTTGGTTGTCATTATGGGAAGGGGTTAGTTTGGGCACATTTCAAAATTTGTGTGTTTGTTGAATCTACAGGCTAGCAATTGAAATTTAGTGAAATTGTATTCTCTCCAAAATTAATTATAACATGATGACTTCCAAAATTAATTATAACATGATTGCTTGTTAATCTTGCTTGACAATTCCTAAGTCTAGCCATTCTACTGATCTTGCTATTAGCGTAATAGGATTTCATGGAGTAATGATTTTGATTGCAAATTTTCTTGTATTGTTTAGTGTAATGGAGAAAATATTAAGAAAGTGCTGCAGATCTAGAGTCTTGCGATGAAAAATGCTACCAATAGTTGTATGGTGACTTTAAACCATTGTATGGTGTCAGTACCTACGTCATCCTTAGCTGAAGGACATCGGTTGCAACTGTCGCCAGCATTTCTTATATAAGTACTCCTACTTTTGTAATGTTATATAACAGATGATGGAGCAAGTTTCTATTGGCTGTTAAAATATATGCTTACTTAAAAACTTAGAATGATTAAAACTGTTGCATTTACCATTTGTTTCGTAGTATTGATAGTGTGAATTTTTTATTTTTTTGAATGAAGTAGTAATACTACAAGTTCCAAAATATGTTTCTATACCTTTCTTTTCGTTTTTGATAGGTATGGATGTTCAACCAGTGCACAATGTAGAAAATCTTCCTGGGGCCTCCAGATCTTTATATCTTTTCAATTTCAAAGGCTTTAAAGGTATAGTATATATATTTAATGGGTATATTCTCTTTTTCTCTCCCCAATATTGTCCAATATTTTTCATTGAAACAGTTTGATTGGTCACGAATGCACTTGCATCCATTATAGAAAGAATCTTGTCATGTGTCTATTGAAATGGCTGGAATCCTACAATAGGTCCCACCCAAAGATACATCAAAGTAAAGCTAATATTATTAAATTGAATGATAACCATAATAGCATAATATAAATTCATTTTGAGGCACATAGTTTACATCGCAAGAGATGCATTCCCCCCCCCCCCCCCCCCCCCCCCCCAAAACAAAAAAAGAAGAAGAAGAAAGAAACATAGGAATCTATTCATTTCAATTATCAAATTTGAGCTAAACATTGCTTGTAAATGAGATGCTAGGGAATCTTTCACACATTATTCACTTTGCTTGTCTATTTAAACGAGAACAACATTACAAAATGGTTACAATGAGTTTAGAGGTGTAATATAGATGGTGAATTGTGTTCCATGTTTACAAAACTAGGTGCCTCCTATGTTATCTGAGACCAAATTAACCGGAATGCCTGTGCATGATTGCTTGCATAAATTTAGGGTCCGTTTGGTAACCGTTTATGTTTAGTGTTTATTATTTATAAAAACAAATTTTCAGGATAAACATGTTTGTTAATTTTTGTTTTATTTATAAATTTTCAAAACGCTTTTAAAATAACACTGTTCCTAAGCCTTCAAATCTTAAACACCAAAATGATGTTTATTGTTTATGTTTATTAAAAAAAAACTTTTTTTTCTTTTTTATCTAAAATGGTGATTATATTATTTTAATTAAAAATTGAAACTAAAATTGAGAAAATGAAAAGAAAAAAAAATTATAAAAGGCTATTGTTTGATACAAGGATAAAAATATTAGAATTATCAAATGTGGACATAATTACTAATATACTTGATAATAAGAAATAGTTACTTAGGGGCACACATGCTAAAAAGAATGAAAAAAAAAACCTTATTTGAGGAAAATAAAAAAAGAAGTCTCAATCATTTCCTTGTTAAAAAAAACAAGAATGGTATTTTATACTCATGTCATTCATTCATTTTCAATGTTGAAACAAAAATAGAAATCAAAAAAATGAAAAAGAAAGTATTAGCATGAGAAGTTCAAGAGTAAGAGTATGTCCTCCAAATTCCTCTTCTCACTCCATATAAATTGAAAAACTTTCAATTTTTTCATAATTATATATATTTTATTTTTTTGGTAAGGGTGCACAAAGAACCGGTAAAACCATAAAGAACTTTAACTGAACCGAACCGAATCGTTCACTACGGTTCCGGTTCCAAATTTTAGGAACCGTTCACTACGATTCTGGTTCCAATCCTTGAAACTGGAACCGTTGAATATATATATATTTAAAAAACTCCTATAATGATTTTCTATATATATATATACACTATTATAAAATCATTGTAATAGTTATAATAACTTGTAAAACATTTTAAACAATGGAGTTATTATAACTATTATAAGATTAAATACAATTCCTATAATAATCGAATTGAACTGAACTCATTTATTCCGATTTTAAAATTAAGGAACCGTTGGGAACGGTTCTGGTTCCAGTTCTCCCAATAATCGTAAGGAACCGAATCGTGTGCATCCCCGTACTTGTTGAGACCTTCTGGGTTGTGGGTAATTCTAGTTGTACAGTATAATTTGCAGTGTGTAGATATATATATGTAACCTAATATTATTTATTTATTTTTTATGTATATTTCTTGCTCTGTTATTGTTGTATAGATTTATTATAGCATAACCTTGACTTTTTATGTAATTTATTGTGTTCATTTTTTTTAAAAAAAAATCATGTTTTTTTGTTTATGATTTTTAAAATAAGTCGTTAAACGTTTTTCTGTTATCAAACAACACTCATATTTATGGATAAACAAAATCGTAACATAAACATTGTTTATATAAACACGTAAACAATAAACATTAAACATAAGCTGTTACCAAATGGGCCCTTATACAAACAGCTAGGGATAGTCACTTTTTGGAGCACTCTTTAGGTCAGCTACTTCATGCAAATTATGCCCAAGATTAGGCTTGTATCAATTGAGCCCCTCTCAACATCCCATATTAGCTGGGTCATACAGTATTTGGGCCAAATATTTTTCTCCTAAATGCACCTTTGTGGTAGTTTCCATTGCCCTTGTAATTTAAAATCCTGTTGTAGATGTATTTGTGGAAGACCTATGATACATACATATGATTGGTCATCTTATCCTTGATTTTTTTTCTCTTATCCTAGCAAATAACTCCTACAATGCTTTAGAGGAGAGTCGAACCCTCTACCTTTGGCGTTGAAAGGAGAGGACATATCATTGGACCACATACCTTGGTACTTGACTTGTAAGAACCGTGACCATTTTTTGCTGATTTTCTTTTATTTTTATTTTTATTTATTGGCATATAAATGATTTAAATGATCATATGCATGTTTTAAATGTAAAATACATGTTAGGGAATTTTATAAGGTCCGAAAAATTTTTGAGAGCGTTTGGCGAGATTTGAGATTTTCGGGTCTGTGGGTCCCGGGACATAGGTCAGGTGGGCCTGAAAATTTTAAAATTTTTGAAAAAATACTAAATTTTGAAATTAGACTAATTAAAATATTAGAATAATTAAAGAATCGATTTCAAGTCCGTAAGAGTTTTCAAAATTAAAAACGGAGGTCGGAAAGGTACGTTAAATGACTAGTGGCGTTTTGGTAAATTGGCAAAGCTAGGGCTATAAATAGAGAAGAGAACATTTCAACTCTCATTCTCTCTCACTATAGCAGTCGACCAAGAAGGTTTTCCAATCTCTACAACTCTTTCATTCTCTCTTGAATTTGGAGGACTTAGAGTTGGAATTGGAAGACGCCGAAGAAGAAAAAGTTATTCTACGTGACGAGGGCTCAAGTTTGATCGATTCAAAGTCAAATTTGGATGAATTTGAGTTCAATGAGATTTGAAAATTTCATTTAGAAGCTTTTCTAAACTAAGGTAGAGATGCCTAAATCATGAAATTTAAGGTTTGTATGAGTATATTGGTTGCCTATAGCGCCCAATTGGTTATATGTGTATAATTATGTATTTTTCAAAGTTAAAGCATATTACATTTAAAATTGAATGAATTTCTACCATGAATAGATGTAGTTATGTTCTTTGAATTGTTTTATGTGATTATAAAGCATGTTATGTGAAAAATGTGAAAGAATTTTACATGTTTTATGTGTATAATTGAATGTGGCACCTAAGTGTTTGATTAATTATCTTAATGAGCATGCATTACTGAAAAACATATTTTATTGTTGAGATAAATGCTTTGACATGAGATAAGGGGGATATGATCATGAGAATTATGAATTATTCATGCATTGCACATACATGGGTATGAAGGTATATGTGAAGAAAGAGAGGAACACCGAATGGACCGACAATGGAGTCTGATAGCAACATCGTCGGATGGGCTGACAACGGAGTTTGGATGTTCAAAAAGAGAAAGAAAAATGAATATCGGATGGGCCGTTAACGGAGTCCGTATTCTAGGTCGTGTGTGTGTGTGTGTGTGTGTGTAGGACATTTGGGAGGAGCATGGCACTATGCATACCAATAAATGATGCATGGCATGGGTATTTTGTATTCTAAATTGTGCTTAACATGATAATATGACTATGTGTTATGTGGTATTCACAAAACTTGTGAAATTGTGTTTTAGTCATTTCTACTAAGCATGCAAAAACACATCCCACGAATATTAACTCTTTTCAAGAAATGAAAAAAAGGTATTAGAGTGTCCCCAACCATGAGTTGGCGTGAAGCGTCGCTAGCTTATTTTTAAAGGCATTTATTGTTTACATATTGAATGCATGTCCGGAATGTGGACTATACGCATATATTGATTATGTATATGACCTTTAATATTTTGATAATATGATGCCTATGATTAGGTTTCATGACTTTATATGTAATGCTTTGGAAAGACAAATGAATGCTAAATGATGATGATTTTGAATTATATTTATGTTCAATTATACATGTGTGATAATTGTGGGAATGCTTGAGGTGGTGAAATGGTGAATTGAGGGGTCCCTTTAAGTTATGAATGTTATGGAGTGTATGTTGAGGCTCGAAAATAGGTTAACGCAAGTTCTGGAGGGTTTCAATCGGCTGAACCATCCTTCAATCGATCGATATTATGAGATCTCGAGAGTTTGTAATTCCAAGTTATGCAAAGACCTGTTTTGGTCAACCAAAGCTTCCTTTTAGCCGACCGAAACTAATGAGTAATAAGCCGATGGATTGCCTAGGTTTCAGCCAACTGGTGGGACATCCATCAGCCGACCAAAACCTGAAGAAGGGTCATTTAGGTACTATTGAGCATTAGGGAATTAGGTCAACACACTAGGGTCTATAGGACGTTTAATAATATTACGGTGATCATATAGATGAGCATAGTGATTGGATGTTGGGTTTAGAATCCAAGAGTCCTATTTAGGAACTCGTGATAAATTAGTAAGCTTTCGCTGAGTTGTGAGAATGATAATTGAGAATAGAACCCAAGTGTTTCATATAGGAAGCTTGGGGTGAGTTGGTTAAGTTTCCACGAGTTAGGCTCGGTGGTCCGTGTTGGAACTGAGGATGATAAATGGTAATTGATATGATTATCCGGGTCATGAGATGACGAACAGACACCCGTTATACCTCATAACCCGGAGTTTGGGCTCGGACCAAAGGAGTTTCAGTGGCGGATTTTGGGGCTTGACATGACCTTGGTAACTTAAGAGATAATATAACGAGGGTACCAAGGTTCAAACTCATTCTATGTTGTATCTTTTAGAAATGTTAATTAGATATATTCTCATCGGATAATTGTTCCTTTTTATGCATAACAGGGCTCCGTTGTCTGAAAGGACTAATGACAAATGTTCTTAAACTAATTGGTACGTAGAGTACTACTATTTATATGGTTACTGTATGGTAATATTTTTTATTTATTTTTAAACCTTTTTTTATTGGGTAAGAATTTTAGATGGCAAGCAAGAAATATTCAATATGAAGAACAAACATATCCAAGCCCATGCACTACTCAAAAAGATGTGTCATCCAAACTCGACTTCTGATTCTAAACAGATTGAAGCATACTTAGAGGCAATAAAAAGAGCCATCAATTGTGGGAATGCTGAATTTGTTGAGGAAGCTCTGAGGTCCAATCCTGCTTTATTATGGGGGAATAAGGAAAGTGGAAGCATTTTTCATATAGCAATTGCCTGCCGCCAGGAGAGAATATGGAACCTTTTCTACGGTTTAAGTACCCCAAGAAGAAACAAAATTACAGAAATTCTAGTAAAATCGGATAGCATGCTACATATAGCTGCATGTCCTGTAGTATTGTCTCAAACCATAGGAAAACCAAATGGAACCTCGGAAAAGCGAGTAGAACAACAGTTCTGGAAGGTATTCAGTAATGCTCCAGGTGCAGCTATGGAAGTGCACAGAGAACTACAATGGTACAAGGTAATCCATTCTTAACTTTCTGGTCATAGAGTGTCACTTTTAGTAAATCCTGCTTTAATTTACTTTTGGGGAACTTCATGCCATAGATGACATTTTATGAGTAAATTTTTAAATCTCATGCAGCATACTTTCTGTGGAAAGCTTTCAAAATATTTTATTTCTTAAAGAATATAAAAACCATGATTTATAAACCTTATGAGAAAACCTAGGTTGATACAAATGTTAGAGATCTTGTAGGAGTGATTTGGTGGGGGTGTAGGTTCTAACATATATTGATTGGTGCTTTATTTGCATATAGAGCACTGATATCCAACAAAATGACGAATCTTCACATTCGTGCACACAACTATTTTGGAGGGGCTCATATTCATGCTTATATTTCACTTTAGATAAAGGTTTTCGCAAATGGACAAAGTTTTGCTCTAGTCAATGCATATATAAGCAATAGGTTTGTACCAGGACATACACCCTTCTCTTTAAGATCGAACTCTAATAATCCCCTTGGAGCCTGGTTTTCTTTCCCATCCATTTGGAGCATGGTTTTCTTTCCCAACTTCAGTATTACCTATTGATGTGATTAGTAGTGCCTTTGACCCCTCTCAAAAACTCATATAAATATTAACAGTGGAATGGAGCTTTTAGCCTGCAAGTACTTGCGAACTTAAATTTTTTTCGTTGTCCTTCCGTATTGATTATGACAGGAGGTGGAGAGGGTGGTACCGTCTTCACAAAAAATTCTTGCTAATGATAGAGGAGAAACACCTCCAGCTTTGTTCTGGAAATGGCACTTTAAATTAATCAAAGAAGGAGAAAAATGGATGAGAGATACAGCAACATCTTGTACAATCGTGGCTATCCTCATTGTCACTGTTATGTTTGCAGCAGCTTTCACATTACCAGGTGGCACCGATGTTAATTCGGGTAACCCCACGTTCCAACAGCATAGCTCCTTTATGGTTTTCATTATATCGGATGCATTATCTCTATTCTCTTCAGTTACTTCAGTGCTAGTGTTCCTGAGCATTCTCACTTCACGCTATGCGGAAGAAGATTTCCTGGCGTCGTTACCCAGGAGATTGACAATTGGTCTTGCCACCCTTTTCTTATCTATTGCTGCCATGATGGTAGCCTTTGGTGCCACTCTTATTATTGTGCTTGGTGAACGGATAAGATGGGCTGCTGCTCCAGTGTCGTTGCTGGTTAGTGGACCGGCGATCTTATTTGCTTTATTGCAATTTCCTCTATTCGTCGACATGGTCTTGTCTAGCTATGGAACTGGTATCTTCAACCGGAAAACAAAACGCTTGTTTCTTCAACAACCCAAACAACAATGATCCTGCCTAGATAATAATTAAACTCTTTGAAACTATACCTGTATGTATATATATGTCATACAATTTTTGTTTTGTATTATTATGTCATTTACATGCTTATCAAAGTTTCAGCTTAAGTGTGATCGATGGAATGGGCATTCTTTCAATCTTTGTTGCATGTTTTATCTAGCTGCAAATATCCTTTCATGAAATAGGAAGAAAATTGTATTCAAACATTTCTAACTCAAGATATCAATATTGTTTTTGAAGTCAGCTATTTTCAGACAGACTCTTGTATGGTGCAGTCTGTAGGTGAAATTATTGACCGACTAGTGGGAGGTGATTGTCATTGGTATCAATTCCTGTTGGAGACATAGGTGGTGTTTGTTTTGATGGAAAATAGAGATTAATATCATATGGTGGGTATATAATTTGTGGTTTGACGTACGACGAAAATTAGTCCATTAATTTGATTGTTTGTAGGATCAATTGGCTGGCGCATTAGTAAAATGCTTGAATTTTTTATTTTTTATTTGGCGAGTATATTGATTGAAATTTACATACAAGCTCCTCTGGCAGGAGAAACCGGAATTTGCAGCTAGGAAATATGGAGGCTACAATACGGTAAATTTTTTTAAAAAATAGGACAAAGATGTGCCGTGGATATGTCAAAAATAACACTATAATATATTATTATATATATAACAATATTCAGTCATTTTGCCTGTATATAATCATGAATGAAATCACTAATTTGCAGCTTAGAGCTAGATGTTTATGATCCTAAAAGTGTCCAAAAGCATGTCCATGTCTATTTAATCGAAAAACAAAATATTTTAAATTTTATGTCGTGTTTAATCAAAAAATAAAATATTCTAAATTCAAGACACTTCTAACCGTGTTCCACGGCGCCCAAAAAAGTGTCATGCAACATATATAAATATATATATAACCTTAATATATGTGAGAAGGTGACTACTTTAATACAACACATTGAAATACTATTCCAATAATATAATCCCAGTATTGCACATCTTCTTTGCACAAAAATTACTCGAGAACTTCCAAATACAATTTATTTATTTATTAATTTGTATAAAAGAAAGAAAAGAAATTAGCAGGCCCAAGTAAACACAGGCCTTAGCCACAAAGGAGCAAGCAGAGAGCAAGCCCAAAAACAAGGCACTAACCCGGCCCAAGTAAAGAGCAAGCCCAAAAAAAGAGAAACCCAGCCCAAGCCCACTCAAAATATTTGATAACCTAAATGAAGGAAACCGTTGTGAAACAGCATGGCAAAGACGAGTTTTGCCTGAGATGTGGGGAATCTTTTATTTGCCAAATACTCCATTTGAGCAGATAAACCCTAACCCATTGAGCCCAAATTAGGTTGCTATCATTTGATAAAATTTGCCAAAAGTGCTTCATCAAAATAAGGAGAATGAAATTAAGGACTATGACATAGTTTATCTCATGAAACAACTAACAATAAATTAAAGATATCTGATTTATTGAGCTAACATTACCAAAGTAGAGGACTCTTTTACTCCTCATTAAGCTATTGCTAATTTTCTTCTAATGTTAATTAGCTTGAAACTAGTGAGAATTCCAAGCATTTCTTTTGTAATTAACAGAAATCCCCTTCCTCTTTGTTATTTTTGTTGAGTTTATTATTTATTTTAAATTGTTGTGTAATCACATTTATTAAACATGTTCATTTGTATATGTGTCACTAAAATAAGGTAATTTAATTGATATGCTGCAAGTATAATGCAATTGCCATTTGTCAACACTTCCAGAGAGTAGACGGATTGGATTGGTTTGGTTTAGGCATAAAAATTGAATTAGCTCTACAGATTGTATACATGCATTAGTAATGCAAAGTGTAATTAATACAATTATACAAGTAAACTTGAAAGGAATCAAATGCGCACAAAATATATATATATATATATATATATATATATCGCTCTTCTCCATCTTCTCTGCTCTCAAAACCATTTTTCATCTTTCCTTCTCTCTCTTCACCATCCTCCCCTCTTCCTTCTCTCTCTTGTTTCTCTCTCTTCACCACTCTCTGTAAAATAGGTTTAGGATTTTTTTTTATATAATATATATAAGCATCTTCCTTCGTTCAACTGGTTGGCTCTACCTCCTTCTTCTTCTTTTTTTTGAAAAAGAAAACTAAGATTTTATTTTATAATCTTATGTTTTGAGTGTGTGGAAACTAAGATTTAAGTGCATAAATGTTGTCTTTAAGTGTGTAAAAATGTGAAATAAAAATGTAAAAAAAAAAGATTTTATTTTAAAGTCTAAAAAAACAAGATTTAGGAGGGTATAATCAATTAGGATTTTAAAGGATTTTCAAAGACATTTTTTAAGTGACGAATTTATGTGAATTCATAAATTTTTATAAACTTCTATTATAGACTTTCATCAGAATCTTTGATGGAGTTGTGTAGACTTGTATTGATTTCTTTAACATATTTTTTTTATTTGTATCTTTGAATTCTATTTTTGCGTACATATAAACTAATGGCTTAAGAGAGGTAGTTATAATGCAAAATGGATAATCTATCATCTGATATATTATCTAAAAATTATTGTGTAGTGCAAATATCACAGGAAAGAGCAGAGATAATAAAGTAACTCACTTGCTGAACATAGATTGCATATTAACTCTTTTTCATATTTTAATTGCACATTATGAAAAAAGAGAAAAAAAATATAGATTTTACTTATAGGGTCCAACCGTCCAAGTTAAATCATTAAATAGATAATTGGAGAATCTTAAACCTAGGTTATATTGGATTATTAATTGGACTCCATAATCAATCCATGTGGCTTAAAGGATTGATCCCTAACAAACAGTATAAATGAATTAATCTCTCCCATAGTGCGAAAGATTGATCAACTTGCTTGGAAACTCGAGTTTTACAAATTTTTCTAATCCAATGAAAGATAGAGAATCTAAAAAGAGAAAAATCAAGAGTACAAAAATGAGTGTACCTTGAAATGGACAAAAGGCTGTTCGAAAAATAAAAATAAAAATTCACCAAAATCTATAGAGAAAATGTTAGATTTGTTATGACTTTTGGTATTTATACCTTGAGGAGTCCACACTCACCCATGTGTCAGCAGCCCTTTAATTTGCTAACATCAATTATTAAATTAAAAAAAAAACTCTCTCTCTCTCCTCTCTCTAATCTCTAAACCACACATGTTTTTTCTTTTCTTTTTTATTTTTTAATCAATTTTCTCACATCTCACAATAACAAAACAGTTGTCTTCGCCTCTCTCTTGACTGTTGGCATTTCTCTCTCTACCTCTAACCCATTAAGCAAACTGCAAGAGAATTTCCAATGTCTGTGACGTTGACTAAAAAAATTTCTAGCGATCTATTTTAGATGTCTTCCTCTTTCTCCTTTTGAATTTTTTTTCTTCTTCTTTAATTTTTAAACAACAACAACAACTAAGCCTTTTTTCAATTACTTGGGGTCGACTACATGAATTCAATGTTTTCATTCCACTCTATTTAAGGTCATCTCCTCAGTTAATCCACATGCTATCATATCTTTCTTTACTACCTCTACCTATGTTAGCTTTAGTCTTCCTCTTCCTCTAACATTGCCTCTCAATTTGGAATATGTCACTTTTTCTGACCGGCTAAAGGTCTTCTTTGCATATGTCCAAACAATCTTAACCAATTTTTTCTCACTTTATCTCCAATTGGTGCTACACCAACCATCTCCTGAATATGTTCATTTTTAATTCTATCCTTTCTAGTCTTTCCGCACATCCATCTCAACATTCGCATTTCTGCGACACTCACTTTATACAAATGTTATTGCCTATCTACCCAACATTCGGCACTATAAAGTATGGCTGATCTAATAGTTGTTCGATAAAACTCTCCTTTCAATTGTAAGGGGATACGCCTATCACACAATATACTAGATGCACCCTTCCATTTAACCCATCCTACCTTGATTTTATGATTAACGTCATCTCCAATTTCTCCCTCATTTTGAATAATTGAGCTTAAATAGTAAAAATGTTCACTTTTTTTGTACCTCTTGATTCTCAATCATCACTACATTCTTATTTGTCCTTCTAGATTTACTAAAGTTACACTCCATGTATTCAGTTTTATTTTGACTTATCTTAAACCCTTTTAATTCTAAAGCTTTTCTCCAAACCTCTAATTTGGCATTAACTCCTTCTTTAGTCTCATCAACTAAAATAATATCATCGACAAACAATATACACCACAGAATATCATCTTGGATGTGTCTTATCAGCTCATTCATCACTAAAGTAAAAAAGGTATGGACTTAATGTTGACCCTTGGTGCAAACCTACAGTGATTAGGAATTCATGTGTTTCCCCTATAGGCATTTTCACTATAGTTACACACTCATCATACATGTCCTTAATTGTGTCGATGTATCCCTTTGTGACTTCTTTCTTTTCTAAAACCCTACATATTAGGTCTCTTGGTACCCTATCATAGGTTTTCTCCAAATCAATAAAAATAATATGGAGATATCTCTTTTTCACTCTATATCTTTCCATTAGTCTACTCAACAAGTGAATAGCCTCCATCGTTGACCTACCTGGCATGAATCCAAATTGATTCTCCGACACTTCCGTCTCCATCTTAGGCGTTGTTCAATCACTGTCTCCCAGAGTTTCATAGTGTGACTCATTAATTTAATATCACGATAATTATTACAACTTTGTACGTCCCCTTTATTTTTATATATAGGTACAAGAAAACTTTGGCGCCACTCATCTGGCATCCTCTTAGTGGTTATAATTTTATTAAACAATTTTGTTAACCAAGACAAGCCAACTTCTCCTAAACACTTCCACACTTCGATAGGAATGCCATCGGGTCCTAAAGCCCTCCTCAATTTCATCTTCCTTAAGGCATTCCTAACCTCCCACTCCTTGATCCTACGGAAAAATATAATATCTCTAACATTTTTCTCCATGCTTAAACTTCTTATATGATTTTCATTTAGCAATTTCTCAAAATAGTTTTTTCATCTTTCTTTAATTTCATCGTCCTTTACTAAAACCCGTAAATCTTCACTCTTAATACATTTAATATAGCTAAAATCTCTAGTTTTTCTCTCCCTTAGCTTGGCAAGTTTATATATATTCTTCTCTCCATCTTTTGACCTAGTTTAGAATAGAAATCGTCATATGCTCTATGTTTTGCCTCACTTACAATTTTCTTAACTTCTTTATTTATTTTTTTATATTTGTTAAAGGTTTCACCATTTCTAATTTTTTGTCAAATTTTTTAGCATTCCCGTTTTGTTTTTACAATTTTTTTGAACCTCATCATTCCACCATCGAGTTTCTTTAAATGACGGTCCTATTCTTTTTGATTCTCCTACAATTTCTTTTACCACTCTTTTTATATATGTAGTCATCTTATTCCACATTAAGTTTGTTTCACCTTTTACATTCTACAATACTTCTTTTAACATATTATTTTTAAATAAATTCACTTTCTCCCCTCTTAAATTCCACCACATAGTCTTTGGGTTTATGGTTCTTTTTCTCCTTTTTGGTTGCCCTTTTATATATAAATCTAGGACAAGAAGCCTATGTTGTGAGGTTACACTCTCTCCGGGAATAACCTTACAATCTTTGTTTGCTAGTCTATCCACCTTTTTAGTTAAAAAGAAATTAATTTGACTTATATTTGAACCACTTTTAAAGGTTATTAAGGGTTCATCTCTTTTTATAGAAAATGTGTTCCTAATTATAAGGTTATATGTTACCGCAAAATCTAAGATAGTCTCCCTGGCATGATTTCTATCTCCATATCCATGCCCACCATGTATCATGTCATAGCATTCGCTCTCTTTTCCTACATGGTCATTAAAGTCTCCTCCTATATACATTTTTTCTCCTTCCGGTATCCCTTGCATCAACTCGTCCATATGTTTCCAAAAAAGTGTTTTAATATTGTCATATAATCCTACTTGGGGAGCATATGCACTAATTATATTAACTATATGTCCTCCTAATACGAGTTTTATTAATTTTTAGACCAAAAATAAAATTCTAATTAAGCAAAAGCCAAGGACCACCGGTAAAGACCAATAGCAACCACCGAGGATCAAGAAGCTTCACTCACCGGAATCACAGTCCACAACCACCAAAGTTTCTTCCACGTCGAGCCATCCTAACTACCGGACCATCTTCATCCACCGTCTTCATCCACGACGAAGACCCATGCAGTGAGCTCTAACCATGGCCATCCCTTCACTACCGACCACCATCTAGGTCTCCTCCAGCAGCCCCATGACAGAGACTATGCTAGTAACATGTTGAATTAGAGAGAGGAATGCAAAAGTGTAGTGTGATTTTATCATGAGATGTGAAAAAGTTGATTTAAAAAATAAAAAATCAGTCACGCATGGTTTAGAGATTAGAGAGGAAGGAGAGTTTTTGG
Organism: Cornus controversa; assembly: GCA_026545225.1. Classification (NCBI taxonomy): domain Eukaryota; kingdom Viridiplantae; phylum Streptophyta; class Magnoliopsida; order Cornales; family Cornaceae; genus Cornus; species Cornus controversa. The sequence continues at coordinate 33,401,036 of CM048854.1, forward strand.
TTTTTTTAATTTAATAATTGATGTCAGGAGCCAATGGCCTGCTGACACGTGAGCGAGTGCGGAGCTACAGCTAGCACTCCATTTATACCTTTCACGTCTTTTTTTTTTAACAACACTTGTACCTTTCACTCTCACATTCACTAAAATTCGACACTATATAAAATTCTTCAAATTTTAAGACTTTTTTAATACACCTAAAGTTTTTTAAAATTCTAATTGAATACCAACAGATTTGTATGGACTCTTTAAAAATCTATAAAAGTCTATTAAAAGGTCTTTTAAATTTCTAATTGAATACACTCTCCTTAATTTAAACTCTTATTTCCACACACTTAAAACAGCATCCACATATTTAAATCTTATTTTTCACACTTAAATCATAAGATTTAAAATTTAATTTTTTTTCTTCTTAAAGATATCCGCACTTTAATCCACTTTCCCACACACTTTAATTTAAATTTCACACATTTAAATCTTCACGTCCAATTGTCCACACATTTAAATTTATAATACAAAAAGAAAAAAAATAAAGCTAACAAGTAGAACTAGGGATGGCAAAAATCCCCAACCCGGCTGGCGCCCCGCCCCAACCCGTTTAAAACGAGTTTGGAGAACCGTTTATGTTAATGGAACGGGGATAAATTTTGTTAGTTAAAACCCGATTGATTTCGGGGCGGGGACATGGCAAGGTTGCCCCGCCCCATTTAAAACTCGCCCCGATTATACTACACTTAATATGTTATTATATTATATTAATTATGTGTATATATACTTAAATAGAAAATCCTAACCCTAATCTCACTCCTCTCTCCTAGTTTATGATGATATGATTGTGATTCTTTCCTTATTCTTGCCATGAAGGATAATATTCTATATTAGTTTTATGTTAGAGAAATGTATAATTAGTTTTATATGATTTTGTTGGAACTTCAAAAAAAAATTAATTTTCAAAATATTTGAGTTTTAACCAGTTATGGGACGGGGTGATTTGGAGTGAGGTGAGTTATGTCGGTTATGGGACGGGAATGGGGTGAAGAGGAGAATTTATAACCGGTTATGAGGCGGTTATAGGAATTCCAAAATCAAATGGTTATGGGGATGGGGATCCCCACTCCATAACCGACCCATTGTCATCCTTAAATGAAATAAAAGAAAATGTTTATATATATATATAAAAACAAAAACCATATACCCATTTTACAGAGAGCGGTGAAGAGAGAAAAAGAGAGAGAGAAGAAGAGGGAGGATGGTGAAGAGAGAAAAGGAAAGATGAATAAGAGTGAGAAAGAAGAAGAGAAAAAGGATGAAAAATATGACAGAAAGAGAGGGAAAAAGAAGGTTCCAGGAGGGTAAAAATGCTCACTTTTTTAATTAAACCTTATTGTTTTACTCTACAGCACAATTACTCCGGATATAAACTTCCGCAAGAGGACGAAAGTGAAGAAGGGCGGCCACTTTTCACTAACCATCATCCCTACCTTAAGCCCAGTGGGGGTGGATGCCCCCACTGAATTTGTTTTGTCTTTCTATCATATACCCATATTTTTATCATAATTCTAAGATTTTTTCCACTAAATTATTTATAATACTTTATTTATTTATAATATTTTATTGCATTTATCATCCCTCTAAAGTTTTAGATCATAAAAAAATAGTAATCAATCCTCTCTCTCTTACCTTGTCATTGGTAGAGTCAACGTTGCCTCAACCTTTTATTATTTTAATTTTGCATGTATTTTTTAATAATTGTATAAATACTCATACAAAATTATAAAAATATCTCGTCTTAAAATCCAACACTAAAACAAGAGAGAGAAGGGAGAAAGAAGTAAGGTTTGTCTACTTAGCTGTGTGATTCTTGTTTGTAATTTTTTTTTATACAAGAAAACATACCATGGCTGAGGCATATTTAATTATAAATATTAAGAGAAGTATATTTAATGACATTAAAAAATAGATAGAACATTTCCAAAAGGTGCAAAACTCATCCAATACAATTATAAAACGCATTGTATGAAAATATTATCAATTACTAATATTTACGTATTTGTATTTATTATCTTGCTTTAAAAAAATTTAATATTATTATTATTATTCAATGTCACCCCACTAAAAAAATTGGATCTGTAGCTGCTAACCATGTAAGCTATTTTAATTGTAAGCTTATAAATATTATGCTTGTTTTGTGGTTAGATTTTTTTTTTTTTTTTTTTAAATTATTTAGGGATTGTTTGGTAACATTGTCGGATTTCATTTTCTGATTTCTGAAAAATGAAATCTGAAAACTTGTTGTGCTACCATCTCTCTCAAAAGCATAATATGTTTGATAACTTCATATGCTGTTGAAATTTTGAAAGCGGAATACGTTTTATGACGCGGTTGAAATTTTGAAAGCACAAATCTAAAAACATGTTTGGTAATTCAAAATTAATTTTCAAAAAATTAATAATAGTATCTTTGACTAAAATTTTGTTTGAGTAATATGGTTCAAACTCATTTTAACTAACATAAATATGATAATGTATATTATTTCCTCTGAAATTATATTTCTTAGGACTTTATTTTAGTTTATTTAAATTAAAAATTTATTTTTAAGCATTTGCATGTTCTTGGTAATTGTCATAAATTTTAGTTATTTACATGTTTTTGGTAAGTGTCATATATTATTATATATACTTGTTTTATTTCCTTTTATATTTTTATATTATATATAATTGTATTTATACATAACTCTTATTTATTATATTTTCTTCTTATATATATTATATATTCATTTATTGTATTTTTTATATTTCTTATTCTTGTTTTTTATAAAATTTTAATTTATTGTATTATATTATATTATATTTTTTAGCAAGTAAAATTTTTATTTATTGTGTTTTATAAAAAAATCAGAAATGAAAACTTAAACTGAAAAATGAAATCTGAAATTGAAAGTTTCGTTATAAAGTTTTCAAATTATGTTTAAGGATTGTCAAAATTTTGATATCAATTTTACTTTTTTATAAATAAAAATTGCGTTATCAAATGCGATTTTTACTGTCACTTAAAAAAAAAATTAAAATCTAATATCGAGTATTACCAAACGGTCTTGTATTCTTAAGTCTTATTTCCGTCTTTTATCTTTACGTTTTTCAGATATGTTTGCTTGCAACGGAAAATCTGAAATGAGAGTTGTAAGCATTTGTGTATTGGTTGATTATATTTTCTACATGATGTGCTTGTCAAAGTTATTTCAAATCCTATGAAAATAAAAGAAAATGATATTTTACACAACTTTTGGAGACCAAAAAGCTTGGCATGAGAGAGAAAAAAAAATAGTAGTGCTTTTTGGGCCGAGGGGCCCCAAAATCATAACCCCAAAAAAAAACTATGGCATCACATCTTTCTTCTCTCGTGAAAGAATTTGAACTACAATCGGTTGAATTTAATTAAGTTGTTACATATTTTAAAATTTTGCCAATTTTGAGTGTAATTAAAATTATGTACTTTTTCATTATTATTGTAGTAAAATTGACACTAATTACAAATTAGAGGTAAAAAGGTATAGTTAGTAATTTAATAAGAAAATAAAATTAAAGGCTATATAAGAAAGGACAATATTGATAAAAAAAAATATTAGTAAAATTCTAAATTTAATTAAAAATATTTGTTAAAAAGTAGGACTTTATGTTTTTATATTTAAAAAATATATATTAGGACTTGTATGTCTTTAATACTAGGGTAAATATGAGTGACACCATCTGAAATTTGACGTATTTACACGCAATTACAACTTTGTGAATTTTTGTCACCAACACTCCTTGTAGTTTGTGTCGCATATCACATACGCCTCGTCGTGCCAAAAGTACACTATGTCATAGCACTTTTTGATGATAAAATGATCATGCTGTCCTTTAACTTTTAACCTAACACATTTGAATATTAAATTTACTTATTTAACTCTTTTTAATGGACCAAAGTACCCCTTTGAATATAGAAAAAACTACACTTAAATAAAGTTAGGAGCCCTAAATTAAAAAATGGTCTATTTTAAAAGTTTATTTTTCACTTTGATTGAATTAAGCAAAATCATTACATATGCATTGAAAATTATTATTCAGGTCCAAAATGTCCTTTAATCTCTTATTCCAAAATATCAAATTATCAACTTCTTAAATCAAATAATTCATTCACTCAAAAAATTAAAAAAATATCTGAAGCATCGTTTGGTTTCTAAAAAATTATAGAAATATAAAAGTAATAAAAATAAAAGTAAACAAATCAATAAAGCAAAGCAAAATATATGTTATACAAACACTTGTGAGCCTGTTATTATGTCGTAAAGTAGTCAAAATTAGACCGCCTGATATAGCTCTGAATGACAGACAACTTCTTTCTCATTTTAGATTAATGCAAGTGGATACACTTGTGATATCACAACACATCAACTATATTTGGATGGGAATGAAGTAGTTTTTCCAAATGTGTTTAGATAACTTTTCGGTCTGGTATACCTAAAAAATTATGAATATGAGAAAGAGATATTACATCAAAACATGAGGCACAAAAATATGGAAAATCTAAATTTCACAAGTAAACTATATAAATTTTAAATATGCCTGCAAATGCAAACAAAATTTGAGTTTTATCAATAAATAAGCTATGAGTCATTCTACATAGAATATGTTTGTTCACTAAATCAAATTAAGAACATATTTAAACAAACAAATATGAATTAGATATAATGACAACTTAAAAAAGTGACTAGTGAAACCGTTCATCACATTTAAAAACCTCAAAATTAAGAACCATTGACACATAAATTTGTCATACAATTTTAAAATTAGTTCACTATTTTTTTTTAAAAGGAAAAAAAGCAGTTCACTAAAGTAAAATAAGAGACCATATTTTTGTAACGAGAGATGATCCATGACTAATAATTTATCGAGGCAATAGTGCTTTGCAATAATTTCAATTTTCTTCCAATGAGACGAAAAGATAATGATCTGTTAGATTTTATTTAGCACGCACAACACTCCTTCAGTTGCACAAGAACCAAACAGAGTTTAGTGTGGGTTGGAATAAGAGACTGAAGGACATTTCAATGCATATGTGATTATTTTGTTTAATTAAACCATAATGAAAAACAAACATTTAAAATAGATCACTTTGTAATTTAGGCTTCCTAACTTTATTTAAGTGTAGTTTTCCCTTGAATATACTTATTTAATATATATAATCTGTATATAATTATTTATTTCCATAAATAATAATGTTAGCATAAAATAAAAAATTAATTAAATTTTTTTCTCTCTCTCTCTCTCTCTCTCTCTCTATATATATATATATATATATATATATATATATATATATTTATTTATTTATTTATTTTCATAGATAAAAATGTTAACATAAAATAAAAAAAAGTAATTACATTTCTCTTTCTTTTTCTCTATTCATCTATATATACACTATAATATATATAATCTAATATATATAAGAAAGGTGATATTCGCACTCCACTTTTCTAGTTTTACACTCTACTTATATTTTTCTTTTAAACGAAATGACAAGAATGTTCTGTTGACCTCAAGGTTTCAACCCTAGGTTACTTGGGTAATTTTGATGATAACAACTTATTGTAGTGTAGAATTAATAAGTTTACTTGAGTGTGCAGTTTACAAAATATCATATTGTCTTAAATATCTTAAAGGCATTGGACTTCAAAAGGAATTAAAAGAAGATATATGAAACCACATGATCATGGAACTCAAAGATCAATAATCAAGATCAATGGTGAAGTTGAAGTGAATTCAAGCCACATGATGAAGGAACCCAAAAGGTTAAAGATTTGAAAATCAAAAGACTTGAGTAGGTTAGTCTTGGGTGAGTGCTAAATTTAATGTAAAATTATTTATGAAGTAACTTCGTTTGAAAGTTCCTCTATTGACCTAGTGGACTTTAGGACCAATGTATATCATTCATATCATATCACGGTTTCTTGGACACTTAGAATTAAACTATGAACTTCACTTATAACATCATGAGGCCGTTGCTATGATTGAGTTAGTTCAAGTCATTATAAGATTTAGAAGAACTCAACTAGTAAGCCATAACTAGAACCATGTCTTTCAATCATATCATTTATGGTTCTTAGATACATTGACTTAAATTTTGGATTCAAATGAATCACTATATAAAGTTGTGTCATGCACAGTTACTGTTTTGGGTTCTTAGTGCAGAAATTTGGCTAAGTGTTGGATTTTAGGGGCAAAAACATAAATATGAGTTTTTTTAATGAATCTTGACATAAAAAGTCCCGGTAATTGTACTCCATGATTTATCATGATCACATGATTTTCTCAGCCCCAAATGACTTATTTTGGTCATTCATATTGTATGTTAAAGTGTTATGACAAAGTTGTGAAAATTTATTTTGTACTAAAATTGAAAAATCAGATTTTAATTCACTTAGAATTTGATTTTGAAACTATTTTTATTGAATCCAAATGGGGGTACTTTGCTTCATTACATTGAATAACTTAAAGTAAATATAATTTACTCAAATATTTTTCAATGTAATTAAGTGTGCAGTGTATTAATGTACTGTGCAGGAGAAACTGGCTGAATCTGAGAACAGATTCTAACCTGGGGACTTTCGGTCGACTGATGAACCCATCAGTCGACTGATAGAGGCCTTTCGGTCGATCGAATCTCTTCATCAGTCGACTGATAGAAACTGAAAATTCATTCCAGTAGGGTGTGCAAAATAGGGGAGGTTTCAGCCGATCGAAGTATTACTTCAATCGACCAAAACAACACTTTCAATCGACCAATGAATTCATCAGTCAACCAAAACTTGGAGATTCTAACTCCAGCGGCTACTTTTCTGCACTTAATATTTTTCAACCACTTCCAAACGGCCATAATTCATTCTTGCACTATAAATACACCTTGTATATGCATTATACATGGGTGAGAGACTACCATAATCTTCATGATCATATGTTATTCGTAGATGCTACCTTAGAGCTTAAATCTTCATTTCATTCATCAAATGGTAGCCACCATTATTCTTCCAAAACACTATAAATTCATTTGAGCTGCATTTTGCAAATTGAGAAAGAGATAGTGCAATGTAGAGCCAAGAGTAGAGAAAAATGGAGGAGAGAGCCAGAGAGAAACCTACCCATGAACATAAAATTGAGAAATTCTTGAATGCAAATATTTGCATTCTACTTAGTAATATATCTCTTGTAAGAATCACTATTGAGCCTCATATTTCTCATCATTCATTGTGATTCATCTTGCATATCTAGAGTTGAGCTTTTCATTTGAGATCTTCATATATAACTCTAGGATTTAAGCGTGTATTGAATATTTATTCATTAAGGAATATTATTGTAATTGTTTCACAAATTCTTATCTACCTTTGAGAGGAAGGCTAAGTGATGCACTTGGCAAGGAAGCCCAAGTCATGAGTTTGGCAAAGAAGTCTTGGTGAGGTTTTTATTGAGCAAGGAAACCCAAGTCATGAGCTTGGTAAAGAAGTCTTGGTGAGGATGTCATTGAACAAGGAAGCCCAAGTAATTCACTTGGCAATTGTACGGTTTGCTTTCCATAATTAAGGAAGGCTCTATAGTGAAAACCTTAAGAATTTCTCTTGAGGCATGACCGTAGGCAAGAGGGGCCGAACCATGTAAAAATCATGGTGTCACTTGATTTGCATTTCTTTATCCTTAAACTCCTTTATTTTATAGCATTTCATATATTTAAATTCTATATGCTTTATATATCAATGCTATGTTTATATGCTTCTATTTATATGAGGAGGATGGGATGAATGCTTGAAGTACATTGGTTGAGTTGTGAAATTGATTAAATTGATTGAATTGTTGTTTAAGCATTTATTTACCAATCAATTTGCATACCATGTTTTTGACAAATGAACAATCAACATTTCTATATACTACAAGCATGATATGGTGCACTTACATAAACATTTACACTTGTTATTATCCATTAAGTGCACAATTGTCTTTTAAGATAGAGTATTCTCAATCTCACTTGTTAAATACATAAGTCCATCAAGTGTTTAACAAAATTTCATTCAAGCCAATTTTTGTCAAAATATGCTAAATTGAAAAAGTACCATTGTTTGCTTAAAGTCCCCCCCCCCCCCCCCCCCCCCGCGCGCGCGCCCACGTCTAGGGACAATTCTCGGGTCACAGGTTCCTAAACTCATTAATACATCCTTTTTTTATATATTTATTTTATAATACCTTAATTGTCTTTTAAACTATAAATTTCAACTTTTTTTTTTAATTCTTTACAGATAACTTTTTTCTCGGGTCATTATTTTTTTAAGTACTTTTTTTTATCTTGTCAAAAGAAATATTTTATTAAACAAAGATAACCTTTTTTTTATACTTTTTTTTTTTGTCTTGTCAAAAGAGATAATTAATTAATAACGATTACTTTTATGAGTAGTGTCAAAAAAAGATACTTCATTCAACAAAGATAAATTTTTTTGGGTACATTTTATTTTGTCCTATCAAAAGAGAAAAATTATTCAACAAAGATAATTGTTTTTTGGTCCCTCCTTATTTTTTATTTTTGCTTACCATACATTTTTCTGGTCAATTCAACGAAGATACTTTAATTTATTCAACACAGATAACAATTTTTTTGGGTCTTTTTTTTTTTTTTTGGGTAATATTTTTTTTTTTTCACGTAAAAGAGATAATTTATTCGACAGAAATAACTTTTTTTTTTGTCCTATCAAAAGAGATAATTTATTCAACATAAATAAATATATATATTTTTGGTCCCGTAAAAAAAGATAACATTTTTTGGGGAGTATTTTGTTAGTTTTTTTTAATCTTGTCAAAAGAAATCAAAAACATTAAATATTGGAGACAGTAAAAAAGATGAGTGCGAATATCCTTTTCCTGTATATAAAAATCTAGTTGGCAATGCATATGAATGGTAATGTAATCATTTTTTTATTTTTATATTAAAATATATTTCAATCAATAAATTTCACATATTAAAAAAACAAATAAAGGGTGATGGTGACAAAAGAGTATTGCTGATGTTAATGCATCAAACTTAACATATTTACCTTAATACAAAATGGTAAGAGTAACTAAAAATTTTTCGATTTTTTTTTTTTATATTCTTGAACATTGATCAACTACTGTTGCTTGGCATTACTTAGTGTGTGGCGTGGTGAATCAAATCATGAATTAAAAATTTGAGGGAAAGTAGTTTGATTAAGTAGAAAGAAAATGAAGGGAAAAACAAAACGATACAACATAATTCGTCATTATAAAGTTATAAGGAAAGACTTTTATGGAAGTAAAAAACAAGTAAGAAGTGAAAAAAAAAAATCTCTCTTTTCTTCCGTCCGCTATTTTAGTATTACATGGAAGCATAGTGTATATGATGATCCCGCATAATGCATATGAGAGCTACGTGCTCTATCTACATCATCGATCTTCAACTTCCTTTGATCCTCACACAACAATTGCGACGCCTCGCGAATCGACGGCAGCCGAGACGCCACTGGATCCGCCTCCAACGATGACGGCGCGAGAGCTCTTTGACTCAACCGACCGTTGTTGTTGCTGTTGCTGCTTTGATTGTGGAGTACTTTTGTGTTGGGTTGCTTCGCAGTGTCGGATCTAACGGCGGCGGCGGAGGTCTCCGAATGCATGACTGGTGGTTCCGGCGAATTAGACGGTGATGACTGAATGGCGAGGTTGGAGGCTGAAAGAGGTAGCGGAGGCCGTTGTGGTAGTTTTCCGGGAGAATTGACGGAGAAGTTTCATAGTTTGGAGAGAGAGAAATGAAGATTATTGCAATGGAAACGGCTAGGTTTGCATCTACATCCGGTTATACGGCGATAATTATATATATGAGCGATATATATATATATATATATATATATTAGGGGCGTTTTTGAGGTCAAAGTGGACTTTTGACAAATCTCATAGAGCGTCGTGTCATTGTAATTGACCCTTAATTTCAACCCCCACTCCCCTTCCCCCACACCCACACAAACACATAGAGCAACAGTAACTGAAATCACACTTAGTTGTATTGACACGATAGTGTTATCTTCACAATTATATACTTTTTGGAGAAGATAGGCCAACCATCAGAATTCCCACTTTATCTGGCTGAAGAGTAAGGAATAGTATAAACTTCCCAAAGAGGACGAAAGTGAAGAATAGCTAACCATGTAAGCTCTTTTTATTGTAAGCTTATATAAATACTATGGATGTTGATTTGTTAGATTCTTATTTATGTCTTTTATCTTTACCATTTTTATGGCATGTTTGCAACTGGAAAATTTGAAATGAGACTTGTAATGTTTTTGGTTTTGGTTTATGGTCAAATTTTTTGAAATCATATAAAATAAAATAAAATATGATATTTTACACAATTTTCAACTCAGAGAGCACATAACATCTAGGCTATAATTGTTATTATGGGTGAGACTCTAAAAGGAAAATCATTAGTGCAATTATTTTAGGACGACCCAGTTCGATTTCGTGGTCAACCCTTTGATAACCATATAATTGATAGTGGATAATAGTAGCTATGATGTCTTCTTAATAATTAGCTTGGTAAAAATCTAATAGTATAGAATTGTTTGAACGATCAGATTTAATTGATAGTGGATAAAAGTAGCTCTGATGTCTTCTTAATAATCAGATGTGGCTCTGATACCATCAAAAGATAAAAAATTTTGTATTGTATATTATTCATCTCTCTTGGAGGTCAATATATAATACAATGATTATAATCAATTAACCTAAAATTAAGGATACAATGAATCAACGTGATATAATCAATCAAAGTCTAAACTAAAGGAATACAATAATAAATCAACCTAAAATGAGGGATACAATGAATCAACCTAAATTAGTGATATAATCAATCAAAGGCTAAACTAAAGGGATACAATCATAAATCAACCTAAAATTAGGGATACAATAAATCAACCTAAATCATTGATATAATCAATGAAAGGCTAAACTAAAAGGATACAATCATAAATCACGGGAGAGATTTTTGGTTGGTATAACAAATCTAATAGTGTAGAATTGTTTGAACGATCAGATTTATTGGGATTGCCTATCTTGCCAACGGCTAGTAGTTACTTAATAAAGAGGAGTTTCTCTTATGTTTTGAAGCAAACAATGCGTGTTTTAACTTTTATAAAGAAATGTCATATGTATGTATGTATGTGTGTGTGTGTGTGTGTGTGTGTGTGGTTGTGCAAGAAGTTGTGTACTAGTAAGGAAATTCTTGTTGATAAAGGCAAGTTCAAAGCACTAAGGTCGAATATCAATTAGTTAGTTTTATCCAATCAAATTTTGCTAATCAGATTTAGACCATGGTGCATTTCTTATGATGCCAGCTGATTTAATTGTGTTAATTATATGTGTGTTGAGACTCTTTTTTTTGGAAATTTTAGTGTCCAAAGTTTAGTGTTGCTCCTTTTTCTTTTTAATTTTATTTTGTACTTTTGTGTCTTTAATAACTTGTGTAGACTGTAGTAAATGTAATATACAGAAATCACCAATTGAATATTGCCAATACGGATAACACCACGGTGCATTTTTCATGACTCCAGCTAATGTAATTGTGTTTATTATACGTGTTAAGACTTGTTCTATGTTGGAAAATTTAGTGTCAAAAAATTCGGAGTTATATTTCTTTTTATTTATTTTGATTCTTATTTTATTTGGGTTGTGCCTAAGAGAAGAGATGTATGATTCTGTGGTCATTGAAGACTATCAATCAGATGGCATGCCCTACTCTACGGGGTAGGGATCCCAATATCGTAGGCTTTTAGCGGTCCCCTTTAGGTTGAAATGACTTTACTAATGCTTCTGTGCAAACACTGAAGAGTTGAAGAGGCTTGCTATAATTATACTGCAGCAGTGGCACCATACAAGAGGAATTGTTGGGTTGTTAGGTATGTGGATGCCAGAGAGGAGGAGACATTCTAGAAGTCTTGTTTATAAGTAGAGACAAATGTTGAAAGTTAAAGGACTCAATGGAGTATCATTGGTAAAACAAAGGAAGTTATCATGTCTCACACTGTCACGCATTAGGATTAAGGTAAAAATTGTATTTAGATACCTTAATCCTTAAATTTTTATTTTAGAATGTTTGGATTTATTTTGGAGCAGTTTGGAATTTGCTTGAAATGCTTTTAAAATGTTTGAAACCTGCATTCACAAGTTATGCTGGTGAGCACAAGTATTCAAGGTTTTGAGCACTGGTACTTAGTATGACATAGAGTTGAATGACAAGTACTCAAAAACTGAGTTGCGTTACTTAGATCTGCAAGTTTAAAAAGTTAGGGTTTCTAATTTTAATGTTCAATCTTGATGCAAACTTCCCTAGAAAGTGTATAAGTATAATGTTTAGGGCACACACATAAATATACTACTTTCAATTTTTGAACAGTTTGGCTGTTTAGTTTAGGTAGTTCAGAGTTAGTTAAGTTTGTTGTTTTGTGTTTTGGGAGGTATGCCTCCTTAGTGCCTTGTATGTTATTTTAATCTTTCAATAAATTTATCTTACATGAAAAAAAATAAAAAAAATTCCCCATATGCATGACAGAGAAAAATTTAAAGATCTATAGTGAGAGAATTTTCATTGAGAGCTTATTAGTTAAACTTCGAAAGCTTTTTTGCTGCAAACTTTTTGTTCACTCAAAGATAATGAGAGATTATTGAATGTAGTACTTGTTTGAGAATAGATTCAAGCAGCAACCATATGAGTGTGAAGGCTTGGATGCTTGGGATAGTAAAAGCAATCACTAAAGAAGACAAGGACAGAGCTGCTAGAGAAGAATTTGATAGAGGACATTAACAAAGCACAAGGATGGAGTGCCTGGCATAAGTCTAGTTTGGAGGTAAATCAACTAGCTAGTGTAGGGTACAAGTGCGGACCAATAAAGTATAAACTCTCACTTGGGGGTGCCGAACTAGTTCTATGAAATTAAAATTTTAAACAAGAGCCCATACATAAGGTTTTAAAAAAAATCCTTTTTGGGGGTGGGGGAAGCTCTCTTGAGTTCCGCCTTTGCTAGCATAGAAGATCAGCATGGTGAGGTTGTACTTTCTTGGTTTCGTATTGGATTGTTTGGGTGTGGAGTAGGTTTCGTGGTTTTTGTTCATAGACATACAAATCATGAGAGATTGAATGCATTAGTGGTGTGAGAATGTTGAGAATTTTGTGTTTCATTGAGAAGAATAGTTTCAAGCAATAGAGTTGTGATTGTGGAGATTTAGACGACTGGACTTCGAAACAAATTGCTAAAGAAGCCAAGAATGGATCACATGGTGATACATTGGTTGGATGCCAACAACAAAGCTAAAGGGAGGAGTGTCTAGCGTAAGTTTGGTTCTGAGATACATCAACTGACTTGTGGGTCCAAGTTAAAAGACTTGCATGGTATTGTTGTACTATTTTATTTTCTTGGTGGATTGTTTGTGTGGTAGTGTCTTGATTTTCCCATTTTGGATTACATCTCGTGTCTCATGGATGCTTCTGCGCTTTATTTTACACTTTTGTTTGGTAAAACAAACAAAAAAGTTCATATTGAGGGAAAATTCAAAAGAGGCCTATTCACCTCTACCCCTTCATCCAGATTTATTTACATGTGTGAATCTATCCAAGTATCAAATAATTTTTTGGATCACAGTGCGACTTTCACATGCGTTTCAATTGTAGAAATATAGAATCTTGAAGGAAAATGTTATTCTCACTTACAATTTTGCACTAAAGGTTACAGACACAGAAGAACATTTTCTAGTATAGTAAAAATATTAATTTAAAACTACTGCCCTTTCTATCTGTTATTATGATTTTATTGTTAAATTTGAGAATGAGAATAGTTGTACTTCAAATACGGAATGTAGGTTTAAGATTTGGGAAGTAACGGCATGCATGTCCATCCAATTGCAGGTCATCACAGATTGATAGAGATACAACTAAATATCCACCCCTACATAGGGCCTTGGTGAAGGGTGACTTGGAAAGTGTTAAAGCTTTTCTAGTTCAAGATCCAGATGCAATATCAGTTCCAATTTCCACGATAGGGGAAAGTGCTATTCATATTGCTGTTTCAGAGGGACATGTGCAGTTGGTGGAGGAACTCGTGAAGATGGTTAATCCTGTATTTTTGGAATTTAAACAAGATGATGGTGACACAGCACTTCATATTGCTGCTAGAGGTGCAAACACAAGAATAGCGAAAGCATTGGTGCAAACCCATGGGGAATTAGTAAAAATCACAGATCGAAATGGACATATCCCAGTCACCCTGGCTGCAATTTTTGGCAACACAAAGATGTTTAATTATCTACATTCAGTGACTTCACAACAGGATATAATCCCTAGAATTGTTAATACCCCCCGGTCTTACTTTGATTACCTTAGTGAGCATCATAAATTTTTTGTCATTATTGGTGAAAATGAAGCATCTTTTTTTTTCTTTTTCATAGTTAATGATGCTATATTATTATTTGGTCTCTAATTGTTGGATTTTCAGATTATCGGATATATGCTATGTTCACCGATTCAATTAAGGGTGAGAACTATGGTAAGCATCTGGACTCTAGTAAAAAGTTTTGTTGATGCATCAAACAAGTTCATTTATGCATTAATATTGCAACACTGCATGGGGACTACCTATGCTAGATGCCACCATATATATACAGCTACTATCCTGATGCATTTCTGGGATTGTGCTCATTCAACAGACACCGCTAACTGATTGTTACATCCATAGGTTTTGCACTGAACATGCTGGAAATCAATCCGGAATTGGCATCTGGTGGGCTTGGCATGGGTACGATGGCCTTATATACAGTGGCGGAGATGTCCTTTGCTTTCTCAAGAAGAAATCATCTTGGAAATCTTAAAAGATGGCTGTACAACTGTAAATGCCTCTATTTTACCATATCTCTCTATCTCTATGAATATTTGATTTGCCTTGTATATGTGTATGTCTTTTAAACATTGCAAGGAGTGGGACAATAGAATGATGGTCCAATCAGTCTACAATGCAAACATATAATGAAATCAATATAATTGATTTAGCAGAGGGTATGGTCATTGATGTCAATGGCTGAAACAGTTCCATAGCTGTAAATTAAATTTTATTTTATATATTATCTAAGAACTTGTTATAGTATTGTAAGTATTATTTAAAACCACTTACCAATGAAAAAGTATTATCTAAAACCTCCCAATTCAAATCCTCTGATTACTTCCTAAAATTTATGCAAATTAATGTTAAGCAAAATTAGGAAAGGTGGGAAGAAATTTTTTTCTACTTGGAAATCAACTACTGTTGCTTGGCATTAGTTGGTCGAATGAGTCAAGTGGTAATGGATTTTAAGGTATACGACGTTATGCTTTGGCTTTTGATATACGGTTGCATGCCTATTGTTTTGTACTCTCAAAATCTATTCATATATAAAATAAATAAATTACACGTTCACCCCTTGAATTTAGGTCTGAATTTGATGTCACCTCCTATAGTTAATTTCCCAACACTTTAAACCCTTGACAAGAACCTATTTGACTGGTGGAATAGGTGGGAAATTGAAATTACCATAATACACCTATATTTTTCTGTAGTATTCACCTCCATTAACTAAATCAATGACCATTTCCATCGATTTCCTCTCTTTACCAACATAATCTACCACCATCATCCAACCTATCACCAACTCGTTACTCTAAATCAGATAGAACGGTGTAACATTAGAATGTTATCTGGAGAAGAAGTAATTGAAGCTCAAGAGAAGAGTAGAAGGCCATAATATCAATTGAATTCTATATGGCCTTAAAGCCTAAACGGATCTTTTTCAATGTTTGTTTAAATGAAGTCGCTATATTTACCAAAAGTATAAAAGGGAAAGAAAAGAAAAACTAACACTACTGCCACCACTTCCTCCATCAGCCAACCTATCACCAGCACCTTTGTCACGCAATTTCTCTACAAAAAAAACTTAGTCGGTACGCAACACCAACATCACCGACACATTCATCATCAAAACCTATCACCACCAATTGAGTATGTATATACATATATACATATGTATTATACATATGTTTGTTTGTGTGTATACACACCTGAAAACCGAAACCTCATATCCCAACATTTATGGATATTAACTTAAAAATTTAGGCAATTCTAATTATGCTTATGGTCAGGGGCGGAGCTAGTTACGCCTAGCCCAGCCCCGCTCATATATATATGTCTAAGTTTTTTTTTTTATGTACATATATATAATAAATTTTACAAACTGCCCCTCCTAAAATTTTCATTTCTAAAAATATCTCTTAATTTTTTCATTCTTTTCTCTTTTACTCTTCAAATTCCTTTGATTCTCTTAAAAAAAAAGTTACATTCCCCTTATTCAATCAAACCATCATTTTCTCTCCTCAAAGTTCTCTCATTTTTATTTTCTCTGTCTTCTTCTTCTTATTTAGATTTTTGACTGTAATTTTATGAACTCAATGTGTGTATTTTGTATTTTTTAATTTTTCTTTATTGTAAATTTTTGCGAATAATAACATACTATTTGAATCTTGATTAATGCACCGACAATGCACTTCTATTTTTTAGATTACTATTTTGTTGTACTGTTATTTGTCATGTTAGTTGGAAAAAAAATTGGTTTATCATGTTCAATAAGCCTCTCCTGAAATAAATTCCTAGTCCTGTCACTGTTTCTATTGAGGTTATCATGCATCACTAAATTGATTGAGACAACTTAAATCAATGGAAAACAGGGGCCAACTGCCCAATGTAGCATAGATAATGAGACTATTGTGCATCGCTTTCAAAATATGATTTTTTTTTCTTATTTGCCTTTTGATTTGAAAATTCTATATTTGTTTATGTTGGTTGAATTTTTTTTTATCAAGTACAACGCCCCCCTCGAAATCAAATCCTGGCTCCGCACCTGCTCATGGTGGTCTGGGTGGGGTTGCTGGGTTGGATTGGGTTGATGTTAGTAGTACGATAGGGTTATGGTGGTGATGGGGTGAGTTTAGTGGTGGAAGGTTTGTTGGCTTGGTGGTTTTATACTTGGATGTATGGCTCTCTCTACTCTCTGATTATTGAACTTATTCTCTCTCTCTCTGAAAGGTCAGCTGCCTCTCACTATACATGTTATTTATGTATGTATTTTTTATACATATATATATGTTTATATTGTGGGTTTTAATGGTGGAGTGAAGTGGCACTGGTGGTAGGGTTTAGCTGGGGAGAAGAGATGAAATGTAGGTGGTGATGACTAGAGGTGGAGTTCATGATGGAGAAGGTGCAGGAAGTGGTGGTTTGACAATAGCATATGGTGACTACAAGGCAACAATGGTGGTGCTTATGAAATTTTATACATAAGAGAGAGTAAAATTTAAGGGTAGTGCACATGACCAATTTCTGTCACGTCGTTGTCATTAAGGGATGGGGTTAGTTTGAGCACATTTCAAAATTTGTGTTTGTTGAATCTTCTGGCAGGTAATTGAAATTTGGTGAAAGTGTATTTTCTCCAAAATTAATTATAACATGATGGCTTGATAATCTCGACTGACAATTCCTTAAGTCTAGCCATTCTACTAATCCTGCTATCAACGTAATAGGATTTCATGGAGTACTGATTTTTGGTTGCAAGTTTTCTTTTATTGTTTAGTGTAATGGAGAAAATATTGAGGCAGTGCTGCAGATCTAGAGTCTTGCGATGACAAATGCTACCAATAGTTGCATGGTGTCGGTACCTAATGTTACCTACCTCATCCTTAGGTGAGGGACATCAGTTGCGACTGTCACCAGTATTTCTTATATAATTATTCTGACTTTTGTAATGTTATATAACAGATGATGGAGTAAGTTTCTATTGGCTGTTAAAATACATGCTTACCTGGAGTGATTAAAGCTGTTGCATTTACCATTTGTTTCATAGTATTGATAGTGTGACTTTTTTTATTTTTTTGAATGAAGTACTAATACTATAGGTTTCAAAATGTGTTTCTATTTAAATGATATCAGCCTTTTTTTTTCTTTCTATAGGTATGGATGTTCAACCAGTTAATGTCTTTTATAATATGCATGATGAAGAAAATCTTCGTGAGGCCTCCAGATCTCTGGATCTTTCCAATTTCAAAGGCTTCAAAGATATGGTGTATTTAATGGGTAATGTATTCTCTTTTTATCTCTCCCATATTATCTGTTGATAAAAATAAAATAAAAGATTGAAGAAAGAAATGAAGAATGAAACAATACAAGGATATACGTGGTTCGGCCACTACGACCTACATCTATGGAACACAAAGCTCAAAGGGCTACATCATTTTTTATTGTATTCACAATGACCACCTCTATCTATAGGTGAAAGAATACAAGTGATAAATATGGAAAATACTTTGATGGAGGATTCTTAAAATCAATCTCATAAATCACTCCTATCAATATTCTATTAAGGCTTAAATCACGCCTATCATAATATTCTCTCAACATTGTCCAATGTTTTTCATTGAAACAATTTGATTGGTTACGAATGCACTTGCATCCATTATAGAAGAAATCTTGTCATGTCTCTGTTGAAAAAGGCTGGGATCCTACAATAGGTCCCACCCAAAGATACATCAAAGTAAAGCTTATATTATTAAACTGAACGATAACCATAGCATAATATAAATTCATTTTGCGGCACATATTTTACATCACAAGTAGCAATATACATATAGATGATAGTGGTGGCATCGTCACACATGATAAAGCTATTGCAGCATCATTGCATGGAATCTGAAAGTAATCATCTATATGCATGGATATTTGGTTTCATTTCAACTTATTATAAAAATGAGACAGTCTCTCAACTTATTACAAAATCCCGTCATAGATGTATCTGTGGAAGACCCATGATGCCAAATATTTTTCTCTCCTAAATGCACCTTTGTGGTGGTTCGAACTTATTCTATGTTGTATCTTTTAGAAATGTTAATTAGATATCTTTTGATTGGATAATTGTTCTTTTTTCTGCATAACAGGGCTCCGTTGTCTGAAAGGACTAATGTCAAATGTTCTTAAACTAATTGGTACGTAAAGTACTACTATTTATATGGTTACTATATTGGTAATATTTTTTATGCATTTTTAAACTTTTTCTTCTTGGGTAAGAATTTTAGATGGCGAGCAAGAAATATTCAATATGAAGAACAAACATATCCAAGCCCATGAACTACTCAAAAAGATGTGTCATCCAAACTCAACTTCTGATTGTAAACAGATTGAAGCATACTTAGAGGCAATAAAAAGAGCCATCAATTGCGGGAATGCTGAATTTGTTGAGGAAGCTCTGAGGTCCAATCCTGCTTTATTATGGGGGAATAAGGAAATTGGAAGCATTTTTCACATAGCAATTGCTTGCCGCCAGGAGAGAATATGGAACCTATTCTATGGTTTAAGTACTGCAAAAAGAAACAAAATTACAGAAATTCTAGTAAAATCGGACAGCATGCTACATATAGCTGCATGTCCTGTAGTATTGTCTAAAACCATAGGAAATCCAGATGGAACCTCGGAAAAGCGAGGAGAACAACAGTTCTGGAAGGTATTCAATAATGCTCCAGGTGCAGCTATGGAAGTGCATAGAGAACTACAATGGTACAAGGTAATCCATTCTTAACTTTCTGGTCATAGAGTGTCACTTTTAGTAAACCCTGCTTTAGTTTACTTTTGGGGAACTTCATGCCATAGATGACATTTTATGAGTAAAATTTTAAATCTCACGCAGCATACTTTCTGTGGGAAAGCTTTCAAAATATTTTATTTCTTAAAGAATATAAAACCCATGATTTATAAACCTTATGAGAAAACCTAGGTTGATACAAATGTTAGACATCTTGTAGGAGTGGTTTGGTGGGGTGTAGGTTCTAACCTATATTGATTGGTGCTTATTTGCATATAGAGCACAGATATCCAACAAAATGACGAATCTTCACATTCATGCACACAACTATTTTGGAGGGGCTCATATTCATGCTTATATTTCACTTTAGATAAAGGTTTTCGCAAATGGACAAAGTTTTGCTCTGGTCAATGCATAAGCAATATGTTTGTACCAGCACATACACCCTGCCTTTTAAGATCGAACTCTTATAATCCCCTTGTAGTCATAGACCTCAACTTTTGGGGGATTTGGCCGAACCTTCTCAAAAAACTTCAGCCTAGGTAGATGCAATATAAACGCTAAAAGTTGAGGATGGGATTCTTAGGTTGGAGCAATTCATACCCATCCATTTGGAGCATGGTTTTCTTTCCCAACTTCAGTATTACCTATTGATGTGATTAGTAGTGTCTTTGAGCCCTCCCATAAATTCATATAAATAGTGGTATGAAGCTTTTAGTCTGACTGTAAGTACTTGTGAACTTACATTTTTCCGTTGTCCTTTCATATTGATTATGACAGGAGGTAGAGAGGGTGGTACCGTCTTCACAAAAAATTCTTGCTAATGATAGAGGAGAAACACCTCCAGCTTTGTTCTGGAAATGGCACTTTAAATTAATCAAAGAAGGAGAAAAATGGATGAGAGATACAGCAACATCTTGTACAATTGTGGCCATCCTCATTGTCACTGTTATGTTTGCAGCAGCCTTCACATTACCAGGTGGCATCAATAATGATTCGGGGAACCCCATCTTCCTACGGCGCAACTCGTTTATGGTTTTCATTATATCAGATGCACTATCTCTATTCTCTTCAGTTACGTCAGTGCTAGTGTTCCTAAGCATTCTCACTTCACGATATGCAGAAGAAGATTTTCTCAGGTCATTACCCAGGAGACTGACAATTGGTCTCGCCACCCTTTTCTTATCTATTGCGGCCATGATGGTATCCTTTGGTACAACTCTTTTTATTGTGCTTGAAGAACGAATAATATGGGCTGCTGCTCCAGTCTCGTTGTTAGCTGCTGTACCGATAACCTTATTTGCCTCGTTGCAATTTCCTCTATTTGTCGACATGGTTTCGTCTAGCTATGGGGCTGGTATGTTCAAGCGGAAAACAAAAGGCTTGTTTCTTCAACAACCGAAACAACATTGATCCTGTTTAGATAATGATTATTATTTTTTTTGAAATTTTACCTATATATATGTCATATACAAAAAATAATAATGTATTATTATGTTATTTACATGCTTTTGAAAGGTTTATTTTAGTTGCTATTTCCACTTCTAGTTATACGGATGCTTTAATTTGAATAATATAGTGCTTAGTTTTCTGAAAGATGGAATGAGCATTATTTCAATTTTTGTTATATGTTCTATCCAGTGGAGGGGTAACCATTAATTAGGAAAATTTGAATGAAAATAATAAATAGTAGCAAAGCAGGGGGTTTTTTTCTGAATTTTGATTCTTAAAAATTATGTTGTATGAGTGGAGGAGCAAAGATATGCGTCTCTTTTTGAATTTTGAGAAGCTTGTTGGATACTGTGTTAGAAAAAAAGTGTCTTTTTGAATTTTGGAAATTTTTTAAAGAACTTTTGTGAATTTTTTAGAAGTCAGTGGGGGTACAATTAAAATTATTAAATTTTTCGTACAAAAAATATAATTAAATGAAATGCTGATACCAAGAGCCACTGGTTATATCTAGCGAAGAAGAATAC